>CM057459.1:1172082500-1172682500 GCA_016271365.2 Neoceratodus forsteri | reverse complement strand
CCATCATCGGCTGGCTACAGTTCCTGGGAGGCGGGGCGGGTGGTGACGTGAGGCGTCAAGGAGCGTGGCCCCGCCTCCAGAGAAAAACCGGAAAAACAGCCGAGCGCCTGCCACCGTTAATGAAGCCCGCCGCGGCTTCTGATATGTCCCCAGGCCGACCCCTGACCTAAAACTACGTGCCCGGGACATTACCCCCATGTCGCGGGCCCCCACCGTGGGGGGGAAGCCATGGGGTATCGGGGGGGGACAGAAGCCGGTGAGCTGTGAATGAACGGATGAGAAGGTGGCAGGCGGCTCGAGGGGGAAAAAAGTAAAGTGAATTGCCAAAAAAAAAAACACGGCAGAGGAGAAAATAAGGGCGAGAAAGATTTATGGCAGGTGCTGGGGGAGGAGGGTCAAAAAAATTTGTAGGGAGGATAGGGCTAAGGTCAGTGATTGAGGTGTTGAGGTGGTTGGCTATGAGTGCTGGGTCTGAGGAGATCACGCCATTAATGTCTCCTTGTCATCTCAGTTCTCCCTGATCTTCCCAACACTTTGCAGAGAGCTAAACGAGCACATAGAGATGGAAACATTACCTAGCACAGTGAAAGATGGAATAGGATTTGGATACTCAGGATGCCATGGTATATTATTGCAAGTGACTTAAAATATAATTTTAGCCACACGTTTAAGGCTTTATGTCTTAAAATCATTTTCCCTATATTATACATGTCTTTAGACCTTGTGAAATATTTTTCTTTTGTTTTATGGGCTTCTGTTTTTAGAAAGAAAAGCGTGTGTGATCTCCAGTCTTGAGGAAGGAAAATTAAAAATTCAGAGTAAACTGTTGGAGTCAGTAATGACATGCTTGTGAACAGAAAGGACAGAGTCAATTATTTTTCCAATTGTTTAACCAGGTGAGACACACTAAACTGAAAGCTTGTTTACAGGTGCGACTTGAGAGCACTGGGAAGTTAAGTGACTTGCTTAGGATCACAGTATATGCAAGTAGGGCTGTGAGAATCAAACCCAGGTCTCCAGATTTGCAGCTCAGAGCCTTAAACCACTGTACTATAATGTGCTTAGTTAATTCATTGTAACCTTAAATAGTGTATGCACAAGCCATATTTATATATACTTATGTAAAATGTTCATTGCAGAGAATTAACCCTATGCACTCCTTCCGCTTGGCACACTTGTGAAAGTGTCATCCTGCCTCAGCCAGTTTCTCCCTCAGGTAAAATAAAAATACAATACATACATTCTGAACTACCTTCTGCATAATCCTAACCTTTATGATGCCAGAACACCCACCTGTTTTATATTGCTTTGTAAATATGTGCTAAAATGTTAGCAAACATATATTTATCTTATTTTATTAGATTTGTGCACACCAGGACAGCTTCCTAAAGTTAGACACATTTTCAAGAAGGACATGGGTGCTGATTACAGCAGCAGCACCAGGAAAGTACATGAAGGTTATAAATGTGATGGTTACAAATATAGCTAAAGGACAAATTATATGATTTGATACATTTTATTGGACCAACAAAGATTACAGAAAAACCTTAAATTTTAAATCTCAAACAGCGTTCTTCTTCAGAAGAAAAAAAATGTTTTTTTTTCATCTTCTGAAGAAGAACTCTGTTCGAGTTCAAAAGCTTAAGGTTTTTCTGTAATATCTTTTGGTCCAATGAAAGGTATCAAATCACCAAATTTGGGCATCTTGTTGTACAAGGACCAATATGGCAACAAACATTTTTTTTGACAAATATAGTAAAGACATAACATTACAAAAGGTACAATTAAAAATCATTGCATAGTAACACATTAACATAACCATATTATTGATAGTAGTAGGATTAAGCAATGGAATGATTAGAAACAGTATTCTGTGGCAGGAGATAAGAAAAAGTGATGTTATAGATGAGAATAGTTTGAGGGAGGCAGTATCAGTCTGGAGAGGATGGAGGAGAGCTGTGCATTAACAGCAACAAGGGTTTTGTAGGTGTCTGAACAACATCATCATGAAGGGTGACATCTTCTTGAGGTTCTTTACATTTTCTGACAATGTATTCCAGGTAGTCAATTCAGCAATCGTGAAGGGGTTTGAGCAGACTGATTTGTGTACTCAAGGTTGATCCAGAACATTTTGAAACTGATAGTTCTGGATTGGTCTGACAAGAAGGCTAAATATGGGAAACAGAGGCCATGGATACATTTGTATATGAAAGTGGCCCATTTTAGCTCCTTTATGTATCTGGGGCAGAAATCAAGTTTACTCTAGAGAGTGCCGTGATGAGTTCTCTTATCTGAGCTCTATCCTGGCTGTTTTAATTTATTTACTGGTTAATTGGTGTAAACCTGGGTTAGCTCAAGATTTTAAGACAGGAGGATAAAAGTAAATGTGTAGTCAAAATTGCAACTCAGTTGTGGTCTCAAGGCTGGGAAGATGGCAAGGCAATCAACAACCTTCTTTCAGTGGTGATATAAAATTTGTAAAGTCAGTCTCACTCTGAGTAACAGTCAACAGTCAGATGATGTACCTGGTGTTATCTTGTACTGTGAGTGCAGAGGTAATGGGGTTTCACTCTTTGGGGTGGGGAGGCAACCAGTGGGAGTAGAATGTAGAAAATAATGATAATTTTATCTGGGCTTCAGTTACAGGGTGGTAACCATGTGAAGCCAACAACAAGAACCCATTAGAAAGTGGACACATTTCTTTGAGAAGTACCCTAAATGTATTTATTTAGTTTTTGTTGACCGGGTAAGTGCACTAGACATATCCTGCCTATTTTCAGGCATGACCCGGGGAAGGGGGATGCAGATGAATGCCAACTGACCTTGAACCAGATTAAGTTGTTGGTGGTATTTTTAGTGAATGAGGAAAATTTAGCCAGGACACCGGGGAAATTCCCTTGCTCTTTTCGATAAGTGCCATGGGATCTTTAACATCCACCTGAACTATAACCAATCCAGGCAGATGGGACCTTGGTTTAACATCTCATCTGAAATACAGCACCTCAGAAGTGCAGCACCCCTCTCATGCTGCACTACAGTGTCAGTACGGGATATTAACCCAAGTACCAGATGTGGGAACTGAACCCACAGCCCTCTGATCTCCCAGCCTCAGAGGTGAGTGTGCTACCTACTGAGCCACTGACACTGCTTGACTAAATGACCTCTTTCACTATGCTAAGCAACTTTGCACCCACTTTGCAGTCATTATTTAAACATTTGTAAAGCTCTGTTGCTGAGTATTGATATGAGGAAACAATATAAAGATATGGTGAAGAAAATGCTGTGATGTTTCCTGTGGTTTCATATGTTATAGATTTGTTAATACCCATAGAAAAAAATTACTGCAAAACAGTAAAAGCAGCTAAAGTTCAAACAAAATGTTGGAACTACGTGAGCAGTTCAAAATCATTGGCATGATTTAAAACTTCCTTGGTAACTAGTATTACTGCTTTAAGTGACTTACTTAAGGTCATGTAGTCATTCACTCACATAGGTCCCTTTGCACATAGGTGCCATTGCCTTATGCACCATGATATATGGCACATAGGGCCAGGCAGGTAGCAGTGAGTGGGCATCTCTGAACTGGGATTGCAGAGTGCAACATGCATGATGTAGGATATGCTCCACCAAGCCAGTATCGGGGGGATATTTGTTATGTCAGCTAGAGGGCTTCTGTAATGGGCGTGCACCACTCTGATTGGCATCCAGAAGTCCTAATGCTGCCTTGCAGCCATTGGGTCCATCCTTTCCCTGTGCCATTTATAGCTGGCAAGCAGGTCTTGGCAGCAGGGCACAGTTTGCAGGTTACCGGTAAGGCACCATTATGCAATGGGGAACACCAACCCATGGAGCAGGGAATCTAATACAGGGCTGTCCTGGGATTCCAAATGGAAGCCCTCCATCTGACCTAGGTCTGTCCCTCCAGCCTACCCCACAGCATGTGCAGAACTATGTGGTCATGCATCAGACCAGCAGAGGTTTGTGAATCCCAGCCCTGTGCAACTTTCAAGGAAAGGATTCGTGGTGTGCAGTTTCTTGGCCCAGTACACACCCCTTATCAATTTGTATTGGGCACCACAATGAATAGTGCTGATAATGAATAATTGGTTATTGCGTTATTTAAACCAGAGTCTCCTAGTATGCGGTTCATCTTTCTAAGCAGTGGATTATGATGATGATGGTTCATGTTAGAATTTTTTTCTTGCTTTGAGATTGCAGCATATTTTTTCATAAATCTGTATAACTGTGCTACATGTAGCAATCATCTAAGCATCCACATTTTCAGAACAACCATTTTGACCAAGTGGCTCTGTAGAAGATATTGCCATTCTTTGAACAGCTCAGTGTACTGTACTTTTGATTTTACCCAATATATTTCTGAGCTGAAATCTAGTCTGTTCAAAAGGCATCATTCTATAGCTGATATTATGAACTTGGATCATAACTGGAGGAAGCTGCTTGGCGAGAGGTTTGAAGCCATGATGATATGGGGCTACATCATCATGGCTGAAACCACCTGATCACCAGCCTCCTCGCTTACCGCGCAGTGTTCATCTCCCGCAGTCCGTAGCGAGTCAGACTTTCAGTCAGCTGCTATTTAAAAAAAAAAAAAAATGAACTGCCACCAGCATGCACATGACAGAATTCAGCACAACGCAAGCCGCTGGGAGCAATACTTTCAAAACCAGGGTGTCCAACACCGTGGCAACAGCAACACAACAGGTGATTGCCGACTGCAGCATTCACAAAACCACTCACTCCCAACAAAGAAATACTGTAATGCCACCATGCAGCTCATTATCGGCCGCTCGCAAGGAGAAAACATACCCGGTATCACAATGGCCCTCCCAATTACAAAAAACGTCTTTATTAACCTCACCTTCTCCTTAAAAATAAAGCATCACAGTTTTCCTTTACTCCAGGCTTGCAATAATCACAACATCGTTTGGGGGTAGAGGAGCAGATCACAGACCACAATGATCGCTGTCCCAGCCAACATATTAGGCACTTGCAGCTGCACTGCTACATGAACTCCACTTGCAACAGTGCCACCTGCTGCCCAAAGCCCTCCAGGAACTTTTTTTTTAAAATATGTTTCTCCAACACTTTAAAAAGTGCATTAAAACATTTTAAAAGTTTCTTTTTAATTATTTTTCCTAACAAAACTGATAAACCAGTTCATAATAGCAATAAGTCACTCCAGGGTGTGGTATATCATGGGATATTGTCACTTCTCGGACGGTTGGATGCACTCGGCCTGTGGCCTCATGCCCAACCACTAGAGGCGTGACAATATCCCATATTTCCACCCTATCCTCTATTGTTTAATTATAACATTCAAATTTTCAGTTAAAAGCAGTACTTCATGATATGGAAAAAAATTTACATACTTTTCCATTTTAGAATGTCATTTTCTTTCTGTCTTTTAAGACTCCCCTCCCTATTTTAAGTCTGCTTTAGCCTTTTGAGAGATTACATTAATGAATTCACACCTTTAAATTTGACTGTCTCCTAGTGTTAATCAGAATTTTCAGCTGTTTTATTATTATTAAACATTACTTCTAGCACAGATGAACTAGCATGTAACATACAATACCTCCCAGTTACTGTATGTAGTCTTCTTTAGTGGTGCAGTGGAAATGTTACTACCCTATAAACAAATTAACAAAGGTTCTTGTCCTGCTAGGAAGCTTTTATTTTCAAGAAATCATTGCAAATGTGTATAGGGGCAATGGTTTATAACATCATTCCTTAATTTTTCTGATAAACATAATTGATGATGTAAAAGATAACGATAACTTCCTGACCTTAGATGCACTGGGGACATCAAGGCCAACTACAGAATACAAAACTAAAGTTCTTCTTTCATTATTTAAAATCATAATAAACTACTGTGCCCGACCAACCATAGAGAATAAGGACATATTAGAAGACAGGAGAAAAGCAACAATTTAAAATGAATTTAAAAAGTTTTAGGTACAATATTTTAGACAGGTTGTACCACTTGACAGGAGAATGGCACATGTGGTGCTAGTCGATAGAAGTGGACCCAAGGATGACCTGACAACTATAGACCAGTGAGCCTGACCTCAATCATATGTAAGCTCTTTCGAGGCCATACTTAAAAAAAGACTAGTAAGTTACCTGGAGGATAATGGCCTCCAGGATGAGTGACAGCACAGATTCATGGCTTGGAGATGCTGCCAGATGAACCTAATTGATTACTTTGACCTGGTCACTAAAATAGTAGACAAATGTCAAGTGGTTGATATCCTGTAGCTGGAGTTTAGTAAGGCATTTGGATCTGTGCTCCATAAGAGACTGGTCGGAAAGCTGGAGGACCTGGATGTAGATGAGAGACTAATTAGATGGCTAGCTAACTGGCTGAAAGACAGAACCCAGAGGTTTGTTGTGGAGAGATGGAGCTCTCAGAGTCTAGGAATGTACCAGTGGGGTCCCACAGAGTGGTGCCTGGGCTGGTGCAGTTTAATGTCTTTATCACTGACATTGGAGAGGATACAAAGAGCAAGATTTGTTTGTTAAAGGATGTCAAAGCTCTGAGGGAGGATGGATGTAGCCCAAGGGTACAGGACCTAAAAATACATGGCCAAACTTGAGAGGTAGCCCTGAATATGGCAACACCCACATGACACAATGGCCTATTAATCTTAATCATTAATATCGTACTGGTTCTGCTTCATCGCTGTTAGGATCTGAGTGATGTTTTACAGAAGAAGTGCATCCACTGAAAAGATAATGTTTGACCTTCAGAAATGTGAGGTGCTCAACATTTTCAGGTAACAAATGGTTGTGTAGATCAGAAGCAACACTACCAGCTGTGCCAAAGATTCTGTCCGAACAGACACTGGTGGGAGGGCAACTCAAGTAAAACATAGGCTGTTTTGTAGAGTGCTGGCCAGATTTTTCTCTTACTCCACCAATATTTCAGAGGTCATCCCATATATAGTTTACTGGGGTCTTTTAAATAGTCTCCCACTACACTAGCAGCAGTATGTCCTTGGAAAATACTGGAACAAACACTATTTTCATCAATATCTTGCAGCTTTGACCAAATGCTTTCTTTTTTTGATCTTGTGGATGCACCTCTTGCTGGTAGTGAGGTTTAGGAGTCTGTACACTCAAGAGGTTGTTGCAATGAAACACTGTAGTATCCACTATTTCATTTGAAACTGTGTGAGTAGGTTATTATATCTGCTACATATCAACTTAACTGGGAAGGGGGGGTAGCATGCTCCAAGCAAGAAAGAAATCTGGGGGTGATCATCTCTGATGACCTCAAGATAGGTAGGCAGTGGCAGGAAAGGCAAACAGAATGCTGGGATGCATAGGCAGGGGAATCACCAGCAGAAAGAGGGAGGTAATCATTCTACTATACAGGACATTAGTGAAGCTGCACCTTGAATAATATATCCAGTTCTGGAGGCCTCTTCTACATAACGACATAGATAGGGTGGTGAAGGTTCAGAGGAGGGCAACCAAAATGGTGCAGGGTGCTACATTGCAAGCCCTATGAGGACAGGCTGAGGGAATTAAATATGTACTCCCTGGAGGAGAGGAGGGAGAGGGGGATATCATTGAGACATTTAAGTACCTCACAGAGAAGTGTAAAGTACAGAAGAAACTATATTCCAAAGAAAAAGATGCTTAAGGACGAGGGGGCACAAGACGAAACTGGAGGCAGGGAGGTTCAGAGTGAACAGGAGGAAGTATTTCTTCACAGAGAGGGTGGTGTACAAGTGGAACAGCCTGCCAATGTAGGTGGTGGGGGCAGAAACAATTTTAGGTTTTAAACATGCTTGGAATAGGCATAGAGGATTGCTGGTAATCGGGGGTACAACCTAATGCCAGCAGTACATGATAGAGTGCAATTGTTAGTGATAATAGGGCAGACTAGGTGGGCCAAAGGCCCTTATCTGCTGACAGTTTCTATTTTTCTATTACTAGAAGCATAGTCATATAAAACATCTGCACAGTCAAACAGAGCTTTGTTCTTTTTCCTCTTCATTATGTTTGCTTGCATGCATGTGCAGAAACATAGTGCCACCATACAGATTTTTGTAGGTGTACCACTCAGCTCCAATGCCCTGCTTCCTTTTGCAGGTGCTGTCTCACCGCACCAATAAATGTTGGAGCTGTCTATGACAGCAGTTCAGATGCAGTGGCATACAGTTAAAAGTGAAAAACTGCTGCAATCAGCAGTGGTAACGTGTAGACAATTTGCATACTGCCGTCAGCAGTATGCAAATTGCCTACACATCACACTGCATCTGAACTGTCATAGACAGTTCTCTCCCCCGCCCCAAACACCTACATAGTCAAGCTGAGAACCCACCCAAGGATGCTCATTCACTCCCCACCCACACCATATGGCCAACAGGGGTGCTCAATCCCCATTGGCTCAGCTGCTCCCAAAAACAGATTTCCAGGTGCCACTGGGAGCCCACCCCAGCTTGACAAACGTCTGTATGGCGATGGGGGTGCCTAATCCCCCATCGGCTCCACTGAACCCCCCCAAGCAAAAAAAAAAAACTACCATTTGCCATGCTGGGAGCCCACCCCAGCGTGGCAAACATCCGTATGGCCGATGGGGTTGCCTAATCCCCTGTCAGCTCCACTACCCCCAAAAAAAATAAACTTGTAGCTGCCATGTTGGGAGTCCACCCCAGCATGGCAAAAGTCCCACGTTGTCTTCTAAAATAAAAAAAAACACTTGTTAAAAATAAAATGGTCCCTCACTGAGTGTCTTGCCCCCAACCTGTGTTCACCTCTGCACCCCCCCCACCCCCCACCCCATACCTACCTCAGAGCCCAGTGCGATGATCTTTAGCGGACTGGGAACATGTCTGCACTCTTCAAAGCCGACCGTGTCGTCAAGTTTAGACTGAGCTCTTCGCCATGCCCCAACGTGGTATAAATGTTTCAAATATTCGAGAGGAGAAGTAATATGACCTTCCTGTATAATTACTGTAGCAAACAAAAGCCAAGATTACATTTTCAGAGAAACCAAAGATTGTCTCTCTTACATTTAATCAGGACAATAATGTCAATATAAAGTAGAAAGGAGATCTGGCAGATATGATCATCTAGTAAATTAAAAACTTTCACTACCAAGCTCTTCAGTTTCAAAGGATATGGTTCCCACTTCATTATCGATTTGCCTACTTCATATTTTGCTGAGAATTGATTATTTTGGGGACTAAAACTTTACTTCTGCAAAACTCTTGCATGGCCAAAAATAAGTGTACTAGTACAGTACTAGTGTGTGTGTTTGCTTGTCTGTGTGTTTGGCCCTGTTTCAAAGTAGTGATAAACCATGGAGGCAACCTGCCAACTTCTTTGAGGAAAAAAAAATGGCCACTTTTATATATGTTTTCACAAACAATGTTGGTAAATATCAGTCCGATTAACTCCCATCATTCAAAGGTATTTTACCTTTCAGAACAATATGTTATCTATAAGCTCAACTGCAAGTTTGAAAGGGAGACAAAAGCAGAACTACTTCTGTACTCACAAGAGTTATGCAAGAGCACTTAGCCTGAATATTTTCTTTTCTGAGAATTACATTTTTGACAAGGTGTAACTTGCAGTGATTCTAGTCCAACCTCAAGATAGCTGCATGCATCTATGATGCAAATCATTACACAGTTGTACTCCCCAGACATTTTATTCAGTGCCAAATATGCACTATTGCTCAGCAATTCACTCATTCCAGTGAAAATGTTTTACAAGCACGTTGTGGACCCAGTAAACTAGACTGGAAAGTTGAACCCAGTGATAAGTTATCAGATGAAAATACTATGTGACTAAAGTGGTATGATCAGCGGAAGAAGTTTCAGTCTTGAGAAGAGAGATTGTCAAGTGCATAAGTCTACCTGATTGTTTTGCATTCTAGTGCTTCATGGGTGTAGTGTTCAAGGCTGCTTCTAATATGTCACTGATTCTAAGTTAATATTTTGTGAATAAAGAATGATTTAATTGCCCAGATCTTACATAATAACATTACTACTTCAGATGAAATGCTCTGTTCCACCCTCTGTACCCCAAGTAGTTTGCTATTATGGTCTAGTTTACAGTTCTATATACAGGTAGTAACTGGATTTATTGTGTCTTCATGTGAAAGGTTTTACATCCCTAACAGAAACATCCAGGTCACAAACACTTGTTTGTAGACTGTTCCTAGGAAGCAAAGCCAGGTTCAGTAATTAAACTTCCCGATATAATCTGCATGGTAAGTTAAGTTTTAAAACACTTCTTAGACAGAATCTCTGTCAGGGGCAGGGAGGGAGACATCTCTAGATTTTACAATAATTCTGATAAAATCACTAAGGACATCTGACAGCCATTGTATTGCTATACACACACACACACACACACACACACACACACACACCAACATTTGCATGGGCAACCATGTTCAAATGCAATGAATATTTGGTCCTTTGACTTACTATACCTAGATGAGGGCATTACAAATTCATAAGTATGATAACGTATATGTTCAAAGAACTGGGAGTTAGCACCTATAAAGAGTATTTGTTCATTGCCATTTTTTTTGTGTGTGTGTGTGTGGGGGGTCCTTTTCTGCCTGTATTTGCTTTGAGGCTAATGTACTGTGAACATACTGTATACACACGTCTTATTTATAGCTCTCCAACGTAACACTCTAAGTCATTAAGCAACAACGACTTTACTGCGAATTAGCAACCCCGATTAGATCGTAACGTTTTTAACCACTGTGCAGAAACGTGCTTCATATGCGTGTTAATGTATAGTTTCAATTCCTAGAAAATCTCTAATATTATAAATCTGGCTTCTATTGTTTTGGGGAGTAAATGTTCTAAATGTGATTCGTTCAAAGGCATGCACACCCATCAGGAGATGAACATGTTTGCAACTTCTATAGCACAGAGTGTAGCATTTGCGGTGTGTTTTGAGAATGGGATGATTCTGGCATATGTGCTTGTGGTGAAACAAACATATGCTATGTATGGCTTTATTTTTCAGAAATGGTAATAATTAAAGGAGAACTGAAGCAGGTTAGACTACCAGTTTGCTATTACTGTAGTCAAACTGCCTGGAGCTGGGAGAGAGGCATAAATAAGAGACATCATGGCTTTCAACTCAGCCTTTCAACTCTTTCCCAGTCGTGAGCTTTAATGTGCCAGGGTTATTTAATATGGACAAGAGCTTCACCTTGGGACAGCTCAGCCCCACCTCCCACAAACTGCTGTTGCCTCTTTATTTATTTATTTAAACAGCAGTTTGGAAAACCTTTGAGCCATAGGCTCATTTACAAAGGTACCTTGTCACAGTAAGACAAACGAAAATACACAGTATAACAGTAACTTAAGACATAGATACAAACAAGCTGGTACAGGTAGGATTGATGCAAACAATACCAGAGTTATGTTGTCCTTAGCAGCTTAGTAGTAAGCTTTGTCATAAGTAGTGAGTATGGCTTTGACTAGTGGCAATTACACCTTCGGGTGTTACCAAGGTGGTTCCATAAGGAAGTTTTGAAACACGATATAGTTGGAGCTTCGGAGATGGAGGGGGGCAGTGTGTTGAACCAGGAGGGGGCCCCTAAAGTTGAAGGCTCTTTGGCCATGAGAGGTCCTAGTTCTAGGGATAACAAGAGGTTTTCCCAGAGGTCTGAGTATGAACTAGTGGGACAGAGCGTGGATGGTGGTGGTCAATCCTGGCGGGATAGCCCAAGGAGGTCTTTTGTAAGGGTACAGGTCAGATATTTGAGGCACTTCGTCAAGATCAAGCATCAGTGCTTTAGCTGCACAGTAGACAGGTGTGTAAGCAGCCTAGGTGCCCCAGTAATTAACCTGCAGGCCTTATTCAGAGTAATGCTAATTTTATGGCATGCGGGCTGGATCAGCAGCACCATACACCGGCAGTCCATAGTCCACTAGGGACAGGATAGAGGAGGTGACTGAGTCGAAGAGCCTCTGGGGAGGCAGTGTTTATACCGACGTGAGCGCCCAATCGGATATTAGTGGCAGTGGCTAGGGCAGCGATGTGTCCATGGAAGGAGAGGAGGGTCAAAATGGATCCCTAGGTATTTATAGGAGCAAACTTGTTCTAGTGGGAAAGAGGACCCAGAGTGAATGAGGAGTTTGAAGTTGCAGGACTTGTTTTGAGGATGAGTGAAGAACATGTTTTTTTTTTTTGGATTTATCACCAATCTATGTTCCTTGAACCAGCCTCGGCCCGTGAAGGACTTTTTTGCAGCGAGTCTGGAGGGTGTAGGGTTCGACTCGAGGCAAGATGACTGCATCATCAGCGTACAATAGAATGTTCCCTGAGCAAGAGCGTGGAAGGGTGTTAAGGTAAAGGGAGAATAGTAAGGGCCCAGAATGGAGCCCCAGAAAAGATGGGACAGATGTTTCAGTAGGTCCCATTAATTTTTACACGCTGTGAGCGGTCAGACAAATAACTGGTGCACCAGGAGATAGGCCCAGCAGCAAAACCAGAGAGACTAAGGGCATCAAGAAGGAGGGGGTGGGAGACAGTGTCGAAAACTTTAGAGAGGTCAATGAAGACCGCACCAGCCAGAGAACCAGTGTCTAAGGAGGAGTGGAGAAAGCTGTAGAACTCTTGAAGGCTGTGTTGGTACTGTGGCCGCTTGCGAAGCCATGCTGCTCAGGACATGGACATTGTAGGTGGAGAGGTAGTCAGAGATTTGAGAGGCCACCACTTTTCCAAGGCCTTGGAGACAGGAGAGAGAATGGAGATTGGCCGATTGTTTCCAGCCACAGTCCTATCACCACCTTTAAAGATAGGGGTGACAGTGGCAACTTTCCAGGCAGTTGGAACCTTCCCCAGGCAAAGAGAGTGGTTGATGAGGCACATGATGGAGTTAAGGACTGTGTCTAAGACCAGCCGTAGGATACACGGATCCAGGGTGTCACTGCCCGTACTATTACTCTTGAGGGCAGTGACAAGGTGCGGCCTAAGTTCTTGGGCAAAAACACGGCGGAGGAGGAGCCGGCCCACTGGTGCAGCAGTGGGATTTCCACTAGCGTCGCCAGCGACCCGGGTTCGGGAACGGACCCAGGTCGTCGGAGGGCCGGCCGGGGGGAGTAGGATCAAGCGCCCATAGGCAGCTCTCCCTACTCGGGGAGGTGTGGGCAGTGATCGGTGCACTGGGGACTAGGCGGAGGCGGTGTGCCCAAGCATCCGGCGGCTACAGTTCCTGGGAGGCGGGGCGGGTGGTGACGTGAGGCATCAAGGGCATGGCCCCGCCTCCACAGAAAAACCGGGCTTTAACAGCGGCTCTGCACTTCGTTAATGAAGCCGCGCGGCTTCTGATATGTCCCAGGCCGACCCCTGACCTAAAACTACGTGCCGGGACATTACCCCATGTGCGGGCCCCCCACCGTGGGGAAGCCATGGGTATCGGGGGGACAGAAGCCGGTGAGCTGTGAATGAACGGATGAGAAGGTGGCAGGCGCTCGAGGGGAAAAGTAAAGTGAATTGCCAAAAAAAAACATGGCAGAGAGAAAATAAGGGCTAGAAAGATTTATGGCAGGTGCTGGGGAGGAGGGTCAAAAAATTTGTAGGGAGGATAGGGCTAAGGTCAGTGATTGAGGTGTTGAGGTGGTTGGCTATGAGTGCTGGGTCTGAGGAGATCACGCCATTAATGTCTCCTTGTCATCTCTGTTCTCCCTGATCTTCCCAACACTGTGCAGAGAGCTAAACGAGCACATAGAGATGGAAACATTACCTAGCACAGTGAAAGATGGAATAGGATTTGGATACTCAGGATGCCATGGTATATTATTGCAAGTGACTTAAAATATAATTTTAGCCACACGTTTAAGGCTTTATGTCTTAAAATCATTTTCCCCTATATTATACATGTCTTTAGACCTTGTGAAATATTTTTCTTTTTGTTTTATGGGCTTCTGTTTTTTAGAAAGAAAAGCGTATTGTGATCTCCAGTCTTGAGGAAGGAAAATTAAAAATTCAGAGTAAACTGTTGGAGTCAGTAATGACATGCTTGTGAACAGAAAGGACAGAGTCAATTATTTTTCCAATTGTTTAACCAGGTGAGACACACTAAACTGAAAGCTTGTTTACAGGTGCGACTTGAGAGCACTGGGAAGTTAAGTGACTTGCTTAGGATCACAGTATATGCAAGTAGGGCTGTGAGAATCAAACCCAGGTCTCCAGATTTGCAGCTCAGAGCCTTAAACCACTGTACTATAATGTGCTTAGTTAATTCATTGTAACCTTAAATAGTGTATGCACAAGCCATATTTATATATACTTATGTAAAATGTTCATTGCAGAGAATTAACCCTATGCACTCCTTCTCGCTGGACACACTTGTGAAAGTGTCATCCTGCCTCAGCCAGTTTCTCCCTCAGGTAAAATAAAAATACAATACATACATTCTGAACTACCTTCTGCATAATCCTAACCTTTTATGATGCCAGAACACCCACCTGTTTTATATTGCTTTGTAAATATGTGCTAAAATGTTAGCAAACATATATTTATCTTATTTTATTAGATTTGTGCACACCAGGACAGCTTCCTTAAAGTTAGACACATTTTCAAGAAGGACATGGGTGCTGATTACAGCAGCAGCACCAGGGAAAGTACATGAAGGTTATAAATGTGATGGTTACAAATATAGCTAAAGGACAAATTATATGATTTGATACATTTTATTGGACCAACAAAGATTACAGAAAAACCTTAAATTTTAAATCTCAAACAGCGTTCTTCTTCAGAAGAAAAAAAATGTTTTTTTTTCATCTTCTGAAGAAGAACTCTGTTCGAGTTCAAAAGCTTAAGGTTTTTCTGTAATATCTTTTGGTCCAATGAAAGGTATCAAATCACCAAATTTGGGCATCTTGTTGTACAAGGACCAATATGGCAACAAACATTTTTTGACAAATATAGTAAAGACATAACATTACAAAAGGTACAATTAAAAATCATTGCATAGTAACACATTAACATAACCATATTATTGATAGTAGTAGGATTAAGCAATGGAATGATTAGAAACAGTATTCTGTGGCAGGAGATAAGAAAAGTGATGTTATAGATGAGAATAGTTTGAGGAGCAGTATCAGTCTGGAGAGGATGGAGGAGAGCTGTGCATTAACAGCAACAAGGGTTTTATAGGTGTCTGAACAACATCATCATGAAGGGTGACATCTTCTTGAGGTTCTTTACATTTTCTGACAATGTATTCCAGGTAGTCAATTCAGCAATCGTGAAGGGGTTTGAGCAGACTGATTTGTGTACTCAAGGTTGATCCAGAACATTTTGAAACTGATAGTTCTGGATTGGTCTGACAAGAAGGCTAAATATGGGAAACAGAGGCCATGGATACATTTGTATATGAAAGTGGCCCATTTTAGCTCCTTTATGTATCTGGGGCAGAAATCCAAGTTTACTCTAGAGAGTGCCGTGATGAGTTCTCTTATCTGAGCTCTATCCTGGCTGTTTTAATTTATTTACTGGTTAATTGGTGTAAACCTGGGTTAGCTCAAGATTTTAAGACAGGAGGATAAAAGTAAATGTGTAGTCAAAATTGCAACTCAGTTGTGGTCTCAAGGCTGGGAAGATGGCAGGGCAATCAACAACCTTCTTTCAGTGGTGATATAAAATTTGTAAAGTCAGTCTCACTCTGAGTAACAGTCAACAGTCAGATGATGTACCTGGTGTTATCTTGTACTGTGAGTGCAGAGGTAATGGGGTTTCACTCTTTGGGGTGGGGAGGCAACCAGTGGGAGTAGAATGTAGAAAAATAATGATAATTTTTATCTGGGCTTCAGTTACAGGGTGGTAACCATGTGAAGCCAACAACAAGACCCATTAGAAAGTGGACACATTTCTTTGAGAAGTACCCTAAATGTATTTATTTAGTTTTTGTTGACCGGGGTAAGTGCACTAGACATATCCTGCCTATTTTCAGGCATGACCCGGGGGAGGGGGATGCAGATGAATGCCAACTGACCTTGAACCAGATTAAGTTGTTGGTGGTATTTTTAGTGAATGAGGAAAATTTAGCCAGGACACCGGGGAAATTCCCTTGCTCTTTTCGATAAGTGCCATGGGATCTTTAACATCCACCTGAACTACCCCCAATCCAGGCAGATGGGACCTTGGTTTAACATCTCATCTGAAATACAGCACCTCAGAAGTGCAGCACCCCTCTCATGCTGCACTACAGTGTCAGTACGGGATATTAACCCCAAGTACCAGATGTGGGAACTGAACCCACAGCCCTCTGATCTCCCAGCCTCAGAGGTGAGTGTGCTACCTACTGAGCCACTGACACTGCTTGACTAAATGACCTCTTTCACTATGCTAAGCAACTTTGCACCCACTTTGCAGTCATTATTTAAACATTTGTAAAGCTCTGTTGCTGAGTATTGATATGAGGAAACAATATAAAGATATGGTGAAGAAAATGCTGTGATGTTTCCTGTGGTTTCATATGTTATAGATTTGTTAATACCCATAGAAAAAAAAATTACTGCAAAACAGTAAAAGCAGCTAAAGTTCAAACAAAATGTTGGAACTACGTGAGCAGTTCAAAAATCATTGGCATGATTTAAAACTTCCTTGGTAACTAGTATTACTGCTTTAAGTGACTTACTTAAGGTCATGTAGTCATTCACTCACATAGGTCCCTTTGCACATAGGTGCCATTGCCTTATGCACCATGATATATGGCACATAGGGCCAGGCAGGTAGCAGTGAGTGGGCATCTCTGAACTGGGATTGCAGAGTGCAACATGCATGATGTAGGATATGCTCCACCAAGCCAGTATCGGGGGATATTTGTTATGTCAGCTAGAGGGCTTCTGTAATGGGCGTGCACCACTCTGATTGGCATCCAGAAGTCCTAATGCTGCCTTGCAGCCATTGGGTCCATCCTTTCCCTGTGCCATTTATAGCTGGCAAGCAGGTCTTGGCAGCAGGGCACAGTTTGCAGGTTACCGGTAAGGCACCATTATGCAATGGGGAACACCAACCCATGGAGCAGGGAATCTAATACAGGGCTGTCCTGGGATTCCAAATGGAAGCCCTCCGTCTGACCTAGGTCTGTCCCTCCAGCCTACCCCACAGCATGTGCAGAACTATGTGGTCATGCATCAGACCAGCAGAGGTTTGTGAATCCCAGCCCTGTGCAACTTTCAAGGAAAGGATTCGTGGTGTGCAGTTTCTTGGCCCAGTACACACCCTTATCAATTTGTATTGGGCACCACAATGAATAGTGCTGATAATGAATAATTGGTTATTGCGTTATTTAAACCAGAGTCTCCTAGTATGCGGTTCATCTTTCTAAGCAGTGGATTATGATGATGATGGTTCATGTTAGAATTTTTTTCTTGCTTTGAGATAGCAGCATATTTTTTCATAAATCTGTATAACTGTGCTACATGTAGCAATCATCTAAGCATCCACATTTTCAGAACAACCATTTTGACCAAGTGGCTCTGTAGAAGATATTGCCATTCTTTGAACAGCTCAGTGTACTGTACTATTGATTTTACCCAATATATTTCTGAGCTGAAATCCTAGTCTGTTCAAAAGGCATCATTCTATAGCTGATATTATGAACTTCGGATCATAACTGGAGGAAGCTGCTTGGCCGAGAGGTTTTTGAAGCCATGATGATATGGGGCTACATCATCATGGCTTCAGAAACTCTGTCACCAACCTCCTAACACACTAGTGTTCATCTCCCGAGTCCGTGACGAGTCAGACTTTCAGTCAGCTGCTATTTAAAAAAAAAAATGAACTGCCACCAGCATGCACATGACAGAATTCAGCACAACGCAAGCCGCTGGGAGCAATACTTTCAAAACCAGGGTGTCCAACACCGTGGCAACAGCAACACAATAGGTGATTGCCGACTGCAGCATTCACAAAACCACTCACTCCCAACAAAGAAATACTGTAATGCCACCATGCAGCTCATTAACGGCCGCTCGCAAGGAGAAAACATACCCAGTATCACAATGGCCCTCCCAATTACAAAAAACGTCTTTATTAACCTCACCTTCTCCCTTAAAAATAAAGCATCACAGTTTTCCTTTACTCCAGGCTTGCAATAATCACAACATCGTTTGGGGGGTAGAGGGAGCAGATCACAGACCACAATGATCGCTGTCCCAGCCAACATATTGGCACTTGCAGCTGCACTGCTACATGAACTCCACTTGCAACAGTGCCACCTGCTGCCCAAAGCTCTCCAGGAACTTTTTTTTAAATATGTTTCTCCAACACTTTAAAAAGTGCATTAAAACATTTTAAAAGTTTCTTTTTAATTATTTTTCCTAACAAAACTGATAAACCAGTTCATAATAGCAATAAGTCACTCCAGGGTGTGGTATATCATGGGATATTGTCACTTCTCGGACGGTTGGATGCACTCGGCCTGTGGCCTCATGCCCAACCACTAGAGGCGTGACAATATCCCATGATATACCACACCCTGTCATCCCTTATTGTTTAATTATAACATTCAGAATTTTCAGTTAAAAGCAGTACTTCATGATATGGAAAAAAAATTTACACATACTTTTTTCCATTTTAGAATGTCATTTTCTTTCTGTCTTTTAAGACTCCCCCTCCCTATTTTAAGTCTGCTTTAGCCTTTTTGAGAGATTACATTAATGAATTCACACCTTTAAATTTGACTGTCTCCTAGTGTTAATCAGAATTTTCAGCTGTTTTTATTATTATTAAACATTACTTCTAGCACAGATGAACTAGCATGTAACATACAATACCTCCCAGTTACTGTATGTAGTCTTCTTTAGTGGTGCAGTGGAAATGTTACTACCTATGAAAGCAAATTAACAAAAGGTTCTTGTCCTGCTAGGAAGCTTTTATTTTCAAGAAATCATTGCAAATGTGTATAGGGGCAATGGTTTATAACATCATTCCTTAATTTTTCTGATAAACATAATTGATGATGTAAAAGATAACGATAACTTCCTGACCTTAGATGCACTGGGGACATCAAGGCCAACTACAGAATACAAAACTAAAGTTCTTCTTTCATTATTTAAAATCATAATAAACTACTGTGCCCGACCAACCATAGAGAATAAGGACATATTAGAAGACAGGAGAAAAGCAACAATTTAAAATGAATTTAAAAAGTTTTAGGTACAATATTTTAGACAGGTTGTACCACTTGACAGGAGAATGGCACATGTGGTGCTAGTCGATAGAAGTGGACAAGGATGACCTGACAACTATAGACCAGTGAGCCTGACCTCAATCATATGTAAGCTCTTTCGAGGCCATACTTAAAAAGACTAGTAAGTTACCTGGAGGATAATGGCCTCCAGGATGAGTGACAGCACAGATTCATGGCTTGGAGATGCTGCCAGATGAACCTAATTGATTACTTTGACCTGGTCACTAAAACAGTAGACAAATGTCAAGTGGTTGATATCCTGTAGCTGGAGTTTAGTAAGGCATTTGGATCTGTGCTCCATAAGAGACTGGTCGGAAAGCTGGAGGACCTGGATGTAGATGAGAGACTAATTAGATGGCTAGCTAACTGGCTGAAAGACAGAACCCAGAGGTTTGTTGTGGAGAGATGGAGCTCTCAGAGTCTAGGAATGTACCAGTGGGGTCCCACAGGGCTTGGTGCCTGGGCTGGTGCAGTTTAATGTCTTTATCACTGACATTGGAGAGGATACAAAGAGCAAGATTTGTTTGTTAAAGGATGTCAGAAAGCTCTGAGGGAGGATGGATGTAGCCCAAAGGGTACAGGACCTAAAAAAATACATGGCCAAACTTGAGAGGTAGCCCTGAATATGGCAACACCCACATGACACAATGGCCTATTAATCTTAATCATTAATGCGTACTGGTTCTGCTTCATCGCTGTTAGGATCTGAGTGATGTTTTACAGAAGAAGTGCATCCACTGAAAAGATAATGTTTGACCTTCAGAAATGTGAGGTGCTCAACATTTTCAGGTAACAAATGGTTGTGTAGATCAGAAGCAACACTACCAGCTGTGCCAAAGATTCTGTCCGAACAGACACTGGTGGGAGGGCAACTCAAGTAAAACATAGGCTGTTTTGTAGAGTGCTGGCCAGATTTTTCTCTTACTCCACCAATATTTCAGAGGGTCATCCCATATATATAGTTTACTGGGGTCTTTTAAATAGTCTCCCACTACACTAGCAGCAGTATGTCCTTGGAAAATACTGGAACAAACACTATTTTCATCAATATCTTGCAGCTTTGACCAAATGCTTTCTTTTTTTGATCTTGTGGATGCACCTCTTGCTGGTAGTGAGGTTTAGGAGTCTGTACACTCAAGAGGTTGTTGCAATGAAACACTGTAGTATCCACTATTTCATTTGAAACTGTGTGAGTAGGTTATTATATCTGCTGAGGTCTGTGATGCCAGAGGGGAGGAAGGAAGCCAGGGTAGCCTTAAATTGATATTCTAACATGGTGGCAAGAATATAATGTTCAGATTGTTATATCATTTCTATTCTATTGTCCATTTCATGGGACATACTCAGGTTTTCTACAAACGAAGTCGCAGAACTTTCCTCCAGGAATTTTGCCTTCTGCTTTTCCAGTTTTCTTTTTTATGTTTGCTTGCATGCATGTGCAAAAAACACAGTGCCACCATACGAATTTTTGTAGGTGTGCCACTCAGCTTCCAATGCCCTGCTCCCTTTTGCAGGCTCGCTCTCACCACACTAATAAATGTCAGAGCTGTCTATGACAGCAGTTCAGATACAGTGGCATACAGTTGAAAGCGAAAAACTGCTGCAATCAGTGGTGGTAACGTGTAGGCAATTTGCATACTGCCTTCAGCAGTATGCAAATTGCCTACATGTTACACTGCATCTGAACTGTCAAAGACAGTTCTCTCCACCCACCCAGAACACCTACATAGCATGCTGGGAGCCCACCCAGCATGCTCATGCACTTCCCCACCAGCACACCATATGGCCAATGGGTGTGCTCAATCCCCCATCGGCTTCACTGCCCCCGCAAAACAGATTTCCAGGTGCCACACTGGGAGCCCTCCCCAGCATGGCAAAATTCTATATGGCGACAGGGGTGCCCAATGCCTCATCGGCTCCACTGAACCGCCCCAGCAAAAAAAAAAAAAACACTTCCAATTGCCTACTAGGAGCCCACAGCAGGCAAACATCCATATATAGATGAGGGTGCCCAATCTCCCGTTGGCTCCACTACCCCCAAAAAGAAACTTCAGCTGCCACCTGAAGCCCACCCCAGCATGGCAAATGTCCGCATTGTCTTCTAAAATAAAAAAAACACCTGTAAAAAGAAAACAGTCCCTCGTTGACTGTCTTGCTCCCTCCCCAACCCATGCCCACCCTCTGCTCACCTCCCCACCCCCACACCCCATACTTACCTCCACAGCCCAGCGTGTCGATCTTCAGCGGACCGGGAACACGTCTGCACTTTTCAAAGTCGACCACGAACTGAAGAAATGCCAGTAAGCTGTATAATGGCATAAATGTTTTTTTTCAACTTTGGTGCACATCTTGCCCATTTTGGGGAATTTTTTCACCAAATTTTCAACATGGGGTTCTTGAGGCCCCACCTCATGAACTCAGTCACTGTCATTTTGTTATTCAGTCCTGAAAGGTGATTTCGCGGTCACTGTGTGGAACCACCTTTTAGGATGGAGTAACGGAACAACAGTGTCAAAGTTCATGAGGTGGGCCCCCCAGAACCCTATATTGAAAATTTGGTGAAAAATTCCCCAAAATGACTGTTTTACGAGCATGCACTGTGCAGTTCCTAAGCACGCACGTAACTTTGCAAATGTTTTATATTTTCACTCCAGATTTTCAACATTGCCATTTTACCACACCTCCTTATGAGCAGTATAGCTGTCATTTTTCACATCTTGCCCAAGATGTGTTTGAGCATGTAGCACACAATGGCTCAGTCAGTGTGAGAAATCAATGTTCAGGACAGATTAAGAAAATCACAGTGACACTGTTAATGAGCAGAGGTCTTAAAATGGCTATGTTGAAAATTTGGTCACAAAAGTCCGTAAAATGACTGTGTTACGAACGTGCATTGTACAGTTTCCATGCACCCTCCTAAGTTCATGAATTTGTAATATTTTCAGACCAGATTTTCTACAGTGGCATTTTTCCACACCTCCTTGTGAACAGTACAGATGTCATTTTTCACACCCTGGCCAAAATGTGCTTTCGAACTTCCGGTGCAGAAATGCTTGGTTGCTGTGGGAAATCAGTGTTCGGGACAGATTACGAAAATCACAGTAAAACTGTTCATGAGTGGGGGTCCCAAAATGCCTGTGTTGACAATCAGCTGTAAACAATCCCCAAACTAATTACATTACATATGTGCGTTGCGCAATTTCTACGCACTCTCGTGACTTCACCAGTTTTTTTATATTTTCACTTCCGATTGTCAACACTGTCATTTTTACACCTTCTCATGAACAGTGCAGCTGTCATTTTTCACATCCTATTCGAAATGTGTTTTCACACCTGTGGTGCCAAATGGCGTAGTAGCTATGCAAAATCAGCTTTTGGCTAACGAACTGATATTACCACTGTTCATGAGGTGGGGGTCACAAAAAACCCATGTTGAAAAATTGGAGTGAAAATATCAATGATCATCTGGGGCGTTAGGGTTTCTGGCCATAACCCCCTTCCCTGTATAGACTGACAGGCATCAGGGTGTGACTTGGGATTGTCACCTGTAATGCTCATACCATTCCACCCCCACCCACACCCTGAAGACAATGACAGGTATTGAGATGTGCCTTGAACTCTTCTGCCCCAAAGTTCACCCTATTCTCCTATACAGCACCCATCTCACCGTATTTTCTTATGGAACGGGGTGAGCACAAGGCCCAAAGACCCCAAGGCACACCATGATACTTGTCGGTGTCTGCAGGGTAGGGTGTGGTGAAATGGTGTGGCCGTTATGCCTGACAACCCAAAAGCACACCCTAACGCCTGTCAGTCTCTGCAGGGTGGTGGCGGGGTTGGCTTCAGTTCAATACTTCACTGCCATTCCTATTATGCATCTCTCTAACTCCTACACTACCAATGCCAATAGCAGCAAGCAAACATTCGGCATTGACAAATGCATGTTTTCATTAGAGATGAGAGGATTACCATGGGGGCTAACTCACTCTTAACATTCCTGGTCTTTACAGGTAAGAGCTTATTCAACACTACCATTAATTTAGAGATAAAATAAGACCAACCCTCATCTATATCTGGGACCAGTTCAAGTCTCCTCCAGTTTAACTGTTCTAAGTCTGCAACAAAAGCACAAAAATCAAAGGCATTAATTGATCTAAATCTAATACATTTTGGAGTACCAGTAACCCTGTTTTTACCTTTAATGCAGTATACCTCATTGTGGTCACTAAATAAATCTGCCATCTCACCTGATTCCAAGTAATTTTTGGGCAATTTATCAGGAACAAATCAATTAAGAAAGACTCTTCAGAGTTTTTAATGTTTATATGGGTAGGGTCCTCAAAATGTTGTTCTAAACCAAGTCTTGGTCCAGCCAATCAGCATTATAGTCCCCAATTAACAGGTGGAAGGAAAAGGGGAGTAATACATCAGATAGGGACAATAAAGTCTGCATCGAAAACTTGGGTGGCCTATAGCCCCAAACAACAAAAGTGGCTCCCCAGTTTGTAATTTTAATTTCTACTGCCAAATAGTGTTGTGCGAGATTGGAACATTTCACCCAGCAAAATACTTTGTGTAATCCCTGCATTTTGTGAAATATTTCATGGGTGCAAAATGTGAACTCCCCTCTGGGGAAATGTGGAATTTCACCCGCAAAATGCAAATGTTGCCAACCACGGGTGAAATTCCACATTTGAGACAAGCTAGTGGGGATAATAATATTAAAAAAAGTGTTTTCCCCCCTCCCATCCACCAGATGAGACCCCACATCCCTGGTTTCTAGTGATCCCACCACTCTGGCCGATTGCCGGCCACAATAAGAAGAATTCCCCTGAGGAGTCACGTGATGTGCTCAGCCTGAGCAGCAGCATTCCTCGGAGCTCCGTAGTGCCAGCCTTTAAACGGCCTTTTATAACTTCTTCAATTGCAATTTACATCACTAAAGTCAAACTTTGTTGGGGGAAGCAGCACAGAAATTAAATCTCCCCTCAGTAACAGAAAGATGGACAACCCTAAGCAACATTTCTTGGATACAACCACAGTGCACACCTCGCAGCCCAGCTGGCTGCACTCTAATAGACCAAAACAGGACTCACTCACGGAATAACTGCCAGCTGCAGTAGTTTCAGACCTACTAAATGAAAAACTGGATCTCTTTTTTGCTGAGTTGGCCACAATGAAACTTTCCATGACCAACATAGCCTCCGAATTTCGTACATTCAAGCCGGCCATGGAAGAGCTCAACAAAAAAATTTCGGACACAGAGATCTGCTTAAGCTCAATAGAAGACCACCAACATAGAGACAACAAGGAACTAGCAGAGGTGAAAAGAAAGCTAACAAAGCTAAAACACTGACTGGAGGACCAAGAGAGTAGACTGAGGTGCAACAACATAGTGATTGTGGGGGTCCCTGAAAAATCAGAGGGCTCAAACATCACCTATTTCACTCAGAAGCTGTCTGGGGAGTTGGTGGGGCCCCCAGATTCAGGACCCCTATTCCTGCTCGATTTCACCCATAGATCACTTAGCTCACCCACACTAAAAGGAGACAAACCCAGTGTTAGTATAGCCAGATGCCAGAGCCAGAATGCTAAAATGATGATCCAAGCACAAGCAAGACAGAAGGGAGCACATATTGGAAGGGTACTAGGATCCATAGCTACAGTGATGTGACCCCCGCAGTACAGGACAGACAAAAGCAGTACAAGGACATTAGGAGAACTCTCCCCCAAGCCTGCATACAGTACCCTACAGGATGATGTACCCAGCCCGACTAATCGTCACTCTAGAGACCAGAGAAAAGGAATTTCCCAATGCGAGCATAGTACAACAAGAACTGGCAAACTTGCTTCCTAAGTTTTTTCATCAAATAAGATGCCAACCATGGGGAGTGCCGACTGGGTCATAAGGAGCTGGGGAGCTCTGCAGCGGGGGTGAGTACCAGTTTAACCTTTTTTCACTAAAGCTGCAAAGCAGCCCCCCAGTACTGAAGGACATAGCAGCCCCCCCTCCCACTCTCATCTTGTTTTACTTGCATCTTCTAGCGCCAAGAGCAGCATCCTGATGCCCCCTGAGTTAATAATCACTAACCTGTATGGGTGCCCTGGAACCTCGGTGGCTGCCACAGCATACTTCGCCCCCCACCCCAGATCCACTCTGCAACACAGACTGGATGTTGCTTATGAAGGGCAGCTCTCATTACGAACTTTGATGGGGTGCGGGCAGGTCGGAATGTGGCCCCCCCAATATGCAACATCAGGAGCAATGGCGACGGACAGGCACCAATGCCCTTTTTTTATGATTTATTTTCCCAGGACAGTCCATCCCTGCTCCTGCCAATCTGATGAATGTCTTTGTGTGAAGGGCAATAAAAATAACCCAGGAGCTGTTAGCCACAATGAGTGAATATCCCACACATCTGTCAATTAACTGTAAGTGTGAAGACTTGCACTACCTGTCATGCCCTCCTCCTGCCTAAGCTTGCCTGGCCAACGGATGGACCATGGCAGCGGATCCCTGCCAACAGAAGGCACACACACTGGAATGAAACAATGCCCCACAGGCAGCTTTGGATCGTCTCTCATCTGCCTTTCTAGATCCTACCCCATGCAAGACACAAGGACTCACAAACTCAGTACTGGAAGGCTGCATGGCCCGGTCTCCTGGTCTCCCAGAAAACAGAACAGGCACTATCGGCAGAAGCTTCCTAGGACAGTGACTTATCTCCAGCACCCTGCCACTTAACCCGACTACAACAGCCGCTGAGCTGGAGCACTGGGGCCATGGGCCGGGGGAGCCAGATAGAGTGGAAAACATTGAGACTCAAGGAATACTACAGCCAGGGGTCACTGCACTCTGAATGTAACCACACAGCAAATGCACCAACTACCTGAGCAGTGGCTGTCCCCAGAGGTGAGGGAGCCTCTCAGCATAGACAGGGCTGCTGCTGTAACACTTTGCCTCCTCTAACAGGACAATACTCATGCTCAGTGGCTGGATGGCCTTGGGAGGGGTCGGGGTGCAATGGGCTCCCGGCAGTGATGAACTGGGATCCCACAGAGAGCCATGGCTACACCCTGTTGGTGGTCTGGCTGGGTGGCCCCCACACTCATCCCCCCCCTTCCCAGTGGCATTTGGAAATGTGGGTGCATTGATAGAGACTGACTCTAATGTTGTAATTATTATTGGTGTTATGTTTGCCTTTTCTACCCCTGCCTATAACCCCAGCCATATAGTCACCTAAGCAACTGCAGCCATGCAGACCACCTGCAGACTCAGGAGACATGGCAGTCTGCACACCACTCTGGCAGCTCACTATTTTACCCACGGGTGAGCAAGCCAGTAGGTGTTTCTACACACACCCTCCTTCTGAGAGGGCTCAGGGGGAAAGGATCCTTAGGAGTACCAACAATGGGGAGGGTCGGAACACAGAGGCGAACACACATTGGCAAGAGCTGTGCATCGCATAGAGAGGAGAGATCCTCTGTACCAACCCCCCCACACAGAGACACTCTTCTGGGGAGAACGTGCTGACACCCACAGCCAATTGACTCCACCACCACCAGCCCGGACTCATATACAGGACGACAACTCACGGCTGGTCACATCATTCAACCCCCCCATCTCTGGCTCATCACATTCAGCTCTCCATGGCTTCCTCCTCCCCCTACCCCCACTCCTCACCCCCCATACGAAAGCAACAACTAAGCATAACAAGTTGAAAGAAGTCCTCACTACATGGTGCCATGGACAGAGAAGCACAGCTGATGCCAGCCCCTCACGGACCAGGTTTTACGGAGGCCTAGCTGGCACTGTGCATAGCCATGGACCTACAATCTTGGGACGCAGAGGCAAGGAGGCATCTTCCTCAGACCCTTCAGACCTTATTGAGGCCACACTGTATATTGTATATGTCTGTATTTGTTTGTGTGATAGCAGTAGTAGAGATAGTAGTTGTAGATACTGAATGTGCTGTAACTGCCGGGTACCTAAGTACACCCACCCAGTGGGGCACACTACCATACCCGGGCAGCACAAACTCAGTATGCACAGTACGGGGTTGCACTCCCCAATCTATGACCCGAGCACTTGGCACAGCAGAAACTCCACCATCAGAGCGCGTTTCCACAGAGGTGAAGGTGTGGAGCCAGTTTACTAACACCCCCTCACATGTCTCCCACAAAACACAACAACCTTCATGGCTGGTACCCATAAATGCATCACCTGGAACATCAAAGGAGCTCAGACCATACAAAAGAGATAGCAGGTCTTAAAACACCTCAGATATTTGGGCACACAGATTGCCTTCCTCCAGGAGACACATACAACCCCCACCCAGGCCCTCCTATGGAGGAGGGAATGGATAGGGCAGGTGTTAACTGGAGCACATTTGCTGCAGCCACATCCAAGAGCAGGGCCATTCTTGATGCCCTACAGGTGGCAGGCCTCAGACGGCTAGTTTTGGAACCCACTCATGAGGGAGCAATCTTAGACCTTGTACTCTCAAATGGGGGCAGTGAGAGGATCTCAGATCTAGAAGTGGGTTGCCAACTGGGAACAAATGACCATCAAACAGTGTGGTTCACGTTAAACTCAGCTACAGAGTCAAGCGATACAAAAGTGAGGGCACTGGACTTCAGGAGGGCTGACTTTGGCAAGATGGGAGAGTGCCTCAGAAAAGCCCTAGCAAACAGACTAGAAGGAGGGGTGGAGCAACAATGGGGAATCATCAAAACTGTCATCACAGAGGCAACAAGCCTTTGTGTGAAGCAAATAAACAAATCAAAACGAAAGAAAAAGCCACTATGGTTCTCAAAAGAGGTGGCTGGGAAAGGCAGGGAGAAAAAGATAGCATTCAGGAAGTATAAGGAAACACAGAAGGAGCAGGACAGAGAGCTGTACCAGTTAAGGCAGAAGGAAGCAGGAGGGAAGTCAGAATAGCAAAGGCCCAAACTGAGGAAAAGATAGCCAGCTCGGTTAAGGGGTAAACCTTTTATAAGTACATCAGAGAGTGTAGAAAGACAAAGGGAGGGATAGTGAGGCTGAATAGAATGAATGGTGGTTGGGCAGAGGGGGACAGTGAAAAAGCAGGGACACTGAACGAATATTTCTGCTCAGTATTCACAAAAGGGAAGGGGGAAGTGCCTAATCCAATTAACAGAAGCACTCTTGATAGGGGGGTCGATCTCAGCCCTTTCACAGAAGAAAGGGTTCTGCAAGAACTCCTAAAACTGAAAGTGGACAAAGCAATGGGGCCTGATGGAATTCACCCCAGAATTCTAAAAGAATTAAAGGGGGAGCTAGTGAAACCACTGACTACTCATTTTAATAAATCATGGGAGGATGGTGTGGTACCCGAGGACTGGAAGAAGGTGGATGTGATTCCCCTTCACAAAAGTGGGACCAAGACAGAGGCAGGAAACTACAGACCTGTCAGTTTGACCTCTGTGGTAGGTAAAGTGATGGAGTCACTTCTGAAGGAAAGAATTGTTGAGTACCTTGAGGCCAGTTGGACACAGGACCTAAGGCAGCATGGGTTCACAGCGGGAAGGTCATGTCAGACAAATCTAATAGATTTCTTTGACTGGGTGACCAAAGTAGTAGACCAGGGAGGGGCTGTGGACATGGCCTACCTAGACTTTAGCAAGGCATTAGACACAGTCCCACACAAAAGATTAATAGTCAAATTAACCAGCCTGGGAGTGGGTCCCAGGGTGGTAGCCTAGGTAAAACATTGGCTGGACAACAGAACACAGAAGGTAATTGTAAATGGAGTCCACTCTGAAGAAAGAGGGGTTACTAGTGGGGTACCGCAGGGTTCAGTACTGGGTCCAGTCCTTTTTAATGTCTTTATAAGTGACATTGCAGAGGGACTGGAAGAAAAAGTATGCCTCTTTGCAGATGACACAAAGATCTGCAACAGGGTTGATACACAAGGAGGCATGGAAAGGATGAGAAGGGACTTGGCAAGGTTGGAGGAATGGTCAGAAGTATGGCAGCTAGGATTCAATGCAAAAAAGTGCAAAATAATGCACCTGGGAAACAAGAACCCAGCGGAAGATTACAAAATGGGGGGTAGTAACAACAACAAAAAAGGAAAGGGACCAGGGGGTAATCATATCAGATGACCTTAAGGTTAGCAAACAATGTGAGAAGGCAGTAGGGAGGGCTGGGGGTATACTGGGATGCATAGGGAGAGGCAACACCAGCAGAAAACAGGAAGTTGTTATCCCTCTATACAGACAGTTGGTGAGACCCTATCTGGAGTACTGTGTCCAGTTCTAGAGACCCCATCTCTGCAAGAACATAGTCAGGATAGAGGCAGTCCAGAGGAGGGCAACTAAAATGGTGCAGGATCTGCAAGAGAAGCCGTATGAGGAGAGACTAAAGAAGCTTAATATGTATACCCTTGAGGAAAGAAGGGAGAGGGGGGACATGATAGAAACTTTTAAGTACCTCAGTGGAATCAACAAAGTCCAGGAGGGTAGCATCTTTCAGAAAAAGAGACGTGCAAGAACAAGGGGACACAATTTAAAGATAGAGGGGGGCGGTTCCGGGGCAATGTGAGGAAGTATTTTTTCACAGAGAGGGTAGTGGATGCATGGAACAGCCTTCCTGAGAGGGTTGTGGGGTCTAAAACTGTGGGAGAATTCAAGAATGCATGGGACAGATATAAGGCAATTCTTGCGGGGAGTAGGAAGAAATAGACTGTTGGTTAACTAGGATCTGCGGCTTATCCTGTGGGTAGGGAAATGGGCAGACTAGGTGGGCCAAGCGGTCCTTATCTGCCGTCAAAGTCTATGTTTCTATGTTTGCTGCAGGGGAGAGCAACAAATGGGCTGGTGTGGCCATACTAATACATAGGCATCTCCCGTTCCAGGTGCTGGAGGAGTTTGCTGACCCCAGGGGCAGATACATCATAATCAGAGGTTTGCTGAATCAAACAGAGGGCATTATGGCTTCCGTATATGGCCCAAATGTGGACACCCCCAGATGTCTACACCACAATCCTCTCTCTGCTAATGCCCAACTCCCACCTCCCCTTGCTGCTGGCCAGGGACTGGAACCTGGTACTGGACAACGTGCTAGACAAATCCAGACCTGGGGGGTCGGACTCACCCCAGCACAAAGAGCCCTTCGGGAAATGCAAGACTCCCTGGGGCTATATTACATCTAGAGGATACTGCACCCCTCTGCCCGTAATTACACATTCTGGTCAGCACCTCATAATACCCACTCCAGGCTGGACTATCTTCTAGTCAGCTGCGCCCTACTTAGTTCCACAATACAGGCTACCATAGAACCTAGAGTGATCTCAGACCACTCTCCTGTGTCACTGCATTTCCTTCCACTGGGTGCCCAACTACGGGATAGGCTGTGGCATATCAACAACAACCTGCTCACCGACCCAGAGTGCCTACCAAAGAGACAGAAAAGTGTTCAGACCTTCTTCGAGCTGAGCTCTGGCATGGTCGCATCACACAAATCCCTATGGGGAGCCTTCAAATGCACCCTTAGGGGGAGCTGATCAGACTCACCACCACCAGGAAAAGAAAGTGGGAGGCTGCATGTGCAGACATCCTGCACACCATCAAAGCCTTGGAGAGGCATACCTCGGGTGCCCCACCTCCCCAATCCAACTTCAGCTCAGTGTGGCCTGGGTGAAGTATGGAGAGCTGCTTAAGGAGCAAGCTGAGTTTGCTATATTCAGAGCCCATACTAGGTATGTGGACCAGTGGGAGAAGGTGGGGAGACTCCTCGCCCTCCACTTAAAACAGGAATCTCACAGGGCAATCCCACTAATCTGAACCAAATCGGGGCAGCTCACCTCAAACCTCAGAAACATCGCATCTGCCTTTCAGGAATTCTTTCCTGACCTGTACTCCAGGGAACCTCAGATGCCCCATGAGAGTATTACACAATTCCTGCAGAAGGCTGGACTGCCCAAATTGGACCAGACACTGCGTGACAGCCTTGCAGCGCCTATCACAGAGTAAGAGATACAACAGGTGATCTCCTCAATGGCAATCAACAAGGCCCTGGGTCCAGACAGCTTCTCCACCAACTTCTATAAATGTCTCACAACACACTTAACTGGCCCACTGACCCAACTCTTCAAGGAAGCCTACGAGAACGTGGACCTTGATCCCTCATTGCAGGAAGCTCTGATTACCCTAATCCCAAAACCGCAAAAAGACAGAACCCGGTTGGAGAGCTACAGGCCAATCTCCCTCCTAAAGATGAATGCTAAAATCCTCACTAAAACCCTAGCCTCCAAACTTAGCTTAACTAGTGACACCCTTATTGGGCCCCAACAAGTGGGCTTTATGCCAGGAGGCTGGCCACTGACCAGCTATGCAAGTCACACATCCTTGTGGCATCAAGGGACTCCACCACGCCAGTGGCCTCTCTCGCTAGACACGGAGAAGGCATTCGATAGAGTGGCCTGGCCCTACCTGTTTGGTATCCTTAAGCACTTTGGCTTCCCACTCCCATTCATTAGGTGGATCAAACTGCTGTACTCCCACCCCAAGGCCAGGATACTTTGCAACAAAATCCTGTTCCCCTCTTTCCAACTACACAAAGGAACACGACGAGGCTGCCTCCTCTCCTCCTACTCTTCAACCTATATGTGGAGCCACTGACCAGAAGGATCCTGGAGGAACCTCACATACTGGGGATCAAGGTGGGTGAGGCCAGATACAAGCTCTCTGCTTATGAGGATGACATACTCTTACACCTAGAGAACCCAACCCAATCTGTGCTGCCCACCCTGGACATCAGAAATCTATAAGCAAATTGCAGGCTACAAACTGAACAACAAAACGAACATTATGCCCCTAAACTGACACACATACAAATCTCAAACAACCCAGTGGGGAGGCACCTGGTGCCCGTCATCCATTGCAGTGTCAGTGGCTCAGTAGGTAGCACACTCGCCTCTGAGGCTGAGAGATCAGAGGGCTATGGGTTCAGTTCCCACATCTGGCACTTGGGTTAATATCCCAGTACTGACACTGTAGTGTAGCATGAGAGGGGTGCTGCACTTCTGAGGTGCCGTCTTTCGGATGAGATGTTAAACCGAGGTCCCATCTGCCTGGCTTGGTGGTAGTTCAGGTGGATGTTAAAGATCCCATGGCACTTATCGAAAAGAGCAGGGGAAATTCCCCGGTGTCCTGGCCAAATTTCCCTCATTCACTAAAAATACCACCAACAGCTTAATCTGGCTCAATGCCAGTTGGCATTCATCTGTATCCCCCTCCCCCGGGAAGTGCCTGAAAATAGGCAGGATTTTATCTAGTGCACTTACTTGGTCAACAAAAACAAAATAAAATAAAAATACCTGGGAGTTGACATATCCCAGTCCAAAACCACACTGCTAGCAAAAAACCTTCATGCCCTCCAAACACAGATCCAGCAGGACCTCACCCATTGGAATATACTACCCCTATCCATGTGGGCTCACATTAACGCCATTAAAATGAACATACCCCCCAGACTGCTGTATGCTATCAGCACGATCGACAGCCTGCTCCCCTCCTCCTGGTTCTCGAAGCTACATGCCATCCTATCAGCTTTTCTATGGGAGGGCAAACACCCATGAAGGACGTACCACAAGCTCACCATGCACAGGAACCAGAGTGGCTTACAGTTGCCAGATTTCAAAATGTATTATCTGGTGGTGCATGCCACCCATTTCCTGTGGTAGAGACAGGGCACCCCCCACCCCCACCCCCCACCAAGATACCTCGCACAGTGGAAATAAATGGAAGTGGACCTGTGCGCCACAGCTGGACTCAGCTTGCAGGCACTAAAGTCCCTCCCAGACTGCTTACTTTCCCCCTCCTGAAGAATACCCCCTTAGACATAGCCCTACAGGCTAGCAAACAACTGCACAACCTCCTAGGCACACAACTGACACATGACCTGGCCCAACCACTGGCTAAAAACCCCAATTTCAAGATACAACAAGGAATGATTCCCCACCAGTGGCTGACAAACATGGGCCTGGACACACTGGGCTCCTTACTGGAGGATGGCAATCTGGCCTCCCTCCAACTACTAACACAGAGGGTGGCCTCTGCCTGCAAACCAGTCTTCTCTCTCTACCAACTGCAACACCTAGTATCAACTGCTCTAGGTCTGAGACCCTGGAAAACAACTGATTTTGACTCTTGGAATGAGCTCCAAGAGCTGGCATCCAAAAGGCATGTCATCTCAAACCTGTATAAAGCACAAATCACCATACACACACCTGTATCGAATGCGTCCTGCCTCTACTGGCTCACGGAGTTCCTGGAGCGGGATCCATGCATGGCAACCTCCAACATGTGGCAGAGTATCCACAAATACCTGAAGTTCGATGGCCTAAAACTCATGCAATTCAAAATCAACTACAACCATTATTACTCCCCAGTCAAATTGCACAGAATGGGGAGACTCAACAATAATCTCTGCACAAGATGCAAGCTCCACAGAGGCACCCTCAAGCACATACTGTGGGATTACCCCAAAGCCAACCCCCTCTGAAGGGAGGTGAAGACATGCATGGACCCACTCCTGGGGCTGGAGAACTCTTTCACCCCGACAACATGCCTCATAGGAGCAGACATCAAAGCATTACTAGGATCTAGGTGATTTCATATCTCTCTCATCTCTGCCATGGTCAAAAAACTGATTCTCAAACACCAGATGGACAAACAGATCCCAACTTATGCAGAGTGGCACAACACCATACTAGACACCCTGGACATGGAAAAATCTATCAGCCATATGAGACAGATCCCTGCACTCCACCTGCATAGATGGGCACCCCTGGAAGCCCTGCTACTAAACATATAGGTCTCCCTGCACCCCGTAACATCAGGGTGCGGTACTAAGCCTATCCCAACATCCAGTTCCACCCTTACCCAACCCCCTTTCTTCCCCCCGCAAGGGCACCCACACACTGCCGTACACATGGCTGCACTTTCACCTCCTCCAAACTGGCTCTCCCCGACAACGGGGTCAGTATTAGAACAAGGTATCATCTGACAACAATATACGCATGCTTACTTAGGTCAGTATCTGATATTAGATTAGTAGTAATGTCTCATCCTCTGTATGGCTGTTTGTTGTGTTGTAATGTACAATAAACCAATAAAGACAAAGAACCTCTATGTGCAAGCATTGAGGAAATGGTTTCCCCAAAGGACATTTGGCTGGGAAGCCAAGTTTCAAAGAAATACAAAATTAAACATGCCCCCACAATGCAAAGCATCATGGGCTGTATATGCAAATCACCACAAAATATTAAGCTGGTTCAACTTTAAGCAGAGATGCATGGTGCCGAAAGGCCTCTCACACAGTTTGCAAAGGGTGCCAACAGAAGACATAGGCACGTGTTTCGTCCTACCAGGACTCATCAGTATGCCTCGTCTGTTTGACACCCCAGTGGAATGAACCATACCCTAAGATGGTCTATCTGGGTAAAGTTGTGGTGAACCCAATTAGTAGACTATGGGGGTATATGTCATTTTGTATTTCTTTGAAACTTGGCTCCTATTGTTGGGCACATTTGTGACAGTTTCCTTAGTTTAGGCAGTTTTCACCAAATATTTGGCGGAAGTCCCATAAAAAGGGTCCCCCAAATGCAACAAGTTAGACCAGGAAAAAGCTGGTCTAACATGCAGCATTTGGCTCTGGGGAGTGAAAACCCCGATTACCGGCTAAGAGAATGCTGCAAGCCTCGTGTGCCAAATGATCAGCGCACCAGGGGCTTGACGCATGTTCAGGGCCTTGAAAATTGATCCCCATAATTTATAATATATTAAATTTTCCAAGGACACAAATTAGACACTGAAATATGTCATTAAATGAATTATTAATCCAGATTTAAAAAGCACAGGTCACAATTGTAATAAACCACGTTCTAAAAGCCCAGCTCATAGTCACAAAGAGATTCCTTACCTCTCAAAAGGCTTCATAAAGTGCCATTGATCTTTAACATAAATGTTGAATTCTTTTCTCACACTCGTACTGGAGGGTGAGGGGGGAGGGGAAATTGTTTAACCAGAAAAGGCACACGAAGCCAAAACTTGTTTCCAGGTGCAACCTGGGAGCACAAGGAAATTAAGTGACTTGCTCAGGGTCACACAGTATGCAAGTGGGGGCTGTGGTATTCAAACCCAGGTATTCAGGTTTGCAGCTCAGAGCCTTAAACAACTGCGCAATACTGCCTCCTGGGTGGCACTGGCTTTTATGTCTCTCAGCCCGCCCCCCCGATGATGTCACCTAGCTGTTAAGTTGCTGCTGAGCCCCTCACCAACTGGGCTACTAAGTCACTTATTGGCAACAACTAGTAGAACATGGAGGAGGAGGCAGGTGCTTGTTACTACAGGGCTCTCGTCTTGCTGGCAGACATCCCTCTGGAGCGGTGGTACAACAGGTGGATGCATGCAGCATAGTAACAATGTAGCACAGGCTTTTATGTCTGACAACTGCCCCCCCCAATGACATTTCCCAGCCACTGTCTCATTGCCAAGCCCCCTCACCAACTGGGCTACTAAGTATCTTATCAGCAGCAAGTGGGAGAATGTGGAGGAGGTGGAGGCAGGAGGCTGTTACTACAGGGCTCTCCTCTTGCTGGCAGAGGTCCCTCGGGAGTGGTGGTGCAACAGGTGGATGCATGCAGCGCAGTAACAGGGTGGCACAGGCGTTTATGTCTGACAGCCCACCCCTTCTGATGACATCACCCAGCTGCTGGCTCATATATTGTATATGGAAACCCCATACTCTCAATATTCTTATAGAGTTTGGGCAAAATGTAATGTTTTGGGGGCAAAGATAGAATTTGTTGTTGGGTATGGTTTGTTTTGTGTGTGTAGCTCCCTGTTAGTTTAGACTACCCTGTAGGTCTAAAGCCCTGAATGGGTTAACTGCAGCCATCCGAGGGACTCCAAGCTAAGTGGATTGGCTGATAGTCCTGAGGGGGCATGGCCAGCTGCCTGGGGCTGATAAGTCACGGGTAGTTTTTTTCTTTCAGTTTGTGGAAGAGTTAGCAGAAAGCAGGCTGCAGCCCGGAGAGCTGAAGGCCATGCTGAAAGTAAACCCAGCCAAATTCATTGGATAGTGGTGGTGGCTACCTCATCTTGACCCCTGTGGGGTGACTCTCATGGTAGTGCTGGTCTTTACTGGAAATATATTTCTACACTATCAGACAAAGTTTCAGCCTCTGAAAAAAATTGTAAAGTGTTTAACCTGAAGGAAGTCTTTGGGGTACCCATCAGTACCCCCTACTTGCAGTGTGGCTGGAGGATAAGGCTATGCGACTTTACAAGTAATTGTGCTGTTAGATCCCATTGGTTTTGCCCACATAGTCATTTTAAAGTGACACTGTCAACTTTTTCTGCAACATGTTATTTTGAGACAAAAACTTAATGATTGCTTACCTCCTTCAATGTTCATTGATGCTGCTGGTTATTTTATCTGACTCCTTGCTTAGTAGAACTGAAATGCATGTTAATGTCAGTTATACCCAACCTTGTTTTAATTCAAATCCTTGATCTAATCGTATTGCATACTTCCTGAACATTAGAAACACTCCCAAACTGTTCAGCCACTTATGATGCAGTAGTCTCCTCTACTCACACTATATAATTAGTGGTTAGACTATGTTGAGGTGTTCTTAAGTACAGGAAGGATGCAGTGGGAGGAATGTAAACAAACATAATTGTGTGTGGTAACACCAGCAAAGTGGGCAGTCTGTTTTTCACTTTTAAAATGAAAAAAAAAAAAGAATCAGAATCAAACTACCAGCAACATTAGCAATCTCTACAGAATGTGAACAATCATAATCTGTGTTTTTTAAACTAAGGACACTTTGAGGCCTAAGGGGGTTGACAATGTCTGTTTAAATTAGGGAATTGCTAGATCCTGTATTCCCGGAGGGGGGTGTAGAAATTCTGGGGCAAAGCTGGGATTTGCATACAGATTCAAGGCATTAGAGTGCACTGGGTTTGTGGGAACATGAGTGCATTCTCAGGGCTGCCATCAAAGACAGACCAAAGCCCCAGAGCTCCAAAACTCACTCTTACAAAGCCTTTCAGCTAGTCTGATGAGCAAAGAACCATGCTGCCTAAGGCCAGAATAACTGCTGAGTTCTAAGTGCCCCTGAGTTGTATGCAGCCCCTAAACTGTATGGACCTTTACGTCTGTGTGCAGCAGCTCCACAGAAATCCATCTATTCTGAGGAATATGGACTTTACTATGGACTTTAACATCTTGAAACACCTGTACTGTGATTAGTACAGTACGTTTACAAATAGTATGCTCATGAGCTTCTGATTAAATAAATGATGCTTACTGGACTTTAATCAGGGTATGGACATTCACTTATTATTAGGGACTGTTTGTTAGTGAACCCCTCTTGTTTGCAGCCATACACCGACCCGAAGTGCTTCCAACATCCTGGGAGGTCACCCCCGACTTGAGAATGTCAAGTAAGTGGTTTGTGTGAGCTCCTGACCCTGAAAAATGTGTGCAATCTAAACCCCTAGACCAAGGAGGGAGGGAGCTATTTGATGTCCCCTATGACTGTTCATTAAAAAAAATAATAATCTGAAAACCCAATGCTCAGCAGGACTGTGCTATGCTGAGCTGGCTCACACTTATCCATCATCCATTGTTGATGCACAAGGCTCACACTCAAATACTCCTTCTAAGAAAGGATGTACTCTGGAGGAAGCTCTTTCTCTTTAGAATAGTTCCAAGAACAATACACTATCCACTATAAAAACAGTGTATGGGTGCTCATGCTTAACAAGTCTAAGTTCCCATCTTGGGTTGAGATGACAGCTTCGACCTCTTGAGCTTCTCTTTCAAGGTCCATATGCTGTCATCTCACCCTCCCAGGAACACAGCCTTCTTGTTCAAGGATACCCATGCCCTATTCTATATACTGTATAACCAGCATGTCTCTTCTTTCAGTTCGAAGTCAGTTACTAGAGGGCTGTCGAAGGGTCGAGTTTGACCCTTGTCATCAAGGTACAGGTCAGGAAGCATAGAAGACCAGGAGTAGTTGTAAAATCCACAGTTAACCTTTTATTATTACCAATAACAATGGAATAAAAGATAAAAATTGTTCAGTAGAAATATTTACAAAGGCAGTACAAACAGAGAAAACAAAGTCCTTCATCTGAGAGTATCTCTAATTCCAAGTTTCAGTCTCTGTCTCTCACACTCTAGCAAACGTATTGCTGCTCTTTTTATAATTCTTTGCCTCAGAACTCCTTAAGAGACATCTTGTTTCTCATAAAATGTTCTTGCCAGTTTATTTGCAAATAGAACAATGGCCCAAGCTGACCCCTTGCTGACAGCTGTGCAAAAGAGTTTGCAAATGGGTCTGAGAGGAACTCAAACTGCATCTCAGGTTAATCCCCTAAATTCCAAACAGCTTTTTGCAATCATTTCAACAATATAACTATACACATTTTGAATAAAGGGATCCCAGTATAACTTACAGTTTCACACAAAGATTTACATATATTTTTATAACTGCAGATATGCAAGGGGAAAGAAAAGATGGAAAAAGCAAGTGAAGGCAGAGAGATAGTGAGAGGCAGAGAACTGTGAGACCATCAGTGTAATAATTTCCTAGGTCTCATGATAACATTTGGTTGTGCAACCAGACAATCAAGAGACAGAAAAGAAGGGTATATAACAGATCCTTGTGTTTTACTCTTCTGCATAACAAAAGCGACAGGGCCTTATTCAGCCCTGTCATATACCCCCCTCTTTTAGATGGAACCTGTTTTAAAAAATCAGGTTTCCAAAACTTTCAATTAACCCTTAGCTTATAACCTTTACAGTTCAGTGCATATGCAGTTTAGCAAAAAAGTGATGTTTTAAACTCACATATTTTGTTTTTCCAACCTTCGGAATTCTCAATCCCTGATTCATACCATGACAGAAAATAAGCATTAACATTCTCTTTCCCAGATTTGTGCATCACTTTAAAAGTGCCAGGTACCACCGTGTGATTCTGGAATTGTTATCCTTCATTTGGTTAAGCCAACAGAGAGGATTGTGATCTGTTATAAGTACAAAATCAGCTCCCAGCAAATAAAACTTAAGGAACTCCATTACCCACTTTGCCACAAGGCATTCCTTTTCAATGGTAGAGTACCTCATCTCTCTGTTGTGCAACTTCCTACTGATATATAGAATGACATATTCCTTCCCATCTATATGTTGACTCAGAACTGCAGTTAGGCCCACCTCTGATGCATCTGTCTGTTACAAAAATGGTTTCTCAAAGCCTGGGCTTCTTAAAACAGGGGCTGAACATAATGCAGTCCTGATGGCTTGAAAAGCTTCACACTTTGGGGTCCATTTCACATTATTCGGGAATTACTTTTTCATGAATTCAGAGCAGGGAGTAGCTAATTGGGCAAAACTGGGAACAAATCTCTGATAATAATCAGTCAGCCCTAAAAATGACCTGACATGTTTCTTTGTTTTAGGGATAAGACTGTTAACTACAGCTTCTATCTTAGAAATCTCTGGCTTGATGTTTCCATTTCCCAAAATGTAGCCTAAATTGCTGGTTTCCTGCATGCTCAGTGCTCCTTTGGTAGAACTAATTGTTAGACCTGCCTGTCTGATAGATTGGATAACTGCCTGTAGGTGTTCCAAGTGGCTCTTCCAGTCTGGACTTTACACCACAACATCATTCAGGCATGCAGCACAATAACCAGTGTGAGGGGATAAAATTACAATCATGTACTGCTGAAATGTAGTGGGTGCACCATGTAAACCAAATGGCATGGTGGTGAACTGATAGAATCCAATAGGGGTGACAAATGCAGTTTTGTCCCTAGATTCTTTAGCTATTGGGATTTACCAGTAACCTTTGGTGAGAATGAGGATACTGATGTACTTGGCACTCTCCAATCTGTCCACCAAATCATCTATCCTGGTCATAGGATAACTTGCAAATTCAGACACTTGATTAAGTTTCCTAAAATCAAGGCAGATTCTTACATCCCCTTCTTGTCATGTTGTCTTGCGCATGCGCAAGCAACATTTTCTGGTAGCAGAAGAAATGCAAAGGTGTGTCAGTGTTGGTGAATGCAGGGCACACCTTAGTAGGTGCATCCCTCATTCCCCAATGAGCTAGCATGCTAGCGATGACACAAGTATTATGCAAAGTGCCACCAACTTGAAACAAACATGCCACTGCAATCGGAGACAAGGTCATCATGCAGCAGCACAGATGACACCTCTCGTACGTGCCTTTCCTGGTGAAACATTTCAAGAAACATGGCAGCGGGTCCTGCTGCCACACAATCCTGAAAGAAGGATGACATCTGGGATGCAATCCCTGTGTCGGCATGTCCGCAACCCCCTCAGATTGTGTGGCACACTGGAAGCCCACCCCAGTATTTGTCTGCTCCCCATTCCGCTCACAGAAAGTTGACCGCATCAGCATGTTTCTCCCCCCTGCCCCACCCCCATTGTGTGTCACATTGGGATCCCACATAACCACCAAAAGTCATGGGGTACACTGGGAGCCCACCCCAGTGTGTCCATTTGTTGTATTTCATCTGTAAAGAAAGAAAATTGTCCCGCGGCATAGTTTTGTATTCAGTACCGGAAAAACAGAAAACGGTCTGTTGTCTGCTGTTCCCCCCCAACCAACCCACAACCACTATCTGCACACCCCAGCTCCCCACACCCCCCTCACCCCATGCTTACCTCTGGAGGTCTGGCACTGCGATCTTCAATAGAGCTGGAACACGTCTGAACTCTTCTAAGCCGAACTGCAAAATGAAGAAATGCCGGTAAGCTGTATAATGGCATCAATGGCAGGGGAAGGGGGGTTCAACTTAGGTGGATATCTCAATCATTTTTTTAAATTTTGGTTCCACATTTTCAACATGCGGTTCTTGGGACCCCACTTTATGAACAAATGCACTGTCATCTCATTATTCAGTCCCGAAAGGTGATTTCACGTTTACTGCACAGAATCGCCTTTTGAAATCAAGTAATGAAATAACAGTGCCACTGTTCATTAGGTGGGGTCCCAAAAAGCCTATGTTGCAAATTTGGTGAAATAATTCCCCAAAATGACTGCAGTACAAGTGTGCGTTGCACAGTTTCCACGCACTCTCTTAAGTGTGACAATTTTTTATATTTTCACTCCAGATTTTCAACATTGCCATTTTGTCACACCTCTTTATGAATAGTACAGCTGTCATTTTTCACATCCTTCCCAAAATGTGTTTTCACACATCTGGTGTGCAATGGTGCGGTCACTGTGGGAAATCAACTTTCAGGACAGATTAACAAAATCATAGTGTCGCTTTTCATGCGCAGAGGTCTCAGAATGCCTATGTTGAAAATTTGGTTAAAAAAATCCCCAAAATAATTGCATTATGAGTGTGCATTGCACAGTTTCTACACATGCTCGTGAGTTCACCAGTTTTTCATATTTTCACTCCAGATTTTCAACATTGACATTTTTTTATACCATCTTATGAACAGTACAGCTGTCATTTTTCACATCCTGCCTGAAAAGTGTTTTTGCACCTGTGTCCCCAAATGGCGCAGTCACTGTGCAAAATCACCTTTCAGCTAATGAACTGATAGTGCCACTGTTCATGAGGTGGGGTCACAAAAAAGCCCATGTTAAAAATTTGGAGTGAAAATACCAACAAAAGCCTGGGCCGTTAGGATTTCTAACCATAACACCCCACCCTGTACAGACTGACAGGCGCCAGCGTGTGACTTGGGATTGTCAGCTGTAATGCTTAAGCCAATCCACCCCCGCCCCCACCCTGCAGCCAGTGACAGGCATTGAGGTGTGTCTTGGACTCTTAGGCCCCAAAATTCACCCCATTCTCCTATACTGCACCCATCTCAGCGTATTTCCTTATGGAATGGGGTGAGCATAAGGCCCGAAGGCCCTAAGGCACACCACAACACTAGTCGGTGCCTGCAGGGTAGGCTGAGGTGATATGGTGTGAGCGTTATGACCGATGACCCAAAGGCACAACCCAATGCCTGTTAGTCTCTGCAGGGTGGGGGTGGGGTTGGTGTCAGTTCACTAATTCACTGCCATTCCTATTATGCATCTTTCTAACTCCTGCACTACCCAATGGCAATGCCAGCAAGACAACATTCAACTTTGACAAATGCATGTTTATTTAGAGTCACAACTGGTGATGACCAAGCACTTCGACTCTTCTATGATACCCAATTCTTTTATTTTTTGTATTTCCATAACCATGTCTTCTCTTAACCGCTCTAGTAATCTGTATGTCTTTTGTCTGATAGGGAGAGCATTCCCTGTTACTATTATGTGTTTGACCCTTTGGCTCAGCCTAGCACTGTGGTATAACTACTGTTAAATGTCTTTAGCAAGTTATTAATTTCTGTGGTTTGCTCAGAGGTTAAGGAAACATTCACCTTTATAGCATCAGCAGTCACAGTTTGTTCTAGTCTGTCATAAGCTATATCAGTATCTTCTTTATCAGTTTCTGGTAAAACTAGCAAAATAAACTTTGGTGTTTTTTCAACCCACCTCTTGAGGAGGTTAAGCATGATATATCTTAATAGGTTTTTTCCTATCGAGGTATCAGTGTCATAGTTAACTGTGCCAGTACGTTGAAGCACCTTATAAGGCCCTTGTCACTCCATTATCAGTTTATTTTCTGCAGTGAGTAACAGTAACAAAACCTTTTCACCTGGCTCAAAAACATTTTCTTTTACCCCATGATCATAATATGCCTTCTGCTGGTTTTGTGCCTCTTCCTGATTACTATGGCAATTTCAACATATTTTACCAGCTTCTTTCTCAGGACATACATATGTGATGCAATAGATTTTTTTTTGAGTGGGGTTATCTTCCCATGTTTCTTTTATTATATGTAGTGGCCCTCTAGGTTGTCTGCTATGCAGCATTTCAAATGGTGAAAAACCTGTTGATGCCTGTGGCACTTCTCTGTAAGCAAAAGTCAGATAAGATAAGTATTGGTCCCAATCTTTTCCTTCCTCTTTTACAAACCTTTTTAACATGTGTTTTGAGATTTGATTGAAATGCTCAACAAGATGGTCTGTCTGAGGGTGGTATGGGGAGGTTCTTATGGCCATGACACCCAGTTGTTGGTACAGCTCCTTCAGTAATGCAGCACCAGAATTACTACCCTGATCAGTAATAATCTCTTTAGGTAGGTCCACTCTGCTGAAAATTTTGACAAGCTCAGCTGCCATTTTTATGTTTGCTTGTACGCATGTGCAAGAAACATAGTGCCATCATATGAGTTTTCTAGAGGTGTGTCAGCCTCTTCCAATTCAGTCAGTGTGTTTGCAGGCGCGGTCGCAGTGTGCCAATCACTGCTGCAGCTGTCTATGACAGCAGGAAAATGCAGTGACATACAGTTGAAAGGGAGAGCTCAGCTTCAGTGAACAGAGCTCATCCCCCCCCACACACACACACGCCAGTACGCATATTGCGTGCTGATGCACTCCCCACGCACACACTGTGTGGCGACGAGGGTGCTCAATCCCCGTCGGCTCCATGCCTCCCTCTCAACAACTATCCAGGTGCCGTGCTGGGAACCACCCAGCGTGGCAAGAACTATCATAGCCAACGGGGGTGCCCAATCCCCCATCGGCTCCACAGCTGCATGCCCCCCAAAAAAGCTTTCCATGTGCCACGCTGGGAGCCCACCCCAGTGTGACAAAGCATGTTATGGCCGATGGGGGTGCCCAATCCCCTGTCGGCTCCAGACCCCCCAAACAGCCTTTCCAGCTGCCATGCTGGGAGCCCACCCCAGCGTGGCAAACATCCCGCGTCGTCTAAAAACCTGTAAAGAAGAAAACCTTCCTGGCAGTCTCCCTGCCCCCAACAACTCGCACCACCCACTGCGCACCCTGCCTCCCCACATCCCCTCACCCCATACTTCTTCTGGAGCTTGGCGCGACGATCATCGGTGGACCGGGAACACATCTGCACTCTTCAAAGCCGACCGCGAACTGAGGAAATGCCGGTAAGCTGTATAATGGAATAAATAGGGTTTTTTCAACTTTGTTGCATATCTCAGGCATTTTTGGGAATTTTGGGACCAAATTTTCAACATGGGTTTTTTGGGACCCCTCCTCATGAATTCTTGCACTGTCATGGCGTTACTTGGGCCCGAAGGGTGATTTCGCAGTCACTGCGCAAAATCACCTTTTGGGATCCATTAATGAAACAACACTGCCAATGTTCATAAGGTGGGCTCTCAAAAGCCTATGTTGAAAATTTGGTGAAATAATTCTAAAATGACTATTTCTGACATGCGTTGCTGACAGTTCCTACACACGCTTGTAAGTTCTCGAATTTTCAATATTTTCACTCTCAGATTTTCAACATTGCCATTTATCACACACCTCCCTTATGAGCAGTACAGCTGTCATTTTCACATCTCATAAAGCGTGTTTCCAGCCCATGTGGCGCACAATGCGGCAGTCGATTATCTTGAAATCAATATATGGGACACATTAAGAAAATCACAGTGACTCTGGTCATGAGCAGAGGTGTTAAAATGGCTATGTTGAAAATTTGGTGAAAAAGTTCCCAAAATGACTGTTTTAGGACGCGCATTGCGCGGTTCCCTACACTGCGCTGGCAAGTCTGCGAATTTGTAATTTTGCACCAGATTTTCAACAGTGCCATTTTACCGCACTTCCTTATGAGCAGTACAGCTACCATTTTTCACATCTTGCCCAAAATGTGTTTCCGCACATGTAGTGCACAATGGTACAGTCGGTGTGCGAAAACAATGTTTGGGGCAGATTAAGAAAATCACAGTGACATTGGTCATGAGCAGAGGTCTTAAAATGGCTATGTTGAAAATTTGGTGACACAACGCCATAAAACGACTGTTACGAGTGAGCATTGTGCAATTTCCACGCACCCTTGTAAGTTCATGAATTTGTAATATTTCAGTCCAGATTTTCACCAGTGGAATTTTTCCACACCTCCTTAGGAACAGTACAGCTGTCATTTTCCACAACATGGCCCGAAATGTGTTTTCACACTTTCAGCGCAGAAATGCGTGGTCGCTGTGGGAAATCATTGTTCGGGACAGATAAAGAAAATCACACTGACACTGTTCATGATTGGAGGTCCCAAAATGCCTGTGTTAACAATCTGGTGTAAAAAAAAAAATCCCCAAATTTGTTACATTACGGTTGTGCATTGCACAGTTTCTACGCACGCTTGTGACTTCAGTTTTTTTAAGATTTTCACAGCAGATTTTCAACATTGCCATTTTTTACACCTCCCCATGAACAGTACTGCTGTCATTCTTCACATCCTGTTCGGAATGTGTTTTTGCACCTGTGGTGCCAAATGCCATAGTTGCTGTGCAAAAGCAGTTTTTGGCTAACAAACTGATATTGCCACTGTTCATGAGGTGGGGGTCACAAAAAAACCATGTTGAAAATTTGGAGTGAAAATACCAATGAATGCCTGAGGCGTTAGGGTTTCCGACCATAATGCCCCACCCTGTAGAGAATGACAGGCATCAGGGGTGTGACTTGGGATTCTTGCCTGTAATGCTCATACCATTCCACTCCCACCCACACCCTGCAGCCAGTGAGAGGCATCAGGGTGTGCCTCGGACTCTTCGGGCTCAAACTTCACCCCATTCTCCTATACTGCACCCATCTCACCTTATTTCCTGATGGAGTGGGGTGTGCATAAGGGCCAAAGACCCCAAGGCACAGTGGCACTTGGCAGTGTCTGCAGGGTAGGATGTGGTGAAATGGCATGGTCATTATACCCGATGACCCAAAGGCACACCCCAATGCCTGTCACTCTCTGCAGGGTGGTGGTGGGGTTGGCTTCAGTTCAATACTTCACTGCCATTCCTGTTATGCAGCTCTGTAACTTCTACACTACCAATGCCAATGCCAGCAAGCAAACATTCGGCATTGACAAATGCTTGTTAGGGCTGTGACAGTATGCATAGGAACTGCCTCTGGGTATCAAGTAGCACAGTCATATACTACCAAAATGAATCGATTTCCCTTAATACATTTGTCTAAGGGGCCAACTATATCCATTGCAATTCTCTCAAAAGGCACATCTATTAATGTTAGGGGCACCAGGAGCTCCGTGCCCTTTTGAGTCACTGGGGTTACTTTCTGACATTCAGCACAGGAACTGCAATAGGTAGCATCTTAATGGATTCCAGGCCAGTAAAATCTGTACAGCAATCTGGCAAGGGTGCAGTCCCTCCCCTGGTGATCAGCCACAAGACTATCATGTGCTACAGTATCTGTAACAACTCAGATCTATTCTTTTGTGGTATAACCAATTGTTCTATCTGTTTCTATGTCTAAGGTATGACACAAACTCTGTAAAGTAGCCCATTACATTTTTTAAACATTGGTTCACCATTTTAGTTTCACTCCCAGCTGTTTAAAATAACCCTGGAGAGAAACATAGTTAATTTGCTTTGCAACAAAATCACAATTGGTAATCAGTTTAGTTTCAGCACTTTCATATAGTAACCCTTTATGTCCATCAGTCTTTTGTTGCCACTGTTTGATTGGATTGTGCTCAGACAAGTCTGAATCAAATCCCTGAAAGGAAAGGAGTCCCCACTGTGCAACATTTTCTTTGCCTGTGTTCTTGTAATCACAGCTGCTGAACTATCAGGATTTACTCCCTCAGTGATTATCTCACCAAATCCTGGAAAGTCATTTCCAATAATCACAGGTACATGCAACTTGGGTACTACCCCCACTTTCATTTGGTGTGACACCCTATTAATATTCAGAGTCACTTGGGTGGTGGGATAGTATTGAGTGTCTCCATGGATGCAGATGACACCAGTACCTGGGCCTTTTGCACAGTGTTTTATCAGCATTTCAACAGGCTCCAGGGTCTGTTTACTTCCCAAATCTATAAGTCCTTTCACAGTCTTATCTCCCACCTTGATATCTGTTAAGTACTTGCCCCAATTTGCTAAGGGCAAATCTGCTCCAGTGTTATCCTCCTTAGTATGGCAGTTTCTTGCAATAGGGCCTGGCTTATTACAGTTATAGCAAACAAAGTCTTTTGGTGCAGATGTGTTACCCCCACCAGAGTTCTTGTCAAACTTGGAGTTAAATTGGGAAAAAGAGAGTCTTATCGCCCTTGGCTGTTACCTCACTGCTGTGGCATCTGTCTGGCCATCTAGTAGTCTTCACCCAAAGAAACTGCCTTTTCCTCACTTTCTGGTCAGTGTTCTTTAACCCAAAGCTGCACGTCTGTAGGCAGGATGTTGATGAACTGCTCCAGTGCAAGTGTGTCAATGATCTGTGGGACTGTTTTGCCCTCTGGTTGGAGCCATTTAATAAGGAGTTCTGAGTTGGGTGAAGGCTTCGAGGATTTTCGACTGAATGGTACTTCAGGAACCAGAATCTTCACCTGTAGGTCTCTCCTAACATGTCATACATTTTCAGGATTTCTCTTTCCACCAGGTCATATTACCTGTACACCTATATTATGTCTGTGCATTTCTGCATATTGTAACCAATGTCCTGTGCTCTCCCGGGTCGTGCCTGAAAATAGGCAGGTCTGTTGCCTAGCGCACTTACCCGGTTACCAAAAGCTAATAAATAAATAAATAATATTTTTCTGACTGTGCAGTGTCCATATTGCTGTAGGCAAGTTGGGCTTTACCTGTCAGGTAAGTTATCAGCCTGAGTGACCTGGAAATATTACTGCCTCGGGTGTTCTACCTGATTCAGTTAGTGACCACTCCCTTGTTTTCTGCATCTGGGGGACCTCGGTTATCACGGCCCCATCGTCACACTATATCACCTTCTTTGATTTTGTCAATCTGGATTATGCAAGTTTTCAAACACACTTGTCTGCTATAAACTGAGCCCCTGTCTTCCACGCCAATGATGTTGAGACTGCCCTTGAGCATTTTATTTCAACCTTCCTGTCCCTCCAGAACATACACATGCCTAAACTTACTAGTTGACTTCGGTTAGGAAGACCAGGTGGTTACAGAAAGACCTTCTTTCCTCCATATGATAGCGTGACAAGAGCTGGAGCCACTTTAAAAACTCAAATCAAGCTGACTATGATACTTATAGAACACAGTGAAACATGTGCTAAAAGCAAATCTGGCAAGCAAAGAGCTGGTATTGCAAAGGCCTACTGAATGAAGCTGCAGGTGACCCCAAGAAATTCTGGGCTCATGTTAAATCCTTTCTGGGAACTAACCAGTTTCACCATAATAATGACATGGTCCTTGATGGAGTCCACTGCAATGACCCTCTAATTATTGCAAACTCTTTTAATAAACTCTTTGCTGGCCTATCAAAATACATGTCTTCTTTTCTGTCAAATCCAAGCTTTCCACCTTTCTCTGGAACAAATACGCCAAAACACCCACCTTTCTATTTTAAGGATATATCCAAGGCTGAGATCCTAAAACATCTCAGCTCAATCTCAGACAACACCAGTGTTGGCTCTGATTGCCTTGTGCCCAAACTGCTGAAGCTAGCTGCTCCTTTCTTTTCTGCTCCCCTAGTCAAAATCTTTACCATGTCTTTCTGTTATGGACATGTCCCAAACGTCTGGAAAACTGCCAAAGTCACCCCTATTTTCAAGAAAGGGGACAATAAGGACATTGTCAATTATAGGCCTACAGCCATTCTATCAGAGCTCAATAAAATCCTAGAGAAAATAGTGGCCACCCAGGTCATGGAGTGTATCTCTAAACACAATATGTTATTGCCCACTCAGCATGGTTTCTGAAAAGGGCATAGCACTTCCACTGTGCTGCTAAAACTCACAAATGACATCCTGACTGCAATGGATCAAGGACTTATAACTGAGGCAGTGTTCAAAGACCTCTCTAAGGCATTTGATTTGGTGGATCACCCTCTCCTGCTTGCCTGCCTTTCTTCTCTTGGTTTCTCTCTACAATTCATCAAATGGTTCTACAGTTACCTAGCTAACAGAAGGCAACAGCTGAAATTCAACTTTGCTGTGTCTGACCCAGCTGCTATAAATGTTGGTGTTCCTCAAGGATCCATTTTGGGGCATTTTCTCTTCTCAGTCTTCATAAACAGTATATCCCCCAACTCACCATCATGCAAACAATTCTATATGCCGATGATCTTGTGCTATATACCTCATCAGTGGATGTACAAGCAATAAACAGTTGTCTTACCTCTGCGTTTATCTCCATCCAAGACTGGATCCATAAACACAGGCTTGTCCTAAACATCAACAAAACACAGGGCGTGCTTTTGGATCCATACCAAATTCAACTTAAACCACAGCCTATATGATGTTTCCTGTGCTGATGGCTCATCCCTCATGATAGTAACCTCTTTTACATATCTTGGTGTCCTGCTTGACAAAGCTCTCAGCTTTAATGAGCACATTATGATCACATGCAAGGCAGTAAACATGAAACTTGGCATCGCTTACAGGATCAGTTGAATGCTTACTCCCTCAGCCAGGCTGGCTATAGCTAGGGACATCTTCCTTTCCTCTGTTGTGTACAGTGCAGTTACTTATATAAATGCTTTGAAAAGCACCCTAGGAGAATGGGACATCACATACAATAACATCTGCCATTATGCCTCAGCCTCCCCTTGACTAAAGCATCACTGTTTGCTATATGCTGGCCTAAACTGGCCCTCTACATCAGCTCATAGACATATTGCCTTTGGGTCTCTGCTCAACAATATTATTAGATCTAACTTACCCTCCTCCCTGGCCTCTATGATACTGCCATAGTCCTCTTCCTATGGCCTTTGTTCTAATGAGCTTTCACTTCTTTGCACTCCTAGGTGTAGAACACAGAAAGAAAACTTAGCCTTCTCAAGCTTGGCCCACAAATACTGGAACTCCCTACCTGTTGTAGTTCACTCTACACCCACTCATGCTCCCTTCAAAAGATTGCATTATACCTGTCTCATCAAATGCACCCAATGTACTTGCTTTAATCCCCCCTTAGGTCACTCACTATCCCTCTTGCTATGCTCTCTCTAAATCTGAAGCTATTATCTACTATGGCACTTACTGTGAGACTGTAATGTGGAAACTCTTCTACTGCCATATGAATGTGTTTATTTTGCTTATATGTATTTGAAATGATTGTGCTCATTATTGACTGTATGTATATCTTGTTTCTCATTTTATTATCTTCTCTTGATTTTTGTGTACGTTTTCTTCTGTTACCTGTAATGTGTGCATCCCTGATGCTGCTTACCACATGTATTCCCTGATCTGCATGACAAACTGTTTCATTGTTTGTAACCTCCTGGATTGTGCCTGAAAATAGTCACTCTAGTGGCTAAGGCACCTACCTGGTAAACAGAAACAAAATGATAAAATAAAAATTGTCCGATGCTGCTTTGGCCATTGGCAGGCTGTAGCAACCCTTTCAAAAGTTGCAGGTATGCTTCAGTATCAGAGGGACACACCTTTCTAAGTTTAATGTCTTTTAAGTTGTTTGTGTTTTGTTGCTCTACTGGACCTGTACCAGATCCTGCAGCTTTGATAGCTTTCAATGCATCTAGCCATCGCTGCTCCTGTCACTGCATCTCTTCTTTTCTGTGTGCTGCTACATGCTAAATCTCTTTTTATCTCTGCCTCATCTCCTCTTCTCTGTTTCTTCATCTCTTTTTTGTTGAATAGCCCACCATTTGAAAAAGGCAGTCAGAATTTCAGGTTCTCTTACTGCCTTCTTTTTCCATGACTGGTGCTGGCTGTACAGTCTCAGCTTGGACTTCTGTCTCAGCTAGTTTGGCTGCCATACATCTGGTAATCACTCCTGGACTTGCTGCTGCAGAATACATACCTTTCTGCTATGCTTCCCTGGTACCAGGTCTAGTACTCACACACAAAACTCCTGACTTAGAGTAAGTACAACATAAATTCCACTTAGTTTAACACCATCTGTTATTAAGGCAGATGTCATGAAGCATAGGAAGACCAGGAATAGTTGTAAAATTCACAGGTAATCATTTATAATTACCAATAACAGTAAAATAAAAAATTAAAAAATCATTCATTAGAACTATCTACAAAGGCAGTACAAACAGAAAAAAAATTCCTTCATCTGAGGGTATCTCAAGTTTAAGTTTCATTCTCTGTCCCTCACACTCTAGCAAAAGTATTTCTGCTCTTTTTATAAATCTTTGCCTGTGAATTCAGTAAGACACATACTATTTCTCACAACATGTTCTTGTCAGTTTCTTTGCAAATAGAACAATGTCCCTAGCTGTCCCCCTGCTGACAGCTCTGCAAAAGAGTTTGCAAACAAGTCTGAGAGGAGCTCAAACTGCATCTCAGGTTAACCCCCTAAATTCCCAAATAACTTTTTGCAATCATTTATATCTATATACATTTCAAACAAAGGGATCCCAGTATCACTTACAGTTTCACATAAAGATTCACATATATTTTTAAAACTGCAGATATGCAAGGGGAAAGAAAAGACAGAAACAGCAACTGAAGGCAGAAAGATGGTGAGAGGCGGAGAGTCGTGAGACCATCACAGTGATCAGTTCCTAGGTCTCATGAGAACATTTGGTTGTGCAACCAGACAGACAAGAGAGAAAAGGTGAGGGTAAAACAGATCCTTGTGTTTTACTCTGTATGTACAACAAATGGGACAGGGCCTTATTCAACCATGTCACAACCCTGAGAGCTGCCCTGTAGAGGGGCCCATTGTTTGTTTGTTTGGTGACAGGATGTCTTGATGTTTGTGTATAGAATGTGCTTGCACAATTAGAAGCATTACAGTTTTGTCATAAATATTTTTTTATTTGATTTATTACACTGTTAAATTGCAGTCAGTTCGGGGAGAAACCAATTGAATTTTGTTATAATCTAGGTAAGCAACATATATCAGATATATATGGGATAATAATCATTACAAAATATCTAATCTAATACATAGTTATTTAAAAGCCTACCTACTAACATATTATGAGACACTCAGTGCCCTTAAACACACATCAATGCTTACAGAAAAAACAAACATAATATAAAATAAGCTTGAAAAAGCACTTAATTTTTCCTATTTCTAATCATACTTTCGAAGTACTTATTTTTGTAACTGCATAGTCATTAATCAAGTATATAACTACTGTATATCCCACACTTAAGGGTTGATGTCTTTTAATGACCTAGGGATTTTATCAGACAAAGAGGGGTGGATGTAAAAAGGAAACAGGAAACATTTATGGTTCTGCCTCCACTGACTGTCTATAAGAAGGGGAAGTAGGTAGCAAGGAGTTGTCTTGAGTTGATGAGTACCAATGCCCATAGACTGGGTAGTCTGGGTAAAAAGCTTCCTGAACTAGTGGCCTTGATGGAAGAGGGATGCCTGGATATTGTGGCAGTCACAGAAAAATGGTACACAGAGAAACATGACTGGGATGTCAACATACCAGGGTACACAATCTGCAGGAAGGACAGGGAGGGTAAAAGAGGAGGAGTAGCTCTCTACATAAGGGAAGAAATCAAAGCAACAGAACTAAAGGGTAAAAAGGGAGGGGAGGAGGCACTGTGGGTCATCCTGGAGAGACAGAAAATGGTACCACAATCAGCACAGGGGTTGTTTACAGACTCCCATCTCAGGGGGGAGGCAATGGACAAGGATATGATAGAAGGAATCCTTAGAATGGCAGAAAAAGGAGAGATATTGTTGATGGAGGACCTGAATATGTCAGATGTTAACTGGAGCATCTTTACTGCTGCCACATCCAAGAGCAGGGCCATTCTCAATGCCTTACAGGGGGAATGCCAGAGACAGCTAGTGTTGGAACCCACTCGGGCGGGAGCAATCTTAGTCCTGGTACTTTCAAATGGGGATGGAGAGAAGATCTCAGATTTAGAAGTAGGTAGTCTTCTGGGAACAAGTGACTACCAAACAGTGTGGTTCACAATAAACACAGCTATAGAATCAAGCCATACAAAAGCAAGGATGTTGGACTTCAGGAGGGCTTACTTTGTCAAAATGGGAGAGTGCCTCAGAAAAACACTAGTAAACAGGCAAGAAGGAGGTGGAAGAACAATGGGGAAAAATCAAAACTGCCATCACAGAGGCAACAAGCCTTTGTGTAAAGCAACTCAACAAAACAAAAAGAATGACAAAGCCACTGTGGTTCTCAAAAGAGGTGGCAGGGAAGGTTAAGAAGAAAAGGATAGCATTTTGGAAATATAAGGAAACACAGAAGGAGCAGGACAGAGAACTATATCAGTTAAAACAGAAGGAGGCAGGGAAGGCAGTCAGAATAGCAAAGGCCCAAACCGAGGAAAAGATAGCCAAATCTGTTAAGAAGGGGGATAAAACCTTTTATAGGTACATTAAGGAGTGAAGAAAGACCAAGAGAGAGATACTGAGGCTTAATAAAGGGGAGGGAACGTGGGCAGAGGGTGACAATGAAAAAGCATGGATACTGAACGAATACTTCTGCTCAGTATTCACAAAAGAAGAGGAGGGGGAGGTACCTAAACCAAACAATAGAAACACTCTAGATAGGGCAGTTGATACCCGTCCATTCACAGAAGAAAGGATTCTGAAAGAACTCTTAAAACTGAAGGTGGACAAAGCAATGGGGTCTGATGGGATTTGCCTAAGAATTCTAAAATAATTACAGGTAGAACTAGTGGCACCACTGAATACCCTCTTTAACAAATTATGGGAGGATGGGTTGGTGCCTGAGGACTGGAAGAGGGTGGATATGATTCCACTTCTCAAAGTGGGAGCAAGGCAGAAGCAGGAAACTACAGACCTATTAGTTTGATCTCAGTGGTAGGGAAAATGTTGGAATCACTTCTGAAGGAAAGAATTGCTGAGTACTTTACCTAGAGGCCAGTGGGACACAAGATCCAAGACAGCATGGATTCTCAGCGGGAAGGTCATGTCAGATGAATCTAATAGATTTCTTTGACTGAGTGACCAAAGTAGTAGCCTCCTGATGAAGGGGTAGAAAAGCCTGAAGTGCTGAGGCTAGTTCCACTTCTATTGGGAGCTGTATTTCTACATTTGTTGGTACATTTTGTTGTACAATACGGTGTTTGCTGTGAGTGTAAGTACTGAACACTGATGCACAGTAAAGCTTTGATTACTCTCACTGAATTTTGTGTCCAGAGTGCTGATTTAATTACTATGGACCAAAGTAGCAGACCAGGGAGGGGCTGTGGACATGGCCTACCTATCTTTTAGCAAGGCATTTGACACAGTCCCACACAAAAGATTAATATACAAGTTATCCAGCCTTGCAGTGGTTCCGAAGGTTGTAGTATGGATAAGAAATTGGCTGGACAACAAGATGCAGAGGGTAATTGTAAACAGAGTCCACTCTGAAGAAAGTTGGGTTACTAGTGGAGTACCGTGGGGTTCAGTACTGGGACCCGTCCTCTTTAATGTCTTTAAGTGACATTATCCAGGGACTAGAAATAAAAATACATCTCTTTGCAGACAACACAAAGATCTGCAACAGGGTAGATACAGAAGGTGGGGTGGAAAGAATGAAATGGGACTTGGCAAAGTTGAAGGTATGGTCAAATGTATGGCAGCTTAGATTCAATGTAAAGAAGTGCAAAGTAATGCACCTGGGAAACAAAAACCCAGGGGAAGAGTACACAATGGGGGGGGTGAGATACTAACAACAAAAAAAATGGAAATGGACCTGGGGGTAGTCATATCAGATGATCTAAAGGTGGGCAAGCAATGTGAGAAGGCAGTAAGGAAGGCTGGCAGTATACTGGGATGCATAGGGAGAGGCATCACCAGTAGAAAACAAGAAGTTGTTATCCCTCTGTACAGACAGCTGGTGAGACCCCATCTGGAGTACAATGTGCAGTTCTAGAGACCCCACCTCTGCAAGGACATAGGCAGGATGGAGGCTGTCCAGAGGAGGGCAACTAAAATGGTGCAGAGTCTGCACTAGAAGACATATGAAGAGAGATTAAAGGAGCTTAATATCTATACTGTCGTGGGTTGAACAAATCAGGTCACACAGGAATCAACAAATGTGGTACAACATACCTAAATGGTATGATTTTTATTAAACAAACAAACAAAAAAATTAAATCCTCCCCACCAAAAAAAAGCATACAGCAGCGAACTTCTGATAATAAACAAAGAAATAAAGCTTGAAAACAGCACAGCTTCCCTGCCAAGGGTCTAGCAGTGAAACATAATCTTGTGCAGTATAACAGAGAGCAGGAGGTCCTCACGTGAACTCTTCCTAACAGCATCTAACCTGAGGATCTAGGCTGGCTTCTTTTAAAGAGTGGAGCTCCACCCCTTAGCTCAAAGTCCCACCTAATTATTAAGCTATTTATAGGAAAATTTCTTATTTCTTTGTACAATCAATTACATAGAAGTTACATAAATGAAAGGCATAATAAATAATCCATTATTATGACATCAACATAAACACCCTAATGCTCTATCAGATATGACTGCACATTTCTTGCAGAGTGAGCTGCATTATAGACAACTCCTCCCCTTTTCTAAAGGTAACCTAGGAGCTGCAGCATATAAAAGAAGGGAGAAAGGTGCTGCTGACTTTCTATAGGAGATAGCACCTTGCAAGGACACCAGCACTGATTGGAGACATGAAACTCCTGGGAGTTGTGTAAGTAGACCACATTTTAGTTCTTCTCTAATACCCTGTATTTTAGTTAATTTGCTAACTGTTTAACCTTTTCACGAACAGGATATTCCAATCTGCACCTGTACATATCCTAAAGAAAAACATTTAAACTGGCATTGGTAATTTCTTAGTTTGACTGTCAATCCCAGCTTGCTTTTTACATTGTGAAAAAAAACCTTTGCCTACCAAGTCTGTTTACAGACCTTTAGTTAGTTTCATTCTTTAAGTCTGTGCAGCTCATTTAGACCATTTCTGCACATTTACGGGCAATGCAGGGAAAAAGTGCTTATATTTAACTGGACCGTGACGTAGAAGAGCAGAAATAGGAAGGGGAAGAAAAATAGTTTCAATTGTAATACACAGCGTCAGATGGCCAGTCTGACTACAGCATATTCTGTATGTTTTACACAGAAAAGGGGGGGGATTAGAAAGAGACAGAAAGACAAAATGAAGGAGTAAAGTGCTGTTGCGCAACAGTCTTTGGAACAGATATAGGAGAGAAGAAGAAAATGTCAGGTTCAGCTAAGCACTATTCATATGGGGGGGGGTCAACTACCACATTTCCACCCTCTTTAAGAACAAACCAATAATTTGGTTTGAAGACCACTCCTTTTCCACAACATAAACCAAGGGAATGGGATGGGACTTCACCCACCCTCACAGAAGTCCCACCCAGGGCACCCTATAAACAAAACAATAAATACAATTAACATCATTCATTGTCATCGTCATACTTTGCCCTGGGGTTGAAATAGGATACTGTATCCCATTCTAGATTAAATTTCCTTAAGCACCATATCTAGAAAGAAATCTGCATTTTATGTTTGCTGCCTGGTCTATGCTTAATCTCAAAATGATAGGGCTGTAGAGCCAAGTACCAACGGAGAATGCATGCATTTTTATCCTTCATCTGGTTAAGCCAGCATAAAGGGTTGTGATCCGTAATTAAAGTAAAATGAGACCCCCATAGATAGAATTTCAATGTCTCTATAGCCCATTTAATTGCTAAACATTCCTTTTCTATTGTAGCATACTTCTGTTCTCTGGGATATAGTTTCCGGCTGATGAATAAGATGGGGTGCTCTTCTCCATTGATATTTTGACACAATACAGCACCTAGACCAGTTTCTGAAGCATCTGTTTGTAATTCAAATGTTTTTTAAATCTTGAGATTGTAACACTGGTGCTGAACACAGTACAGCTTTTATTGTCCTAAAAGCTAAATCACAAGCAGGTGACCATGGGATTTTATTTGGGACTTGTTTCTTAGTCAAGTCAGTCAATGGGGTTGCAATTGTGGCAAAATCAGGGATAAAGCATCTATAATAACTAGCTAAACCCAAAAAAGATCTCACTTGTTTTTTTGTTTCTGGGACTGCACATTGGGCTACTGCCTCCACCTTCTCTATTTCTGGACGTACTATTCCATTACCCAAAACGAAGCCCAAATATCTTGTCTCATTCATGGCTAGCGTACACTTGGAAGGATTAATAGTTTAACCAGCTTTTTCAATAGTATATAAAACATTAGACAAATGGGTAAGATGTGTTGACCAGTCTGAACTGAAAATCACCACATCATCCAAATAAGCAGAACAATAGGAAGAGTGATCATTCAACAATTTATCCATATATCTTTGGAAGGTGGCAGGGGCCCCATAGAAACATAGAAACATAGAATTTGACGGCAGATAAGGACCGCTTGGCCCACCCAGTCTGCCCATTTCCCTACCTGATGGATAAGCTGCAGATCCTAGTTAACCAGCAGCCTACTTCTTCCTACCCCAACCCCCTAGAATTGCCTTATGACTGTCCCATGCATGCTTGAATTCATCCACTGTTTTTGACTCCACAACCTCCTCTGGAAGGCTGTTCCATACATCCACAACCCTCTCTGTGAAAAAATACTTCCTTAAATTACCTCTGAGCTGCCTCCTTCTATCTTCAAATTGTGCCCCCTTGTTCTTGCACACCTCTTTTTTTGAAATATGCTACCCTCTTGGACTTTGTTGATTCCCTTGAGGTACTTGAAAGTTTCTATCATGTCCCCCCTCTCCCTCCTTTCCTTGAGGCTATACATATTAAGCTCCTTAAGTCTCTCTTCATATGTCTTCTGGTGCAGACCCTGCACCATTTTAGTTGCCCTCCTCTGGACAGCTTCCATCCTGTCTATGTCTTTGCGGAGATTGGGTCTCCAGAACTGCACGCAGTACTCCAGATGTGGTCTCACCAGCTGTCTGTACAGAGGGATAATAACATCTTGTTTTCTACTGGTGATGCCTCTCCTATGCATCCCAGTATCCCCCAACCCTCCTTGCTGCCCTCTCACATTGCTTGCCCACCTTTAGGTCATCTGATATGACTACCCCAGGTCCTTTCCATTTTGTTGTTGTTAGTATCTCAACCCCATTGTGTACTCCCCTGGGTTTTGTTTCCCAGGTGCATTACCTTGCACTTCTTAGCATTGAATCTAAGCTGCCATACATTTGAACATTCCTCTAACCTTGCCAAGTCCCTTCTCATCCTTACCACCACCTTGTGCATCAACTCTGTTGCAGATCTTGTGTCATCTGCAAAGAGACATACTTCGTTCAGTCCCTCTGCAATGTCGCTTATAAAGACATTGAAGAGGACTGGTCTTAATACTGAACCCTGTGGTACCCCACTGCTACCCCATGTAAGCCAAATGGCATATAAGCAAACTGGTATAACCCCTTAGGAGTGCTAAAAGCTGTTTTTTCTTTAGACTGTTCTTCCAAAGGGATCTGCCAATAGCCCTTTGTGAGATCAAGAGTAGAGATGTATTTTGTCTGTCCAATGTGATCTATTATATCATCCACTCTAGGAATTGGATAGCTATCAAACTGAGATACTTGATTGAGTTTATGGAAATTGAGACATAAATGGATACCCCCTTCCTTTTTAGGTACAATTACCATAGGGGATGACCATGGACTTCTAGAAGGTTCAATAATATTTAATTTCCATAATTTCTCAATTTCCTGTACAACCTCAGACCTACTTTCTGGCAATCGATATGCCTTTTGCCTTATTGGGACAGAATCAGTTTTAATCATATGTACTACATCAATGGCTTTACCTGGGATAGTTGTGAAAACTTTTGTATAATGTTGTAGTACATTTTCCAATTCTGCATGTTGCTGACTGGTTAAATTTGAGTTAATATGTACATCCCTAATAGTTTCCTCTGATTCAAGCCTTTTATAGGCAGAATCTAATTCAGTGTCTGAACTACTGGGCATAACAAAGGTCAGCTTTAACATCAGAAGTAAGTCTCTCATGCCATTTCTTTAAGAGATTTGCATGATAAATGGGTGTACACTTTCGTCTCCCGGGTATCAACTTGATAAGTGACAGGACCAGTCTGGGAAACAATGGAGTAAGGTCCCTGCCATTTCATTAAAAGCTTATTGTCATTGGATGGCAATAATAACAGTACCTTTTCCCCTGGAAGAAATTGTTTTTCCCCTGAGTTTTACTATCATAATAGCATTTCTGCTTAGTTTAGGCTACCTTATTTTGTTCATGTGCCTTTTTTGTGTACTGCACTAGTTGCTTTTTAAGATTAACCAAATAGTCTAGGATATTGGTATATTTCACTGTGGTCTCTCCCTCCCAAGTTTCTTTAACTATGTCAAGAGGTCCCCGGGGATTTCTTCCATACAGCAAACTGAATGGTGAAAATCCTGTTGAGGCTTGTGGGACCTCTCGGTATGCAAACAGGAATAGGGGAACATATTGATCAAACTTTTTACCTTCTTCATCCACAAATTTCCTAATCATACGTTTTAATGTCTGATTAAATCTTTCTGTAAGACCATCAGTTTGTGGATGGTAAGGGGTGGTTCGAAATGTAGTAATTCCTAAAGCTTTGTACAATTCAGTGAGTAATGCAGCATTAAAATTTGTACCACGATCCGTCAGGATCTCTTTTAGGAATACCCATACGACTGCAGAATTCTACTACTTTTCTGCTATTTTGAGACTGTAACTGTTCTCAAGGAAAAGCTTCAGGATATTTGGTTGCATAATCACAAAGGACAAGTATGAATCTATTACCCTTACCTGTTTTACTAATGGTCCTACCACATCCATAGCTATTCTTTCAAAGGTTTGAGCTACAACTGGTAGGGGCATTAAGGGTACTTTGTCCCTGTGAGTTATCTGGCTGATTTGCTGACAGGAAGGACAGCATCTGCAATACTTAGCAACGTCCTCCTGTAGACCAGGCCAGAAGAATCATTGCAATAGTCCAGCAGAAGTTCGGTCTCGTCCTGCATGTCCAGCACTAGGGATATCATGTGCTAAAAATAGAAGATCTTTTCTAAATTTCTGTGGTACCAGCATTTGTTCTACCTGTTCTTGTGTTTTAGGATTTATTCATATTCTATATAGAATTCCATTCTGTTGTGCAACATATGGTGAACCCAAACGTACTTGTTTGTTAAGCTGTGAAAAGAAAGGGTTAAGTGCATTGTCATTTTGCTGTTCAGTTTTAATATCTACAATATGATATTGAGGCATGACATCACCAGTCCCATTTTGTTTTTGTTTCCAGTCTTTCTGTAATAATTTCTTTTCGGCCTTTGTTTTTCATGGCCCTTTACCCTCTTTAAACAAAGAATCATCAAAAGAAAATATAGGGTCCTGTTGTATTAGTTGTGACTGAGCCCTCGTGGTTACAGCTGATAAGGCAGTGTCACATGAGGTTAAAAGGTCATTAAAGGCTGGAAAGTCTTGACCAATAATCAAAGGCACAGGTAAAGTGGGTACAACTCCTAATGTCATATCACATGTCTGTCCATTTATACATACTTGTGTCTGTGCAGTTGGGTACTGATGCACACCACCATGGATACAAATTACACCAGTGGGTTTAGTACTTAATAACTTGTTATCTAGTAGGTCAGCCAGGATTAAGCTTTGTTGGCTCCCTGAGTCCACTAGCCCTTCTACTTGAGTTCCATTTACCGTAGTCTTTATAAAAAAGTTCCCCAAGTTCATAGAAGCTAGGTATGCAGACTTTTTCTTTGGGCAGAAACAGGCTATGTGTCCCAGTCCATGGCAATAATGGCATTCTATGGTGGATTCAGGTTTTTTTGATGCCATCTCCCGACCTTCCCCTCTAGTCTTAACAATCCCTGTCCCAACTGATGAAACAATAGGTCTTACCGTGAGTAGTTGCGGATGTTGTAGTAGGAATCATTTTCTGTTCTCCTGTACCCTTTTGTACCGGTTGTCATGCAGATAAGAAATCCTCGGCTAGGGTAATTGCAGCTTCAGCATTATCAGGATGGTGTTCCCTTACCCATAATTGGACATCCAGAGCATAATCTGTACAAATTGCTCCAACACAAACTGCTCAATGATGGCTGGTACAGTCTTTCCCTCAGGTTGTAGCCATTTGTGACACAAGTCATTCAATCTGGTATAGGTCTCCGAGGTGGTACATGGGGTAAATGCTTTAAAGATCAAAACCTTTGTCTATATGTTTCTGTGTTAATGTCATATCTTTTTAGTATCTCCTTCTTTACAGAGGCATAATCAGTAGCAATATGGATATCCATACAGGTGTATGCCAATTGAGCTTTGCCAGATAGATATGGGGCAAGTCTTACCACCCATTGGGTAGCAGGCCAATTACAAGCCTGTGCTACACGTTCAAATGTTGTAAGATATGACTCTATATCATCAGAGGGAGTCATTTTTATTAATTTTATGTCTCTGGGATATATATGGGCTGCTCCTTGACCAGCCCCAATAAGTTGTAAGGCCTGTAGTGTGTCAACCCACCTCTGGTCTTGTCGCTTTCTTTCAACCTCTCTTTCCCTCAGATCTACCTCTCACTGGCATTCCATTTCCATCTGACGTATAGCTAACCAGCGGAGTAAATCCCTGAGGTCTTCCGGGGGGGGGGGTTCCAGCTGTTCTTCTGGTCTCTTCACACCCGCCTCTTCCATCTTCTGTATGCCCTGTTTAACTTTAGGACGTGTGGCAGCAGGTAATCCTTCAAGAAGTGGTTCACCAACAGCAGCCACTTGGGTTCTGGTCAAAACCCCTGATAAGGCACCAGCTTCCTTGAGTTTATGTGCCATGTACCTGTTGAAAACCACTTGTGACCTGGATACTATGTGCAGTATCTTTACTGGAGTCCACCTATTCCTTATGGATCTCCAATTTACCCCACTTCTGGTACCAAAATGTCATGGGTTGAACAATTCAGGTCACACAGGAATCAACAAATGTGGTACAACATACCTAAATGGTATGATTTTTATTAAACAAACAAACAAAAAAATTAAATCCCCCCCCCAAAAAAAACAGCTTACAACAGCAAACTTCTGATAATAAACAAACAAAATAAAGCTTGAAAACAGCACAGCTTACCTGCCAAGGGTCTAGCAGTGGAACATAATCGTGTGCAGTATAACAGAGAGCAGGAGGTCCTCACGTGAACTTTTCCTAACAGCATCTAACCTGAGGATCTAGGCTGGCTTCTTTTAAAGAGTGGAGCTCCACCCCTTAGCTCAAAACCCCACCTAATTATTAAGCTATTTATAGGAACATTTCTTATTTCTTTGTACAGTCAATTACATAGAATTTACATAAATGAAAGGCATAACAAATAATCCGTTATTATGACATCAACATAAACACCCTAATGCTCTATCAGATATGACTGCACATTTCTTGCAGAGTGGGCTGCATTATAGACAACTCCTCCCCTTTTCTAAAGGTAACCTAGGAGCTGCAGCATATAAAAGAAGGGAGAAAGGTGCTGCTGACTTTCTATAGGAGACAGCACCTTGCAAGGACACCAGCACTGATTGGAGACATGAAACTCCTGGGAGTTGTGTAAGTAGACCACATTTTAGTTCTTCTTCTCTAATATCCTGTATTTTAGTTAATTTGCTAACTGTTTAACCTTTTCACGAACAGGATATTCCAATCTGCACCTGTACATATCCTAAAGAAAAACATTTAAACTGGCATTGGTAATTTCTTAGTTTGACTGTCAATCCCAGCTTGCTTTTTACATTGTGAAAAAAAACCTTTGCCTACCAAGTCTGTTTACAGACCTTTAGTTAGTTTCATTCTTTAAGTCTGTGCAACTCATTTAGACCATTTCTGCACATTTAAGGGCAATGCAGGGAAAAAGTGCTTATATTTAACTGGACCATGACGTAGAAGAGCAGAAATAGGAAGGGGAAGAAAAATAGTTTCAATTGTAATACACAGCATCAGATAGCCAGTCTGACTGCAGCATATTCTGTATGTTTTACACAGAAAAGGGGGGGGGATTAGAAAGAGACAGAAAGACATAAAATGAAGGAGTAAAGTGCTGTTGTGCAACAGTCTTTGGAACAGATATAGGAGAGAAAAAGAAAATGTCAGGTTCAGCTAAGCACTATTCATATGGGGGTTCAACTACCATATACCCTCAAAGAAAGGTGGGAGAGGGGGCATGATAGAAACTTTCAAGTACCTTAAGGGAATCAACAGTGTCCAAGAGGGCAGCACATTTCAGAAAAAGAGATGTGCAAGAACAAGGGGGCACAATTTGAAGATAGAGGGGGGATGGCTCAGAGGTAATGTGAGGAAGTATTTTTTCACAGAGATGGTTGTGGATACATGGAATGGCCTTTCTGAGGAGGTAGTGGAGTCAAAAACAGTAGGGGAATTCAAGAATGCATGGGACAGACATAAGGCAATTTTAGCGGGGGTAGGAGGAAGTAAGCTGTTGGTTAACTAGGATCTGCAGCTTATGCATTAGGTAGGGAAATGGGCATACTAGGTGGGTCAAGTGGTCCTTATCTGCCATCAAATTCTATGTTTCTATGTTGTAGATCAGCATCTTGAGGAAGGAGACCAGCCTCCAGCCGTGAACCATGCAGGGGCTTGCAGGCCCAGGGATGGTGGCAGGGTCCCTGGGTCTGGGTGGCACTGGTCCCTGTCTGGGTTTCTGGAATTCTCACAGCAGGTGCCAGCAGCATGGGTCCCCTAGTAGGGCCTTGTGGACCCCAGAAATATGAGAACCAGATGTTAAAATAAGAGTGGAGGGCTGCTCCTCAAGAGTGGTCACTGAGATCCTTTTCGGATCCGTTTCCACCAAGAGCAGCAGGAAGATTGTTCAGGATGAATTGATGCTACCTATAAAAAAGGAGATTTGTAAGTAAGGTTTGCATTAGGGATGTCCTGTTTCCATTTAAAAAAAATCTGAGTGACTAGAGTATTTCCCCTGACAGTAAAGCTGAACGAATGGTCATCAGGCGAAGGATGCCTAAAAAGAGTTGAGGTTGGTAAGTCAGCATGTGAGGGGCCAGACATAAGGACTCTTCTTTCTTTGGACTACTAGAGACAGGTACGGCCAGACCAACTACTTTATATATATATATATGAGTTTAGATGTACTGTCGTAATGCTGATATGCTGTTCCATTTAAATTATACTGCAAGGGCACAAAAATATAAATGCAGGCATGGATTTGCACCAGGGATAGTGTTCACCCATACCTGGGAGACTGACCATGCACAAATGGTCTTGGGTGTGTCAGGGCTTCCGGAACCCCATAGGAAGGTAGGAATGTAAATATAGTATAAATGTACCTGGATACATTCCGGTGATAATGTAAATATTTATGCTATTCAAGTGCAGGAGTAAACCTGAGAATATTAAAGTGGAAGTATTTTGAGGGCGATTACCTTGAAATGGTGGTGTTGGAAATTGGAGCACCAGATGTTCAAGAGTACAATGGGCACAGCTATTACTACCTTGGGCCTCCCTTAAAAAATGGACAGTCCATGTCCTCGGGTTCTTATCCAATTAGAAAAATAGAAACATAGAAACATAGAAACATAGACTTTGACAGCAGATAAGGACCACTTGGCCCACCCAGTCTGCCCATTTCCCTACCTACTGGATAAGCTGCAGATTCTAGTTAACCAACAGCCTACTTCCTGCCACCCACCATTACAATTGCCTTGTGTCTGTCCCATGCATATTTGAATTCCCCCACTGTTTTAGTCCCAACAACCTCCCCAGGAAGACAGTTCCACGCTTCCACCACTCTCTCCGTGAAAAAAGATTTCTTCACATTACCCCTGAGCCATCCCCCCCAGCTTTAAATTGTGTCCCCTTGTACTATAAATAAATATTACTGTAGTGATTGTTGGAAGAATGACATGGAGGAGCTAAGGCAGTGACAGCCACGATTCAACACAGTACCTCACACTAACGTACGGAAAAGATCATGTTACAAAATACTGCATGACAAAATGGTTTAATTACTATTGAAATAAACTGTTCCCTGCAGCATACTGCAACACTTTGCAGTTATACTGCAGTAATACTGCAGGGTACTACATTACATCCTGGCTGGCACCACTGTATTTGAAATGGAAATGCCCTTTTACTGTGTACCATCCACAGTGACAAAGTAAATGCACCCAGCTTGATCCCAGCTCCTTGTTCGGTCTCGGACTGTATGTGGTCTGTCATTTATTGGTGCCCCAGTGTATTAGTCCATGTTGCCCCTACTCCAGCACCATAGGCTCAAGTGGCTATCAGTGATTGTGCAGGTATAGGTTCTATGACATAAGCTGGGTGCTCCTCTGATGAGACTATCATATACCTCTAGACACATGGAGGTGTCCTGCCCATATATGTAGCATGTGGTTGGCTGAAATTTTAACCAAAACACCCCAATGACTGCAAATCAAAGCAACATCATGGGACTTTCATTCAGTGTGACCTCTCCTCCTATCTCTTTTTCCCTGCTTGTTTGCTGATGAAACATAGAAATTGTCGGCAGATAAGGACCTCTAGGCCCATCATGTCTGCTCATAAGTCCTACCCTTGTTTGAAGCCTTTGACCCTACTTGATCAACTGCTTTCCCCCTCCTTCCCACTTCTAGGGTTCCTGTATGCCTGTCCCATGCATGTTTAAATCCCTACACTGTGCTCACTCCCACCACCTCCTGTGGCAGACTATTCCTAACGTCTTTCAGATGAGACGTTAAACTGAGGTCCCATCTGCCTGGATTGGTGGTAGTTCAGGTGGATGTTAAAGATCCCATGGTACTTATCGAAAAGAGTAGGGGAATTTATTATGGAAGAAAAAGGACTGCAGTACAGCGTAAACAAATAGCAATAATCAAATACAGAAAGGAAACAAATACATGAACAAAAAATAAGGAATATCAGACATCATATAACCAATGTACACAATTAGCCCCCAATTGATTGCAAGTGATTAGACCAAGACGTCCAGTATCCCAATTTTTAACATTCTGTAATGTAAGTCTCACATTACTAATGAATTCATCAAATAGTATAATCCTTTGCTGTGTAACCCACATACATCTGGATTGCCAAAGATAATAACGTAAAACAGAAAAAACAAGAAATAAAGTATCAGCATGATAATATGCCCATTCACCCGAAAACACCATACATCAATGTGCGGTGGGAAAGGGTAGCCAACAAAGGTTCCTTCCAACGGGATGCCAAAAGAAACCAAAGATTGCTCATATGGACATTCCAAAAAGAGATGTGTTTGAGTTTCCAGGACAGTAAAACATTGTGATCTAGTACAGTATCTGTCACTGAGCTGTTTATGTTTATTATTAGCACTAACAGGCAGCCGACCATAACTACTCAACCAAACACTGTCCCAAACAAAGTCAGACGGCGAGAGCTAGAGAGAAAGGTAGTAACAACACTAACCTGTGACACAGGGCAATCAGGAAACACTAGATCCTCCTTAAATTCTGAAAAAACAATAATATTATATAATCTTTTCCTACTCAAGGTTTCCAAATAAGAAATAGTCAAACCCCATTTAAACAAACATTTAAATGTTTCCAAACCATACTGGGGAAAGCAAGGGAGTTTAGATAAACGCAACAATTTACAATCCTTCCAAAGGGACAAATCACTTGAAAACCAAGACCTCACAAAAGGAAACCACAATTTATGACCAGGCCATAAAAGAGGACAGAAATTATAGGAGACAAACATACTAACATAAAAGGCTATTGGATGAATCATAGCCACACCACCGTCCCTTATACTTCTATAGGTATATCCCTGCATTACTGGGTTCAACCGACTGCCCCAAAAGGCCTGAAAAAAAATACTAAGCAAAGATGTATATAACAAAAAGGGAGGTGGAAATACATAACTAATATACAAAAAAATAGAAACTAACAAAGACTTAATCAATAAAACCCTCTTTTTGTTTGCAATTTGCCTCCCCTTCCATTGTGCTACCAAGCTATTGGCCTTGACAAGGCCTTTAGTCCAATTAACAGAGGGCAAATCTCCAGAACCAAAGGCGACACCCAAAATAGTTATAGGTTCTGTACTAAGACCAACACCAGCAATACAACCTTGTTCTGCAAAGGTGTCACCCAATGGAATATACCTACTTTTGGTAAAATTAATTTTGGAACCCGAGGAAGAAGAAAACAGGGACAAAGCATCAGAAACATACTGCCCTTCGGAAGCCTGAGACAGACAGACAACCAAATCATCCGCATAAGCCAGAATTTTAATCGGAGGAGCAGGGGAACTAAAATGAAGACCAGAAAACTGAGAATGAGTAACTATTAATCTAAGCAATATATCTATGGAAAAAGCATACAAAAGTGGGCTGAGTGGATAGCCCTGTCGTACCCCTCTTCTTACCAAAATAGGTTTACCTACCCATCCATTAATATTAGGAACAATCGTGGTATTAGAATACAAGGTACTAATCCAGTCCACAAAAATGGCAGGAATACCATAAGCAGTCAATACAGAAAATAAAAAAGCATGTGAGACCCGATCAAAAGCCTTTTCTTGATCGAGGCTCAAAATAAAACCAGTTAAACCACCAGTCTGAGCAGCATGAAAAATTTCATGTAGAATCAATAAATTATCATATTGTGATCTGCCTGGAATAGAACAAGTTTGCTCCGGGCTGATAAGCTTATCAGATATAGCAGATAGTCTATTAAGCAATATTTTACTCAAAATTTTCATATCCCTATTTAACAAACTAAGCATCCTCCAATTCCGTAAATCCATCTTAGAACCCTTTTATACACCAAAATAACCATAGCCTGGTACATGGACTTAGCTAACGAAGAACTACAGAGCATATCGTTCAAAACACAGGCAAACACAGGAGCAAGGTCTTCCTTAAACGTCTGATAAAAAGCAGCCCCCAAACCATCAGACCCAGGAGGCGAGTCAGGATTTAAAGAAGAAATAGCAAGTTTAACCTCATCAACAGAAATATCCCTCACTAAAAGTGTCCCCTCTAAGGCAGGAACCTGTGGCAAGTTAAGCGAATTAAAGTCAATAGCCGAATGATGAAGATCTAGATCCTTCTGAAAAAGAGAGCTCAAATACTGTTCTACCACATCCAACAAGTCCTGTGGGGAAGAAACAAGGTCACCCGCCACCATCTCTAATTGGGAAAGCAATCAATGACCAATCCGATCACTACAATCCTGAAAAGGATCTAAAGCCCCTTTATGCAATTTAAGGCCAAATCGATGTTCATGTTCTAAAGATTGGGCTCTATTATACTGAAAAGCAAACATTTTCTGTTTAACATGCTTAAGCTGTGCACTATAATCCCTTTTAGTGGTTTCTGTTAAAGAAATCAGTTTCTGAAGTTGTCCCCTCAGACCCAAATATTCAAGGTACTGGTGGTTAGCAATAGTCCTGGAATGCGCCTGAAAAAAGGACTTCCAAGAAATTTTAGTATCATCCCACTAGGAGGCAAGGTCATCATATAGAGCTAAAACCGAAAGTCTAGCCACCCACTCATGATGCCAAACCCTTCGGACAGTATCATCTTTCAAAAGACGATTATTAAGATGCCATTGAGGTTTTCTACTCCTGGGTACAGTATCCCAAGCAATTTGAACAGTCACAGACCTATGATCTGAAAATTCCCAATCAGTCAAAAATACCATATTAACTTGTAAAATAGTGGAAACAAACACAAAATCAATTCTCGTAGATAAAGAGGATTTAAAAAAGGTATTGCCACCAGTAGAATATTTGAGTCTGTAGGCATCAACGAGTCATGCAGTAGCAGTGATAGTACGGAGAGCATTGGAATCACAAAACAATTTAGATTTCTTCATCCCTCTATCAGAAACACTCACTGAGCAATTAAAATCCCCTGCCCAAATCACCATCCTGGAAGTGTGGAGAAAGGGTTGTATTTTCTGCATTAATGCAACTCTTTGAGCCTTAGTTTGAGGAGCATATAATGTGATTAGTCGAAATCTCTCTCCTGAATAACTAATGTCTAATAACAAGGCCCTACCAGGAAAAATATCAACCAAGCGGGAAACTTTCAAAGCAGGATTTGTAAATAATACACCAACACCAGAGCAAGAATCTTCACCATTAGACCAAAAGGTCACACCCTTAGACCAAAGATTATCTGCAAGCTTAGTATCAGAAAGAGACTTAAGTCTGGTATCTTGAATACAAAAGACGTCACAACGCTGTTGGGACAAAAGGGACAAGGCAGCAACCATCTTTTTATGACTCTTAATGCTATTAACATTAATTGTTGAAATAGTCAAAAAAGACATAAAAAGGAAAGAGAGTACCCACATACAAGAGTTCAAGGGGGTTTGGATACCCGCCTGCGCCTAGAACTCCTTAAGGAAGATTCTTCAACCTTCCCTTCCCCCTCATCACCATCAGAAGTCATATCAGGATTAGTGGAAGCTTGGGAAGAGGCATCAGATTCCTCCCCTTCAGAGTCATTCTTAGAGGTCAGGACCGCAAATTTGTTACCTTGTGACCAATGGTCCAAAACATGTTTATCATCTGTAGACAAGAAAGACGACTGAGAGAGAATTGCCTTCCCAGATCTATTCCGTTTCTTAGCAGTGACTTTTTTAAATGACGACTGAGAAGCAGGCGGGGAAGGGGGAGGCATCTCAGAGGAAAAAGTCATCAAGAGAAGGAACAACTGAAGTAGTGGCAACAGGTGAGCTAGAAGGGGCATCTGGAACTAAAGTAGTCTCATTCTGTTACAAATTATCAAGGACCTGAGAATCTAACCCCTGTGATTCTATATCCTCCATCTCCGCCGGTTCAGTGACCACCTGAGGGGGAGGAGGAACCAGAGGCATGGTGGCGACAGTATTCCGCAAGACCCTCCCTTGTTTAGCCTGCAACTGCTGTGCAACGTTAATTAAACCCTCATGGGAAGGACAATCATCTCTATTATGGGACGCCCAAGGACATTTTCTATAACCATGCCCTGTCTGTTCACACAAATTACATTTAAAAAGGTTAAGGCAATCAGAGGCAAGATGATCAAACTCAAAGCAATGAGAACAGCGAGGAGTAGCACAAGCAGTGTTAAGGTGAGTCCTAGACCCACACTTAAAACAAGACCCGGCTGGCCATAATAAAACAGACTACCCTATCTTTCCCCAAAAAGAAACTATTAGGGATATGAATGGTAACAGCATTGGTGGAAAAAGTTTACACTAATTTCCACCCCCATTCCATATGTGTTCACTGTCAAGAATAGGCGAGGGCTTATCCAGAACCTCACATCTTTGACGCAACCAAAATAAAATATCTTCAATATTAACACCTTCATTACGAAACATAATCGAAATTAGTTTAACAGCGGGCTTAGTCAAGGGAACAGCCAAAAAAGCTACCCATAAAGGGGTATCCTTGACCCTCTGATATTGAGACCAAAACCGATCCAAACTGGAAATGGTTTTAAAACTAACATCATAATTTGAATTACCAATATGTATAAGAGCAAAAATTTCAGAGGCAAAAAATTTCAAAGAACCCTTCAATAATTGCCTAGCAATATACAATCTATCAGGAGGGTCCTCAAGTCCACCTTTATAAAGCAAACGAACTGCATTTTTTCTAGGGGCAGGTTCCCCCTTGTTCTGAAATAAATATGATAATTTAAACATGGGCTTCAACCATGCAGCCAGTTTGGGATCCTGCAACACATGGTCCAAGGGTCCCAGCCGAACCCCTGCAGGAAAATCAGCAGCAGAGACTGGTAGACCATCAACTTGGTGCCCCACCTTCCCAGCATCATGCACTGGTTTGTTCACAGTTCGAGTCTGAGGGGAAACATGCCGGTCCGTAGGCATAGGACAGGAGGCAGTATAGCGCAGTGGTCTAAGGCTCTGAGCTGCAAATTGGTGACATCCAGCAGGCCAGACCTGGGTTTGAATCCCACAGCTTCCACTTGCATACTGTGTGACCCTGAGCAAGTCACTTAACCTCCTTGTGCTCCCAGGTCGCTCCTGTAAAAAAGCTTTCAGCTTAGTGTGCTATACCTGGTTAAACAACTAAATAAAAAAGGCACAGCAATAGAAGCCAACGTAGTAGAGGGAGTAGAAAAATCAGGTATCCAATGTCCATCAGGTTGCCGACGCCACCCAGCTTCTGAAATAGCACGCTCAGGAGACCAACTCGAATCGTGTAACTCAGGGTCACAGTCAGGTTTAGAAGAAACCGCAACATCCCTAACGGGGAAGAAGCAGTAGTTAAAGCCGAGTGGTGCGTACAAACTCCTGTTCCTGAACCTTCTGCCAGGAGGTTTAGTAGACGCAGCAGAAGCAATTGACAAGGGCTTACAAGGCCCACCCATACCCAAACGGCATTTAGATTTAAAAATCACCCATCAGAGGAGCAGAAACACTACCGCTAACAGGCTTTAGGCACACATCACCAGGAGGAGTATCACTGCCAGCCGTACCAGCGCCGTGTGTCTCAGTCTCCCCGCTCATGTCCCCTGTCAGTTCACCACTCGAAACACCAAAAGCGCAGACGTCATCATCAGGAGACAACACAGGTACCGGGGCAACGGAAGGAAATGAAAGCGAAGCAGAACGGAGAGTAGCAATTTCAGCAAGCAATTCAGCTTTTTTCGAGAGACAGTTAGATTCTTCAGCCAAAACAACATGCAGTAGACGTTCCTTTTCAAGCAAAGCCATGGAAGTACCTTCCGTAGATACGGAGTGCAGGGCACCCACAACAGAGTCTGTCCCAGTCACATCCATAACCGTATCAAAAAAATCTTCAGGCAAGTCAGACAAAAGCATTTCTTCCTGTAGCACAGCAGCCTCTAGGTGTCCAGCGACAGAGGAGGAGGCCTGCTCCCCTGTCTCTCCAGCGTCCTGCTCTCTCGAGGGTTGCAGAGAAGTGGCCATCTCAGTTAGACAGCCAAAGGGCCCCCTGCTGCAGAGTAGGGGAATTTCCCCAATGTCCTGGCCAAATTTCCCTCATTCACTAAAAATATCACCAACAGCTTAATCTGATTCAAGGTCAGTTGGCATTCATCTGTAGCCCCCTCCTCCGGGTTGTGCCTGAAAATAGGCAGGATTTGTCTAGTGCACTTACCCAGTCAACAAAAACTAAATAAAATAAATAAATTCCATGTATCTACCACCCTTTCTGTGAAGAAAAACTTCCACATATTTCCCCTTATTCTGCCACCTTCCAATTTCATATCATGCCCCCTCATTATTGTACTTCTCTTATATCGGAAGATGTCGCCAACCCCCCCACATCTTGCTTGTAAGGTACTTGAAGGTTTTTAACATGTCTCCTCCCTCCCCCCCCAGCGAGTACATATTGAGTTTCTTTTCTCTCTCCTCATATGTTTTCTGCTGCAAGCCCTATATCATCTTTGTTGCCCTTCTCTGGACAACCTCCTCCCTGTCAATGTCCTTATGAAGATGCAGCCTCCAGAACTGCACACAGTACTCTAGGTGAGGCCTCACTAGTGTTTTATACAATGGAATCACCATCACCACTTCCTTCCTTCTAGTGATACTTCTGCCTAGGCACCCCAGCATGCCACTGACCCTCTCTGCAGTCTTTGAACTCTGCTTAGACACCTTTAGGTTGTCTGAAAAGTGCCTCCATGATCTTACCCACCACTGAGGTGAGGCTGACCAGCCTATAGCTCCCTGCATCCTCCCTGCTACCACTTTTGTGAAGAGGAACAACATGTGCCATCCAGTTCTCTGGAATCACTCCTGTGTTGGGGGACTCGGTGAACATGGTATATTAAAACAATTAACTTTTATAGCAGGAACACCCCAGTGACTGCAAATGAAGCAGCATCGGGGAATGTCATTAAGTGTAGTGTAATCTCTCGTCTTCTCTCCTTGCCCTACTTTTTGGCTGTTTTATATTAAAAATAATAACTGTTACAGCAGGAACATCGCAGTAACTGCAAATTAGAGCAGCATTAGAGGACATTCAGTGACCTCTCCTCTTGTTTCCCTGCCTTGTCTTTGTTCCACAGTAGACAGGTTTGTTGCATGGAAAAATCAATCTGAATCAGTCACAAATTCTCGCGTTGCTGAAATTGGCCTTGATACAGAAGGCTTAGCAACCACTGTAGCATCACCAACACATTCAATTAGCACTGGATCTGGGCATCTTGCAAATGCTAACCATGTATCCTTGTCAAATGAGTCTTGATAGAAGTAATAGCACTAGCAGTGGTGGTAAAGGGGGATGTAAAGTCCAAGACAGCTGGAGAGAAACATTTAGCTTTATTGTGGAATCTGGTATTAGAAAAGTATTTTGTTCCACATGTAAGAAAGCAAGTGAAATAAAAATGCCCCCCCCCCTTTTACATCTCGAGATAAAGATGCTTTTCATGCATTTGTAAATATGGGCTTTAAAAACAAGAAGAAGGCAACTGAAAGATTTAAAAGTCATGAAAAATATTCACTACATTGTGTAGCTTCAGAGTCTATCACATCTGTTTGTCTAGGTGACAATAATTTTCACTTTCAGCTACCAAATTAAAATAAATGAAAAATGCCAGAACATCACTACTTAAAATATTGTCATCTATTCTATTTCACATGTGGGAGGGGCTCAGTATAAAAAGTCACACATACAGTCATCCCAGGGTCCCTCGTTTGCTTGAAGTGAAAGTGGAAGATGTTCCAGAACTTCAGTCTTGGCTGCAGCACAATGGATTTCACATGACATCTTTAAATCACGTGCTATTTCACAATATCATATGAAACCTATGCTGCCATGTAAAATAAGATGTGTACTACACAATTATTCTAGATGAAACAACAGACATTTCAGTTAAAGAACAAGTATCCTTATTTTTTTTGGATCGTAAAAGAAGAGTTATCTATTGTGGACCTTTTCTTTGTTGTTCATAAAACATCTCTTGACAAATGCCAGCACTTCATTTTGAAATATGTTCTTCTTTGCTTACATTTGATATTAAGAACTGTAGAGGACAGTGTTATGATGGGCAACAAATGTGATAGGAGTTTATAGAGGCTTGCAAACACATGTGAGAGAGGTTGAACCGAGAGCTGTGTACAGTATGTCCACTGCATGGCATATACTTTAAATCTGATCAATGAACACAGACATTTCTTTCATCTTTAATCTATGATCTAAAAGGTGTTGTGCACAATTCTCCAAATCAGCTTGCTTGGTTTGAAACTTTTCTTATAGATGATAACACTCGGCTTTGACTCTTTTTGTCCCACTCAATGGACACTACATGTAACATCTTAATTCTGCTCTCCAAAACTATTCTGAATTGCTTTCTTTCCTTCAAAATTGTCAGAGACTAATGAAGTGAGATTGGTGGGCAAGCAGCAGGATTTCTTATGCAGTCAGAGTTTAATACTTTTTCATGGTTCTTCACAGTGAACATATTTTTCTCCTTAGTAGAAGTTGTGAACACAGCATTTCAAAAAGTTAATCTGCCATTCCAAGATGCCATGGTGATGATTGGTACACTAATGACAAATGTGCTTCAAATGAGTGAATGGTTTGACGACTGTTGGTAAGAAACTACTATATTCAGAAAGCAGAGTCTTTTGAAAAAGCAGAACCTGTTCTTTCCCAACAGAGGAAAACGCCTTGTTATATAGAGGTAGGTTCTGCTTCTCATGTTTTTCCTTCTCCAAAACAATTGTACAGTCAAATGTACAATCAGATTTGTGATCTCATAGCCTCTGCAGTATCAGTGCGGTTCTCTTCAGGAGCATTCAAACCTATGCTTAAAATAGAAAATTTAGTTATCTGTAACTATTATTCTAACTCCATGTATATATCTAATTTTTACACAACTGACTTTGGTATAGATTGTCTTCAGCTTTGTAGAGACATGTTGATTGACATTGTATAACTACACGGTGTGACAATTAAAAACATGAAAGATGCAGTTCAGCTTTTGAGTGGTGAGCAGGGCAAACCACTAAGAATAATGTTATCAGATCATCACAAATTGATCCATTTATATCTCACAATCCTAGTTTCTTCTTGCACTGCTGAGCTTTCTTTTTCTTTTTCATAATTGTATGTTTCACATCTTCACAGTGCTGTAGGACGTAACCTCACCAGTGTCTCTCTCTCCAGGTTTTTCATTATTTCTGGCAATATCTTTTGGTGTCCAAATATGGGACAAAAAGGGCTTCAAACAGGGAGAAAAAGGAGACTATATATATTTTTTTACATTAGAATTAACCAGCCTCAATCTCCCTGTCTTTATGTCTGGCAGTTTCTTTTGGTGTCCAAATATAGGACAGTGGGCTTCAGATTAGGAGAGACAGACGACTTTATTTTCCATAGTAGCATTAACTTGCCTTTCTTTTCTGGTTTATTATTATTTCTGGCAGCATCTGTTGGTGTCCTAATATAGGACAAAAAGGTCTTCAGATGTTGAGAGAAAGGTGACTTTATATTCCATATTAGAGTTAACGTGCCTCTCTCGCCATCTTTATTTTCAGCAATATCTTTTGGTGCTAAATATGAGATGACAAGGGCTTTATACAGGGAGAGGCAGGTGACTTTGTATTCCACAGTAGAATGAACTTGCCTCTCCCTCCATGTCTTTATTTCTGACAATATATTTTGGTCTCCAAATATGGGATGACAAGGGCTTTTGGGAAAAACAGTTAACTTTACATTCTGTAGTAGAATTAACTTGCCTCTTTGTCCCAGTTTTTCACTGTTTCTGGCAGTATCTTTTGATAACCAAATACATGACAAAACGGGCTTCAGACAAGGAAAGAAAGATGACTTTATATTCCATATTAGAACTAACTTGCCTCTCTCTCCCTGTCTTTATTTCTGGCAGTTTCTTTGGCGTCCAGATAAAGGACAGCAGGCTTCAGACCAGAAGAGTCCGATGACTTCTTATTCTGTAGTTGCATTAACTTGCCCATCTCTGTTTTTGATTATTTCTGTCCAAATATGGGTCAAAAGGGGCTTGAGACAGGGAACGATTGGTGACTTTACATTCCATATAACTTGCCTCTCTGTCTCACTCTCTGTCTTTATGTCTGACACTTTCTTTTTGTGTCCAACTATGGCATGCCCCAGACTGCAGCTAATGTGGAAACTCTGTCTGCCTGTGATGTTTCATGTATGTATAGTTTGGGGGAAATTTTTTCAACATTTTTATAATTTTACTACTGGTTTTATATGATTGTTTAAGGGTGTTACTAATCAGTTTAGATACCAGTAAATGTCTCAGACTGTACCAGAAATCACCAAAATATTACCAGCTTATGGGGGCTTAGGTGCTCCCCAGACTCACCATCTATTTATTGGGGCCGAGTGGCCCCCAGACCCCTGGCCTATTTCCTTACTTTAGACCCCTTGGGAAAAACAAAAATTGGCTATTATGCTGATGGTTGCAGAGTCTGTCTGGTGTCAGCATGGGGAGGAACTGGAGGGCTAGAATTTACACTGTAGTGACTTTATAACACTTTATTTCTTGTGTCTATATGGAGGCATTATTGTCTGTTTGAAGGTTAAGATGTCATGTAATAATACAGTGGTAGCCAGCACCATCACTGATAGCATAAGTTATGGTGTGCCATGAGGCGATATTGTTCTCATTAAGTTTATGTTACCCAATGCATAGAAAGGCATATCAGCATAAAAGTTGTTCCAGTGAGGCCTGGTAAGGCTACTGATGATGGCATTAGCTACCACTGTATGTCCACTGTTATGAAAAAAATAATGCACTGTGATGGGAGGCTGAGCATACAATGCAAGCAGTGCTCAATGATTAGTGTCAGCAATTAAATTTGTGAAGATGTGTCCTACCTATGTGACCAATATACTGAAATAATCAGTTAGGGAGAAGAGTTGCACTATTGGATGGTCAATTAATCAAGATTAAAACAATAAGTCATCTTGAGCAATTTATTGACCAGGCAATTTTAAACCTGGGCAATAGTACTAATATGTAACCAGATGGTCAGGGAAGAGTTGAACTAATCCTGTCCCCAGAATCAAATATACACAGTATAAAAAAGACTAAGAGATGGGGAAAAACAGCAGATGATGACTGGTATGTTTTGGGTGGGGGTAGGAATCTTACAAGGGGTAGGCGAGCAGACGGATTTGACCTACATATAAAAAGTCACATTACCTTCCTCACTGAACTAATAATGTGGGAGGGGACTGATAGACAATGTACAAGTAAGCCTTCTAATAACTTCAATATTCCTTGGTAGGCAATTGAGGTTACAGCAATGACAGAACAAATTCATCAACATAGTCAGGCAGTGGGAGTGGGAAACATGATTATAAATTACACAGATCGGTTAATTTGTAACAAGGACAAAGTGAGCAGTTAGTTGTTTCCAGAGTGTCAACATTACAGTAAGGACACTGAAAACAGACTAAATGTTATATAAGCTGGGTCCATTAGTAGTCCAGCATTCATTCACTATATTGGGACAAATGATGCTGGGAAAAAAATGAAGAAGATAGTCAAATTATAAAAATCTGGAAAAACAGCTAGTAGAATGATGTTGCAAAGTTTTTGTATAAAATTCTTCCGGTCCCAAGAGCCAGCCTGAGAAGACAAAGGCCATTATGAAAATGAATGCATGGCTATGTATTCGGGAAAATGATAAAGGCTTTACCTTAGTGATAAATCTGGGAAGCTTCGATGGGAAAAACAAACTGTTTACTTCAGATGGTTTGAATCTCAATATGAAAGTAACAAGGGTACTGGCAAGGGCTAGGCATAGCTGCTGAAAGATCTTTACACTCCTAAAAATAGGGGCTTGAGATACACATGGCTCATCAGAAATACTGTATTGAGGATACCATCATCACTGGCGAGATATGGCTACCATGCCAACATTATACAGTAAAAGAAATAGGGCATACATAATTCACAAGCTATTGATAGTTCAAGCTAAAGCTAGACGTCTTAGGGCCAGATCCACAAATGTGGCTGGGATATACACAACATCTGTGTATTGCATGAATGGGGCTGTACATATTTAGTTGACTGTGCAAACAACGCATGAGCAGATAGAAAGCATGTGTGGATAGGCACATGGAGTTCCTTGCATATTAAATGTACCAGCCCCATGGTGCATCCACCAGGCCCATGACACATACCATGACCATGCCATTATAAGGCTATTTGATGTCCCATGCATAAACAAAGCAGAAGGGTGTCTATGAATGTTATCAGACTCCCAGAGATGGCAGAAAATAGTAGCAGTTCAGGAGTGGCTTCCGTGCCAGTGCTGGTGGTTCTTGGTGCACTGGCAGCGCATTTAAACACCATGCCTGTGAGAAGTAGCTGTGGTTCAGTAAAATGGTTATAGACCCCAAACTTCACCACACAGGAGACAGCAATAGTGGTCACAGAGGTCTGCTGCCACTTCTGGATACTATATGGTGCCCTCAAGGGGTAAGCACCACAAAAACAGCAGGTGTGGGAGGGCATACTTAAGCCTGTGAATGCTGCTGGTAGCACACTTAGATAATCACAGCAATTAAACTTAGATGGCATGACCTTTGTGCCATAAAGAAGAAGAATCAGCTCATACAGAGACAAGCAATGATAGCCACAGGTGGCTGTGGTCCTGAGTAGGTACCTCATCTCACTGCTGTTGAGGACATGGTTGCAAACATTGCAAACAACTTCACCCAGCAGAACATTGATGATATGAAGGTCACTGTTACATCCTGGATGGTGAGTAGCAAAAAAAAAGAATGTGTGTGTCACGCAGGCAGATGCATACACTGAGCTAGTAAGGCACACCTCGTAGACAGGTTCAGTAGTATCACTACTGGACACACAGGAGTGGATGATTGCCAGGATGGTGACCAGCTAGGGAATCCTGTGTATGCAGAGCCAATAATGGCACAGCAACTGGACATTAATTTACTGTATGATACCCACTGATGAAAACTAGAAAGCCATGTGTGTGAATGCTAGAAGTCTAAGAAATAAGAAGGAAATAAGACTCCAGACCTACAGGCCATACTGGCATAGAAACATAGAAACATAGAATTTGATGGCAGATAAGGACTGCTTGGCCCACCCAGTCTGCCCATTTCCCCACCTACTGGATAAGCTGCAGATCCTAGTTAACCAGCAGCCTACTTCTTCCTACCCCCCCACCCCCTAGAATGGCCTTATGACTGTCCCTGCATGCTTGAATTCCACCACTGATTTTGACTACACAACCTCCTCTGGAAGACCGTTCCATGCATCCACAACCCTCTCTGTGAAAAAATACTTCCTTAAATTACCTCTGAGCTGCACCCCCTCTGTCTTCAAATTGTGCCCTCTTGTTCTTGCACACCTCTTTTTTTGAAAGATGCTACCCTCTTGGACTTTGTTGATTCCCTTGAGGTACTTGAACGTTTCTATCATGTCCCCCCCCCTTTCCTCGAGGCTATACATATTAAGCTCCTTTCGTCTCTCTTCATATGTCTTCTGGTGCAGACCCTGCACCATTTTAATTGCCTCCTCTGGACAGTTTCCATCCTGTCTATGTCTTTGAGGAGATTGGGTCTCCAGAACTGCACACAGTACTCAGATGGGGTCTCACCAGCTGTCTGTACAGAGGATAATAACTTCCTGTTTTCTACTGGTGATGCCTCTCCTATGCATCCCAGTATCCCCCAACCCTCCTTGCTGCCCTCTCACATTGCTTGCCCACCTTTAGGTCATCTGATATGACTACCCCCAGGTCCCTTTCCATTTTTGTTGTTGTTAGTATCTCACCCCCCATTGTGTACTCTTCCCCTAGGTTTTTGTTTCCCAGGTGCATTACCTTGCACTTCTTAGCATTGAATCTAAGCTGCCGTACATTTGACCATTATTCTAACCTTGCCAAGTCCCTTCTTATCCTTTCCACCCCACCCTGTGCATCAACTCAGTTGCAAATCTTTGTGTGATCTGCAAAGAGACATACTTTTCCTTCCAGTCCCTCTGCAATGTCACTTATAAAGACATTGAAGAGGACCGGTCCTAATACTGAACCCTGCGGTACCCCACTAGTAACCCTCCTTTCTTCTGAGTGGACTCCATTTACTATTACTCTCTGTGTCCTATTCTCCAGCCAATTCTTTACCCAGGCTGTCATCTTGGTACCCACTCCCAGGCTGGCTAACTTGTATATTAATCTTTTGTGTGGGACTGTGGCAGAGACTGACCTGGACACTGTGGCCATTAGCAAGTCATGATGCACTGGAACATGGCCATATCAAGCTATACTCTGTTCAAGAAGGATAGGGTGGGAAAGAAAGGAGGGGGTATGGTGCTTTATGTCAGGGAGGGCATTAAAGTGACTGAGATACAGGGAATACGGGAGGTGGCAGAGGTACTGAGGGTCACCCTAAAGATGAGGAATGGACCCTCTATCCAAACTGGTGTGATCTACAGACCTCCAGCAAAGAGGGAGGAGATAGGTAAGGTACTGATGAAAGCCATTAGCAAGACGGCAGAAAAGGGAGAAGTGCTCTTGGTGGGGGATTTCAATCTGCCATGTGTAGATTGGAGCATCCCAGCTGTGGCTTCAGCTGAAGCAGGGAAATCTTGGACTCACTGGGGGAGGTGTTCCTCGGGCAACTAGTCAGTGAGCCCACTCGTGATGGGGCAATGCTGGACCTGGTACTCGCCAACAGGGACAGTGTTACAGATGTCAAGGTGGGGGGCCACATGGGGACCTGTGATCACTGTACAGTGTGGTTCAATATAAGGACTGCTGCAAAATCAAACCACTCAAAGGTGAGGACCATGGGCTTCAGGAGGGCAGATTTTAAAAACATGGGTAAATGCCTCAGAGATGACCTGGCAGGTAGGCATGAACTGGTTGGGGCATAGGAAAAGTAATTGAAACTAAAAAAGGGCCATAGTAAAGGCAACAAACCTCTGTGTCAAGTAAGGGAACAAAAAAAAAGATGTAAAAGAGACCACTATGATTCTCGAAAGAGGTGGCGGAAAAGGTAAAAGCTAAGAGGGTAGCATTCAAAAAGTACAAGGAGACACAGAGGGAAGAGTTTAGGGAGGTGTATCAGGGGAAACAGAGGGAAGAAGGAAGAGCAGCAAGGAGTGCAAAAGTGCAAATGAAGAGAGAATAGCCAAGGCAGTAACAAAAGGGGACAAGACATTTTTAGGTATGTAAGCAAAAAAAAGAAGACCAGCAGTGGGATTGTAAGGTTAAGAAGGGAAGGGGGGGGGCTATGCAGAGAAGCTACAGGAAAAGGCAGACATCCTGAACAAATACTTTTGCTCAGTGTTCACAGAGGAAAGAGACTGGGAGGGCCACAAAACTGTAACTAGAGCATGGGAGGGAGGTGGATACTAGTCCAGTTTCAAAGGAGAGAGTCCTAAAGGGACTCACAAATCTGAAAGTGGACAAAGCAATGGAGCCAGACAGGGTCCACCTAAGGGTATTGCAGGAGCTCAGGGAGGTACTGGCTGCACTTCTGACAGCCCTATTTAACAGCTCACTGCAAACAGGAGTGTTCCCAGAGGACTGGAGGAGGAAAGTTGTTATCTCACTTCACAAAAGTGTTTACGGGGAAGAGGCTGGCAATTATAAGCCAATCAGCCTGACTTTGGTGGTGGGAAAGTTATTGGAATCACCACTGAAAGAAAAGATTGTAAAATGTTTTAAATGCAGTGGGTTATAAGACCAAAAGCAGCATGTATTCATTGGGGAGGTCATGTCAAATTAATCTGATAAGAGTTTTTTGACTGGATGACCAGAGATCAAGTAGAATCTGTGGTGACACTGCAGGCAGGGAAAAATAGGCAGAGAAGGTGAGCCAAGTAATCCTTATCTGCCAGCAAATTCTAGTGTATGTTTCTATGTTTCAAGTTTTAAGCACTGTGGCTTTTGTCTAGGCATTCTCCAGCTACATGTATATTTTTTGAAGTTCACTAGTTTTGCAATACATTTTCTACATTGCCTAACAGTTGCCTTGCCTAATTCCTTGAGTGGACGAACCTGGTTCCTGACCATATGTGCAGCATAACTGGCAGCAACAGGACATTGATCCACGCAATATGCCACAGTAATACCCAACTGTACTATCTTGCTTCATCCCAAGGTGTCAGTGGAACTCGTAGGCCAAGGGAGCCAAATATAGAAAGTGGACCACAGCCAGCAAGCAGTATATTTGGGATGCCATTGGTAATATCACAAACCCCACATAATAGTCATCATGCATCTTCTGGGATAGTGGGCAGGAACAATACACAGTGCATAATATCAACATTCTCATTTATCAGACCCCCATATCACCCCCATATCACACAGAACACTAACTTCCTTGTGTACCCACCAACATAATCACAGGGCAAAGTACCAGCCATGGCATCCCTCACACAAACAGTAGACAGTGGCACACAGGAGGAATCCTCTGGTGTCATGTCAGCTCAGTGCACTGACAGAAGGCAAGAGATGCCAGTAATCTAACATACATTGTGAGTGCTGGTACAGCAGAGGCTACATGTAGCCCATGATACACTACATGAGGTAGGCAGCTGTGCTAAGAGGTAGGTACTACGTGGGGATGTCATTGGGAGCATGGCATTGCTGAAAGACATACAGTAGTGCAGTGTGGCTTCAGTGCCCTTATGCAGGCACTAAGAGCAAGCCATGGCTCACAGCTTGGTCCCTCAGTGGGGAATGTCACCCATCCAGAGGTGAATATGCCTGATAGTGATGCTGCAAAGTTTTAATTTGCAGGCAAATTTGCCAAATTCACCTCTGTAGATAATGTTGTGAAGTTTTTCTATTTAATAGGAAATTCACATTTGGTAACTTCACCATGCAACTTCACCTGTAACTTCTCCTTTGGGTACACTAAGGTGAAGTTTGGTGAATTCATCTTGCAGTTTCACCTGTAATGTCTTCTTGGGGTACACCAAGGTGAAGTTGGGTCAAAATGAAGCTACTGATACACAAAAGTCTGAAAATCAGCAATCCCCTGCCCCCCAACTCTGCAGTCTGAAGACTGGTATCCCATGATATGGGTGAAGCAAATTGAATGATTCAGATATGAGCGACTCAATTTGCATACCCTAAAGGAGTAGCGAGTGTGAAAGTATAGCGATGGGAGGGAATAGTGACTGTGGAATGACAGAAAGCAAGGGCAAATGACGGGGAACTTGTATATTGATGTGGGCTAAATAGAGGAATGAAGCCTGCTGCTGCCAAGTTGGCCACCTGGTGTGGTGAATACGATCACCATCTAGAATGGTGATTGTCCCAGGTTCGGGACTGTCGGTAGGCAAATGCTATTTTCACATGTTTTGGCTGTTATTTTTTTTTTCTGTTGTGTTCTGTGGTTCCCCCAACTATGTTGCCCCAGCTGCATTATCCCCACTGCATACTGTGGCCCCCCTCCTGTGTATTCTTCTGTCTTTCAGTGTCTTCCCCCCTCGGAGTTGATTATATTAATATGGCGGTGTGGGGAGCAGGGGCTTTAGCTCCCTGCATTGAACATTACTGTATATTATAGTGTTATTGCACTACCTAGTGCCGTCAGTGTTTTGACGTTTGCAGTGGTGTTAGGTAGCTTTTTTAGTGTCGCTGAAATGTACTCACTGAAATGGAATTTGCTGTGAAAAAGTCACTGTTATGACATAGAACCTGAAGACTCTTAACCCACTGTGTGCTGCATCCACTCATCAATCTCAGTCAGAAACAATTCTAACATTTTCTGACCTGTGTCTGTGATCCAGTTACACTCTTCACTGCCAGTGTGGTATGCTGGCAAGCACCTGAAGTATTGCTAATACTGCAGTTGGGTTTAGTACAATTTCCCCCCCAGCCAGAATGAGTTCTACCCCTGGTACCTGTGCCGAGTGTGCTGTAATGCACAGAAAGCAGCTACCAGCTGTTTGGTCACTGGTCAATATATCTATACTGGGGATCTACTATCCATATTAGGCTCAGTGCCACCACATTATCAGCAGTCAAGGGGAGACCAGCAACCTCTTCCTTGACTACTGTTCCTGGGCCAGAGAATTTGCTACCTCTTGAACTGATTCTCTTGTTGCCAGTCCCCTAGCACCTATCTGCATGGATACCACATACAGTATATGGCAGAGAAATCTGGCAACACGAAAGCCACCACCCCACTTCCACCAACTATTCTTTTAGAATGTTTAGGCACAACTTGGTAAATTTTTGTCACATTTGTCTGAAACTTGGTACAGATATAGTTAAAGAGGAGGTACATAAGTGTGTTATTTTTGATGATTATTGAACTTAAATTTTGGATTTGGCACTATGGTGAATTTGGGAAGTAATTTTGGGGTGCTGTGCAGATTCCATGAATTTTCTGGGGGTGGTATGTGTTACTAATGTAGTACTCATTGAGACAATTTATTTGGATATATATTTAGTTAGTTAGTTTTTGTTAACTGGGTAGGTACACTAGACAGAAACTGCCTGTTTTCAGGTACGGCCCAGGAGAGTACAACAATAGTAGTGTAATACATGAAGTGAAGGGGACTATATACACATTCAACATATTGATAATGTCCTATTTAGAGAATCAATTACACCAGTTCAACATTATGTCACGTAATGATATTCACAGCAAGGTTAGCGCAGTATCCAACACCATAGTTAGCCAGCTATCTGTTAGGAAAGCATTTATGTGTAGTGGTATCTAACAAGTGCTTACAAAATGTTTTTTTTGAAACCCATATATGTAGCAGCAGCGTGGATGCCAGGTGGTATATCATTCCACAGTCTTGGGCCAAAGTATTAAAAAGTCATGGTCCCCATATTGGTCCTTATTTTAGGCATGGCAAGTAATCCAAGATTAGATGACCTTAGGGAATATGGGATGAAATATGACTTAATTCACTCTGCAAGTTGTTGAGGTTGCTGATTGTTGACAACTTTGTAAATAATACTTCCTAGCACAAAGTCACACAGAGCATTGGGGGGCGGAGGGGCATTCTAAATTGGTATGTACTTTAATTTGCAGTAGTGGACAAGTCTGTTAGAAAAAAGTGCAAAACAGCAGATGTTGTAGGTGATATCCCATTTTCGAAGTACAAGCTTAGATGTTGAGTATGTGTATACTGTGACATTATATGTAAGTTTGAAGAGTAGTATGCCTCATGTGACAGACAGGCATGCATGCTGGGTAATGTTGTTCCTAATTCTATAGGCCAGGCCAAGCCTTGCTGTAACTGTTTTACATGTCTTAGTTATATGCAATTGAAAATCAAGAGAGGGCTCCAACATGACTCCTAGGTAATTGAAGAAATGCGCCTACTCCAGCAGGGCACTGCCAAGATGTATAATCTAAAGTGGTATCTGACAGTTTCTCAGCTTTGGAGGGGGGGTGGGGCAAAGAGCATGGCCTGTGTCTTTGACACATTTAGGAGTAGCTTATTGTTTAGTAGTCATTTTTGTACTGCTTGCACATCATGAAAAAACATATTATTTATTGTACAGATATTTTTGGAGCTAGTGATAAGTACTAAGTCATCTGCATGTAATATGGGTGTGCTGTATTTCAGGCAGTCTTGCAGGTTGTTGATGTGCATAGAGAATAGGATCAAACCTAGTATAGATCCTTGGGGAACCCCAATACCAGATAATAGAGGTTGTGAGTGAGAAGTACCTAGTTTTATCAGTTGCTATCTGTTTTGGAGATAGTTGTTAAACCAACTGATCTGATGATAGTCCAAGGTCTTTAAGCTTGGTGTAGAGTAAGACATGATCCACAAGGTCAAAGGCCTTGATGAGGTCTATGAATATGGTGCTTGTTTACTCCCCTCTATCAATTGCAGTTGATATGTGGTCAGTTAATATATTGTGTCAATTAACTCCAAAGACTGATGGAGTTACAGCTTGTTAAAGTTGCAGTGTTATCCTATGGGACATTAGGGTAAGGGTTAATGTAGTCACTTGAGCCTATGCATAAACGTGTTCCCTGGGGAACGCAGGGGGCCCACATGAATTCTGTGGGCCAGAGAACCTATCTCATGTCAAATGACTGGGCCGATAGGGAGAAAAAGCAGAGGGAAGTGGTGAGTGGGGTGGTGGAGGTGGTGGCCTGTCTGTTCCAGCAACAGTTTGTGGAGGGTGTAAGATAAGCTCCTGCATCATGGTGGGGCAGCACACACCCTGTGGAAGTGGCAGCACCCTCTGTTGAAGTTCAAGCTCCTCCTGAACCAGCAGCTTCACCAGCAACACCCACACTGCCACCAGTTTTTCCTTTTTCTTTTTACACAAACAATACATAACAAGGATTTCAGGGGCTAAGGGGACACATGCAAGACACAACAACTCAGGTAATTATAATAATGTTACAGTGTACATGACAAACTGCTAATTTATTTAATAAACAGAAATGAAATCAATATAGTCAAACTACAGGGACAAAAATAATTCAATAAAGCACACCTAACTGTTCTACAGAACTAAAATTACAAACCAAAGAAAACGGGGAAAAAAATTCACACAAAATACTGACTACCACAACACTAGTACTGCTAGGCAGAAAAGTCTGCCTAGCCTGCCCTTTTTACAGCTGCATAGCACCAGAGCTATGCTGATGTATTGCTGTCAGAAGAAGGGGTCTTACCGGAACTCCTAATACAGCACAGCTCTGCTTTTACAGTGGAATGGAGTTGAAACACAACTTCCTGGAAATCTCTCCACATCTTCCTCATTCAGTAAAATGTGTTTTCTTCTTCTTCTCCCTCCTCTGCCACCTCACTATTTTCTTACTCCTGACCTTTCCTGTAATTGAAAATTAGACTTGGGGAAAATGGCAGGTACTTGAAAATACTACATAGTTGCACAAAGTAACCTACACTACATACTATGCATTTGCATTTTATGTTCTCATCATAGCTAGAGAATAGATGAATACTGTCTTAATATCCATATACTCAGGCTGTTTCCATTTCTTTGTGACAATTTTTATTATTTTAAAGCCAGCTTGCCATGGCAGAAAAAAAGAGTACAAATACAGCCATTAATATCCAAGTAACATCTAAGGACAAGAGAGGACTCTTGCCTCAGGGGTCTCAAACGGAAGTGCTTTTCAGTAGGTAGTGAGAGGGGGTGGGGCTTTTTATTACCAGGGTTCTCACCCAGTCCCAAGCACTTCATCTTTCCCATTTGCCACAAGCATTGTGTTGATTATTAAGACTCTTTGCTCAAGAAGGGCAGCTTTCACAGCCAAGAACAATGAGAAGACCTGATTTCCTGATCAATTAGGCAACATTCTGAAAAAATGTGGAGGGGTGAGGGAGCAGCATGGCAGAAGGGTTAACTACTGTAGTCTTGGATTCCAACAGTGGTTCCATGAATATGCTTTTAATAATCCCTCTCCCCCATCCCTACCCACTGAAAAGAGTTTCTAATTGAGATCCCCAACATTAGAGTCCTCTCCTGTCCTCAGATGTGGCATGGATATTGAAGATCATACTTGCGTCCTGTTTCCTGCATAGGCAAGCAGGCTTTAAAATAATAATACAAATTGTTACAAAGAAACAGAAATGGCCTGATGCATCCTGAAGCATCTCAATTTTCTGGCTTGAGTTGCCAGCTATTTAGATGGAATAGCTGCATCGCTTCCCTCAACAGATTTAACTAAAAGGGACTTGTTTGTAAATGTAACAAAACTCAAATGGATAAACAGAACCAGCAAAGAGGGATGGAAACACTGCCTCTGCCTGCGGGGCACGTTTTGCACTAGACATAACTTTGTGCAAATGAGTATCTGCAGTTTTTCAGTGCCTTTGAACATCCTATGTCCCATAATACTGACTAAATGCTTTTCGTACATGGATATTGAGACAGTATTCATCTATTCACCAGCTATGATGAGAACCCATTAATTTGAAGTAGTACATGGTTGGCATGTGACATAATTATATTAAATTCTAGGCATGTACTGTAAAAAGAAATAAAAACAAAGACATGCTTGGCTGCACATGGTGCTGGAGTGGGCACCATTTTTAATTCTGGATAGGCAGGGCATAACAGTTTTTTATTGCTATGTTAAAGTTAGTGCCAGTATCTTGTTTGGTTACTATAGGGCTAGTTTTTAGCTCTCATTTATTATGATGTTGCTGTTTTATTTTCACAATGCATCCATGATGCTAAAAAGTCTGGGGACATATGCAGTTTTGTGAATGAGAGAATGAATGCAAACATAACTGCATAGTAAGTAGTGGTAGGTTACTTTGTGCAACTGTGTAGTATTTTCAAGTACCTGCCTTTTCCCCAAGTCTAATTTTCTATTACAGGAATGGCCAAGAGCAAGAAAATAGTGCGGTGGGGGGGGAGTGGAGAAGAAGGAAATACATTTTGGTGAATTGGGAGGATGCAGACAGATTTGCGGGAAGTTGTTCTTCAACTCCACTCTGCCATAACAACACAGCTGTGCTGCATTAGGAATTCCAGTCAAATCCCTTGCTTTTCTTCTTCTGATCACAATACATCAACATAGCTCTCTTTTGTTTTGCTTGTTTTGTTCTCGCAAGCATGGTTCCAGCCCAGTCCCAAGCCCTCCATCTTCCCCGTTAGTCACAAGCATTGTGTTGATTAAGACTCTTTGCTCAAGAAGGGCAGCTTTCACAGCCATGAACAATGAAAAGGCCTGATTTCCTGATCAATTAGCCAACAGCCCAAAAAAAATATGGAGGGGGGTGAGGGAGCCATGTAGCAGAAGGGTGACTACCATAGTGTTGGATTCCAGCAGTGGTTCCATGAATATGATTTTGATGGAAGTATATTACATTTTAAGAGACCTGACACCATTATGAAAAGTTTGAAAAATGAATGATTTAAACACAATTCTTTTTATTTCATATTTGTTCTGTAAGTGTTGTCCCATTTTCACGACTGTATAGCGAGAGTCATAAGGTTGACCCAGCACTTTCTCTCTGTCACATGCTGACCCTCTCTAACTAGTACTACAGCTAGCCAGTGCCATAATGAACACCATAATATGAGTGCCATAATTCAGGGGTTCATGAGATGTGGCCATAAGAAGACTAAGTTGAAAATGTGGGGTAAAACTCTCAAAAAACAACAAAGTTATGAGGTAACAATGACATTCTTCAATGTTTACTCATAACTTTACTATTTTTCCAGATTTTGTCACCATATTTTCAACATAGCCTTTTTTAACTCACCTCATGAACAAGGCATGAGTAAGTCTTCAAATCCCTTCCAAAACATCTTTTTTGCAGTCTCTCCATGAAATCACCTTTCAGATGGGATTTAAAATATCCCACTTATCTTATCATAAGGTGGGATACAAAAAAGACTATTGTGTGTGCATGTGTGTTGTGTGTGTGTGGGTGTGTATATATGCATGTGTGCACGCATGCATGACTATTCACTACAATCCAATCCACACATTAATTCTAAATCCCTTGTCAGATTAATAGATTAGCAATCATTTTGGATCTGACCAGAACTTGTCTTGCTAGGAGTTTCTGTAGCTAAGCTCACCACCCCCCACAGCACTCCTATACTACACAGTACAGGAAATGAAACTACAACTTTAAACTACCTAAATGACAAAAAATATCCCAAATGTTTGGTGAACTACAGGCAGGTAGCACAGTAGACACTTAATGGAGTGATTTGTTGGAAAGCACTGCCTGCTTTAAATGCTTTCCACAGGTTTTTAGGCACAACGATACAGAGCACACTTAACACAAACTGTCTCTTCCTCACACTGCACTGAATTCAGTCTATGCATGGCAGTACAACTCATTGCAGCACCTTCTGACCTCCAATCCCATGGAACCTTGAAATGTCACCTTAGAGTCAAAATTTGAAGGTGAAGTTCACAATTTCATCATTCGTGAAGTTCTCCTTAGAAGCGCCTTAAAGGAGAACTTCATTCACCTTAAAGGAGAATTTCATGAAGTTGGTAAAATTCTTGAATTTCTCTGAGTGAAGTCTTTTAACTTTGCCCATGTCTCATGCCTGACATACCACAGAAGGTGCCTCACCATATGGTGACTCACCCACAAAACACACAGGAGCAGCAAGGTGGTATGGCACAGGGTGGCAAGACACAGCATGGTGGTAAGGGGAACAGGAAGACACAGGGTGGCAGATGGCACATGGCCACCCACGCAAACCACCAAAACTGGCATAGACATGCACAGATCACATACACACTGATTGTGGGTGTCATACAAGGTTTTATTGTTATATTGGTAGCACTACCATGCATTCACCATGACAAGCATGGCCCTCATAGAGGTATTTACATTTACTAGGTGAAATACGTACAGTATGTCTCCACCAGTCTGTGACATTCAGCTCTTCCTTCTGTATAACTTGCAGCTCAATATCCCATAGCCATCAGAGGACATGTCATGTTCCCATCATCCTGTCCATGGTTTCCTTGTGCAGCAGCACCATCATATCCATCAGGTAATGGTATTCTTTTTTTTAATTCTTTTTATTTGTTTATTTAAAGATAATATAATTTTTGCAGAAGTGCACATAAAAATACTTCACGGAATATTCTTGCACAATAAGATCACTTTTGATCCCTCTTGTTTATAAGAGAGACAGAGATTAGAATAAAATGCCTTTGACATAAGCCAGTTGCAGTCATGCTCCACACAATCTCCAAAATATTTAAAGTCTTCAGTCATTGGCCTCCAGGTAGGCCATCATTTTGCCTGTCCCTGAATATGCGCTAACCAGCAGATGCTCCTACCAGTGATAATTGGGAGAAATAAAGCCCAAGTTAAAAAACAAACAGCAAAATGGGGGTGTGGCTTGCCTCTCAACAAGATGTCATCTTAATCCTAGAAACACTTCCCTCTTTCTACACAATCTACATTAATCATTACAATGACTTACTTGTGACTGTGTTGTTTGCTTACCTGCTCACTGGGGTCATCCTCAGCAGAATCCAATCTCCCGTCGTCTGATCACCACAGAAACTGTGTTGTTGCATCAACTTCTCTCTTGTCAGCTCTCCTCAGCCACATAGCCCGGGATAATGGTGCTTTCTGTCAACACTGTGCCCTTAACCAAGATGGATGACCTGTAGGAAATACGGACAACATTCACACCATTACTGACTTAAATTGGTGACATTAAAGGCCAAAATCTGCATACCGGAAAAAATATAATTTCTCTCTCCCAGCTTCTCACCCATATAGAGCAAAAAATCAGCTCTCTGGACCTCAAGAATGAACAGATGGCAGCCCATGTCCACAACAGGACCACATCATATGGCAGCTGTGGGATGGGATTGAAGATTTAGAAACTCAAGGCAGCCACAAAAATCTTCGCCTCATTGGGTTCCCCAAGGACGTAGAAAGAAAAGACACCAATGCCTTTCTTCAGAATGTTTCTCTGGTTCTCCTCTATCATCAGTGGCCCACCCCCCTGGAACTCAAGTGCTTCCACCACTCCTTAGCTCTGCCACCTAAACCAGATCAAAAATATCACCTGATACTTGTCACATTTTTGAGATTCCTTGTTATGGAGCAGGTTATATAACTGGACCAAGAAAAAAGGCGGGGACACAGGACACAGATATACCCTGACTTCTCCTCAGCCTTGACCAACATGTTGCAAAGCATTTGCATGGGTCCGACATGCCCTGATGAAACTGTAAATCCCCTATAGTCTCAGATATCCCACTGTCCTCAGTATATCCAGGAATGGGGTCCCAGATTCTTTCTTAACTCCAGAATCGGCAGAAGACTTAATTAGAAGATTCTGGCAAGAAGCACAACTACCAGAAACTGCTGCTTCACATGTCCCCAGGACATAGACACAGCCCCATTTCCTTCCAACCACAATGCCAAGGTCTGGGAGGGCCTACCACCACAATATGAGCCCCCTACAGAAGAGTACCCCCAGGCAACCAACATATCATAGATAGGGGAGAGGCACAAAAAAAAAAAAAAAGAAATCCAAGCTTACCAGAAAAAACATCCTCTCTCCCCGCAATTGACTTTAAAGCTGGAGTCAGAGCAAAGACCAGGACACATCCTTTGAAAGTTTGGAGGGTGAAGCTACAGGCAGCCGCTATGCTCCTCTTTGTAGATTGCCATGCTCATTTATTCAAGATCTAAAACCTCAACATCAAAAACAAACTGAAGCAGAAATACTATCCACTACCAAGTTATCCAAGCAGGACCCAGAACTTACTCTTCTTCTGTTCAGAATGCCGCCCAGCTCTGAAGAGTTCCATCTTCAAACCTACATCGCCACCGCTATTGCTGCTATTACACGAGCTTCATCGACCAATCAAAGCTGAACTAATCATGCACTTTTCTGCTTAAAATTTGCTGTTTTTATATGGACTTCTCCTTCATGACTGCTCTCTTCTCTACTCCATAACGGAGTAATCAGGACTCTCCAGCAATTAAGTTATGCAATATGCTCAAGATCTTAAATGGTGTTATATTCTGATGATGCAGTGCTATACATGGTTAACAAAGATATTAAGACAATATTTAGAATACGAATTTGAAAACATGCCTAAATGGTTATTGGAAAATAAACTTGAGATGAATAAAAAAATAAAACAAAAGGGATGTTATTTTGTTCTAACCATAAACAAAAAACCATGACAAAACCATTTGAGATCCTGATTGGAGAGGGAATGAAGTCAGAGTGTCTGACTTAAAATATTTGGGAGTTACTTTGGATAGTCAGTTAAACTTCAACATACATGTTGAAAATTTAGTAAAACAATTACACAGGAAGATTGCAGCCCTATATGCAGTAAGTGACTACTTAACAAATGAAACAAGAAAAATGTTAGCACAAACTTGTCTCATTCCAATACTAAAGTACAGGAGTTTAGTTGGGGGTTGGGGGCATCGAAAGAAATTTTACTACAAAGAATTTGCTTGTACAACACCATGTGCAGATTTGCTCTGAGAGCTAAAATCAGAGAGCACCACTATAACTTATAAAGTAGATTGAAATGGTTACCAGAAGAACAAAAAGATAGATTCCAAACGTCCTGTTTTGTGTTTAATTTATTGCATTGTCTACTCAATGATCCCATGTTTCCCATGTTAACTTTCTTCTAAGAGAAACAGAGCATGAGAGCTTTAAGATCACAAGATGCAACGACTTTAACAATACCCGTGTGTAAAACCACAAAAAAGCAAAAAGCACCCAAGCAAACAGCAATTAAAATATGGAATGGTTTACCAGATCATTTATGAAACTTGCAGAATGGCCACAATTTTAAGACTTCCTTAAAGGAGCTACTCATAAAAGAGACATAGGGCTGGATTTTCAAAGGGACCCTAGAATCTAGATCGACGTAAATATGCAGTGACCTGGGGCTGTGGCTAACCCCGGCTGCTTCAGGGACCCTGAGCTGTATTCTGAAAGAACAGGGTCCCTGTGTCACATATTGGGGTGTTGCCTCATTGGCTAATGTGCGCCAAAGCAGTGGGTGCACCTATGGGACCTGCAACAGGGATCCATCTGCCCCCCCACCTGATTCACCAGCAGAAGTGCTGGGATGGGTGGTGGATGGGGGCACACATCTGGCAGGCATGTGGGGTGGGGGTGCAGCATGCCCACATGGGGCCATGGCACTATGTGTCTCGCAACTCCCCCTCCCCTGTTCCATGCCAATTGCGGTAGTCATTTCAGAGCAGCACCCCTGCTGGGTGCAACCACTCAAATACTGAATGCATGCCCACCCCCTCCCCACCCCTACAAGGCACCCCTGCCCATGCTGTCCCCGCACTCATATGGCTGGGTCCCCCTAAGGTCATAGCCACAGAATCTGCCCGTATTGCAAGGGGCTTAGATCAGCTCGTTGCTGGTATATCTGACATCCCTTGCTGCGGCCACGGTCAGGCTTCTTGAATCTCGGGAAAGGGGATGTTGCAGCCCCACCATGGCACAAGCCCCCTTGCAACATGTTGCACCCACATCAATGTCGCAAGGGAGGTGCATTGCTGGTATGCCACAGTGGGTCCCATTTTGGATGTAAACTGTATTTCTGAGTTAGGACCACTGCATCCGTTGCCACAAGGTGCAAGATCTGTCAGCACCCTTTGCCGCATGCACCTTGTGGCATTCATATCCCTTTGAAAATCTGGCCCAAATTGTAAATGTGCTTGATTTTGCTGTAGACTAGGATTTTAGAAATATAGTATAATTCTTTTTAATTAATTGTTGATTGTTTATACTGCTTTTGCATTCACTTGTATCTTGTTGTAGACAGGGATTTTACTAATGTGTTAGAATCTTGCTTCGTTACTGTTTGTTAATAATGTCTTGTATGTATAATATCTGTCATTTGAGAGATGTAAGAGTTGTACTGTATATCATGGTTATTATAATGCATTGTGTTTAATTTTTTTATAACCGGGTCAAGCCTGTAAAAGGGCCATGTGGCCCAGTGCTTCTTACCTGGTCAACACATTTTAAATAACTAAAAATAAATAAAATAAAATAAGTTCAGTGACCGGATCCATGATTAAAAGGGCCATGCTTTATCATGTATAGTCCTCACATATCCTTAAACTGTATTTGTCTCAACAAGGACCACCAAGTCCCTTTTAAGTCTCTAAATTGATGTTCAATATTTTCTTTTGTGTTTTTATCTATCAGGTCACTCTTTAACTCCATTGATTCTTTGTTTCAATACATGTTCTTTCCTTATATGATCCTACAACTGAATAGCACTGGCTTAGATACATTAAGAGGAGGGGGGTGCTGTTTCTCAGTCAAATGAGAATGCCTTAGAATGGCACTAGATGTACAGTAAGTGCCCCCTTTAACTTTACCTATGACTGCCCCTCTGGGGTTTGCCTCCTGATATCTGATGTTCTCTCTTACATGACTGCATCAGCCCCTTTAACCTGGGGCTGTACATGTTGTGGTCCCATTATTTTCATCAAAATGACAACGGGTACAGATCAGGTCTTTGATCCAACAATCGTAATCTGCCACTGCTGTGGCTTCCTTAAATTGTTGCTAAACTTTTTTTATTGTTTTGAGACAAACTCATAACTATACACAGAGTGACTTCCTTAAATACTGGCTAAAAACCCCTAACCATATTGTATACAGAACAGATACACAATGTTTCAGCCCCAGCTTACATTATGGTTATTTTTGTTTTATCTACAAAGGGCCTAATTCTGTGTGCTAGTTCTACCGGTGTCTACACTCATTCCAGAATTCACTGTTACCACCACTATGTGAGTTGCTTAGATGTTTTAAGGTTGCAGGGGAGGAGGGAACCACACCTCAAACCCAATCTTGCCATTTGGATGGTGCCTCTGCTTAACTACAGCTTATGGATTAATAGTTCTAGCGTGGAGTGTGGGTTATATTACAATCCTCTGATTTCAGTACTGTCAGATTTTGAAAGGCTTGTTAATAGTTTTCCATGTTGGGATTTTTGATATTCTCTTATGTAAGCTCCCCCATCCCCAGTGTCTAAGGTAGGCCTGGTGTTACTGCCTGTGGGGAGGGGGCACTCACAGCAGAAACGAAAGATTTTCCTTACTAAGATGGCTGACATTGACAGGGTTCACAGTGCAGCAAGGGTGCCATCGTCTAGTGCAGGACTTGTGTAAAAAAACTTGCAGTTAGAAGGCAGCAACAAATCCATAAAATAACGGAGGTGCACACAGAAATAATATTAAACGGGAATCTCACTTAATTCACAAACAGCAACTCCACAGCACACAGAACAACTGTACAGCTGGACCACGGAGGTCACATGAAAACTAGTGGTTCAAGTAGCTGATCTTGCCACACTAAAATGAGTGGCTTTCCTCTGGGCCTTGCTGGTCACTAAACAGAACTGGGCAGCTTTAATTTGGAGCCAAATAAGGCCCTGCTACTTGCAGGCAGCTTTTACCCTGGGACGGAGGTGACCCCTTCTAAAACTGACAGCAGGCAGAACTTTCTTCCCCTTACATCTTGGCTTACTAAGTCCTGAAGCATTAACCCCATCAGGCAACTTGACCCAGAATATGAGGGTGAATGTCCTCACCAGGCCTGTACCCTCCATGAGGGTATATTGTACTCTGGGGCATTGGCTGCAACCACAGCTTCCACTGAACCCTGTCTCCTGGATCACCCCTCAAACACACGGGCATGGCTGTATCTCACTTGTCCACCCTTGGCAACTCCCTCCAGTCAGTCTCTCTCTCTCTTTCTCTCTCTCTCTCACTGCATCATGGCACTCACATGGAGCCATTTGTGCTGATCCTTGACACCTGCAATCTCTGGTCTCCGCTCTGGACTCTCTTTTGACATCTTCTCCAATCGTTCTCTTTCTCTCTCTCTCTCTCTCTGCCCAATGGACTAACACTGGACTCCACCAGGGTGGCAACATTTTGACTCAAGCTGCAGACCAGGCTGACAGCCGCCACCATGTCAACTGCTAGACTGCACAGATACCCATTGACCAAAATTTAAAAAAAACAAGATCCCCAGAGCAGGCAATCAGCCCTGCTTCCCCTTGTAGCTCTTCCTCCTATGCTCTCTCTCCCAGCTCTCTCCCTTCTCTTCCCACCAAGACCCAACTTTATACTCCTGTGCACCTGAAGTGACCTCCAACCTGCAGAGCTCCTGCTGGTGTGACAGAGGGGAAATTAACTCATTAGTTACAGGACCGAAAAGGACATAAAGTGTTCAGAAAATGTACACACCCCGCAGGGGGGTTACACTTAGTTTGTGTTATCAAGTTTGCTATTTGTCTCTATTAATTTTGACCTAGCTGCTGTAACTAAGGTCTTTTTGTCTGTGAGACCTGCAACATATCAGATTCTGCTGAATCTGGCTGCATTACTGCCTGTAACTATAGTCTTTTGTATTATTTTGCATGTACTTCTACATCCCCCCCTCCCCTGGGTCAAACTTTGAAAAGAGCCTCAACTCAATGTGCCTATCCCGGTCAACAAATGTTTAAATAAAAAAAAAAAAAATAAAGTGAATGTACTCTACAGCTATGGTACTCCTCCAATGTTAGCTCTTGGCCACAGTTTGGTCTCCGCACTATAGCTCCCCTTCTAAAGGAAGTATACGCCACCCTTCTCCTCCCTGGAGTAACTTATTTTATAGACGGCCCCATTCTCCTCAACACCTGGTCAATCCCCACTGTGTCCACCCCTATGAAAGATGGAGCTTAAACTTATTTCCTTGACTGTGAGGGGTCTTAACACCCCCATTAAACATTAACAAGTTTTGGCTCATTTAAAAACAAATTCAGGCTACATTAGCTTTCCTGCAGGAAATCAAACCATCATCCCTAGAAGCAAGCAAACTACAGAGTGAAATGGTGGGCCTAGAAGTGCACGATAAACATACCTGCTGTGTCAAACAAGGATGTATCCATTTTAATTCACAGAACTCTTCAAATGGCAATGTGTCTCCTCCACCTCTGATACTGAGGGCAGATGGCTGACGGCTTACGGCCTGCTTTTCTACCCCCAGACCACCTGATAGTTCTAACCTCTATGTCCCCAAAACTGGCAAGTTCTAATTGTTTCCTCAGCTCAGTGAGGCTCTCATTAAGTTCAGCTCTCCCTCTGCTCCAATTATTGCCGGGATGACATAATCTGACCCTAGACCCTCTACTTGACAGGTCCTCTTGGACCGCAGAGACCCATATCAAAGGGTCTGCTGCTCTTAAAGCTATGCTTCATGAACACTCGTTGACAGACATCTGGAGGCTCACACACTCGACTTCAAAGACTATGCTTATCATTCATTAGTATACCAGTCTCTCAGAGGATAGATACAAACATAAACATTCAAACATAGAATTTGATGGTGGATAAGGACCACTTGGCCCACCCAGTCTGCCCATTTTCCCTACCTACTGCAATACCATAGACCCTACCATATCTCTGGCTTATCCAACCCTTCCCTAATGACCAAGGTTCCCTTATGCCTATCTCATGCATTCTTGAATCCCCCACAGCTTTTGCCCCCACCACCTCTGCTGGAAGGCTGTTCCAGGCCTCCACCACTCTGTGTGTGAAGAAGTACTTCTGTACATTTCCCCTGAGTCTACCCCCCTCCAGCTTCATAGGATGTCCCCTTGTTTTTGAGCAACTTTTTTTCTGAAAAATGCTTCCCTCTTGTACCTTATTTATACCTTTGAGGTATTTGAAAGTCTTTATCATATCCCCCTTTCCCTTCTTTCCTCCAGGGCGTACATATTGAGGTCCTTTAGTCTCTCCTCATATGATGTCTGGTGCAGACCCTGCATTATTTTTATTGCCCTCCTCTGGACTGCCTCTACTCTGTCTATGTCCTTCAGGAGATGTGGTCTTCAGAAATGGACACAGTACTCCAGGTGAGGTCTCACCAATAATTTATACAGTGGTATCACCACCACCCTCCTTCTGCTGGTGATACCCCTCCCTATGCACCCTAGCATCCCACTTACACTCCCCACAGCCTTCTCACACTGTGTGGCCACCTTTAGGTCATCAGATATGATTACCCCAGGTCTCTTTCTTGTTTTGTAGTTGTCAGTACCACTCCTGCCATCTTGTACTCCACCCCTGGGTTTCTATGCCCTAAGTGCATGATTCTGCACTTCTTTGTATTGAAACTTAGTTGCCACATTCTTGACCACTCCTCAAACTTTCCTAGATCCTTATTCATTTTTGTTACCTCCCCCAGAGTGTCTACCCTTTGCAGATGTTGGTGTCATCTGCAAAAGGGCACACATTCCCCTTCTAGTACCTCTGCAATATCACTAATAAATACATTGAGAAGGACCAGTCCCAGTACTGATCATTGTGGCACCCTACTGGTCACCCTCCCTTCCTTGGAGTGAACTCCATTTACCATCACCCTCTGATGCCTATCCCCCAACCAATTTCTTACATAGTTTACTAGTTTTGGCCCCACTCCCAGGCTGCCCAGCTTGTTTACTAGTCTCCTATGTGGAACAGTATTGAAGGCCTTACTGAAATCAAGGCAGGCCACATCCTCCTCTCCACCATGATCTACTTCCCTGGTCGCACAGCCAAAGAAATCTATCAGATTTATTTGACATTACCTCCCCTGATGAATTCATGCTGCCTCCAATCCTGTAAGTTGCTGGTATTAAGATATTCCACAAACCATAGCCGCAAGATGGTTTACTTCCTTAATTCCCATGCAGACCACCATTGATGTTGTGTATATCCTATAGTTATCTCCGATCATGCCCCCATTGCCCTAACAATTATCTTAAACTCCTCATCCCCCAAGTCCTCCTTATGAAGACTTGACCCTCTGCTTCTCAAAGACCCTGATTTTATCCCCTGGGTTAAAATGAAATTCAAGAATTTCTGAGCTACAATGATAATTGTCAAGTCAATGACACCATTCCCTTGGACAACCTAAAAGCTTACCTCAGGGGGTATTATTGGGTACGTGGGAAAAAGAAGTCCAAACTTTAGAAAAAAAGGACATGGAGGAAAAAATTTAAAGCTAATCTTCAAGTAGACCCCTTGGAAATTAAAGTCAGGCCTCAACTTAAATCCCACCACTCTAGAAAATCAGAACTAGTTCTTCTTCTTCATACTGCAGCATAATTACTGGGAATGGGGGAATGTCAAGCAAGATTTGCTTACAGCCTAAAAAAGATACAGGAAGACAGATACATTCCTGGGCTATGGGACCCTGCAGGTGTCCTACAGATAGATCCTCAGGGAATCAGTACTGTTATGAAAGATTTGTACAAGGAGCTAAAAGCCAAATATGACCTCTGCTCATGGAAAACTGGTGCTATCTTTAGATGAGATCCTTACTTATGCCTCATTGTTGCACCTACCAACCCTCAGCATCTATGAAACCTCTTCTCTCACTAAAAATGGATTTCAACCCATTTGGCCTATGCTGGCATGATTTACAAGTTCCTGACACTGGTCCCCACCCTACTAACACCTGGAGAGAAAAGTGGTCATCTGAACTTCAGATTCCCATCCCAGGGACTAGTGGAACAAGTGCCGGTATGTTGCCTGTAGGGATATTAATGCCCAACTGATCCAGCTTAAGATACTTCATCACTGGTACAGGGACTCCACAAGCCCTTTAGTCCATGGGTTTACTGTCACATGATACATGTTGGTGAAGTAAAGCTCATACCAGCACATTATGACATATACTGTGGGACTGCCACATAATCCATCCTTTTTGGGATCAAATCCTTGCTTATTGTAATACAATCCTCTTTGGGCACCCTGGTGCTGCAGGGCATTACCCCACCTAATCTTTCTACTCAGACCCCAAGGTCAATGTGTGAGCAGTCACCTTAATAGCCAAGAGGCTTTTACTCCAGCAATGAAGAACTGCAGACACTCCCACCTGTAATGACTGCCTGTAGGCTGTAGGCCACTTGGCCACATTGAAAGTTGGAACATAAGTCCCACCTTACCTTACACAAAATGTCAGATTATGCCAAAGTCTGGGCCCTCTATCTCTCCACCCTGGCCTAATGTTCAACATCCCTACAGCTTTAATGGATAACTGCTAATGCCCTGAAGACTGCCCTTAAGTTTCGTAGTACATATTCTGTCTAATTACTGCTAGGCATTATACTGCATTTTTTTTGTAAATGTTAGCCCTTCAGTGAGTTTGCCTGTAATGGTTATATTGCTTCATCGTTTACCAATTATGCATCTTGTGGCTGTATGTATGTTATCTTGTTGCTGTTTAAAGCTGTTTTCTTTGTTGGAAAAGTTTTAATAAAGAATTTTACGTTAAAAAAAATTTAAACAGCAAATAGAACCTAGTACAATTTAATACATTTTGCCTCTGTAAAACTGAGTATTACCAGCACACAAAGTTAACTTCCGCATATGGCAGGGTGGGAGGCATATTGGAGGGCACCTCATCAAGATCTGCCCAGATATGGATGCTGACCAGAAATGGTCCACCATCCAGCTGGATCTGGCAGGGGCCATTAACTCATGTACAAAGATCCAAAGTAAGAAGACCAGGTCCAAAAAACTGAGCTGGCTGAGTAGGGAAGTAGTAGAAGGGGTGAAGGAAAAAAGAACTGCCTTTAGAAGCTATTAGAGATCCAAAAGAGAGGAGGACAGGGAGGAGTATTTGAGGAAATCCAGACAGGTGAGTAGAGTAGTCAGGGCAGCCAAGGCTTCAAAGGAGTAAAGACTGACACAGGGGATCAGAGAAGGGGAAAAGGATTTCTTAAGCTACATAAGGGAGAAGAGAAGCTGTAATGATCATATTGTTAGGATCAAGAAAGATGGAGGGTGGACAGAAAAGGGTGAAGAGCAGGCAGAAGCACTGAATGAGTACTTCTGTTTGGTGTTTACCAGGGAGAGGGATGGGCCTATGCCCCAAGGAAAAGGTAGGGTGGGCGCTGGGGGAGCATGGGGTAATAGATGGGAAGATCAAAGTGAGCAGGGTGTCGGAGGGCTTTAGGTCCCTGCGGGGGGATAAGGCACCAGGGCTGAACAACGTGCATCCAAGGGTCCTGAAGGAGTTGGTGGAGGTCTTGGCAGGACCTTTGGCAGATGTTTTCAGCACCTCCCTGGGGACTGGGTGCATACCCCAGGACTGAAGGATGGCACATGTACTGCCCCTTCATAAGAGTGGACACAGGGATGAACCAGGAAACTACAGACTGGTCAGCCTTACCTCCACTGTGGGAAAGCTAATGGAAACTATCCTTAAAGAGAGGTTGGTGATCTTTCTGGAAGACAATGTTTTCCAGGATGGTAGGCAACATGGGTTTGTCTCTGGCAGATCTTGCCAGACTAACCTGGTTGACTTTTTTCACTGGGTGACAAGGGCACTCGATAGGGGCCATGCAGTCAATGTCCTGTATCTGGACTTAAGCAAGGCCTCCGAATTGGTACCACATAGAAGACTGTCTAGTAAGCTGAGTAACCTGGAAGCAGGGGAGAAACTGGTTGGATGGGTTAGGAGCTGGCTGTAGGACAGACAGCAGAGGGTAACTGTAGGGGGAGAGCTCTTGACTCCCAGAGCTGTAACCAGTGGGGTCCCACAAAGCTCGTTACTAGGACTGGTGCTATTTAACATCTTCATTGCTGACATATCGGATGGAATTAGGAGGAAGAAAAGCCTTTTTGCAGATGACACAAAGATCGGGGAGGAAGTGGATACTGTGGAAGGGGGGACTGGTACTCCAAGAGAATTTGGCAACATTTGAGTGCTGGTCAGACACATAGCAGCTGGGGTTCAATGCTAAGAAGTGCAAAGTCTTGCACCTGGGAGTCAGGAATCCCGGGAATTGCTACTAGCTAGGGGGAGTGCAGTTATCCATGTCATTGGAGGAGAAGGATCTGGGGTACTAGTCACGGGGAACATGAATCACTCAGCACAGTGTAGGAAGGTGGCCACCAAGGCTAATAAGATGCTGGGCTGCATTGCAAGGGCAAATCATGTCTTTGAGAGAGGAAGTCATTCTGCTGCTATACAGATCACTGGTGAGACCTCATTTGGAGTACTGTGTGCCGTTCTGGTGCCCCTAGTTAAAGAAGGATGTCAACCTACTGGAGGGGTTCCCGCACAGGGCAACAAAGATGATCCTTGGGCTGGGGGACAAACCATATGAGGAAAGACTGGGAGAGCTCAACATGTACTGCCTGGAGGACAGAAGGGAAAGATGGGATCTGATTGAGACCTTTAAATACTTAAAGGGCATGAACAGGGTTAGTACTGAGGGTATTTTAAGATTAGTGTTGGCCTGGGTTGTACCTGAAAATGGTCCCCTGGATTAGTGCTCCTACCTGGTAATCAAAGACTTAAATAAATAAATAAATAAATAAGGGGGGGACACAAGGGGACACAGTCTGAAACTGAAAGGTAGAAGATTCAGGAGGGAAATGAGGCAGCACTACTTCACAGAAAGGGTAGTAGTGAAGTGGAACACACTGCCAGAGGAGGTGATATAATTGAAATCTGTGGGCAGTTGGAAGAGGGGATGGGACAGGGTCAAAGGTAAGGTCAAAACTGGGGGAAGCTGAGGAGGGGGAGTCGGCAGAAGGGGCGATAAATCAAGTGGATGGGCAAAGGGTGGGGGGGGCAGCTGCAGTAGATCAGACTGGGAGCTGTGCAATCGAGCAGACTCGATAGACAGTATAGCCTTTAGCATTTTCATATGTTCGTATGTTCATACATAGAGGATGGTAAAAGTAATAACCATTTATACTTTGAAATATAAGATAGAGAACATGCACAACATAAAAAAAACAGGTTGCATATACTGTAGCAACATTAAGTCCATCATATCAATGAGCCATAGAACTGTGAACCTTCACTGGCTGAATACATCCACCCTTCAAGGCTCAAAGCAGTACTTACATCTGGTACCATATTGAATTTCAAAGCAAAAGCACTATCCAGTCATTAGCTGTAGCTGATTGAGGATGGGAACAAATGGTGGAGAAAGGAGCCCTCATGGCAAGTCTTCAGACCAAAAAAAGAAATAAGAACTGCACAACTAGGAAAAGTCAGTGAAAGTACATCATGATGCGTAATATAAACCAGTTTGCCGATGGGCTGAGCAGGGAAACCGGAGATCAAGATGCTTTGTAGCATGCTAGTAATACACAATTAGTTGTAAAACAACATACCGCTTCCTCGCTTAACTCTAAAAACAAAAAGGATACACATAGTACATGGCCCAATGAGAATATCTTCCCCTGCTCCGTAGACATGTAAAAGCAGGAGCATAATCTATATTTAGAGTCAGCTTTGCACTTATGGAACCCTCTACTACTTTTTACTTGTGACTTCCCTTGTGTCCCAAAGACTTGCTACAGCCACGGCACCATATCATGGTACTGAATAAAATAATAATTCAGAGTCTTACTGTCTACTGATGTCCCATCATAATGCTGCAGTGGCTGTGGCCTTCTTGATTTTCACCCTCAAAATGACCACAAAGATATTCATAAAATGGGTAGAGATAATTCTGAATCCTGATTGGCTAAGACAGGATTCTAACCTTGTCTTTTATTTGCACTAAACCACAGGTAAAGAAACCTCCCCAGAATCTGTGTCCTTAGTGACATTTAATAGCCTCAATCAGCAATTGAGTTTTCAAAAACTCATTTAGTCCATTTTTTCCCCTAACGATCAACATCCATTCAGCTGAAAATACAAAAAATAAACAGCAAGTAACAGAAAAGCACAAGGGACATGTTTAGTTTGCTTAAAAACATCCATCTGCATCATTCTCCAAACCCACAGCCTTTATTCCACTTATCTCCACTGTCTTGCTCTAGCTTCTGACCAGCAGATAGTGAGACCAGTGGGACTTCTGCTAACCTTGCTACTGCAGATGATAGCTTGCTGCCAGCAATACTGAAACAAAATTGCAGTCTTGTTGGCAGCCTAGGATAGCAACCCACCAGTTCATTTTCATGCAGGTTGGCACAGCACAACACCCCTAGTGACAACTGGGCAACATTCTAACATAGTGGCAAGTGAAAAGATCATTTGCTATACAATAAAGCATTGTTTGCAATAAATCATAAATTTTTTTAACTGTGTCATGTTTATAAACACATACTCATTTTATGAGTGCAATAACACACTCTGGGGTGTGGGTTAGTCTGGATAGATGCACTTTTTAGGGTCAGTTAGTGCTCTTGGCATGCGGCCTCATGCCTCACTACGCCCCTGGGTATGAGTTTATGCAGACTGACCTACATCCTGTTGTGTGTGATTATTTACATATACTTCCCTGGTACTGCACATGAAGCTTGGCCAGGGGTATAAAGGCATGCTCTATCTCCATTTTGTGGAGCTTTTTCCTAGGTTGTTCAAAGTTTCATCACTCACTGCTGTGTTGCAAAGCTATAGTCTGGAAAAAAAACATCATATGTTCTCCAGTCACATTTAGCACTCCCTGATTCTGTGCCACATTCAGAACTGCCATTCTCTGTTGTATGTCAGCAAAAGCACATACAATAGACATGGAATGATCTCCTTGGTGCTTTCATAGATACATACATACATAGATACATAGACACTGTTGGCAGATAAAGGCCTATGGCCCACCCAGTCTGCCCATGTGAGCGTGTAAGTTCCCTTTACGTTTTTTTAGAAGTCTGTTGCCCCTTACTCCTGACCTCCAGAATTCCCTTATGTCTATCCGATGCATTCTTAAATTTTGTGATTGTTTCAGCCCCCACCACTTCTTCTAGCAGGGTGTTCCACTTGTTCACCACCCTTTCTGTGAAGAAATTCTTCCTCATGTTTCCTCTGAATCGCCCTCCCTCCAACTTCATCCCATGCCCTCTAGTTCTGGAGCATCTTTTTTGCTGGAAAATAGTGTGTTCCTGTACCCTGTTACTCCTTATAAGGTACTTGTATGTCTCTATCATATCCCCTCTCTCCCTCCTCTCCTCCAGGGAGTACATATTCAAGTCCTTCAGCCTGTCCTCATAGGACCTATGATGCAATCCCTGTACCGTCTTTGTTGCCCTCCTCTGAACTTTCTCTACCCTGTCTATGTCCTTACATAGGTAAGGTCTCAAGAACTATATGCTGTACTCCAGGTGGGGCCTCACTAGTGTCTTGTATAGTGAAATTATGACCTCCCTTTTCCTGATGGTGATGCCCCTACCTGTGCATCCCAGCACCCTATGTGCTTTACTTGCTGCCTTGTTGCACTGTTTCCCTTCCTTGAGGTCATTAGAGATGATAACCCCAAAGTCCCTTTCCTGCTTGGTACATGCTATATCCTCACCCCCCCAACTGATATGTTGTTCCAGGGTTTTTGTGTCACATATGCATTATCTTGCACTTTTTTGCATTGAATTTCAACTGCTAAACCCATAATGTAATACGATATAGGCACTGTTAATAAGCAAGTCCTATATCCCTCCCAAGGAACAAGCGAATGATTTCAATTCTGTCTTCAACTACCTCTCTGAAGGGGGACCAAACACAGAGCTGATAATGGTTAGAGACTTTAATATCAACTGGTCCTCCGCTGAAGCTGTACACTACAAGGACTCATTAGCCACTCTCAACTTTGTACAATTGGTAGACTCCCCCAGTTGGTATAACAGCAGAACAGGCATGGGGTAAGTAATCGACTGGGTGGTCACAAATCGGCCAGAAAGAAAATCCTCCATCACGGTTCTCCCTGACTCCCTCAGTGACCACTCCCTGGTAATCTGTAAATGGTCAAATAAGGCCCCAAAGGCACCATCCAGGACTATTACTACTAGACTTCTGAAGAAAGGCAAGTTGGGAGCTCTAAGAGCACACCTCAGCCTCCAAGATTGGAGCTCTATTGACCACAAAACAGATGTTAACACTGCCCTAGAATGCTTTATAATCAAATTCAATGAAGTGTGCAATGTCTACACCCCCTACACCAAAAGAAGGATCCGTGACTATGAGCCCCTAGATCATGGCACAGCTACTAGCCCTCATGAAAAATAGAGAACTTGCGGCACAAAGCAAGAAAGTCCGGTATCCAGACAGACTACCAGAACTATAGAGCTGCATGGAATAAATGCACCTGGGCTATTCACAAAGCCAAAAACACACACTTTAAAAATGAGCTGACAAACTCATGGGGTGACACCAAGAACATCAAGTCCCTAATTGGTAAACCTAATAAAACTCCCCCGCCTTCCTCAACATTGAGGGCCAATCTACTCAGGATCACAGTCGCATAGCAAATGTCTTCAACAAAGCTTTTACTGACTTCAGTGGAGTGTTGCCCACTAGCTTCCTTCAACACCAATCAGATACTTGCACCGAACGAAAACCGGGGACCCAATCAAACTCCCATCCGCCTTTCTACTTCAGAGCTATCATCTTTATGGAAGCAAAAAAGTACATCCTAAAAGCACTAGGTAATTCCAGAACTAGCTCTGATCAACTTGACCTAAAACTAGTTAGGCTCACCCTGGACATAACTCTCAAACCCCTCACCAAAATCTTAAATCTCTCCTTGGTATCAGGAGAACTCCCACGCATCTGGAAGGTGGCCGTGGTTATCCCTGTTTACAAAAGTGGTGACAGGGCCAACTCTACAAATTACCACCCAATATCTATCCTTCCTCCACTCTCCAAGGCCCTGGAGCGAATCGTGAGCGACCAACTAACGGAATATCTAGACGAGCATAATTTACAATGTCAGCAACAACATGGATTTCGAAAATAACACAGTACCACAACTGCTCTAGTGAAGTTTACCAGCTTTATCCATAATGCGCTAGACAGAGGGCTCTTGGTGGGGGCAACATATATTGATCTCACCAAGGCCTTCGACACCGTCAATCACAATCTGTTCCTGGATCAGCTCTCCAATACCGGCCTCTCCCCTGCAACAGTAGCATGGTTCAGAAGCTACCTCTCTGGGAGGGTCCAAAAAGTGAAAATCCTGGACACCTTCTCCGACAGCCTTATTGTTAACACAGGCATTCCTCAAGGCTCTATCCTTGGCCCTCTACTGTTCAGCCTGTTCTTAAACAACCTCCCTCAATCGGTAAATGACCAGCTATACTGTATGCAGATGATGCGGTCCTATATTCATGTAATTCTGACCCCTACATACTGGAAAAGCAAATGCAGGCTAATTTCACTGCGGCTGAGCACTGGTTCTTTCAATCAAAACTGCTCCTCAATTAAAAAAAAACTAGGACTATATTATTCGTATCATCACATAACAAACACTGCACTCACCAACTTTGCATTCATAACAATCAGAACACTTCCCTGGAGATGGTTCAAACATTTAAATACCTAGGATTGACACTGGACAGCACCCTCTTGTTTAACCAACACATAGACGCAGTCGCAAAGTTGTCAATTGCAAAACTAGGATTTCTGTACAGACACTAAAAAGGTCTGACTCCTGAGGCACTCAGAACTGCTGTAAATAGCTCAGTCCTCTCAGTGATAGACTATGGTCTAGCAGTATATGGGGATGCCTCCCAAACTGCTTTGAAGCATATCAAAACAACACTAACCAGTGCATGTCGTTTAGTCCTAGGTGTACCCCATCTCACTCACACCTGTGAGTTGTACACTCAAACAAAATGGCTCAGTGTTGATAGTTGCCTCCAGTATCAAGTATACATGCTTGCCAAGAAGTCTATGCTAGAACTTACTGCCCCAGGCCTGCAAAGCCTCCTTAGCTGACCTAATTCTATCAGATGCACTAGGGGTACAAACAACTCAGCTCTCTGCGTCCCTTTCTGTAGAACCACACAAGGCCAACGGTCCTACAAATACCGGGCACCACTTTGTATTAATGCACTTGACCTAGGCATCACAAAAGGGGACAAAATAGGCCCCTTTAAAGATAAACTCTGAGTGGCCCTCACCACAAACAGGAACTGTGACTGTGAGACCTGAACTCCCTCACACTCTTCCCTCCTCTTTCCTGCTACCTTCATTCTAACCTGCACCCTTGCCTTCTCCTCTCCTCTTGCTAACTAACACTCCCCTAGTAGGCTCCAGGTCCCAGCCTCAGCACCCCCAGTAAGTCTAGCCCTTCTTTATGACTACACTCTTTAGCACTTAAGACAAAAGAACTGCTGCCCATCAAGTTCTCGCCTCCTTGCGTTTAGTATTAGTTAATTATTTTACAGACTATATGATCCTCTATTCCCTACCTGATTTGCTCTATATCCTATAGATTCTCAAGTTGTTCACTTAACAACCTGTCCATCTAGCCTGCTTTAAATTATGTGTCTGTATATTTTTACTTATGTACTCCCTGTTATTGTAATTATGTAACCTCTGTAACCTGATGTACTCATGTCTTTCTAGGCATGGAACCTCCTTGTATCTGCTTATGTACTTGTAACCATTGTAAATGATGTTAAGCCCATGTATTACTATGATGTGGAACCTCTGTAAAAGAGCCTCTGGCTCAAAGGTACTTCCTAGAAATAAATAAATAAAGTCTGTATGCCGTAGTTTAAGCTTCATTACCAAGGGGATCCATATAGCTAAAAAAGTGACTATATCCTTTCCTTCCTTGCCCTTCAGTACCCCCAAGATTTAGACATTCCTGGCTTTGAGTTGATTTTCCATAAACTTCTTTCTGAATTTCACACTGGTAGTGTCCTTGATCATTTTAGCTACCAATGCTAGGGCTTTATCTGTGTGAGAGTGTGCCTCTTCCACCATAATATTTACAACGTCCAGTGATTTCTCATTGACAGTAAATCTCTTCGTCATCAGGTCCACTAGTTTATCAGTTTTTTCCACTGACTTGCATAAGGCAGAGATGGAGGTTGGCAAGGACTGCCGGTAGACTTCGGGACCTAGACTCTGGTTAGAAGCTGATGCAGCTACATTCTCCTTACTGTCCAGCTGCTGCCTCTTGGGCTTTAAAACTCCTGTTGTGAAGTTATGTGTTCTTAGGCTTCCCAATTGCTGAATTGGTGCTAACTGATACACTATCAGGTTATGCACTCAGATCGTAAAAAACAAAATTCAAAGTTCAAAACTTAAAAATGTTTTGCTGTTTCAAAAGCAGAAGCTTCTCTGATGCTTGTCTGCTCAGCTGAGCTGGTGGCTCTGCCCCCTCCCCCAGTGAATGGCATTCTTTTTTGGTGGACTAGATTATGCAGCATGCAGTAGACAACAAAGATATGACAGACTTTCCCTGCTGCCAGCAGCTTTGCACCACCTGTCTTATCCAAGCATTTGAAATGCATTTTCACCATTCCAAATTGTGCTTTTGCTTATATTTGTTATCAGTCTGTGTGCTTCATTGTACCTGTCTTCTGCAAGAGTAGAAGGGCTGAGATATGGTGTCATTAGATATGCACATTGTGGCTAGTCAGTCACCTATGGGGGAAGGGGCATGTACGTTAGTGAGCTTTAACAGTAATATGCACAGATTAGGACAGGTGCAGTAAGTACACTACTCACCAATTAACCACCCATGCTCCGTAACAATGGCATGCATGCCACCAGCTGTGACTGCTTTGATTTTAAGTCATAATGTGTGGACCCACAGCACTTGGTAAATACAGTATATGCATGTTTACCCCAGTGGCATCACAGACCACTTACATGTTCATGCTGTGGTATGCCTTCCATTTATTATACACCTCTTCTACCTTGGATTGTGCTACAATGGGCACATGTGTGCAGTCAGTAGCACCAACATTTGGTAAACCAACCACTGTATAGAACCCCTCTTTAGTGTTCCATATGTCTACATCTGTGTCAGGGCGTCAAATGTAGTCCTTCAGATGGTGCAACAGGGCCTCTGTAACCTGTGCCAGGCAATGGGACACCAATGTCTGGCTCACCCCTGTTACATTGCCCATTACCCTATGGAACGAACCATTAACATTGAATGCCATGACTGTCAGTACTCTGGTATACACATCAGTTGTGTGGCTCTTGTGAGTCCTGATCTGCAACTGTATGGCCAATAGTGTGCACAGTTCATTAGCTGCGGCCCTGTTGAATCTAAACCATCCAAGGCATTGCAGTTCAGTGAGTATTGCAGGGTCAAGCCTGGGTCTGTTGATACTTTGCCTATGATGCTTGTATTTCTCAAGTTCCTGCTGGTACAGGTACACATGCATCAGATGATCTGGTGACGTGTCTTGCACCCACTGTATGCTGTCCATACTAGCTGCTATGGGCAGGGTGTTTGTACTATATAATGGTGCATACACTACCTGTGAGCAGGCATTTATGGTTCAGCCACACATGGGGCAATGTGCTACGGGGGCTGATATAACCCTTGTTCAGTCGACCCTGTAGCACACTGCTCCACTTCACACTAGAGGGATGGGATGTGTGAAGTGCTGCAGGCCTAAGCCTAGGCCCTGCCATAAACATGCTTCTTCTCAGATACACTGACAGTGGAGGGGTATAGATAATGTGATGAGGAGGGGAAACAGTGGTGAGTAGTTGACCCCATCAGGGTATGTAGAAGACATTTCATGCCTTCCCACTTTTGCAGGCCATTGTGTGTTTCTTGCCTGATGTCCTCTACTGTATTCTATGTTGTTTCAGGTGACTGACAGATACATCGCCAGTCTACTCCTCTTGAGGCAGAGACACATGGAAGTGGCTGAGGTATGTCAGTGTCGGCTAATTCAGGGCACACTTTAGTAGGTGCGCCCCTCATTCCCCAATAAGCCAGCATGCTAGTGCTGACAGAAGTTGTATGTAAAGTGGACACAACTTGTAAGAAAAGTGCCGCTGCAATCAGAGACAAGCTCATCATGCAGCAGCACAGATAACATGCCTTCCTTATGTGTCTTTCCTGGGGAAACATTTAAACAAACATGACGGCAGTGGCTGCCACTGTCTGCCACATAATCCCCAGAAAGCTGACTTTGGGGGTGCCCAACCTCTCTGTTGGCAAGGGAGTAGCCACTGATACCCGGACATGTTGTGGCATGCTTCCCAAAGAACAGGAGGGTAGCAAAGCCACTGGCACCAGCTCATCTCCTCTTTAAGTTCCTTTGTGTTCTGCTTCACTTTTCTTGGGTTTGGGATCACTTGTTCTTTGTTTGTTTTGGGGGGGCAGGCAGGGGCTGCCTGCCTTGCATACTTGAAAATGCAATGCTTAATCAGGTGCACTATGTTCTCAAGGACGTCAGCTTGGGGGTGTTGCTATTGGTGGTGGCATGTTTAAAAGTTGAGTTAGACAGAAGAGCCAAGCTGACTGAGAGCGAGCCCCGGTATGTTCAGAGATGGAGGAGGTTGTGGATGGTCAGTGAACTGGAGATTGAGAGAAGAATGGCTACAGCCCCTGCCGTGAGTTAGAGCCAAGAGCAAGAGAGCAGCTGGAGCCCAAGCAGGAACCAACCAAGACCAGTTGACTGTCTGTAGACTTTAAAAAAAAAAAGAGAGCTGTAATCACTTTCATCAGCGCTGCCTTGTTTTGTTTGTTGCAGCTGGTTCTGCCACTGACTCCATCTCTGACTCTCTGTCTTGGCACAGCTGGTCACGGTGAATGAGTTTGGGTGGAGCTGTTTCTTTGCTGCTGTGCCTTATGCAAACCAAGAAAGCCAGCGGTCTTAGTCTTTGGGGTTGGACTCATTGCACAATGCACTTGATTCACCAGACGCTGGCCCAGCCTGTCCTGTGAGCCAGCTAGGTCAGCACAGTACTCTGCACGCAGCATGCCACTGGGAGACAGCACTGTTGGTCTGTCGGTCGAGGAGCATACCAAGGAGGGGAGTTTGCCTGCTGAGTGACTGAGTGTGACACTCACACTGTTTTGGGACTAGTTAGGTTGGAGGAAATATTCAGGTTCTGGCCGGGAGTGGAGGCTCTGGAGAGTGGGACTACCTTTACCTTTTTTTCTTTTAACCAGCCACTGAGCCAGTGACTGCAGACCACAAAGTGTCTTGTGCAGACAGCAGCAGACTGAGCTCAGGGGGGTATGTAATTTATTATACTTTTAAACTCCATTTGTCTTTGTATGCAGAGATGCTTTGATAGATGTTACTTTTCTCAATAGCGGTATCTGTCCGAGCTGCTGTCTGCATGTCCAACTCCCCCCCCCCCGCTTGTGTGGAACACTGGGTGCCCACTCCAGTGTGCCTCCATTTAATGGAAAGCTGACTGTGCCGGCATGTCACTGCCCCTGCCCCACCCCCATTGTGTGGCACACTGGGAGCCTACCCCAGTGTGGCCAACATCACCCCCCTGAAAGTCATGGGGCACACTGGGAATCATCTGCAGTGTTTTTTTTTTTTCTGTACCTGAAACAAAGAAAACTGTCCCTTGCTGTTGGCGGCACCCCCTTCCCCAACCCACACCCACTCTCTGTGCATCCCACCTCCCCACACCTCCCTCACCCCATACCTACCTCCGGAGATCCGGTGCTGCAATCTTCGGTGGAGTGGGAACACATCTGGACTCTTTAAAGCTGGCTTGAACTGAAGAAATGTCGGTAAGCTGTATAATGGCATAAATGGGGGGGGTGTCACCTTAGGTGGATATCTCAGCCATTTTTTTTGAATTTTGCCTCCAAATTTTCAACATGGGCTTCTTGGGACCCTACTTCATGAACACATGCACTGTCATCTCGTTACTTGGTCCCGAAAGGTCATTCTGTGGTCACTGCATGGAATCACCTTTTAGGACCAATTAGCAAAATGACAATGCCACTGTTCATGAGGTGGAGTCCCAAAAATCCTATCTTGCAAATTAGATGGAAAAATTCCAAAAAATGACTGTGTTACGAGCGTACATTGCGCAGTTTCCATGCACGCTCATAACTTGGACAATTTTTAGTATTTTCACTCCAGATTTTCAACATTGTCACTTTTTCACTCTTCCTTATAAACAATATAAACAATATAGTTGTCCTTTTTCACATCCTGCCTGAAATGTGTTTTCACACATATGGTGCACAATGGCTCGGTCGCTGTGTGAAATCAATGTTCAGGACACATTCATAAAATCACAGTGACACTGTTCATGAGCGGAGGTCCCAAAATTCCTATGTTGACAATTTGGTTAAAAAAATCCCCAAAATAATTACGTTATGGGCGTGTGTTGCACAGTTTCTATGCACACTTGTGACTTCACCAATTTTTCATATTTTCACTCCAGATTTTCAACAATGCTATTTTTTTATACCTCCTCATGAACAGTGCAGCTTTAATTTTTCACATCCTGCCCAAAATGTGTTTTCACACCTGTAGTGCCAAATGACACAGTGGCTGTGCAAAATCACCTTTTGGCTAATGAACTCATAGTGCCACTGTTCATGAGGTGGGGTCACAAAAAGCCCATGTTGAAAATTTGGAGTGAAAATACCAGGAAACGCCTGGGTCATTGGGGATTTCCAACCATGATGCCCCACCCTGTATACAGGCATCAGTGGTGTAACTTGTGACTGTTGGCTGTAATGCTCATGCCAATCCACCCCCACCCTGCAGCCAGTGGCAGGCATCGAGGTGTGCCTTGGACTCTTAGGCCTCAGCGTTCACCACATTTTCATATACTGCACCCATCTCAGCATATTTCCTTATGAAATGAGGTGAGAATAAGGCCTGAAGACCTCAAGGCACACCACAACCCTTTTTGATGTCTGCAGGGTAGGATGAGGTGAAATAGCATGAGCATTATGGCCGATGACCCAAAGACACACCTCAATGCCTGTCAATCTCTGCAGGGTGGGGGTAGGGTCAGCATCAGTTCACTACTTAACTGCCATTCCTATTATGCATCTCTCTAACCCCTGCACTACCAATGCCAATGCCAGCAAACCAACATTTGGCATTGACAAATTCTTTTTTTTTTTTTCTGCTGTGGTCAGCTGGAACTCCCTACCAGTCATTAGTGAAGAATCCAGGAATATCATGGTCTTCAAAGTGACAGAGTTCTGGACATAATGTAGGTGACATTATCAATCACTGCTTTCATGTTCTCGCTTACTCCTGCATTCCTATCCCTAACAACACTCAATCCTCCAAACTTATATTTCAATATACTCATATTTATACTGTGACTCCCAAGTATTGCTTTATTTCATTGACACAACTCCCATTTACTGCATCTCAGAATATATGAGGTATATATTTGTATACGGTGATTCAAATTTATTATCAATGCAACTTTTTTTTTTGATGCCAAATGAAATAAAATATTCAGGGGATCACGTGATGAGCTAGCAGGAAGTAGACGTCTCCAACAAGGCTCCCGAGTCCCGAAGTCAAATAGTTATAAATTTTAAAGTTTTGAGAACCCGCAGATCTAAAGAAGCGAGGAATCCTAATCGATTAGAAGTTACTGCAGTGGGGAAAGCGACTTTAGCCTCTGTATGGTGGGCGAAGACACTACCGCAACACCATCGAGTACAGAAGGGAAAAGGCCGAGATGGAGCAAGAGCCGAGGCCTTGGCAGCGAGAACCCGGCGATTAGTCGCCCAAACCCCACTAGCCGACTTCGGAAGAACCTGAGGACTGGAAGGTGGAAGGTCAGGAGGGGCAGTCAACCTCAGAGGACATCATGGAAATAAAACAACTCCTGAAAGGACTGGTCACTGATTTTTCAATTCTGAAGCCTGCTCTGCATGCTCTTATGCAGAGAGTGGGGGATGTGGAAGCCAGAGTGGCATCACAGGAGAGGAAAACGGGCACCATGGAGCAGGATCTGGTTAACTTGAAAAGGCAGGTGAAAAAACTGGAAAACCATCTGAAGGACCAAGAAGCGAGGAGCCGGAGGAATAACTTAATAATGGCAGGGCTGCCTGAGAGATCGGAGGGCACAGATTGCATGGCCTTCACGCAAGATCTTCTTCTGAAGCTATTTGGGCCCACGCCGTTCGGCGATTCCTACAACCTCGAGAGGGCTCACTGTGCACTGAGAGAGACCCCCCCACCGGAAGCTCGACCCCGGGTTATCATAATGCAGTTTCTAAACTACAAAGAGAAAATTCATGTTTTAAACAAAGCCAAAGCTAATAGAAATTTACACTGGAATGGGGCCTCTCTCTGGCTGTTTCAAGACTTGGTTCCCTCGGTGAGAGAGAAACAAAAAGAGTACAAAGATATAAAAAAAAAGCTGTACATGGCAGGCCTGAAATTTAGGCTGCAATATCCAGCCACCCTGGTGGTAAAGTTGGCAAAAGGGGACAGAAGGTATCTCACAGCAGAAGAAGCCTTGGAAAGCCTCAGACTGGAGCTACCGGATTTGTTCAAATCGGTGACCTGAAGGGAAGAAAGGGACTGGGAAACCGTTAACATGATAGTGCGAAAAGGAGTTTAACAGTGTTGGGGAAAAGTGACATTACTGGGAAGAACTTTATGTTATTGTGATGCTTTCCCTTTTGACCTTCCCCTCTTTATAACTGGGGGGAGCAGGTTTTTTTTTTTTCTTGTTTTTGAGAGCTTTGTGAGGTGGCAAAACAAAGCCCTTCTTCTTTTCTTTTTCTTTTAGTATCAGCGGTTACTATGGGTAATCAGGGTATTTGTTAGGCTGCTGCAGCAGTCCGCCACGGAGGTAGTGGCGTAAGTTACTGAAAATCAGGTTCCCCCTTCAATAATTCAGAGTTACTGGGATGGTAGGTTGATCTGAGCCTGAAGCTAGGGGGGAAGAAGGGTACTGCGGGTTCTTATTGGGACTCGGGGGGCACTTGGAGACATCTTGGGAGCTGACTCATACACGTTCCGGGAAGATTAAGGAGGGCGATCGTAGGATCGGGGGTAGTATGAAGGGGAGCTACGGGGGGGAAGGAACGAGAGAGAAACCAAAACTTGCGCGCAAAAAAAGCAGAAAGTATGAGAGTGAGGGTCAAGGGCGAGGTCGTAGTAGATGGGGTCACTTAGAATTTTATCATGGAATGTGAAAGGTCTCAGGGGGAGGAAGAAAAGACTGGTTGTACTTAGATACATCAATCAGATGGGGGTGCATATTGCTGCACTTCAGGAAACCCACTTATTGACTGATGAGCTGCATTACTTAGGAAGGGATGGGGGGTAAGGTAATAGGAATGGGATGTGCGAAAGCTTCGGGTGGGGTTGCGATATTAATCAGGAAAGATTGCCCTTATATAATTGGGTCCACCTGAACGAGAGAGGATGGCAGGGGAATATATACCATAGGCTCATTTCTGGGGCATCCACTGGTCTGTGCTTCAATTTATGGACCCACTCCAGCTAAAGCAGAATTTTTTGCCTCAGTGGAGGCTGATATTGTCACACTTCCACAGGGGTCATCCATCTTGGCAGGAGACTGGAACATTTGTTTAGACAGTAGGGTCGACAGGAATCCCCCTTCTAATAAAGCACCCAGCCCCTCGCAGGCAGCACTACATAGATTTTTGGAAGCTACTGCACTAGTTGACCCATACAGGATTTTCAGAAAAGGGGAGACTGAGATGACCTTTTATTCAGGAGTGCATAAGACTTACACCAGGATCAACTTTTTTTTGGTTAATAGGGAAGTTTTAAGGGGGGTTGTAGGTATGTATACTCTTGAGAGGACACTCTCCGATCACTCCCCAATTCAACTGCTATGGAAGATAGACAGCATTCCCCTAAGCCATATCGATGGCATCTGGATGAAGGGGTGTTAATGGTGGACAACATGGTAGCTAGCTTGGAGGGCAAACTTAAGGAAATTATTCAGAATCAAATCCCAACCCTTGAGGATAGAAAAATGGCCTGGCCTGTATGCAAAGTGCTGTACAGGGGATGGGCATAGGAATATACAGCTAGGCGGAACAAACTAAATAGGGCTCGGGAGGAATTCATAATGGGAGCCATTAGGTCACTATCATCTCTAGAAGGTTTCTCCAAGGAGATAGATAGGGAGCTAAGAGAACTAAAAGAGGAATTTAGAGGTATACTGTATTATAGGGCGGATCGTTGGCTGGAGAGATTGAATGCTAAATATTTGCTGCAGGGAGACATGCCAGGTCGATTATTGGCCCACAGGATTAAGGAGTGGGAGGTGGAGAGAACGATTGTGGCAGTGAAGTTCGGAGATGAGTTTATCTCGGAACCTCAAGGATTGGCAAATGCCTTTGCGGATTACTATGCTGCAATATACCAGGAGGGGGCCCCTAGCTTGGTGACAGAAATCGGGAGGTTCCTAGATGAAATACCGCTACCTAGATTAGGTCCAGAGCAGGCCCAGGCCCTGGCTGCCCCAATATCAGAGCTGGAAATGTTGGAGGTAATTAAAGACCTGCCAAATGGGAAGGCACCAGGACCTGATGGTCTCCTGGCCAAATTTTACAAAGTTCATGCAGTGACAATAATACCCTTATTGAAAGAACTCTTCTCAACCATTATGAATGAAGGGTTCCCCCACCCTCCACTGTATCAGGCTTACATCACGCTGATCCCAAAACCAGATAAACCCAGACACCTACCAGGTAATTACAGGCCCATAGCCTTAATAAACCAAGATATTAAGATACTTACAAAAATTTTGGCTAATAGGGTCTTGAAAGTTGCTCCTTTATTGATCAGTCAAGAACAAGTCGGGTTTATGCCAGGAAGGGGGGCTCAAGATGCATTAAGGAAACTCCATCACATCTTAGAGAGAGCGGCTGCTTCAAAGTCCGCTATGGCTTTAATTGCATTAGATGCCGAAAAGGCGTTCGACCGGGTTTCCCATCAGTTTTTATTTCTCACAATGGAGAAAATGGGGTTCCCAAGGGAGTTCCTGGGAGGCCTTAGAAATCTTTATGAAGCCCCTACAGCCCGAGTCTTATGCAATGGTTATCTCTCTAAAGAGTTTCTTCTCAGGAATGGAACAAGGCAGGGCTGCCCCTTGTCACCAATTTTATTTAATATCTACCTGGAACCTTTGCTGAGATTCCTGGTGATGGAACCAAGGGTTCAGGGGATTGAAGTTTTGGGGTTAGAGCTTAAGCTATCGGTATTCACCGATGACATCCTGCTGCACTTAAGTAATCCGTCCGAAAGCTTTCAAAGGGCACTGGAAATTATCGGGAAGTTCTCGAGGGTGTCTAATTACAAATTAAATTTGTCTAAAACCCAGGTTCTTCCACTTACAGTGCACACGCATAGGGCGGACTTTGAACACCTCCAACTTAACTGGGCCCCGGAAAAAATTAAGTACCTGGGAATCTGGATTTTGGCTAGATCAGAAGTTGGGATGGAGGAGAATGTGGGTAGCATTGTGGCTAAAATTAAACAGGATATTGAAAGGTGGAGGAAGCTTCCTCCAAACTTCACTGCCAGAATGGGACTAATCAAAATGAACCTTCTGCCTCATTTGCTGTACCCGATCTGTCTCTCTCCTTATATTATCCCGAAGGGTAGGTTCATTAGTATCCAAAGGATTATTTCAGAATTTCTATGGGACTCCAAACCCTCTAGGAGGAAGCATGCCGTTTTACGCCTCCCCCATCAGAAGGGTGGCATGAAGCTCCCTGACTTAATGTTATATTATGTTGCTGGGCAACTAGGGTACATGGGATGTTGGGACAGGAATCGGGGAGACGAGGTATACACCCCAACATGGCTGCGAATTGAACAACTCATCCTGGAGGATTTAAAACTTTCCCCAACTGCATTATTATATGTAGATCCGGAGACTCTGCCAAGCATAGGAAAGCAATCTCCAATATATAAATCAGTTAAAGCGTGGTGGGAGTGGTTAACCCCACGGCAAAAGAGAGCACAAAGAGGGGCCAGGGAACAGCCGATAGTGGGAAACCCTAATCTTCGCTTGGGAAATCGGGTGCTGAGAGGTCAGTGGGCATCATTGCTGTAGGAGTAATCTGTTCGGGGGCAATCAAATGTAACGGTGATTGTACATAGTTTGGGGGATATATATAGTTTCTACATCCAGTTTAGGGATGTGGGCCCGGGGGTCTATCCTGGGATGTATCTCTGTCCGTTATTGTGCTGGAAACAACAATAAAATCTTAATAAAGAGGTTTAAAAAAAAATTAAAAAAGAAATAAAATATTCCCTTCTTTCTGTTAAGAATGTTGGAAACATATCTCTAAGCTGCTTATCAGATGCCATCAGGAAACTGAAACAGCTTTTTAAATATTTGTTAAATATTGGTTGCCTATGAAACTGGAGATTTGCACATTTAAATACTAAGCATTTAAACAACTTCTTGAAACTAGTTTAACTTTGGAATGTATTGTCTTTCAAGAATGAGTCATACCTCATAAATGTCACCATTTCCTCAGCAAATCTATGATTTACACTGTTTCTTTTAACCTCTAGAGCCTACAGCCCTCTTGCTACTGTATCTGTAGCTGGAAAATGGAGTATCATGGAACACGTTTTAAATTGTTCAATGTATCCTTCCATGCCAACTGAAATAAAATATTCTCTTCTTTCTGTTCAGAATATTGGAGACATAACTCCAGGCTGCTTAACAGATGCCATTAGAAAACTGAAACAGCTTGTTAAATAGTGGTTGCCTATGAAACTGGAGAGTTGCACATATAAATATTACGTATTTAAACAACTTCTTGATACTAGTTTAACTGGGGAATGTATTGTCTTTCAAGAAAGATTCATACCTCATAAATGTCACCCATTCCCCAGCAAATCTATGATTTACACTGTTTTTTTAACCTCTACAGACACTATCTAATGAGCAGTGTCAGACATATGCCAGGTCTTCAGTGAACTGCTTAGACTAAATATGTATTAGTAAGAAGCCATTTTTTACTATCTTTTAAAGAAAAAATATATTGAGCTACAGCAACACATACACACACTCTCTCTATATATATATATACACACCATCCTCATGGCCGCAACATTCAAAATAAATATTGCATTCTAATATGTTATAAAAAAACTGTTTACGTCAGTGAACACAGTGAAGTTCAGTTTAGAGTAGATTTCCTTTAAATATTTCTTATCTTATATTTTGCAGACACACACACACACACACACACACACATATGCACACACACTACACACCATCCTCATGACAACAATACTACCAGGTAGCCTGGGTTCAAGTCTCAGCTGAGGCACTTATTCTTTCTTACCTCTGTTTGTATGTGTTCCATAAAATATGCACACCACACTCCTGTGTGATTTTTATAAGCAAATATTTGTGCTGGCATTGAGTTGTGCATTTGATAAAGAGTAACATGCTTGAGGATGGCTCAGGTTCCAGTTGTCTCAGTGGTGCAGCTGGTTAGCACAATCAGAACGGTATTCTGGGCAGCCTGGGTTCAAGTCCCAGCTGAGGCATTTATTCTTTCTCACCTCTGTTTGTATGTAATCCATAAAACATGCACACCACACTCCTATGTGACTGTTTCAAATAAATATTTGTGTTGCCATTGGGGTCGTGCATTTGAGAAAGAGTAATGTGCTTGGAGATGGCCCAGGTTCCAGTTATCTCAGTGGCACAGCTGATTAGTGCAATCAGAATGGTATTCAGGGCAGCCTGGGTTCAAGTCCTAGCTGAGGCATGTATTCTTTCTCACCTCTGTTTGTATGTGTCCCATAAAATGTGCATACTGCACTCCTTTGTGACTGTTACAATAAATAAATTGTTTATGTTAGTGACCACAGTGAAGTTCAGTTTAGAGTGGATTTCCTTTAAATATTTCTTATTCTATATTTTATATCCTGGATAGCACAGGGGAAATGCTACATCTCATTGTCATAGGGATCTTCATTTACACATTTCTGCACTGTATTTACTCAGGCTGTCCCAGATTAGATGCAATACCTTGTTTTTAGAGGGGTCATGATTTTTCCATTTTGATAATGTATTTCTTCAGGGTAGCCTAGTCCAGGGCCCCGATATTCAAAGGAGATGTGAAGCATGTCCCAGAGGAAATGTGAGATGTGCTGCACAGCTCCAACAATGCACCACAGCATGATATTCAGATGTGTGGTATGCACTTGCTGCAAGAGAATGGGCCAGCGTGCACACAAATAGTATGCTGTGCAAGTCGAAGGTGTGTTCCCATGCATATACCATGCTGCGGCATACTCAGTGGGAAATTCACCCCTCACAGCCCAGAGCAGTGTGGCCCACAGCTAAGCTATATATAGCTGGCCTAAGCCAGCTAGCCACCCACAGGTGCCCTGGTGGACTAAAGGTAACATCGCCAATCCCTGATGAATCCAACTCCATCCCCGAAGAGCTCCATAGTGTAGAGCCCCCTCGACCCAATCACACCAGAGGAAACTACGGACCATATCCATAGCACAGAGGACTCTCACCCACTGCCTTGGTACATAGACAACCCTGCTCACCCCATACCCAAGCTGTTGCAGAGATTGGCACTGCCCTCCATGCCCTGTCACAGCCAGCTGCTGACTTCACTGAACCCAGGCTCGGGGCCTTCACTCCAGAATGACCAAGTGGCTATACCGTACATTGGGGCACTACACAAGCTGCGGACCCACCAGTGTATGCAGCTGTGTGTATGTCTCTGGTAAATCATAAGAGCAAATTGACATACCTCCAATGCCTGCCTTGTTGATGCTGTATCTTACTGCTGTCATACACTCTTGCTCGTTCCCCTGTGTAACATGCCACCCTTCAGACTGCTGAGGTATTCTGTGCCATGGGGTGCAGTATCCTGAAATGGCATTTGTAATGTATGTTCCAGGCTATGGATAGTGCATTTGTGGTTTCCCAGTTGCACAAACAAATAGGAAGTCAGCTGTAACATGCCTGTTCCGGGCCCTGTGTGAGTGAGTACAGCATCGGCTTTCACCCACACTGAGTAGTGCAATGGCACCAGGATGAAGGATCCACATGCAAGTGTCTGAAGTGTATGGCCACTGGGCATTATCACCTGCACACATCTTGTACCTATGTATGACACATTCCTGCGTCCTACTGCTAGTGCTTCACCACCCAAAAATAAGATGCCATTTCTTCTGTGAACTATCCAGGCTAAATACATAGCAATCAGAAGGCATATTCTAGGAAAATACATTGTAAAAATGTGTAGAAGGAAGACCACATTGAAACTGCCTCTCAGCAGATCTGCATTGAGCAAATTCATTAGAAATAATGGATAAAAGCATCCCAAAAGCTCTCCACAGTCATATCGGCTCTGACCAGAACTTGTTTAATCTATGTACAATTGGAGGCCTAAAGGGGTCTACAGTGTCTGTAATAAATCTGATGCTAGAATGTCCCCCAGGGACACTCTTGAAGAAGAGATATTGAACCTACAGCAAATGATGCTATCATGGTGTACACAATTCTAAATCAATCAACCAATCACTGCATTAATTAACTAATGAATTAATTAATTAATCAACTATTAGTCTACTATGCTGTACAATCCAAATTTCCTGTATAATACCTGGTAAAAATACAAATGCAGTTGATATAATGTCCCCTACACACTAAATAAAACCCTCCTTCTCCCATCTCAAAATCAACCTTTGCTAACATCATACCCTGCTAACCTAATGGGGGGGGGACTTTAATAATTTCTTAGAACCAATATAGAGCCATGGGGGGGTGGCTTATCCTGATTCCAAGGCTATAGTAGCATTGAACTCTCCCTGACTGTACAGATGCAAATTCTTTTAAAGAAAAAGCTACACATCCTGTTATCCTCCTAGCCTGCCTGCCAGTCCCAGCCCTTCTTCTGCCACTGAACAGAGCAAGAGGGGAGGTAACAGCCTTCAGGGCTCTCTCCCAACTCATGACATCTTCCTGAAGTTATGTTGTGCTATGTAAGTATGACCCTAATACTAGCTTCAGGTAAGGTGGGGCTAAAAGTACATCCAATTTGTGCACTTATTATGGCTCATACCCCACCTAGTCTACAGCTGGCATCAGGTTTTCACTTATAAATTGTTACCAATTACAGGAAGATGCAACTAGGAGCAAATCTGCAGGTTGTCCTGGGGACTAGCCTAAAACCACTGGTAAGAGGTGGGACTGACTAGTTTGTGTGCTAGCTTGATGGCCAGATATTTCTTTAAAATAATTTATATATGTAGGAACAGGTGGGTGCAATGCTACCATAGCACCAAGAGTGGAGTTGGCCCATTTGTCATTTCCCCACCACTATCCTTTATTTTTCCTTTATCTGTTTCCTCACCACTCCCCACCTGCTCAGGTGTCCCTTAAGGGTCTGTCCTGCACCCTGTTCTCTTTTATATATTCTTGAATGTCCTCCCTTCAGTCTGTTCATCTGTGTCCATTCATATGTATGCTGATGATACAGTTCTTTTTGCATCTGGTTCCTCTTTCCATGACCTTACCCCACAACTACAGCTGGATTTTTAGAACATTCAGCGCTGGTTTCAATCTAACCAACTTTTCCTCAATGTCAAAAAAGGTTTCCATGATTTTTGGCTTGTAACTTACCAGACTTCCTCCTTTATTTTACACCCATGATGGAGTTATCATTGAGGATGTAGCCACTTTTAAGTACCTTGGGGTCTGGATGGACTGACATCTTGATTTCTGGGTGCATATTGATGCCATACACCATAAGCTTCACTCCATGCTTGGTGCACTGTACAAGTACAGAGTGAATATCCTGCTTTCTGCCCACTGAAGAGATTGTTTTTAAAGATGATTAAATCTATTTTTGACTAGGGTGACACTGGCTGTAGTGGAGCTCCCAGATCCTCCCTTGCCAGATTGGACTCTCTCTTTTTGTTGTTTTACTTTATATTGTCCCTCTTGTACCTATCACTGCTCACTCTACTCTGCCCTTTCATTCCCCTCTCTTGATTCTAGGTGCCTTTCCCATTGTGCCACCTTTGTATCCAAATTCTGGTTTGGTTTCTTTCCCACCTACCTTATATCCCTACTGTCCTCTCTCTCTCTCTCTTCTTCATCCTACCCACTCTGTAGTAATATTTCCCATTCCCTCACTATTCCTTCTAGAAAATCTATTGTTTGTCTGCCTATGTTCTCATATCACTTTTCTAAACTCTGGTCCTCTCTTCCCCTATCAATCCACTTTGCCTCTTCTACTTTCACCATAAAGTCTCTTCTTCATGACTTTTTTTCTCCCATCTGCAATTATCCATTACCTTTTACCTCTTGTCTCGTCAACCCCCCCCCCCACTAGTTGTGCCCTGGCCATTTTGTTTGCTTCATCCCATGCTATGCCTGTATGACTAGTTCTGCCACCTATCAAACTATGTTATCTACTACATGTATCTGTTGTACTGATTTTCCTTTAATATTTATGATTTTGCTTCTTTATATTCTGTATTGCTGTAGATGACTTCTATTTTTATAATGTTAATATTGTTTTTACTGTTTAGTTTTTTTCCATCTCCTGATCTATCGCCAGTTCTCCTCACCCTCAGGACACATCTGGAAACAAGGGGCCCAATTTCAAAAGCACTTGGACCGAAGTAAGGTGCCTGAGTCAGGCAACAATGACACAATATGCACCTTGTGTCATACATTGCATTCCAAAATGTGGTCTGTGCTGGAATGGGATGCCACTGCAGCAAAGGGGCACTGCTCCACCCTTGCAACCAACATCAGGGTATGCCAGGTCACAAGGGGGCTTGCACCATGGAGGGCTGCAACATCCCCTTCATTGAGATTCTTAAAGCCCCACCATGGCTGTAGCAAGGGGGTCACATTAGACCAGCCCAGGGGCGGTCTACACCCCTTGTGTCAATACCCCTTAAGGTGGGGATTTGTGTGGGACTCCGTATGTGGGATCTGGAAGCAGAAGAGACAGGGAAGTACTATAGGGGTGTCGGGGAGCAAGTGGGTATGCTGAAGGGTGATCAGGCACCAGGTGGGTGGTACTGTTCTTCTACAGCACAGCATACACCATTACATGACTGGTGTTAACAAGGGCACCCCCCCCTGGGTGCCCAGTCATCCTCCCCAGTATACCCATTGGCTCCCTAACACCCCCCATGACATCCTCTGTGCCACTTCTGCCCCAGGACCCCTCCTGACATTGATTTCTTTCTTGCACCTGGTAGGGGTGGATCTGTTCAGCAAATCCTGCAGGTGTGCCTAGTAGTCAGCGCTATCCTGCCTTTGCAGCAAATCCTGGGATTTTTATGCAGGGACCCCTAATGTTACGGACTCGGGCACATGGTACCTGATGCACTGGGAGTGTATCACAGTCCTAGATTGCCATAAATTGCAGCGATCAAAGGGCTCTTTCAGAATTGGACCCAAGCTGTTAGCTGCTCAGTATGTCTTTCCTGGTGAAACTTTTGAAATGAATGAATTAATGAATGAATGGCTTAATTAATTGATTAGTGGCCCACTGCAACTCTTGAGAATGTTTAAAGCCCCAAAATTAGGCAATGAGTTCATCATGCAAATATGGGTTGTTTGGGAGCAGGGTGGGATGGCAATTTTGCTGGGAGGTAGTTTGGGGAGTTAGATTATAGTATTAAAGAGATCTGACTATCTAATTTCATTAGTGTGGAGAGACTGGTGCTGGAGGCACAAGTATCTGACTTTGTTGTTTGTTTGTTTAGTTTTGTTAACTAGGTAGGTCTGCTGAACATAAGTGCCCATTTTCAGAGATGACCCACGTGCATAGCAGTAGGTAAAATAATTACTTACAAATAATTCATAAATTACAGTACAATACAGTACATTGTCATTAAAAATAAAATGAGATTATAAAAACTTCATGTATAACATGTGCATTTACAAGAGTTCATCAGCCATATCTTTAAAGCATTTTTAAAGCATGCCAAAGTCTTAGCCATTCTTACTGATGAAGGCAGTGAATTCCATCTCTTATGGGCAATGGTTGAAAATGTGTTTTGACCTAGTTTAGTTTTAACTCTAAGTACAACAAGGTAATTTTTTTATATTTGCTTAACTCCAAGGCCTGTTTGGAAATGAGTAATGTCCTTTGGGATGGTGGGAAATCATGGGGAATTCAAAAGTTTCCAAGTCATTAAAAGCTGATGATACTTAATACATTTATGCAAAAGAAGTCTATTAAGGAAATCATATAAATCACAGTTATGAGTGTATTTACTTGACTTCAGACTGCAAGCAACATGTATGACTTTTTAACACTTGTACACTAGATAGTACAGTGGAGTTAACTGTTGAGTAAATCAGTAAACCATACTCAACCAGCGAATCAGCAGTATTGTATTCCTGAGCTATGAGTAGCAAGCAGAGTCTGTCATGCAGTCCCGACAATGACACAGCATTCCTAATCGCTTACTTACTGATTTATCATGGTGTCAACATGCAAAGAGTAGGTAAGGGTCCCATCTAACATTAATCCTAAGTACTTAAATGATGTAACGTTTTCATGGCATATATTGCCTAGTGTTTGGATTGCTATTTGAGACACATTTTGACTATAGGTACGAGCACTAACAAAGAGCATCGGTTTAGTTTTTTTTCTGTATTAAAGTCAAATGAAGCTCATTTATCCATCTTTGCCAGATAAAAATATTACTGCATCATCTACATTCAATAAAACCGTTGATTTTGTGCAAGCACTGGGTACAGACATACCATTAATATGAAGATAACTGGCAAACCAGTGGGGCAACACTTGTCGCAGGATGACCACTCAATCTCAGATATGTCAGTAATGGTCTTAAAAGGGCATTTGAAAAATACACAACAGAGACAGACTTTTGAGATTAAGCATATTTTACTTCTCAATATGGTAGCAGATGGCATGAATATTGATATGGGTTTCATGACACATTACCCCACTGAAACTTGCACAGACTTTTACTTCATGGGATGGACATTTAACAGGACTTCAGTGTGTTGTTGTTGTTTTATTTTTATAGAGTCCTTTTTAAATGGTTATCTACATGCTGGTGTCTCACCAAATATATGTATGTGTGTGTGGGGGTTGGGGAGGTTGGGTTGTCTTTGCTGAGTGTGTATGAGGGAGGAAATTTAGTGTGTGTGGGGGGATAACTTTGTGTGTGTTTTTGAGGGTTGGAGGATAGTGGTTTTTGTGGGGGGCTGTGTGTGTGGGGGGAGGGATTGGGGTTATGCTTAAATATTTAGGTAGGCTTATATTCAGGTACATGTCATAATTATGCCACAGGGTGTTAGGACTCTTGGTTCACAAACATAGTGAATATACAGTACACTTCTTTTCTAGTTATCTTTTCCCAGGCTGGAGGTGGGGGGTGGGGTAATTCCATTGGGGTTTTATTCAGATTCTTAAGACTGTTTCTGTTCAAATAGTTAATTGCTTATATACTAACTCATTATTGAACTTTGAACATTTTAAGATGCATGAACTCATTATCTAGGTGGTCATTGAGAGATTTATTTATTTATTTGGCAATAATACTGACAATGGATATTATCGTGTAAAAATATTATTACAACACTGTAGGTTTTAATGTTTATGGAGTGTGTTAACTGGTTAAGAGTATAGTTTAGAAAATATCTCCAGATAGGTTTAATTCTGTATGAATGTTTTAAATAGTTGTTCATACAAGGTACATTTTTTTTATTCCCTCTTATTTCAATACATAAATTTCTGTTGTACAGTTTTTTATCATACAATACTGTTACGTTTTATCTTGGACATTGGTGGTATCAAATCTAAAAGTCTTGCTTTTAATTTTTAATGTATTCTCAAAACACACTCATTCATTAATAATTTTAGTTAGAGGTTTTGTCTGCTTGAGCATTCAGCTTATATACTTTGGATGTCATTGGACCTTGAAAAGATTCTCAGTAGTCACAAGCTAATGGAATGCTGTTCATTCCATTTAAATTTGTGATTTTTTGAAATAGATACTTTAAACCAATGAGAATTGTTGCTGCTTTTTTATGTATGATCTGGGTGTTAATGGAATGTGACTCTCTGAACAACTGTCATAAGTCTCCGAGGAAGGACTTGGTTGGTCTGAAAGGTTAGACATGGTTTTCTTTTTTTACCATCTATACTGATCCAAAAAAAGTATCAAACCATTTGCTTCTGGATCTACACTTGAGAGGTCATTATTGAATAATCTGAAGAGCATTGGGCTAATCTGCCTATAACTTGAATACTTATCCCACACCTCTGTTCTATATTGTCCACCATCCATGCAATGTAGCTTGCAAAGTAGTTTAGGATGGGTTCAGACAACCCCACAGCACCCAGATTATTAAGAAGTATATTATGATTAACCCAAACTAAAGCTTTGGAAGTCAACAAAAATGGACACAACTGATGAAACTTGACCAATAGATGTGTGCATATAACCAGTAAATGATAATAATTCTGTATTAGTGCAGTGGTGTTATCAGTAAATGATAATAATGCTGTATTAGTCCAGTGGTGTTGTCTGAACTTGTGCTGCAATGGTGAGTGTGAGTTATAAGAACAGAAATGGTCACATATAACCCTTTCTAATAATTTGATAAAGGAGAAAGTAGGGCTGTAGGTCTGAAGTTTTCAACTAACATCTTAGAACCCTGTTGTGAACTGGGATGATGTCAGCCTTCTTCAAAAAAGCTGGCACCATACCAGAACACAAAGAAAGATTAATTTTTTTGTTAACAGAACAGCAGTTTCTTTCTGTACCAACCTCACTATGATCATATCTACAGTATCATGTCCTATCCTGGTATTGTAGTTCAGATTTTTCAAATATTTTATTGCTGAATTTATAGAGATTCCTTTGGAATAAAATTGAGTGATAGCACCATCTACACCCATTTTTGTTGTCACATTCAGTGTATGAAGATCAGGCAAATTTCTTGTCCGATAATCAGAGTTTGCAAAATACTCATTAAAGTTCTCAGCAATTCTGCCCTGTCATTTAAAAAGCACCTTTCATGATGGTCCAAAAAGTTACATCTTGTAGTCATTATATGCAGTATTAGACCTGAAAGGGTGTGTGCATTTGCTATTTTTGGTTAAGGTTTACTCTACCTTCCATAATTTGGATTTGTTTTTGAGCCCTGCTTTAGCCTTGCTGCACTTGCCTTTGCTGTTCAGCTGCTGTGCTGCTGGCTCCCAATGTCATCACTATAGGGCAGAGGAGTGACTCACACTGTGCAGTACAGTACAGTCACAGCAGTTGTGCAAGGGAAAACTACCAGTACTCAATGTACATACTGGGCTGGATATTCAAAAGTGCACCCGGGACAGTGCACAATGGAATGCGCAGCGCAATGCGGTTGCACCATAGGAAACTGATGCCATATTCAAAAGATGCACCACTGACATACGCAGGTGCAAACCACACTGAATATAGCAAGGATGCACCACCGTGCAACCAGACATGTGCTGGAGTAACCATGATTGCGCAGGAGCATGCAAGTATGCAGCAGCCAGCAGGCTGAGCAAGCACAACAGGCAAAGGGGAACACAGGCAGGGCAGTACAAGAGCAGAGTGCCAAGCCAGCTGTGGTAGACCCAAACCACAAGGGGACAGTGCCCAGTATGCACAGCAGAGGCATATGGCCATGGGGCAACAGAGTATGCCAGTTGCACAACACCAACACAGGTCACAAAGCACAGCAATACACCTACCCTGATGGCACGGCTGCTGGCAGGCCCATGGCACCGTACCACCACAACCCTGACAGGCAACACTGTATGGGACAGTACCACAGCCATGGTGCAAGGGCACCAAGCATGCACAGTGGTCTGATGTAAAGGAGACACAGAAGCACAGGGGAACAAGGGGCACAAGGCACACCAACAGAGAGAGAGACACACAGAGCCCAGTACCTCACAGCACACCAGCACTGGCAAAGGCAACACAGCAGGTGAAGGGCAGGCCAGCACAGGCAGACAGGGATATAAGGCGGTGGACCATGCACAGGGCAGGTGGACACCAAAGCCCATGGGCATGCAAGACAGAGGGACACAGCACTCAGGACCCTGTGCACACAACAGCACAACCTAAAGGGCACAGCACTGAAACTGAAGGGGACACACCAAGCAACACCGCACAACAATGTCAGCAAAGTGCAGCAGCCCACCTGCAAAGGAGACACAGACACAGATGTGCAAAAATATGACAGCTTTACTTCAGAAAACACAAACAACAAAAGAAGGGTGCCAACAGGAGGACATGCAACAACAAATCTGGAGGGGGGAAATGCAGGGAGGGGCAATGTGGGCAACAAGGGGAATGGGCCCAGGCGCAAACACACGGGTGAGCAATGGGAAAATAGAAAAGTGGAGGAGGGCAGGGTAAGTCCATGGCACAGCAGGGAGGGTGGGATAGGTCTAGTGATGCTGTTGTTGTAGCAATGTTCTTAGTCAGCAAACCTCCCACACCAGTTCTTGGGTGGCCTCAAGATGGTGCCAGACAGTTCTGTGAATGCACAACTGTTGTGTCTGGTACTCACCCCTGCAGTTCCTGAAGTGCTCCTGTACAATTGTGTCACGGTGCCTCTGTGCCTTTACAGCCATCCTGGGGTCCCTGTTCTGCATGGGTGGCTGCACACCCCCATCCAGCCCATCATCCCCATTCTCATCACTGCTGTTGCCCTCATCCACCTGGACAGCTATCCTACAGTCAATGGTCATGTTGTGCAGCATGCAGCAGGCCTGGAATAGGCCACAGGTTTTCACAGGGCTGTACTGCAGGGCACCACTGGACCTGTCTAGGCAATGGAATCGTATCTTGAGCATGTCAAAGACTCACTCAATGATGTTGCATGTAGCGATGTGTGCCTCATTGTATCTCTCCGCTGCAGCATTGGATGGGTGCTGGATGGGGTGAGCAGCCAGGGGCGCAGGGGGTAGGCACTGTCACCAGTGGGAGTACAACATGCTCATTAGCACATGGCATTGCTTGTTCCCTTGCCCTCCCCCTGCTGCCTAAGGCCACCCACACATCACCTGCCATGTGTGGCCTGGGCCTCTCCACCCCTTCACGGCTGCCTTCTCAGCCCATCCCATGTCATGCTCACCTATCAGGTGACCCATGGGGATCTCCTCATGCTCAAATCTCAAATCTCTGGCACAATATGCAGCTGTGCCAGATGAATGCATCATGTGTACCCCCAGGGTGGTTGGCGCAGACACTGGTGATGCGTCCAGTGACATTGCTCACCACCTGGCAGTTGATGGATGGATAGCCCCTTCTGTTCATGTAGGTGGCCCCCTCTGGGCCAGGTGGTGTGCGTATGGCCATGTGGGTGCAGTCTATGGCCCCGATCATGCCTGGCATACATGCCACCCTGTGGAAGTCCTGCATGTTTGCTGTACTCTGCCTGTGTGCTTGGGAATCATATGTACTCTGAAGCATGTGGTAGCAGGGCGCTGAGGAACTGTGTGAGGAAGTAGGACATGGCTGACTGGGTTATATGACTGGGTTATACCAGTGGTTGCCCCCACTGGTTTCTGGAAGGTGCTCGTGGTGAGCAGACTCATTGCTGCTGCCACCGTGGTCTCCACTGTCATGGCATTACTCCTTCTGGTGGGTGCCTGCAGCTTATCATGGCACAGCTCACAGAGCTGCCTCAGAATTGTCCTGTTCAGATGGTACCAGCTCATGATCTCCATATCACCATAGTCCTCAAAGGTGAGGCGGGCATTGTACCATCTGTGTTGGGCATACCACTGACGGGACCTGTCCTTCACCACGTTGGTGTTCCTCCCTCCTCCTCACACCCCTCATTACCACCTCCATCAGAAAGGGCCCAGCATCCATTGCTGTCTCTTGCTGTGGCTTGCACATCTGCTGTGTGTGTGTGTTTGAGCCTCCTTTTATATGCTCAAGTCTCTCTGGCACATTCTGTGACTTGCTCCAACTTTGCGCCATGTTTTTCAGCTGAATATGCCATTACGCAGCATAATCATGTGAATGCCCCCATGTACTTGTGCTACATTTATTTATTTATTTAAGAGATTAACCAGGCAAGCATACTGAGCGGGGACCGCTCATTTCCAGATGCGACCTGAGGGGGTTACATAGAGAATATCATAAGACAAGAACATGCAGGAACAATACACATTTGATACAGTTTAGCTATTACAAGGTTTGGTCCTAAGACCGCAGCGTATACAGTTAGCTATTACAAGGTTAAGACCTAAAGACCGCAGAGTATGAACAGGTAGAATCATGCAGGTTCACAGTAATTTTGCTGATAATGTAGTACTGTCAAGGTACAGTTAGATGTCCCTTGGTTGCGGGTCTGGGTAGTTATGTAACAGTTGCATATGACTGAGAAATGGTCATGGAGGAGCGGTTTAAGGAGCCCTGGGGTGGGGGTGAGCCTGATGTCAGCAGGGAGGTCATTCCAGAGTTTGGGCAGGCAATATTTGAATGCTGATTGGCCCTTCGATGTGTGCATGAAAGGGTGTTGGAGTAGCCTGGAGTCGGAGCACCTGAGTGAGTATGTCGAGGAGGGTTGTGCTGTCAAAACGGAGCTGAGATGGGTGGAGAGAGTTAGTCCAGAATTTGGCTATGATGTTTGCTCAGTGTATCTGATGTCGGGCCTAGAGTGAAGGGAAATCTAAGGCGCTGTAAAGGTCACAATGATGGGTGGTGGGGGGGGGCATTCCAGGATGAAGCGGCAGAAGGAGTGAAAGAGGGTGTCCAAGTTGGCCAAGGTTGATGAAGGTGCAGAGCTGTAGACCACATCGCCATAGTCAAAGATAGGGAGGATCATTTTATGCATTAATTCCCTCCTGACCGTGGTGGGCAGACACCCTTTATTCCGATGAAGAGCTCCCAGTTTGGGGTGCAGTTTTCTGGAAAGCGAGTCAATGTGGACAGAGTAATCAAGATGTTGATCAAGCCAAACTCCCAGGTATCTAAAGGAGGTGCAGGACTCCAAAGTGGACCTGTCCAGGGTATGGAAGGCGGATGGAGCAGCAAGGCGGGAGAGTCTAGGTTGTGAGCCGAAGGTTAGGGAGACCGTTTTTTTTGAGTTAAGTACTAATTGATTTGACCTGAGCCATTTTTGAACGGCATCAAAATCCTGTTGGAGGGCTGCATACACAGCCCCAGTGGAGGGGCCGGAGGCATACAGAATGGTGTCATCTGCATACATTTGTGTGGCTGAGTTCGAGCAGGTCAGTGGGAGGTCATTTAGGAATATGGAAAAGAGTAAGGGGCCCAGGACAGAGCCTTGGGGAACCCCCATGGTGACTGGGAGTGGGGGGGATAAATGTGTACCAATTTTTACTGACTGTTGTCTGCCCATCAGGCAGGCCTGGCACAAACTAGTGGCTAGGTGGGAGAGGCCTGCATCACGTAGTTTAGTGAGTAGCTTAGGGTGGGAGATGGTATCGAATGCCTTGGCTAGGTCTATAAAAATGGCCGAGGTGATATGTCCCTTGTCCATCCCTGAGGAGATGTCATTTGAGAGTCTTAAAAGCACGGTGATGGTGGAGTGAGATTTGCGAAAACCCGACTGATAAGAGATGAAGAAGGAGGCAGAGTCAAGAAATTGAGTGAGTTGGGTAAGGGCTAGGTGTTCCTGTAGCTTGGACAGAATTGGGAGAAGGGAGATGGGGCGATAGTTACCAGGGGCAGAAGGATCACCACCCTTCAGTAGCAGGATGACGACCGCCTGCTTCCAAGTGGAAGGAATTTATGCTGTGGAGAAAGAGAGGTTTAGGAGGTCAGCTAGAAGGGTGGCAATGGCTGGGGCTGATAGGTGTAGGAGTTTTGCACCCAGTCCTATAGGGCATTTGCCTTTGTTGGGGTCAAGAGAACATAGGGCATGGAGTACTTCTGCTATTGTGACAGGATGGAATGAGAACTTGGGGACGGGGGGGATGCTGGGTTTGTGGGGAGGGACTGTGTGTGGGTGAGGTGCATTGGTGGTTTGTGAGGTGAGATGCAGTGCAGTTAGTGAAAAAGGTGTTGAAAGTTGAGGCAACTTCGCTAGGGTCTGAGACAGCATTGCCATGGATAGATAGGGTCAGGGTAGGCGGCTGGTCTGGGGGAGTGAGCAGGGTTTTGATGGATTTCCAGAATTTAGAATGGTGGTTAAAGTTGGAGGAGAGGGCCACCCTGAAATAGTTATTTTTTGCTCTCTAAATGGCTTTAGTGCAGGAGTTATGGAGGGTCCGATATCACTGCATGAATTCCGGGGAACAAGTTTGCTTGTGTTTTTTCCAGGCCTGGTCCTTAGCTCGACAGCTGCTGATGATGTTGGCGGTGACCCATGGGAGATGGGAGCCCTTGACCCTTGTGCATCTTAGGGAGGGCGTGATAGTCCCATACAGCTAGCATGTTGTCTCTGAACATGTCGAAAACGTAGTCAATAGAGGGTGTCAGCTGAATGAATGACCAGTCTGCATGCGTGAGGTCATTTAGTAGGGACGGTAAACAAAGGGAATTATATGCTCTCATGAGGAGTTTCCTGGGGGGTGGTGGTTAGCAGGTCTATGCACCTTCCTGACCATATGAACCATATGGTGATCACTCAGGGAGTCAGGGAGGAGGCTGGCTTTAAGTATCCTGTGTGGGTGTGTTGTAAGGGCCCAGTCCAGGAGGGAGTGGTTTTGTGTTTTTAAGTTTTGACGGGTGGGTTGCTCAATTTGTTGGGAGAAGTTTAGGGAGTGAATCTTGCTCCGTATTTTAGAGCAATCTTTTCCTAGCCAATTGTAGTTGAAATCCCCGAGGATGTAGAGCTCACCTGTAGTGGCAGCAGACTTTAGAGTGGCTATGTGGTCAAGGACAATGGTCGCAGAGGTAGCAGGGGTGCAGTATGTCCCTGCCATGTACACCGGGGAGGAGTGAGGTAGAGAAAGCTTAATCAGCAAGGATTCTATTTGGGGTGTGGGTCCCGGGATCTGGACAGGGGTGAACTGGAGCCTGGTGGATATGCACATGGCGATGCCTCCCCCTTTCTTTTTGCTGTGTCTGTCCTGCCTGATTACTGTGTAGTCAGGGATGGCTATTTCAGAATCAGTATGGTGTGGCTTCAGCCATGTCTCAGATATTATGCAAATGTCTGGGCGGAGTGTTAGGGTAGTGAATTGCAGCTCGGGTACCTTGTTCAGAAGGCTGCAGATGTTTAGGTGAAGTAATCTGGTTTCCTGACACACTTCTTTCTATATATGCAGTACAACACAAATTAAACATTTTAATTTAATTTTTTTTAAACCATATATGACAGTGCCCTGAAGCATATAATAACCATGCCAACAAATCATCCATAGCGAAATATATAATAATGCTAGTGATCCCTGTTTTTGGCAGTGAGGTCAAAAGAAATGATTGATGATCTATTGCTGCAAGGAAAAAGATGACAAAAAAGCACTGCAGATAAATACAATTTGTTTAAGCTTGGCAATACCATAATTATCTTTTGTAGGAGTAGGAGTTGCCAGAGAAGAGAGTGAAATGTTCACAATGAGATTAAAGGCATAATTGAAATGAAAATTACACCACACAGTTTCTAATTAACTAGTGTGTAGAATGACCAAGAATAACAAAAAGTAAAAACAACATTTTATAAATTTATTTTGAAACTGTTATACAATTTTATGTATTCATAAAAAATAGTATTGACACCATCTGTATGTACAAAAATCAATATCAATACAATGTGTTTGTTGTTTTTCTGGCTGTGTCACAATTAAAAAAATGTATTAATAATCTATTCATAAAGGGGTTTTAAAAGGTATCAATATGTACAAAATAGTATTGACACACTGAAGCTGTATTGATAGTACTGATTCTTAATGACCCTACACCAAACTTTCATATCACGAAAAACAAATTAATGGGGCTGTGGCTTAATCTGAGCCCAGATGGCAGCTTAAATTTGATCTTCTCCACACCTCGATTCCCAGTCCTTACCAATATGCCCTTTAAAGTGCCAAATTTTGTGATTTAACCCCACCATCTGACAGTCCATCGTGCCAGCTACAGAAAGGTGATGTTATTTTTCCCACAGGTACTGCACAACTACATCGACGTCTGTCTCTCCCTCAGTCCAGCCTACATGGTGACTTGAAATGGTGGTAGATGGGAAGCACAGTCTCAACATGGGAGCCACAAAAGCCATGTGTGCACAGCTTCTCCAAGAGATAAGTGAAGTTAAGGCAGCCTCACTCCAAATATCTCAGACCCTCAGCAAATTAAACTCACGGCTCCAGCTTACTGAATGCAGGACTGATTCTCATGATATGGCCATACAACAACTTCAGGCCACAGTGTGGGAGCAAAGCCACATCATCCACCAGTTACAGGACAGAGTGAATGATCTGGAAAACCATAGCTGCAGAAACCATTTGTAGTTCGTCCGTTTTCCAGAAGGAGCCCGGCTCAAGGATGTGGCAGCTTTCCTTCAACATGCCCACCGAATGGTAATTCAGCTGAAAGGGGATCACCATTTCAACATGGAAAAAGACCATCACTTCCTCATGCTCCTGTGCAAAAGAGCCAGTGACCCAGGCCCATATTAACTAGATTTTTGAACTTCACCACCAAAGAGGCTATCTTGGGGCAATCAAGGGAACTTGGAAAGTTACAATAGCAAGATCAAAAATACACATATATTAAGATTTCTCCAAGGAGCTTTCATCTACAGTAGATAATGAGAGTACATGGAGGCCAGGCACATCATGCACTGCCAGGGCCTCCAGTTTTCTCTGTGCTATCCTGCCATGATGAGGGTGGTGCATAATGGAGTCCCTTTATACTTTGAGATCCCAGATGCTCTCATGGACTTCTTGCACAAATCCTGACCAAAAACATGAGGGCCTCTCATCGAGAGCCACTAACTGAGCCTCATTGCAGTTTGGAGGGAATGGATACCAGTGCTCACCCTCCCACAGCGAATGAAAGCAGCAACCACCATGGAGAACCCAAAGTCTTGTCCCTGTCACACTGGATCCACAAGAGGCAGTGGTCTAAAAATGACTCCTTAGTGTAGCCACTCTGTTCCCAAAGTCACAGTGGGGGGGAATGAATCAGAGAGCTTCTCGGATGGATTAGGGATGAGCCTAGAGTCTCATCTTCCCCAGTCGCCTCTCACAACTCTGACCTCGAGGACACTCCAAACTCTAACCCACCAACTACTGCAGTAGCTCAAGAGCTTCCTGTAACCACCAAGGAGCTGCAAGGGAAATCATGGGTGAACCATGGTAGTAGCTACGGTCTTCTCCTTACCACCAACTCATTTGGGCCAGACAATATGGTATACAAGGTAGCAGCTCCTGCAGAGTTTCAAATCACTTACCAACACCCTCAAGAAGTAACGTGAGATCTGGATGAATCAGTAAGTGCTTTTTCTTTATTGACTAATTCCCTCAAGGCTGGTAGAGAAGGGCTTTGGGTGGGGGGAGCGATGGTCCATTGCAAAGGGCTCAGGGTCCATTGGAAATGGTCCAGAGTCAGACCACTCGCAACTGCATGCTCCTCTGCTCTGGGTATTCCTCTTCCCATTTCGTACCCTTCTGCTTCCAGTTTGGTAGTTTTCTTTGCCTGCACAACAGATTCCCCCTGGATTGCATTTAAACTGTCTCTGGAGGAACACTTTGATATGGATGGCCATGGCAATCCTCACATGTTAAAGGTAGTGTTGCTCCGTGGATGTTTGCCACTGCTTTGGCTGACTGTTCGAGCTGTTGGTCTTTTTGAATGTGGCTTAGCTCTTTTCATGCACTGACCTGCTGCCACTGTTTCAGTCACCCTTGGTATGCTCAGTTCAAGCTGTGGTTACCATGGTGTACTTCACAGACAATCTTCCTTAAGGGTTCCCTGGACATGATATAACTTGACACCTGATTGGTCCATGACTATGTTAACGCCTGCCAAATTCTGGGCTCATTTACATTATATTGCATTACATTGTGGTACTGTGGGTGCATACTTATGATTTGTTTTGTGATGTTTCAGCTGCAAACCTTCTCAATTTTGAATGTGGCTTGGCTCTTTTCATGCACTGACCTGTTGCCACTCTTTCAGTCACCCTTGGTATGCTCAGTTCAAGCTGTGGCTACCATGGTGTCCTTCACAGACAATCTTCCTTAAGGGGTCCTGGGACATGATATAACTTGACACCTGATTGATCCATGACTATGTTAACCCCTGCCAAATCCTGGGCTCATTTACATTATATTGTATTACATTATGGTACTGAGGGTGCATACTTATGATTTGTTTTGTGATGTTTCAGCTGCAAACCTTCTCAATTTACCCTAAAGGTAGTAATATGTATACTATGTACTGTGCATGATATATCATTCCCTAGGAAATGGGCTACCCCATGAGCACTAGCTCGGGCTGTTTCCAGCCCTCCCTCACTTTCACTACTTTCTCATGGGTGAATGGGACTTTGACCTGGAAGCAGTTAAGCATATGGGGGGTGATGTCCCTCTCATGCTTGACATACACAAGGGGCTCTAGCATTTGCTCATGGAGTCCTACAGGACAAGACTGCCAGAGGGACACTTACATGGGTCACCTTCAAAGCTAACAAAAGCCATATTTTAGCCACAGGACCTCAGTGCATGCATGTGTATATCTTGTACAAATCGTGTTCTGTACCAGTTCAGCTGTGGTATAATGTCTGCCTTACTAGGTAGAAGGCTAATGCACCTCCCTTGCTCTAATCCTCTTCAGCTGGTTTGTCACACTGTCAGTTGTTTACAATTGGTTATTTTCAGATACTTGGTTGGGCAACTTGGGATGGGGCTGGGGAGGACTGTTTTGAGTACACAGTGAGGTAGGGTACAGCAGTCTCAGTGCCCTTCATTGATCTGATGGTTCAAGGCACTTCACTGTGCTGTTTTGCCATGCTTTCAAAAGGTACTAGATGGCCTTGTGCCTGTTATTATGAATGGCCCACATCCTCTGGCCCCTAAATTGTATCTGTTAAGTTTAATAGTTTGTTTTATGGTTCAGATTAACTTGTTGTATATTATACTGAGGTAAAAATTACAGCTATGCCCTTGGCAATAGGTTTCCTTGGCATGATACCCATATGATTCTCCCAAGGCCTCCCTCCTTACACTTTGGGTCATACCCTGGCACCCATAGGTGCCTTGCTTTGGAGTTTGGCCTCCAGACTCTTGGTTACTACCTGACATCACACTGCCCATTTTCCCCCATCTGCTGTCCTGATCTCAGATAATGGTTGATGTGATATGTCGGTATCCTGTGATGAGGGCAACCACTATTGAGTGCTTTCAAAAAGGGTAGCTCAATAACAGCACCTATTCACAGGGCTACTGGACAGGGAGGGCAACCAGGCAGGGATGGTCGGCGAATATAGCAACAGGGTGTTACTATATGTACACACGAGCAAGCATGCCATTCGATGCATGGAAGAGGAGGGAGGGTTTGTGAGGTGTAGCATTGTGGTGGGCTGCCAAGCTGGCCATGTGGCATGGTGGGTTGGTGACAGGCTAGGGTTGGGAGGGTGCCTGTTCGATTCTGGGTGCATTGGTTTTTATGCGCCAGTCCGGGATTTTCTCTTTTTTTTTTGTTTTGCACCCCCCCAACATGCACCCCCCCCGGAGTTGAGAATCCTTTAGTAGGTGGGTGCGGGGGGAACAGCCCCCGCATTACCAAAAAATCTGTCTTCAGCCCCCTTTTACTCTGTGCTGCGAGTGTACATTGCCAATATTGATTTTCGGTGATGTGCACATGCCCTAATGGTTATTGCCTTTCCACAATCACAGTTATGACATGGAACTGATATGTCATATCTGGAACATCCGAGGCCTAAGTTCCCCTCTCAAAAGGAAACAAGTCCTGTCACTCTTAAAAAGACTTAAATCCTGTCTGGACTTTTTTCAAGAAACTAAACTGCTTGTAGCAGACCACACCCATCTTCAAAGAGACTGGGTCAGACATGTGATACATGCCTCCATGCGAACCTACAAAAGTGGCCACACTTCTGCATAAATCAATTAGATGCTCCACTATCTCCATGTAGCAGGACCCTCAAGGTCATTGGTTCATGGCCCTAATAGGGGCGCCTACTGTTCCTATTCTGCTTGTCAATATATATACTCCAAATGAGGGTGATCCCGACTTTTTACACGGAATTGTGCAGAAGGTGGGGGACGTTTACTCACTCCTGCCATTCCAGTGTAACGGGCAGGGATTTCAATCTCACTTTGATGCCAAGAATCGACAGAAGTAACTCCAACACTCTAACCACATTTGGAGCACAACACACTCGGCTGCAACGACGTTTGTTTGGAGGGAGGTGCTACTTATTTATTACATCTTAATAAACTGGATGGTTTTAAATAGTATCCTAGCATTGGATTTTTTGCTGTTTGAGCACATAGTCGAGTGCATTGTTCTACAGTGCTGATTTTTTTTCTCTGGCTCCACTGCGGGTAAACTGAGCCACTCAGTTTGTTCCATTTGTATTCACTGTAACCATGTTAGAAGCTCCCAAGCAGCATGGCTCTTTATGCTAGATCAAGGTCTGGCAGATGTATGGTGTTTCTTCCACCCACAAGATATAATTTGGTATCACTCAGTATATTTGGATAGAAGTAGACTTGTAGCCCATCGGAACTGTCTCCCACGCCTAGTGGGCATATTATACCTTAGGTGTTAGAATTTTGATGGTACCTTTCTAATTCAATCTTGAATCTGTCAAAAACAGTTCTGTTGACCACATACTGAGGTAGGGTATTCCATAATTGTGGGGCCCTTACTGTGTAGCAGTTATCTCGCTTGTTGGTGTTGGCCTTTGATATTTTTGGTTACCAATTATGAGATCTTAGGTTTACCATCCTATCCCTGAAGCCTATGTCATATTGTGTAGTGAGATCTAAATTGTTTAGTATTTTGAACAATAATAATGTATCACCACTTTTTGTTCTCATCTACAGATGGAACAAGTCCAAGTTCCCCAATATTTCACTATATGGCATGTTCCTAAACCTTGGAATCAACTTGATGATCCTTCTCTGTACACTCTCAATTAAGTTAATATCCCTTTTGAGGTACTGTAGGGAGACCAAAATGAGGACTCATAGTCCAGATGCGGCCTTATATATGTTCTAGATAGCGAGATCAAACACTGTTTGCTTCTGGACACAAATGCCTTTTTTATGCAGCTAACCAACCAGTTGGCAGTCTGAATAACATTTCTACAATAGTTGGTGGAAGTGAGGTTATTATTTGGTATGATACCCAAATCACATTCATTCTCTACTGGTTTGAGAAGAACACTATTTACACAGTATGACCTTAAGGGATTATTCTTTCCTATATGGAGAATGATACATTTATCAGCATTGAATTTCATTTTGTTTACTTTGCTCCATAATTCAATACAATTTAAATCCTTTACTAGAGACTGGTATTTCTCCTCAGTGTGGCTTCTTCACCACTGATTTTGGTGTCATTTGCAAATTTTAATATATTGTGTTTTACCTCTTGATGCGTGATACTAATATACAAACCAAACAATGCTGGACCCAGGAGAGATCCCTGGGGCACACCATGAGTGACCAAGCCTTCCTCCAACAGATATCCACTCAGCCTTACATGCTGAGTTCTATTAGTCAGCCATTCTTCAACCCATCTTACAAAATACAGACTAAGTCCCATGCTCTTTAGTTTTGCAACCAACTCAAAATGTGGCATGGTGTTGAAGGCCTTTTTAAAATCCAAGAAGACAACATCAACAGGTGTACCATTATCCAAACTGGTACTAACCCTGTCATAAACAGTCATCAGATTTGTAGTGCATGATCTCCCTGGAGTGAAACTATGTTGGGTAGTGTCATATTGACCCTTAGCTTGAGTCTCATTGTCTAGACGTACTTTCATTAGTTTTTCCATCACCTCACATGGTACTAATGTAAAACTTATTGGCCAGTAGTCTCCTACTAGTGACTTGCTGCCTTTTTTGTAAATGGGAATGACGTAAGCCTTTTTCCAATCAGAGAGGACTTTACCTAGTTTGTATGATTTGTTAAAAAGTATTGTATTTGGGAAGCACAAAGATGCCTCAAGTTCCTTTATAAATTCTGGATGGATTCCATTGGGGCCATGGAAGCAGTCCAGAGAAGAGCATCAGAAATGATACTTGCACTGCACAATCAGCATTATCAGTAAAGACTCAGAGAACTTAACATCTATTCACTGAAAGAGTGAGAAGGGAGAGAGAGGAGATGTGATAGAGACTTTCAAATACCTTAGAGGAATAAACAAGGTATAGGAGGGGAGCATATTTCAGAGAAGAAAGTGCACCAGGATAAGGGGACATAACATGAGGCTGGAGGGAGGGAGGCTTCGAGGGAATGCTAGGAACTATTTTTTCACAGAGAGGGTGGTGGATCCATGGAACAGCCTAGCAGTGGAGGTGGTGGAAGTGAAAACAGTACGGGGATTCAAAAGTGCATGGGATAAGCATTAAGGCATCATGCTGTGCAGCAGAGCGGAGGAACGGCACTCCAGATAAGGGTAGTGACTGCCAAACCAAGTAGGGAAATGGGCAGACTAGGTGAACCAGCTGGTCCTTATCTGCCATCATATTCTATGTTTCTATGGGGCCTGGGGATGATTTCAATTTTGTACCATTCAAAGGAGATAGTACTTCTTCCTTGGTGAAAATGTGTAGTTCTGTTCCGGATGATTTATCTGTTACCCTGCCTATATTCTTTTCTTTAAAAACTGTGCAAAACTAATTATATAGGGTTTCTGCTATTGTGAGAGGATCCCTTATAGTTTCGTTGTTGTAAACCAGTGGTCCAATGTATCTGTCCCCACTCCTGTTATTAGTGATATAGGAAAAGAAGGATGTCTGATTGTCTCAAGTATATGCTATTTTAAATTCTAACTTATTTCTTTCTTTCCTAATTCATTGTTTGGTTGCTCTCTGTTCTGCCCTGTACTTGGATTTTGTTTGTTCAGACGGATTCTTTTTAAATGTTATATAAGCTTGCTCCTTTTTATGTTGTCTTGTGCATGCACAAGCAACATTTAGTGATAGCTTGGTGGAGTAGCAAGTTTTGGAGGTGCGGTCATGTTGTGGCCAATGGCACCACTGCTTTTTTGGGCTCGGCTCTGTGGCACCAATAAACGAGCACACTGTCTATGCCAGCTGCTCAGAAGCATGCCACCAACTTGAAACTATTTTGCCACTGCAATAAGGGAACGACCTGTTATTGCAGGGTGTATCTTGCCTGGTGTAACATTTCAATACACATGGCAGCTGTCGTCATCCACCTATTACAGTCCTGCATGAAAGCCGATGTTGGGGGCACCCAGTCCCCTTGTTGGCATTCCCCATCCCCAGTTCATTTGTCTACAGGGGAGCCCAATCCACATCTGCATAATGTCCCCCTATTTTAATTTGTCTGCTGAGGGGGGTGCCCAATCCTCCTCGGCATCATGCACCCCCCCAAACACAGACACATTTTCTGTACCAATGGGGATCCCAATCACTGTCCGCTTCAGTCCACCTTCCAAAAAAACACAGGTGGCACACTGGGAGCCCACCCCAGTGTGCCAAGACAAACCTGTAAAAAAAAAAAAAAAAAACTCCTGCAATGTCAATTTGTTGTTTTTTACCTGTAAAGAGAGAATTGTCTCTCGTTGTCTCAGTGCCCCCTCCTCAATCTGGATCCACCTCTGCACACCTCACCCATACTTACCTCTGGAGCCCAGCGCGATGATTTTCAGTGGAGCAGGAACATATCTGCACTCTTCAAAGCAGACCGTGAACTGAAGAAATGCCGGTAAGCTGTATAATGGGGGGAGGGGGGGATTTCAACTTAGGTGGATATCTTGGCCATTTTTGTAAATTTTTTAACTTTTGGCTCCTAATTTTCAACATGGGGTTCTTGGGACCCCACCTTATGAACTCAGTCACTGTCATGTCATTATTCAGTCCTGAAAGGTGATTTCACGGTCACTGCGGGAAATCACCTTTCGGGTCCGATCCAAGAAATGACAGAGTCACTGCTCATGAGGTGGGCTCCCCAAAACCCTACATTGCAAATCTGGTGAAACAATTCCCAATAATTACAATGTTACGAGCATGCATTGGGCAGTTTCCATGCACACTCATAACTCTGAGAATTTTTTATATTTTCACTCCACATTTTCAACAGTTCCCTTTGTGCACACCTCCTTATGAACAGTACAGCTGTCATTTTTCACATCCTGCCCAAAATGTGTTTTCACATATCTGGTGCACAATGGCACGGTCACTGTGGGGAAATCAACGTTCAGGACAGAATAACAAAATCACAGTGCCACTGTTCATGAGCAAAGGTCCCAAATGCTTTCATGAGGTGGGGCCACAAAAAGGCCATGTTGAAAATTTGGAGAGCAAATAGCAACAAACGCCCCAGGCTTTAGGGTTTCTAACCATAACATCCCACCCTGTAGAGACTGACAGGCGTCAGTGGTGTGCCTTTGGATTGTCGGCTGTTATGCGCATGCCATTTTACCCCTGCCCTGCAGCCAGTGACAGGCATCAAGGTGTGCCTTGGACTCTTTGGCCCCAAAGTTCACCCCATTTTCCTATACTGCACTCATCTCAACATATTTCCTTATGGAATGGGCTGAGCATAAGGCCCGATTAACCAAAGGCACAATCTGACACTTGTCAAAGTCTGCAGGGTAAGGTAAGGTGAAATGGCATGAGCATTATGGCCTTCAACCAAAAGGCACACCTCAATGCCTGTCAGTCTCTGCAGGGCAGGGTGGGGTTGATGTCAGTTCAGTACTTCACTGCCATTCCTAATATGCAGTTCTCTAACTCCTGTACTACTAGTGCCAACGCCAGCAAGACAACATTCAACATTGACAAATGCTTGTTTTGTATTTGTCTCATGATTTTGGTGGTTAACCATGTGGGGATTTTGCCTTTGTTGTTGTACTTTTGCCTTAAGCAGACTCATTTGTCTCCTAACCCTTTCAGTTTCTTTTTTATAAGGCCTCAACAGTGTTGCACGGATAAGTCTTTCATTTTGATTTTCACTCAAAGGACTCAAGACTGCTTCTAATGCTCAAGTAATGAGCCTTTACATATATATGAAAGGGTATATTAGGGATGTCAATACTCTGACATGCTGCTGAACTGAAATATAGGATGCTGTGGTCACTGCTGCCTAAATTCCCATGTACCATTCATTATATTGCTCAGCTGTATTTACAAATTTGTAATAGTTAGGTCCAGAGTGTCAATACCTCTAGTAGGTACCATTACTTTTTGTTCAAGACCTTGTTGTAATACAGTGTTGATGAAATTTGTTTTTGGGTGGTGTTTGACATTAATTAAAAATAGGGAGTGTAGTACAGCACCTCAGAGAAAGTGACTACTCCTGCTATTCTGCTGTTCATGACATTTGCAGTCATTTAAATTTCTGGCAAACTTCTTCCCACATTACACAAGTGGTAATTAGCTCTATGATCAAGCCACTGGTAACCTCCAACCATGCCCCAGTGCAACTCCACTTTATTTGGGGGACTATCTCCCCTAAACCCCCATCTTGGAGACTCAACTTGCTCCTGCTCAAGGAACTAGACTTTATTCACTGAATCCAAAAGGAGACAACCCACTTTTTAGTGGATAATGACCCCCAAAACACTCAGCAAGGGTCACTTGGGAAGCATTTAAATGCACAGTTTGGTGAAAAATTATTAGTTTGTAAAATGGGAAAATGATTTCCTAAAATGTGATTGGCTGAAACAACTTCACAGCTGTGTTCTTATCAGCCCATAACTGTTCAACCAGCACTAACATCACAAGCCTGACCCCACATTGTAGAATATCACTGTTCTACCATGAGGGAAAATCCTTTTAGCAAGGGGCATAGAGCACGCAGAAGCAGTGGGGAACACAGTACCACCCCGAGGTACAGTCCTGTCAGCAAGATGTGTACAGCGTGGAGAACTAGCGGGTCAAAAGCAGCAAACCATAATAGAAAGAAGAAATGTCTGATACAGCTGACGCATACTTTGACATCAACTTTTAAGAAATACTCACCTCTTTTTAAGAAAACCAAAATCGGTCCAGTGACAACAGCCATACAGCAGCCTGCAAGGAAAAAGAAAAAACAGTGTCGGTAACTACTGACAGCTGAAGAACTGGAAAGCCTAGAGAAATAAAAACATGAAGCAAACGCTCATAAAACAACAATGTGGGCACTGTCTGCGTTAGAGAACTGGTGCAGAACAAAATACATAGAAATACATTTCCAGACAGTAGCCCTGACCTCTTTCATATCCTACATCCTTCTAAAGAAGTGGCCAGAAAGGTGAAAGAAAAAAGGCTGGCTTTCAAGAGGTACAAGGAAACACAGAGGGAGGAAGATAAGGGACTGTATCTGGAAAAGCTAAGAGAGGCAGGGAAACCAGTCAGCGGTGCAAAGGCACAAACAAAGGAAATAATAGAGCAGGCAATAAAAAGAGGTGATAAGACCTTTTTTAGGTATATCAGTGAACGAAAAAAGTCCAGAGGAGGGATTGTGAGACTAAAAGGGGAAGGAGGGGTGTGTGTGGAAGAGGACCCAGAAAAGGCAGAAATCATGAACACATATTTTTGTTCAGTATTTACAGAAGAAAGAGAATGGGAGGGACCACAGCTAGGGGATAGAAGCATCAAGGGAAAGGAGGTGGATACTAGTCCATTTATGGAGGAGAGAGTCCTAAAGGAGCTAGCAGAACTGAAAATAGACAAGGTAATGGGGCTGAATGGAATACACCCCAGGATCCTAAAAGAAATCAGAAGGGAGCTGATAGCAGCTGTGTTCAACAAATCAATAGAAACGGTGTCATTCCGGAGGACTAGAGGAGGGCAAATGTAGTCCCCCTCCATAAAAGTGGGAGCAGAGAGGAGGTGGGCAACTACAGGCCTTGGTAGTGGGGAAACTGATTAAATTATTACTGAAAGAAAGAAATGTGACATATCTAGAGGACTGTGGGATACAGGTTCTGAGGCAGCATGGGTTCACAGCAGGGCAGTCTTGTCAAACAAATCTGATTGATTTCTTTGACTGGGTGACCAGGCAGGTTGATCAGGGGTGGGCAGTGGTTGTGGCCTACCTGGATTTCAGCAAGGCTTTCAACGCCATCCCACATAGGAGGCTTGTAAACAAGCTTGGTAGCCTGGGAGTGGGGACAAGGGTGGTAAAATGTGTCAGAAATTGGTTGAGCAGAGGGACACAGAGGGTGGTGGTGAACGGAGCTTGGTCTGGGGAGAGGAGGGTGACCAGCGGGGTGCCACAGGGATCAGTATTGGACCAGTCCTCTTGAATGTCTTTATAAGTGACATTGCAGAGGGGCTGGAAGAGAAGGTACACCTGTTTGCAGATGACACTAAGATCTGCAACAGGGTGGACATTTCAGGGGGTGGAGAAAATGAAGAGGGACCTAAGAAAGCTGGAGGAGTGGTCAGGAGTGGGGTAGCTGAGATTCAATGCAAAGAAATGCAAGATCATGCATTTGAGGTATAGAAATCCAGGTGAGGAATACAAGATGGGGGGGCGGTTCTGATGGCCACCAAACAAGAAAGGGACATGGGGTGATTTTATCTGATGACATAAGGTGACCAGACAACGTGAGAAGGCTGTAGGGAAAGCAAGTGGGATGCTGGGGTGCATAGGGAGAGGACTCACCAGCGAAACAAATTCTGGCTGAGCAACTATGGCTGCATTAACTAGATAAGGGTGTTTCATGGGCTTAAACATAAACATGAATTGTATTTAGTAAGGCTTTCCATACCATTCCACATATGACTTGTGATCAAGATGGGCAGCCAGAGAATGGGTCACAAGCTGGTAAACTGGGTTAGTAACTGGTTGAATGAAGAAGATAGAGAGTCATGGTAAATGGTGCTCAATGTAAGTAAAGGAGTGTGATCAGCAGGGTGCCATAGGGATCTGTCCTGTTTAATGTCTTCATAAGTGAAATTACGAAGGGGCTGGAGGGAAAAGTGTGCCTCTTTGTGAATGACACTAAGATCCACAACAGGATGGACACTCCGGGAAAGGTGGAAAAAATTAGAAGGGACCTAGGTAAATTGGAGGAATGGTCTGAAGTGTGGCAGCTGAGAATTAATGCAAAAAAGTACAAAATCATGTATTTGGGTTGCAGGAACCCAGCGGGGGACTGATGGTCTCCAAACAGGAAAGGGATTTTGGGATAATCATACTGGATGACCTAAAGGTGGTTAAACAATGTACCAAGGCTACGGGGAGAGCCAGTGGGATACTAGGGTTCATAGGAAGAGGCATCACCAGCAGAAGGAAGGAGGTGATCATGTCACTGTGCAGATCACTGGTGAGGCTTCATTTTGAATACGGTGTCCAGTTCTGGAGGCTGTACCTCTGTAAGGATGTAGACAGAGTGGAGGCAGTAAAGAAGGACAACAAAGATGGTGCAGGGCCTGCACTAAAAGTCATATGAGGAGAGACTGGGAGAAATCAATATATATACCCTGGAGAACAGAAGAGAAGAGACAGGGGTGACATGATAGAAACCTTCAAATATCTAAAAGGCATAAATAGGGTGCTGGAAGGTAGCATCTTTCAGAAAAGGAGATGTCCATGAACGAGGGGGCATAACATGCGGTTGGAAGGTGGTAGATTATGGGGTACTGTGAGGAAGTATTTCTTGACAGAAAGGGTGGTGGAACCTGTAGAGACTTCACAAGTCAGTTTCATTATGAAACAGCGAAAAAAAAACACGTGACGCATTTCGTATAATACTACTATACACTACAAAAAATGTAGGATGAGCAACTTAATGCATAACCTATGTGTTCTGTTGCCTCGGGGTTCTAATTCAAATGGACCTCTCGAGCTTTGCTTTCCTGGTCAGAGGGAATCGGAACAGTGTGGCTGAAGACACTGATTGTGCATAGTTGCCCATCCAGTATTCTTTACATTTAGTGCTGCATTGAAGATTTCTTTGTAATACACCTTTGACATACAATTGCTTCATATTAGACCAAGATTCTGGTCTATTCAATTCAATTTTTTTAAGATGAAGAGCAACATTTTTTGGAAGAAACCAAAGGAATAACAACCTATAAGTCAGGAGGCAGTGTCTCATAAATTGTTTTCTATGTAGGTGTGAAGGACTACCCAGCTGTCAGCTGTCCAGCAATATCAATTTTGACATCTCTGCAACAATTGACACCAGAGTTTAGCTAACAATATGCTGCCCAGCAGAGATTTATCAACTGCAGAATCAGTTTCAGTCTCATGTTTCTATGAAATGGCTACTGCCTTGATTTAAAATAAAACTGATTTAGAGAGAGATATGCCTGGACAGCTGATATCTAAAGGTAAGCCCAATACCTCATCCCTTTTGCACCTATGCACCACTCTAGAAATTGAGTATTTTAATATCTTTTTTTAATTCTTTACTTCCTGCCAGTTGTATTATCACAGTAATCCATTGCACAGTGTGGAGTGCACTGAAACTTATGCATGTCTGGTGTTGCTGGTCACTTGCCAGTTTTGGGTAAATCCCAGCCCAGCCCACACCTTGTTGTGGATTATTAAAGGAAAACTGCATGTTAAAATTGGGAAAATGCATGTATTTTTGTTTTTTATGTTCTTACTTCACCTCAGTGTTTTTTGTTTCTGCTCAGGCTATGACAGGAGATTTTCTAACTTTCCCTGGCTGTTTTATGGGCCCTGGAGGCTGATATTCAGGTTGCTTTTATTGCATCTTGTCCCAGAGAATCTTCCCAGAGTGCCCTTTGCTCTGATGTCTAATAGCCCCTTCAGGAGGCCAGTGTCCTGTTACAGAGTCTTTATTACAGCTCAGCCACAGCAGAGAGAACATAGTAGCCAGAAGTCACACAGCTAGTCTTTGGGTAAATGTAATAAATTTCCTAAATATTGGTGCCTTATCCAGCTGTATTCTGCTTAAGGTGTTGTGCGCGCGCGCGTGTGGGTGTGTGTGTGAGTGTGGGTGTGTGCATGTGTTTAAGCATGTCACTGTTTAAAGTAGTTTTGCCTGCACTCATTTTGCTATACCTCTTAGTCACTTCTAGTTTTTGCACCAGTACTAAGTAGCAGAAATGGAACAGCACTTTATAGGTTGTTCAAGTAGTCCCTACATGAAATAATATATGCAGCATTGGAATGGTTTATATAAACTAGTTTGGAAACATCATGGATCACAGGCAGCTATTTATAAAACAAGTCTGTGATTGCTCCATAGAAACACAGAAACGTAGACTTTGACAGCAGATAAGGACTGCATTGGCCCACCTAGTCTGCCCATTTCCCTACCTACAGGATAAGCTGCAGATTCTAGTTAACCAACAGCCTATTTCTTCTTACCCCCCACAAGAATTGCCTTATGTCTGCCCCATGTATTCTTGAATTCTCCCACAGTTTTAGACCCCCCAACCTCTTCAGGAAGGCTGTTCCATGGGTCCACTACCCTCTTTGTGAAAAAATACTTCCTCACATTGCCCCTGAACCACCCCCCCATCTTTAAATTGTGTCCCCCTGTTCTTGCACATCTCTTTTTCTGAAAGATGCTACTCTCTTAGACTTTGTTGATTCCATTGAGGTACTTAAAATGTTCTATCATGTCCCCCCTCTCCCTCCTTTCCTCAAGGGTATACATATTAAGCTCCTTTAGTCTCTCCTCGTATGGCTACTCTTGCAGACCCTGCACCATTTTAGTTGCCCTCCTCTGGACTTCCTCTATCCTGCCTATGTCCTTGTGGAGATGGGGTCTCCAGAACTGGATGCAGTACTCCAGATGGGGTCTCACCAACTATCTGTACAGAGGGATAACAACTTCCTGTTTTCTGCTGGCAATGCCTCTCCCTATACATCCCCGTATACCTCCAGCCCTCCCTACTGCCTTCTCACATTGCTTGCTAACCTTAAGGTCATCTGATATGATTACCCCCAGGTCCCTTTCCATTTTTGTTGTTGTTACTACCTCCCCTCATTGTGTAATCTTCCCCATGGTTTTTGTTTCCTAGGTGCATTATTTTGCACTTCTTTGCATTGAATCCAAGCTGCCATACTTCTGACTATTCCTCCAACCTTGCCAAGTCCCTTCTCATCATTTCCACGCCTCCTTGTGTATCAACCCTGTTGCAGATCTTTGTGTCATCTGCAAAGAGGCATACTTTTCCTTCCAGTCCCTCTGCAATGTCACTTATAAAGACATTAAAAAGGACTGGACCTGGTACTGAACCCTGCGGTACCGCACTAGTAACCCCTCTTTCTTCAGAGTAGACTCCATTTACAATTACCTTCTGTGTCCTGTTGTCCAGCCAATGTTTTACCCAGGCTACCAGCCTGGGACTCACTTCCAGGCTGGTTAATTTGACCAATAATCTTTTGTGTGGGACTGTGTCAAATGCCTTTCTAAAGTCTAGGTAGACCATGTCCACAGTCCGTCCCTGGTCTACTACTTTGTTCACCCAGTCAAAGAAATCAATTAGATTCATCTGACATGACCTTCCCTCTGTGAACTCATGCTACCTTGGATCCTGTGCCCCACTGCCCTCTAGGTACTCAACAATTCTTTCCTTCAGAAGTGATTCCATCTCTTTCCCTACCACAGAGGTCAAACTGACAGGTCTATAATGTCCTGCCTCTGACTTGGTACCACTTTTGTGAAGGGGAATCACATCCGCCTTCCTCCAGTTCTCAGGTACCACACCATCCTCCCATGATTTGTTAAAAAAGGTGGTCAGTCATTTCACTAGTTCTCCCCTTAATTCTTTTAGAATTCTGGGGTGAATTCTGACAGGCCGCTTTGCTTTGTCCACCTACAGTTTTAGGAGTTCTTTCAGAACCCTTTCTTCTGTGAAAGGACTGGTGTCGACCCCCTTATCAAAAGTGCTTCTGTTAATTGGATTAAGCACCTCCCCCTCCTCCTTCTTTGTGAATACTAAGCAGAAATATTCGTTCAGTATCCCTGCTTTTTCACTGTCCCTCTCTACCCACCCACCGTCCATTCTATTTAGCCTCACTATCCCTCCCTTTGTCTTTCTATGCTCCCTGATGTGCCTATAAAAGGTTTTATCCCCCTTCTTAACCGAGTTGGCTATCTTTTCTTCAGTTTGGGCCTTTGCTATTCTGACTTCCCTCTCTGCTTCCTTCTGCCTTAATTGGTGCAGCTCTCTACCCTGCTCCTTCTGTGTTTCCTTATACTTCCTGAATGCTATCTTTTTCTCTCTGACTTTCCCCACAACCTCTTTTGAGAACCATAGTGGCTTTTTCTTTCATTTTGATTTGTTTATTTGCTTGAAACAGAGGCTTGTTGCCTATGTGATGGTAGTTTTGATGTTTCCCCATTGTTGCTCCACCCCTCCTTCTAGCCTGTTTGCTAGTGCTTTTCTAAGGCACTCTCCCATCTTGCTAAAGTCAGCCCTTCTGAAGTCCAGTACCCTCACTTTTGTATGGCTTGATTCTGTAGCTGAGTTTATTGTGAACCACACTGTTTGATGGTCACTTGTTCCCAGATGGCAACCCACTTCTAGATCTGAGATCCTCTCACTGTCCCCATTTGAGAGTATGAGATCTAAGATTGCTCCCTCATGAGTGGGTTCTGAAACTAGCTGTCTGAGGCATGCCACCTGTAGGGCATTGAGAATGGCCTTGCTCTTGGATGTGGCTGTAGCAAATGTGGTCTAGTTAAAATTTGGCATATTCAGGTCTCCCATCAACAGTATCTCTCATTTCTCTGACATCCTAACAATGCCTTTTATCATATCCTTGTCCATTCCTTCCCCCTGATGTGGGGGTCTGTATACAACCCCTGTGCAGATTGTGGTGCCATTTCCAGTCTCTAAGGTGATCCACAGTGCCTCCTCTCCTCCCTGTTTACTCATTCATTCAGTTGCTTTTATCCCTTCCTTTACATAAAGAGCTACTCCTCCACCTCTTCTCCACTCCCTGTCTCTCCTGTAGGTTATGTACCCTGGTATGTTAACATCCCAGTCATGGTTCTCTGTGTACCATGTTTCTGTGACTGCTATGATATCCAGGCATCCCTCTTCCATTAAGGCCACCAGTTCAGGGAGCTTGTTGCCCATACTATGGTCATTGGTACTCATTACCCTCCCTTTTCTGATGGCCTTACTCCTTTTTACCCCATCCCTGTCCTTATTGCTTTTGTCACTTTCTCCATTTACCCCTGCCATTTGCTCCAACAATGCTCCAATAATGTTCCTTCCCTTCCCCCATTGCATAGCAGAAGGCACATCATTTTATCTCAGCAGCAGTTACTGCTGCATGCAATCTGTATATAAACTGTGTCACTTTGCCCAGAATCCTGCCCCCTCCCAGTTTTGATCAACATATTATGTACGTTTGATTCAGTTGCTTATGTCTTTCATAGAAGACAGTGTTTACAGACAAATGTAATCATTTTGCAGCTGTGGTCATCCAATGGCTAAGAAGGCTTCAGGATTGTTTGTGTTTGTGTGATCTACTCCAGGAACCCTCTGTATGATTTCTTCAGGTTTTATTGTTAAAACCAGCTAGTGCCATATTAACTGAAACTTTTAAATATTTAAAGAGCTGCTTGCTAATGGCATATTCCTCCTGTTTGTGTAAGTGCTGTCAGATGCTATATGGTTTCTACTTGTGATGGTGTGTGGTGGGGAAGGGGGGATGAGGTGGTTGGATCATCTACTCAAAGCATGAGGCTTTTATATTGTGGGAAACCAAGCAAGTAAACTCAACCAGCATGGTTAGGAAACAAAATAATTCACACTTCTGGTTGAGTGGGGAAGGGGATACCAGCAAAGCAGGAGTTTCTGAGTTTGCAAAAGGTAGTAAATTATGCACTGAAACTTAAGCAAAGAAAAGGCCTATAAAACACTTTTAAGGTGGTTTCAACTTGCAAAAAAGGCAGTACTGGGAAGGGCTCAATTGTTGGGGAGGTTTCATGTTGTAAAAAATGGCAGTACTGGGGAGTGCTCAATTAACTTCTTAAGCCAGAGGAAAAATAGTGATCTCAAGCTCCCATACACACACAGGCAGCATAGTAATGAGGCTTCAGTGGAGGACACTATTTTAACTCTCTATCATGTTGTTTGGAAGGTAATTTATGAAGGAAATCCTTTTCTCAAAGCAAAATGTCTGCAGGGCTACATCCACTGCAGCCATAAAAAGGAGGTGGTGATGCCACTGTACAGATCACTAGTGAGACCTCATCTGGAGTACTGTGTCCAGTTCTGGAGGGTGCATCTCAGGAAATATATAGATAGAATGGAAGCAGTATAGATAAGGGCAACTAAAATGGTGCAGGGGTTGCATCAGAAGCCATACGGAGAGAGACTGAAATACCTCAATATGTATTCACTGGAGGAGAGAAGAAAGGGGAGATATGATAGAAACCTTCAAGTACCTAAAGGGTATCAGTAAGGTACAAGAGGGTAGCATCTTTCAGAGAAGAAAAGGTTCAAGAACAAGGGGTTGTGATATGAGACTAGAAGGGGTAGACTCTGGGGTAATGTGAGGAAGTATTTCTTCACAGAAATGGTGCTGGATGCATTGAACAGCCTCCCAGCAGAGGCGGAGGGGGCTAAAATGGTGGGGGAATTCAAAATTGCATAAAACAAACATAAAGGAACACTAACAATAGGGATGAAAGGGGAAGCCGCATGTCAGGTAGGGAATGTGGTTTAAGCACTGGGCAGGAAAAATGGATACTCTAGATGGGTCCAGTAGTGCTTACCTGTCATCAAATTCTATGTTTCTATGTACAGAGTTTCTACACTGAAGTCAGACAAGTGGATGGCACAGAACTTAGTCTAGCTAGCCTAGTAGCACTCAGAGCTGGCCTTAACAGGAACATGAACAGCCCACCTGTCAGCAGTTGTATAAACCTACACAGCCATCCTGAACTTCAGCCGGCAAACTACATCTTCACTGCAGTCTGCAAGAAATACAAGATGCAAGGAAAGGACACTGAGGATCATCCCCCCCTGCCATCAGCAAACAAGACCTGGGAATACTCAAAACATCATCTATCATGTCACCAGATAATCCCCACAGCCTGCTGCTGTATAGCCCGCAGGTGCCAAGAAGGACTTAAGCAACTTAGTCCAGAACACTTCAAGCTTTAAACAGATGACAAAGGGGCTGAATACATTACCCTGACATTCAACGAGTTCACAAAGAACCACAAAAAAATGACTCAAGGAAACAATAATATAGGGACTACATCTATGCCCCACCGAACAACCCCTCTCTACCCTGTTAATTCATTCAAAAAATACATCCCAAAACTGCCCCCTAATCCACCAGCATTCTATTGTCATCTCAGGAAACTAGCACTCTCTTTATACAAAGCAGTAGAAATCAGGTATAAGAGAGACCCTTTAGGAATCAACTACCTCATTAGCCTCTTGCCAAAAATAAGTCAAGAATCAGGGCTATCTATGTGCTACACGAACCATTCATTGCACAACCACCATGCAGCTACTCTCACAGGCAGGCCTGCAGGCCAGAGAAATAATGGCTGTAACGGCACAGGGAAGAATCGAGCCTCAGGTTCTACTGGACTGCAACCAACAAGATCAACAACAGTGAGCAACATTCTAGCACAAAAGACAAATGTAAAAAAAAAACAGCCAAAATGCTTGTGCATCCAGCTCAAACGAAGAACAGCCATGCTGTACCTACAATCTCTAACCGGCAGCTCCTGAAAGTGATGATGCATCCTGTGACACAACATGTCAAACAGCCACAAGAAACCTCCCTCAGACAACAGTGATTCAGGAATTTAAAGAAACCACAACCAATACACCATTAATTTTACAAAATTGCTATATGGAAAAGGTTGAATTCATCAATTTCTCAAAGTAAAACAATGCAAAACAATGCTTTTACAGCACATAGTATGAAATATTACAGACTGTTACAGCAGTTTCACAGAAGTTAAATTTAAGACATGAATTTTAAAAAAAAGTTGAGTTTATCTCTTACTACAGTATTTAAAACCTTTCATTCAATAGTTTAGCAACATAAAGTATGCACAGAAACTTCATTATACAGTTAATACAAGTTCATGAAAAGGGACTATTTGTTTTCAAAGCAGTTAAAAATATGTAATCCAATTCTAGAATGATTGTGCAAGTTGCCACCAAAGGCGACTTGCGCCAAACAAAGTTGCGCCAGGGACCCTGAGCTAATTCTTTTTCAGGTAGGGTCCCCACGGCTAAGTTCTGTGACTTGTGCAAACCATACCGGTACACCAAATGGAGGGCATACTGGAATGGTTGGCCAGAAGCCTTTGGCTTGCCCAAGTGCCCCCCCCCACACACTGTACAGCCCAGCAAGGCTAGTGGACCCCAACCTCCCACCAATGCCCCGAACCCCCAAACAAAACACCTCACAAGGCTAGCACCCCCCTCCATGCCTGATTCCCCCAAACACATGCCTTATGCCCAGCAGGGTTAGCACCCGCCCACAGTGCCTGATCCCCCCTTTGATAGTAAAAGCCCTGTAGGGCTAGCACCTCCACTTCCCAATCCCCAGAATTGTGATATGCAATAAAAAATGATTAACATAGCCCCGATCTACCTGGTAGTCTAATGGCCCCATCCCCCCTCCTGGCAGAGCCAGTCCACTCCGCACCCGCCTGTCCCCAGCCAGCGAGTGGGACAGCCCACCTCTCACCACCATGGCCAGCCACTGACTGAGCTCTGAATGAGCACGTACTACTGTAAATAGTACATGCTCAATGAATGACAGCTCATTCACTGTGTGCATACTATTTATACGGAGCTCAGTTGGTGGCTGGCCATGGCAGTAAGAGGTGTGCTGTGCCATTTGCCAAATGGGGATGGATGAGGAGGTTCAGGGTGGACTGACATTGCTGGGTGGGGGTCACTAAGCTACCAGGAAGATCGGGGACTATGTTAATTATTTTATATTGCATCTCAACTCTGAGCATTGGGGAGTGGAGCCACAATATTGGGGGATGGGGGCAGGGGGTACCATAGCCCTGCTGAGCTTTCTTCAAACATTATTGGGGGGATTAGGGGCAGGGAGTTCGATACTTTTTACTACTGGTTTGGGGATGTGGCTGGGGGAGTTTGCATATACTGGGGGATCAGGGCTGGCGGCACATTGGTGAAACCCCCAGTGGATGCAAAGTACACTTACACCAGCTATTTGCTGGTGCAACTGTGCTTTGATGGATGCCCTCCGGGGATTGTTGTAGAGTAGCAAATTCAAGGACTTGGAGGCTGCCCTTCAAGAACAGGGTGCAACTACTGCCATAAACCCCCTAGCACCATGTCACAGGGAGTTTATGATGTAACTGGTGGTGTAAGTCAACTTTGGCACAAGCTGCTTGCGACGTGTCTCAGGCTGCTTTGCAGAATACTGACTCTCACAGCTCCTGGTCTAAACTGCTACTTGCACCATTTTTTTATGGCGCAAGTCAGTTTACACCAGATGTAACACTTTGAGAATCAGACCCAAGCAGTTTTAAACTTAAAATAAAAACAAAAGGTTCAAACTTTATTCTATGTCTTGTGTGTGATTCAGTGCCCATTTTATAAGTGCAATAACACACTCCGGTGTCAGTTATGTCATGATAAGAGCAGCTCCAGGTGCAAAAGGCACTCGGTGCAAGTGCCTCATGCCTTATAATGCACCTGGGCATGCTCTTATCAGGACATAACTCACAACTCATTGTGTGTTATTGCTTGAATGCTGCACATCAACGGTGCCAGTCGGAGCAGACTCTTTGTACCCTTGAGGAAGACCAATAATTGAAAGAGACCCTCTACAAAACAGACCCTCATCCCAACTCTAACTCAGAACTGCACAACTCCATTATCAGACTCTGTATAGAGATCAACACACTGTTTTATTGTGTAAGGGAGAGATTTCTTTGCTATGTCTCAAACATATGTACTGGGAGGGGGAGAGGGGAGGGAAGGTTTTTCCCTACCACTTCAGCAAGCAGCAATGTGGAGAGATTCACTGTTGGGCTCCAAGACTCCATTGGACAAGTTAAGATGTCCCCTAAGGCAGTAAATTCCATAATGAGGCAGTTTTTATGCCACTTTATACTACCCCCAAGATACTAGGAATCTTACAGTCATTCCTAGATTCACTTTGTCTCTCCAAACATACCTCCAAGCAAGCAGCCAAGCTTGTGGAGCCAATTACACTGGAGGAAGTTACTAAAGCCCTTCTTAACATGAAGTCCTGCAAAGCTCCAGGAGGAGATGGGTACCTAGTAGAATTCCTCAAACCCTGGCCCCCATCATTTGTCCCTTCCCCTGCCACGTGTGCAAGGAAGCTGAACAAACAGGCATCCCCGCCCCCACTATCCAAAAAGCCACCATCACAGGTTTCCACAAAAAGAGAAAAGACCCTACTATCCCAGCAAGTTATCAGGACCCCTCCTGCCATATCTAATACACCCTTCCCATGTGGTCTTCATCAAGGGCTGAGTTAGTTCTGATAATTTCTAATCCTTAATAGGACAAGAAATATTCCACCATGGCTTCTGTGGACACCACAGATTTTGAAAAAAAGCATTTAATTCCATCAAATGGAAATACCTGCACCTTGTCTAGGCCCACCTAGGAATGGGCTCTCACTTCTGCACATGGATCCAAGTTCCACACTCCCTTCCCACGGCCAGGGTACTTACCAACTGCCTCTTGTCAACCCTGTTCTTTTAGCCAAAGGTAAGAAGCAGGGTTGCTTGTTATCTCACCTCCTATTGGTAATAGCAGTTGAACCCTTAACTATTGCCATCTAAAAACATACCAGCTTTGCAGACATCTCAGTGGGACAAGTCCAGTATTCCATGATGTTGTATGAAGGCAACTTGCTCATCCTCTTAGGAGATGCATCTACTGCTGTGCAACCCCTGCTAACCTTCCCGGCTCAGGTCACTGCTCTCTCAGGGCTGAAGGATAATTAATTGAAGACAAAGGTACTGTCACTCAACCAAACTTGCACAGCTCCCTTGTTTGAATCCCTGGGTCTCAGATGGTCACCCAAAGCTATGTAGTAGTAGTAGTAGTAGTAATAGTAGTAGTAGTAGTAGTAGTGAAAAAGTAGTAAAAACTTTTATTCATAAAATATGAACTGGGATAAAACTCTGTTGAGCACAAGACTCATTTTCAAAGTGGTCTCTTGGTTACACTTTACATGTTTCACACATTTATAACAAACATAAGGAATCCAAACATAAATTGTGTTATCAATACAAAAAAAGATCCAACACATGTATCACATCATAATAATAATAGTACATAATTTACAAATAAAGGACCCTATGCATTATTGTACAGAATGGCTAGCACCTCATAACTGTGGTCCATAGCCATGCTGCACCCTCTGTGCCCCCCACACCAAATTCAACAATCAGGACATGCACCCCCTTGGCACCCAATCCCTCAGCCACATGGACATCAACATAACAGAGGTGAGGGGCATCTTGGGGGTGTTCCCGCACTCTGCACCATTCACAACAGTGCAGAGTGCTGGGCATGGGGGTGCACCTTATGATGGGTAACACCCAGCCATAAGGGATATGTGCTGACCCCAGGATGCCACCTCCGGTAGCGGTGCTGCCATGGGAGCACTGCGGACCCCTACCATATGCTACCCCAGCTCATGGATCATCCAGGAGGGTTAGGGCAGCCAACTGGGCACCCACCTGCCCTGAGCTGGTGGCACACATTGCACCCTCTACTGTCTTCCATGCCCCATGGGTGCAAGGGTTCCATTCACGGACTGGGTCCAGGCATCCCATTGAATGTGCACCTGGTCCACAGAAATGCCCTCCATGCATCTGCATGCTGTGGAGTGGGGCAGCAGACAGGTGGCTGCTGGTAGTGCATACTGGCTGGTGCACACCTGTCTGCAGATGCGGAACTCCATGGGCAAATTATGTGCCTCCGGTGTGTATTACCCACCCATTCATGCATAGGGGCCAATTAGAATAGACGAATACAAAAACACATTTTATAAATATAGAAAAGAATAGCACCAAGCTACCTAAAACTTTCTAATGTCAGGGAAATTTATTTACTATCTTGTGCAGCATTACTTCTGTGTATCAATTAAATTAAGAAATCATTTCTTTATCAGTCCTAAACTAATAGGTGTTTGAATCCCTATAATTTCTAAAGGGAGGATATCCCACAGTCTGGGGCCCCTACTAAATAATGAACCAATCCTCAGATTACACCTAGTGACAATAAATTCAAAGCCCTGGGAGAATCTTAGACCCCTCCCCCCATCCCATCCCTGGTTCCAAATTCATCCGGCAAGTAACTGGGTAAAATCTGCCTCCTGATTTTTACCATGAAAGCTGCCAAGTGCCAGTTGCTTCTGTCTTCCAGATTCCAACATTTCAAGGCCCTGATGATCTCACAATGTGTTCTTCTGGGGGCATCACGAATGAAGTGGGCAAGCCTGTTGTACATAACATCCAGTCTTGCAGCTGTGGCCCCAAGGTCCCCACACAGATTAGATTGCCATAATCCAAACCAGGCAGGATCATGATCTCCACTATCCTATGTCGGACCTCAATAGTTGTATAATGTTTCAATCTGTACAACATGCCCAGTTTTCTACTTAAGTTAGTTACCAGTTTATCCAGATGAAATATAATTTATCTGTGTATCCAAATAATCCCAAATGTTTTGAAAATGTATGAAACTCCCCCTTTTTTTATTAATGCAAGTAAAAAGACATATGTGAACATAATAATTTATATCATAACATTCAACAGCCAGGCACATTGCACTGTTATACATAACAAAGGTTTTCATTAATCACATTTCAGTTTAAATATAGCAGCAATCTCTTAATCTATTTATTACATTTCATAGATAAGGTATTGAATCCACAAAATCATCCTGCTGGACTAATTAGTGAAGGGATTTACAAAAATCATCTGATTTAAGAAAATCATTGAAGGGTGACCAAAACTTATCATATTGGGAAATTTGATTATTAAATCTATAATTAACTTTTTCTAATTGGCGAACAGATATCAGTGAGTTGATCCATAGTTTATAATCCGGAGAGACTTGGTCTTTCCAATGCATTAAAATAATCTTATATGCTAATAGCAAAAATAATCTAATACATTTTTGTCGTTGAATATTATGATACTTTAAGGGTCCACCTAAGCATAGAATCATCCATGATACATCTTTATAAAATTGTATACCTTCTGTTTGAGTCAGGGCCCTTAATATTTGGTCCCACCAATTATTTAAAGCTGGACATGTAACCAGCATGTGCTCCAGAATACCGATAGCCCCACATCCCCTAGGGCAATCATCGGTAATATTTGCATTGAATAAATTCAATCTGTGAGGAGTTAAATAAACTCTATGCAAAATATTAAAATAGATGTGTTGTAATTTAGTGGACTTGATACCTATATTTTTAATATTAGATATCTGAATCCATTGATCTTCCGTATACTCAACATTAAGCTTTGTTTCTCATTTTAGCCTGAGATTGGAACTCAGTGGATTATATCCAATTTCCAACAACATTTTATATAATTTAGTAATTATTTTTTTTTCTCCAGGTTTTTGTACAGTCTCCAGTATTTCATTCTGTGTGGAATTTCCCAAATCATGCATATTTACTTGGCTAAAATGTCTAACTTGTAAATAGCCATAAATTTGTTTATGGGACAAATGATATAACTCTTTAAGTTTGGCAAATTCCAAAATTTGTGTATCATCCAAAAATTGATCAGTTTCTTTTAATCCCTTATCTAGCCAGATTTTTAAAATATTTTCCTGCATGGAAGGTGGAAAATGTCCATTCAGGTAAATCAGGGAATATCTGGAAAAAATGTGCTTCATATGTGTATTTTTATTTAAATTATCCCAGATCCAACATAATGTCAATCAATCAATCAAACTTTATTTAACCATGCATAAACACAGTTGAGCAAGCTAGTTTTCAAGGTGGTCCTGAACATCAAGCAAAACACAGGCAGGAATATGGTAGACAAAACAAAATATTATACATGCGAGAGATAAATCCAGTAAAGGCAGGAATGTGGATTGCACTAGTCTCTTTCTAGCTTATTTGGTGAGAAGATGCTTAATGCAGTAGAAAATGCCTAAGCGCTGTCTTCATTTATTCGTGACCTTGTTCAGGTGGCACAGAAAGTTAAACTTATTGTCCAGCCAGAACCCTAGACATTTAAAGTTATCCACAGTTTCAAGGGGTTCATCCAATAAAGTTAGAATCTTGAGGTTGCATGTTGGTCCTGAGGCTGCTTTCGGTGAGAGAATCATGGCTTTGGTCTTTTTGGCATTAAGTAGAAGCTTATGTTTGATAAGATTATATTGAAGAGAGATAAAGTCTTGCTGTAAGTCCTCATGGGCCATGTCCAAAGAAAAGTTAGAGGTGTGGAGGACAGTATCGTCTGCAAATAAGTGCACATTAGCTGTGCACAATTGTGAGTCAAAGTTATTAATATAGATTGCAAATAAGATTGAGCCCAAAATGGAGCCTAGGGAGATACCTCATGGTAGTGTTTTTAGTGGAGACAATTATCCTAAGGCTTTAACTTGTTGTAATCTGTTAGTAAGGTAGCAAGTGAACCATTTATTGGCAGTGCTATCAAAACCGATGTTACTCAATGCATCAAGTATAATGTTGTGATCCACAGTATCGAGAGCCTTACTGAGGTCAAGGAAGAGAGCAAACACATGCTTCTTAGAGTCCAAGGCAATTTGACAGTCAGTGGTTACTTTAGCAAGGGCAGAGGCTGTGCTATGTTTAGTTCTAAAGCCTGACTGAGTGGCGTTTTAGCAGTTTCTGCGAGTCCAGATGCTCCCTGACTTGGGTGTTAATGATTTTTCCAGTAGTTTTGAAAGGGTGGATAGTATGGAAATTGGCCGATAGTTGTTCAGGTTGCTTGGGTCCCCAGACTTGAACAAAGGGATGATGTGTGCAGTTTTCCATGACACGGGTAGCACACACCCTCTATCTGGGAGGTGTCAAATAAATGGGCAATAGGGGTGATCAATTAGTAGTGGCCTCAATTTAGGAAGAAAGGTTAAATATTGACAGCACTGGAACTCTTTTTTTTATCCAATGACAATAGGAGGTCCTCTACTTGTTTGAAAGTTACAGGACGGAAGCTGAAGGAGGAGGAATAACTCTGATTGGAGTTGATGTTGGAGCTAGAGTCATCAGTGGTGTCCCCAAGTGGGCTGAGCTTACTGATGGAGAGGCATCAAAGGCCAGCCCTGCAGTGGAAAAGTGTTTATTGAGTTGTTCTAATATATCAGCTCTGTCTGTGAAGGTAGTGTCAGGGGACACTATTTTGGCTGGAAGGGAGGCATGACCTTCAACCTCTTTCAGGATGCTCCAGAACTTGGCAGTATTATTTTTGTTGTCTTCCAGGGCTGTTTGGAAATATCTAGCTTTTTTGGACCTAATTAGTTTGGTGCAGATGTTTTTAGAGACCTGAAAGGCAAGTCAATCAGCTTCCGAGTGAGATTTCTTTGCTCTTTTCCACCAAAAGTCTCTGTCCTTGAGGGCTTTCTTCAGAATAGGAGAGAACCAGCCAGGGGGTCTTTTCATGGACTTGATCAGCCTTACGGGTGCATGTCTGTCTATTAGACCCTCAAAAAGGCTGTGAAAGATATTAAATGCCTCATTGAGAGAAAGGGCTAGGTAGAAGTCCTGACATCTGATGTTGCCCTGGTCATTCAAGAAGGCATTCTGGAAGAACCTTTTCAAGCACCTTTTCAGCTTAAATTTAGGGGCTGACATTATCTGGGGACAGTTTCTGATGCAGGCAATGGCACAATGATCACTTAAGTCATTGAAAAACACGCCGGTATGTGAAATGTTATGAGGTTTGTTAACTAATATGAGGTCCAGAAGGATGCTATTTTTTGCCACGAACTTGTCCACTTCCATAAGAACTTTTTAAACATAACTTCAAATTGTTTTGATATTCTGTCTAAGATAATTATAGGAATATATTGAAAAAGAAAAATGAATCTGTGAAGCGTATTCATTTTTATCACGTTAGTTCTCCCTATCAATGTGATGGGAGGGTCTCCCAATGTCCCAGCTCATCTTGAACTTTATTCATTAGGGGTGCCAGGTTTAGGTCATGTAAATTTGATAATTCATTGTTTAATACAACCCCCAAATATTTAATTTGATTTACATTATGAATACCACACCCTGTAGGTGGTATAACTGGGTGAGAGTGATCAATTGATTCCATAAGCTCTGTTTTTGCTCAATTAACCTTATACTCAGGGTATTTCCCAAATTCTGTTATAGTCTGCATGATATGGGTATAGCTATCATTTAAGTTAGATACATATAGTAACACATCATCTGAGTATAGACTTATTTTGTGTTCCGTTTGTTCAATTCTGAGGCCCCTAATAGTTTTATTATCTCTTATCATAATAGTTAATGTCTGTAAAGCTAGAGCAAAGCTTAGGGGTGATAATGGCCATCCCTGGTGAGTAGTCCTACTAAATCTGATAAAACCTGATTCATTTTTATTCTTGCCACAAGACCAAAGTAAAGTATATTTACCTATGATTTGGGGGCAAGATGGCTGAGCATGTGGTCGAGCTGTGAGAGTGTTACATATTTCCATGGCTGTATAGTGTGGGTTACTGAGCATTAAACGTGTTTAGAGGAGTTTAAAATAACTTTAATAGAACCATTAAAAAGTTGTTTGATGTCACCTAAACAGAAAGACAGATGGAGTGGTTCTTCCGAGGAATACAGCTCACCCCATATCCAGCCAATGGAGAAAACTTCCCGACCCAAAATCAGCCCTGGTGGTCAGAGGGAGCCTGGAGTTTCTGGGCCTGGGCCAGGGTCTCTGGCGCCTCAGGGCTAAGGCTTCAAATCAGAGTTTCAGCTGTGATTTGCACAAGGTGTGTGAGTTACACAAATACCTGATGCAGTGGACATTTCTGAGGATAATCCATCTGTTGTTCAGCATTTGGGCCAGGACCAGCAAAAGTTTATTCTGGGACCAGGCCAAGCTGAGGATTTAGAGTTCCCAACTCAACGATTGTCAGCTAGTTCAAAACATACTGTGGAGTCGAGGGGGTATTTGATTGATAAAATCCTGCAAGAAGTGGAGTGGTTAGATCGCAGATTTGAAGCCCTGAGTCAAAAGGTTGAATTTGTTCAAACTGAGGTAAAGCATAATTGGGAGAATATTGTTAAACTAACCAAACAAGCCCTGGACAATACACAAAATATTCAGAAACAAACTGATGGGGTTAAAGTAATCGAATTGTCAGGGGTTGCCCTTGCTAAGGATAACTATAACTTAAACAGGAAGATTGAGAGTTTGGAAAATCAGTCCAGATATCGTACCCTGCATATAGTGGGGTTACCTTTAAAGTTTGATGATGAATTTTAATGCGTACTCGGGATTTGGTAAAGGACATTTTCATTACAGTTTACGAGTTACCCCAAGCCAATCTCCCATTTTTGTCCAAGGGTGCTTAAAAGACAAGAATTGAAAAAGAAAGAGATACAGATAAAAAAGCCAAAATCTTTTTTTCTTTGGCATTTGAATCAGATTGGGAATCACTTTATCAAGCTGTCTCGAATGAAGGGAACATTTCTGTATAAGGGCTTCAAATGTAGTATTTTTCCAGATTTTTCTTACCCCACTCAGCAGAGACGACAGAAATTCTTGGCATATAGACAAGAAATATTGGAACTGGGTGCACCATTTCAGCTACTTGCACCTGCAAAGGTGTGAATTCAATATAAGGGCAAGACATTGCTCACTTGGGAACATAAGCAGGAGGCTGGTAAGGAAAGAGGTCTGGGTTTATATTCTGTTTTAACTGAAATATTTAAATACTTTTGTATGTGAAATTAGTTCTGTGTGTTAAAATATTACTACTTTGAGTTAGAACTGTTACTTGGGCTGTGATATGGTAACTTTGGGGCTTGGGAACACTTGTTTGGCAGTGATAATTAGAGTGAAATTTAAATGTGATGTTTGCCTGGTGTTAGGGGGAGGGGAAATTAACAAGAATCATCTTGTCTTTCATTGTTCACTTGGGAACATAAGCAGGAGTCTGGTAAGGACAGAGGTCTGGGTTTATATTATGTTTTAACTGAAATATTTAAATAGTTTTGTATGTGAAATTAGTTCTGTGTGTTAAAATATTACTACTTTGAGTTAGAACTGTTACTTGGGCTGTGATATTGTAACTTTTGGGGCTTGGGAACACTTGTTTGGCAGTGATAATTAGAGTGAAATTTAAATGTAATGTTTGCCTGGTGTTGGTAAGATCCCTCCCAGCCACCCTGTTTTGTAGGCTTTCTTAAATACTGAAAAGCCACTGGGGGTTGGGATTGAAGGGCTGTGTATTTCTGTTTGTGACTGAAATTTTAAGCAACAGGAACTGGTGGGCCTGTGACATCGTACGGTACCTGATGTCTGCATACACACACTGTTAGTGGGACTGGACACACACACTGGACTGTATGTGTTTGTGAGACTCGGGAACTTTATTGGTGGGGTTGAAATTGGGCTTGTAAATAACTGCAGTCAGTATAGAAAGAAACTGCATTCCAGGGAGAAGGGACTGAGAAAAGGGGTGTGTGCCATTATAAACAGAGGGGGACAAACAGGGTGGCCATATTCCACCATGGCAGGCATCTTTGGAAGGGTTGTAGGCTGCACAGGCTGTGGGATTGCAATAATTCTCAATTGGGCCTCAAGAGAGGGAGACTGCCCACTCTGTAGGCAGCGATCTTGTATCAGGAGTGTATATTGGTTAAGGAGTAAGCTGGGGGAGTTGGGGGGTGTCCAAGGATAAAGGGTTTGGATATGGGCAGCAGAAGGGTGGGGCTGAGGGGAGGCTGGGGAAACACTCTGAAATTACAGGACGTTATGTTACAGCAAGCAGGAGGGGGGATATTAGGAACAGAGGATCCTTAGATAGGGATGTTGACACTAAGGGGAAAGCGTACGGGGTGAACATTCCGAATACAAAGAGAGTGGAGGGGGAAGAGTCAGGAGGGGCTGTTTTGGGGAAGCCTAGTAGAGCAGATATTGAGAAGGAAGGGGCTGCTGTGAGGAAGCCTAAAACAGCAGACTGTAAGAAGGGAGCTCCTAAGGAGAACAGAGCAAGAGGGGAGGAAAAGGGGCAGTTTAGAGGTGTAGTCAGGGGAAACTCGGGTTACTTAATGGAAGCTGGCATACAGTGTCACAATAAATTTGAGCTACTAAGCAACCTAGAGGGGGAGGAAGGGGTTGGTGGAAGTGAGGAAACTGATAGAGAGGCCTGGGGGAGGGAGTCGCATACCCATAGGGCATCACAGACCGGCTATGGAAAGGATAGAAATAGTCCGAGAGGGAGAAGGGGAAACATAAATGTTAAGTAGATGGGGGAGATGCAACATATTGCAGACATGAGGGAGAAGAGTATGACTGGAGAGAAACTGGGAGACAAGGAGTTGGGAGGGGCCCCTTCAGCAGGGGGTCTGTATCAAGGATGGGGCCCTAGGTAAAGGGACCCACAGAGAACCTCTGGAGGTAGGGTACTATTACAAGGGGAGGATGGTGGTGTGGGGGACGGGGAAACCATCAGGGCCAGGATAAATGGTTCCGATAAGAGAGGGTTAAAGGGGACACCTATTCAGAGGGGGTCTGAGTTAAGTGGGCAAAATAACGAGGGAGGCAGAAAGAGGAGGGTGACAAGGGGGTCTCTAATAAGGCAGGAAGACTCCCATGGAATTGAGATCATGAATAAAGGGGGGGATGAGGGGCTGAGAGTGCATAGTTGAGGTAACCATAGGGATGATGGCAGTGTTAAGGTTCTGTTATTGGGAGACTCGATGATTAGGGGTATCCAGTGGGAGGGACAGGGGGGTGGATGCCATAGCCAGGTGAAGGTAGTGAGTATCTCTGGGATGACAGTGTACAGAGCAAAGTTCATGGTGTACAAACTGGTTAGGAATTGTGGAGGGAAATCGGATTTCCTGGTGCATTTAGGAACTAATGATCTAGAGGGAAATAGCGTTTTGGAAATCCAAGCAAGGTTCCAAGAACTTGCCAGAGTCTGTCGGGATAATGGATGCAACATTTTCTTTTCGGAGATATTACCAGTACCAAAGGCCTCAGTGGAGAAAAAAATGAAGATCACAGAGGTTAATGACTGGCTCAGGAAGTGGGGTGAAGAGAGTGGGTTGGGGGTGTTAGGGAACTGGAAAGGAGTTTGGGAGGATAAGGGACTGTATGCCAAGGACAGGCTTTATCTTGCCCCATTAGGGAAGGAAGTCCTTAAACAGGGAATGGTTGACTACATTCAAGAAAGGTGGGGTTTAAACTTGTGAAGGGGGGATAAGGGAGGGGCTGACCAGAAGCCCTCTCCTCCAGATGAGGGGAGTAGCCTTCAAACCCAAGGGGGGGAGGGGGAAACAGACTGGGGGTGGAGGTTTCAGGAGGAGCATAGGGAGGATGGAAGTATAAGGAACCTGGGTGGGGTCCAACAAAGGGTATCAGGGATAAGGGTTGGGGGTTGGTGTTGGTAAATGCCAGGAGCTTGAGAAACAAGTTGCCAGAGTTCCAGGCCATGCTGTTCGAGGGAGGGGTGGATGTGGTGGCAGTCACGGAGACGTGGGCCAACAAAAACCATGACTGGGACCTAAATGTGTTGGGGTACACTATGCTTAGGAAGGATAGAAAGGAGGGCAGAGGGGGTGGAGTGGCTATGTTCATTAGGGTTGACATAGAAATTGCTAGGGTAGAAGAGGCAGAGGGAAACGTGGAGGCCCTATGGGTCACCTTACGATCCCCAGCAGGAGATAAGGTCAAGCTGGGTGTAGTATATAGGCCCCCCGGGATGGGTGATGTTCTGGAGGTTGGTTTGTTGGACAAAATCATTGCCCAGTGTGGACCAAAAGGGGAAGGAGTAGTGTTGATGGGGGACCTTAATATGCCAGGTACAAACTGGGGAACCATGTCCTCCAAGGTGGCCAAGCAGCAGAGGCTGCTGGATGGCTTCCAGGATGTGTTCTTAACACAGCATGTGATGGAGCCCACAAGGGAGGGGCATGTCCTGGACGTGGTTCTGGCAGATGGGGATCTGGTAAGGGACCTGGTTGTAGAGGATCCCTGACTGGGAGAGACCACTATTGTCTGGTTTCAAATAAGCATGGGAGGAGGGGGGGAGATCTAGGATACTGGCAGTGAACTTCAGGGGGGCAGACTTTGTGGGCAAGGGAAATATTCTCAAGGATCACTTGAAGGGGATTACATCAATGACAGATGTGGAAAGGAGATGGGAGGTCATAAAATGGGGACTTCATGAGGCAGTCAGGACCTGTGCTAAGGTGAAACGTAAGGGAGCAAGGTCACATAAACCATGCTGGTGGTCAGAGAGAAGAAGGCTGCCTACAAAAAATATAAAACAACAAGAGGGGATAGGGATAAGGAAATGTACCATCTTGCATCTAGAAAAGTCATCCGGAAAGTGAGGGGGGCAAAGTCCAGTAAAGAGCAGTGGCTGGCACAGGCGATACATGGAGAGGAAAAGGGGTTCTTCCGGTACATTGGGGAGCAGAGAAAAACTAAAGGCCATCTCAGCAAATTGAGATCAGAAGGAGGGTGGGTGGAAGAGGTGAGGGACCAGGCAGAAGTATTTAACGAGTACTTCGCCTCTGTGTTCACTAGGGAGGGGGATGGGATATCTACAAAGCAAGGCACGTTGGGGATAGAAGCAGCAGTGAGTGGGATCTGGGGAGCAACAGAAATGGAGCAAGAGGGAGGGAGAGGTACCCCAGGAGTGTCACATCAGGATAAGGATAAAAAGGCCAGTAAGGTGGAGGGGACGGATGATGCTATCTCCTCCGAAAGGGTGTGGTTAGCCCTCAAGGCCCTAAAGAAAGACAAATCTCCTGGGCCGGATGGCATTCATCCAAGACTACTATGGGAATTGGCGGACATACTGGCTGCACCCCTGGCGGAGCTCTTCAACAGGCCACTTGAGACAGGGAGGGTACCTAGGGATTGGTGAGTGGCACATGTGGTACCAATCCATAAAGGGGGGTCGAGGGAAGTACCAGGTAACTATAGACCCATCAGTTTGACCTCAGTGGTAGGAAAATTAATGGAAAGTATACTAAAGGAACGACTGGGGGTGTACTTGGAGGAGGTGGGAGGTCTGGATAGTCAGCAACATGGGTTTGTGCCAGGTAGATCATGTCAAACCAATCTTGTGGAGTTCTATGAATGGGTAACATCAGAACTGGACAGAGGAAAGCCTGTGGATGTATTATTCTTGGACTTCAGCAAGGCATTTGACTCTGTCCCCCACAATGGTCTGGTGGAGAAACTGGTGGGGTTGGGAGTAGGCCCTTTGCTGGTCAGATGGATTGAAAACTGGCTAGCTGGATGCACCCAGAGAGTAGTGGTTGGTGGAGAGCTCTCAAACCCTAGACAGGTTGGTAGTGGGGTACCGCAGGGCTCGGTCCTGGGTCCGATCCTGTCTAATGCATACATATCGGACATCAGGGAGGGTATAGGGTGTGAAATGAGTCTCTTCGCTGATGACTTCAAGATGGGAGCAGTAGTTGAGGGAGAAGAGGGGAGGTTGGCCCTGCAAGGGGACCTGGACACCCTGGAAAGCTGGGCTCACACATGGAAATTAAATTTCAATATCACCAAGTGCAAGGTGTTACTTCTTGTGCGGGGAAACCCTAAACATAGGTACACCCTGAGATGGGAGGCGCTGGAGGCCTCAATAGGGGAAAAAGACCTAGGGGTCATGGTGGATGCATGTATGAATAACTCTGAGCAGTGCAGGAGAGCGGCTAGCAAGGCAAACAGGAGGTTGGGATGCATCGTAAGGGGGATCACCTCTAGGAGCAAGGAAGTGATTCTGTCACTGTACAATGGACTGGTTAGACCACACCTTGAGTACTGTGTACAGTACTGGAGACCACACTTGAAAGGGACATACAGCTCCTGGAGAGGTACAGAGGAGGCAACTAAGATGATATGAGGACTAGGGGATTTGACCTATGAGGACAGACTTGAGGAGCTCTGCCTGTTTTCATTGGAGGAGAAGAGAGACAGGGGGAGCATGATTGAGGTCTTCAAGTACCTCAAGGGAATAAATAGGGTAAACATGGACGGGATCTTTAGACTAAAGCAGGGAGGTATCACCAGAGGGCATGATTTGAAGTTGGAAGGTGGAAGGGTGAGGCGGGAAAAGAGGAGGAGGTTTTTCACTGAGAGGGTGGTGGACCCTTGGAATGCACTGCCTGGCGAGCTGGTTCAGAGATCCACAGTGGAGGGCTTCAAGAGAGGGTGGGACAGACACAGAAAGTGAATGTATCAGATGCGGGCCTGTCCCAGGGCGGTGGGGATGGATGATAGGGGTTTCTGGAACACAAGGGGGGGGAGAGCCTTGGCACCCAACTAGGGATCTGAGGTTCGAGCAGACTCGATAGACTGTAAGGCCTAATCTGCTGGCAATTAGTATGTTAGTACGTGTTTTTGATTGACAGAATTTTTGAGGGGTCGGTATAAGGAGTCTGGAGAGTTGGGAGAGTGTGCAGAGGGTTCTGAGTCCCCAACTTCTTCTGAATTAGAGATGTCAGCTGTTTTGGACACTGTTGATGGTTTTAGGAAAGTAACATAAATACAACATAACAAAATAATATATGCCATGTGTTTTCTTTTTTGATTACTAAGTTGCTATTTAGTTATTTGTGCTATATAGTTATACTCTGTTAGGGGGTTATGCTATAAAAGGAATAATGGGGAATTGATACATAAGGTCATTTGAGGTGTTAATACCTTTGATTTGCTCATCACACTGTTATTTCAATAGCTTGTTTGTATGAATTAGTATGAGCCCTCCCCTCTTGGATTTGAATTTGACTTGATATATCTTTCTCTTTAAGATATCTCTTTAAGATGACTTTTTTCTTGTGAAAATGTATTGGATTGTTATGTAATATATGCAAGAGATAATTTTTTAAAATAAAATTAATTATCATATGATAAAAAAAAGTATATTTACCCATGATCTAAACTTGGGTCCTAATCCAAATTTAGTCATTACAGATTTTAAGTAATTCCATTCAAGCTTATAGAAAGCCCTTTCATTGTCTATAGATAGAAGGGAATAATCACCTGATTTACATCTGTCTATAATGTTGATTGTTATTCTAATATTATATTTAATATTATAACCCTTTATGAACACATTTTGATCATTATGAATTAGATCAAGTAATACCATCTCTAGTCTCGTGGTGAGGACCTTTGCAAGAATTTTTGCATCAGAATTCATGAGAGAAAATGGTCGATATGAGCCTGGTAACAATGGGACTATTTCTTTGTTTTTAAATAAAAGAACTGTGGCTTCTTTAAGTGTGGGTGACAAACACTGTGAAGAAAATATTTTAGCAAATAAAATTTCTAAATAATGAACTAGTGTTTGTGTGTATTCTTTATAGAAATCAATGGAAATGCCATCAGGCCCAAGGGCTTTAGAAGGGGCTAAATGTTTGATTGCTGTTCAAATTTCTTGACTAGTAATATGGGACTGTAGCACAATATTTTGGTCTTGATTAATTAAAGGATTAGACACCTTAACCCAATAGGTCTGAATTTCTTCTTAACAATTTCCTTGCTCAGAAGAGTATAACTCACTATAAACATTTTTGAAAGAGTTATTAATATCTTTAGGATTGTTAGATATCGTCCCTGTTTCTCAGGTTATATGATTGATGTTATTTTCAGCATGCTCTTTTTTTAACTGACATGCTAAACTTTTATCGGGTTTATCACCAATAGCATAGTAGCGAGTTCTAGTATATAACAATTGTCTTTCTGTTTCTTCAGTAGCCAGTGTGTTATATTCATTACGAGCCTGAATCAATAATTGGAGAACCTCTGGATCTTTATATTGACTATGCAATGATTCATACTGGAAAATTTTTACTTCAAGATCTTTCATTTTTATGTTGCTTGCACGCTTGTGCAAGAAACATAGTGCCATACGGAGATTTCGGAGGTGTGTCACCTCCTCCTCCTCCAATTCAGTCAGTGAGCTGGCAGGCGTGGCCCCTGTAAGCCAATGCATTTTGGAGCTGTCTATGACACGCTCAAATGCAGTAACACTCTGAGATGAAAAAAGAGGAGCTATGCTTCAGTGAGCAGAGATAAGAAGCTTATTCTTAATACCGCAGGCGCGGCGCCGCCTCGCACCTACTGTGTAGCCGACGGGTGCCCAATCCCCGCCAGCTGAGCTGCATCTCCCCCAGCGAGGTGCCACGCTGGGGAGCCCACCCCAGCGTGGCAATCAGTCCTTTGCCGACGGGGTCCCCAATCCCCGCCGGTTGAACACCCAACATCCTTGTGCCATGCTGGAGCCCACCCAGCCTGGCAAACGGTCCCACGATGTCTTTTTAAATTTTTACCTGAAAACGAACGGTCCCACGGCGCCGCCTCCTGACCCTCCCACAACCCTCGCACTCCACCCACCGCGCACTCCAGCCTCCCCCACGCCTCACCCCATACTTACTCTGACCGCGCGACGACTCGTGGACCGAACACGCTCTGCACTCTTCAAAGCCGACCGCGAACTGAGGAAATGCCGGTAAGCTGTATAATGGGCTAGATGGGGGTTCAACTATTGCATATCTCAGGCATTTTTGGGAATTTTGGCACCAAATGTTCAACATGGGGTTTGGGACCCTTCTCATGAGTGATGTCACTGTCATGGGCGTTATTTGGGCCGAAGGAGTGATTTCGGCGCAGTGACTTGCAGTGTTTCTTGAAATCACCCTTCAGGCCTGAATACCACCATGACAGTGACATCATTCATGAGAAGGGGTCCCAAAAACCCCATATTGAAAATTTGGTGCCAAAATTCCAAAAAATGACTGTTTTACGAGCGTGCGTTGCGCAGTTCTTACACAGGTTCGTAAGTTCACAAAATTTCAATATTTTCACTCCAGATTTTCAACATTGCCATTTTACCACACCTTCTTATGAGTAGTACAGCTGTCATTTTTCACATCTCACCCAAAATGTGTTTCCGCCCACGTAGCTCAGAATGGCACAGTCGGTGTGCGAAATCAATGTACGGGACAAATTAAGAAAATCACAGTGGCGCTTTTCATGAGCAGAGGTCTTAAAATGGCTATGTTGAAAATTTGGTGAAAAAATTCCTAAAAATGACTGTTTTACGAGCGTGCGTTGCGCAGTTCCTATGCAGGCTCGTAAGTTAGCAAATTTTCAATATTTTCACTCCAGATTTTCAACATTGCCATTTTGCCACACCTCCTTATGAGCAGTACAGCTGTCATTTTTCACATCCTGCCCAAAACGTGTTTCCACCCATGTAGCGCACAATGGCGCAGTCGGTGTGCAAACTCAATGTATGGGACACAGTAACAAAATCACAGTGACACTGTTCATGAGCATAGGTCTTAAAATGTCTATGTTGAAAATTTGGTGAAAAAATTCCTAAAAATGACTGTTTTACGAGCGTGCGTTGCGCAGTTCCTACGCACGCTCATAAGTTCGCAAATTTTCAATATTTGCACTCCAATGACTTCCAAATACCTAAACAGCACATAGAAGCAAGCAACATTCGGCATTGACAAATTCTTGTTTTATTTGTATTTCTCTTTTTTTGTGTTCTATAAGAAATAGTTAAACAAACTTTTCCCCCTTGTTCGCTGAACTAAACCGACTGCAACAGGTTGAGAATGTGGAAGCTCATATTAGCAGGTAAGATAGCAGCCCTAAAAATGGTTAGGCACCAAAGCTTTTCTATGTCATTTCATACTTACCTCTCTCTTTTCTATGTCCTTTTACACTGATCTCTTAACTTACCACTGAAATGGCTAACCCTCATTGACAAGCTATTAGGGAACTTCATGTGGAAGGGATCCTGACCAAGAAACTTACACAACAAACTGCAGGTACATTGGTTTGTAGGAGGGTGAGGCCTTCCCTGGATTACAGGCTATCTGTGAGCATTTCATGTGACACACACATTATAATGTTTCACCCCTACAGTACAGACAAACCCCACTGGGTTTTCATGGAATGGAGCATGAACAAGGAATGGCAACTTATATCCCTTATCTACTCTGCCATCCCCCATGGACATTATGCATCACCCCTCGGTATCACTTACTGGTTCGAAATGCACAAGTGGCTTGGGAGAACCCAAATCAGATAGCATACATACCTCTATGGGGCAACCCTGACATCAAGGTGGATAACAAAATCCTCACTTGGTCGGGTTGGAAGGATAGGGTTCTTCTTTATCTTCCAGACATACTGGATGGGGGCAAACTGGCTGTGGTACTATAGATATGGAAAATGGGCAGACTAGGTAGGCCAAGCAGTCCTTATCTCCTGGCAAATTCAATGTTTCTGTGCTTCTATGGATATTTTCCAAGCATTGCAAAACAAGTAGGGCATCCCCTGGGTGGTGTCAGACATTACTTACAAATATGGAGTACAGTACAGCACAGCACCTCATCCAATCTGCCCAGACCCTTCCACCACCACCCTTATTGATAGCACAATGACTGATGCACAAAAAAGGGAAAGCAGGAAGAAGTTAGGGTACAATCAGGAACAGTATCCTGACCACTCCCCTTTCTTGATTATGCTATAGTATCTTCTTTAATTTTCCTTTTCCCTCTCAGGTCCTCATACAGGGAGGTTATTGTGGTGACCTTGGAGCTGATGTAAAACAACAGATTGTGTTGCTCATTGTTGGATTTAGTATGCAATATCACTATGTCATAAAATACTTTAATGCTTATGCCTTATGTGTATGACACCTGTAAATGTTGAAAATACCTTGGCAGTAGGTGTTTTTGATAAAGGTAAAAAGTTACTAGGGGACTGTATCATAAAATGCATGTAAATTACATATTGTTTGATTGGTTCTTTAGCGCCATGCATTCCTGCTTAAGGCTGAACCAGCCTAAAATGTCATAGTGGTTTGCATATACAGTACATCCCATGATGCTTTGTGTTATGGGGGTATGTGTGATGTTATGTTTCTTTGAAATTTGGCTTTATTGCCAATGCCCTTTGGGGTAACTCTTGCTTCAGTACTTCTGCACTGAGGTTCTTTGTCTTTAGCCTGTTTTTTTTTGGTCTCCCCATCACCCAAACACACAAGACCAACATAGGGGATAGTTCATTTCCACAGGAATGATAGATCAGTGGGTGCTGACTAGGTGCAGAGGAAGCACATGCATAGTTTATTGCTGCAAACAGATGCATTTAAGAAGGGATATTCCATTGTGTTTTAAATGAACATCACACAGAGACTTGTGTGTTGAACTTGAAGCTCTGTGTCTGGTCCATCTGTTATCTCACAACCCCTCCACACAGTCTGTCCAATTCAAATACAAGTGGGACAAAATGCTGAACACTACTGTCTTTGAACGGGAGTGGAATATGTTCTGATTTTTCTGTCGTAAGGCATTTAAAGATACTGTACCTGCAGTAAATAAATGCAAAACAAAATTATTCCTTCCTGGTATACAGTAGAACGCCTTCTGTGCTAAACAGGATGAAGCTATTATCTAATGACTTACGCTGAAGATGTGGTGGCTAGAGGGGTGACCTACTGCACAACTTCTGGTCTTGTCCTCTTATTCAACACTTCTGGGTTAAGGTGTGCTGCTTGGTCTCTGAGGTGTTACACTGTCAGATACCCCAGTCAGCAGCCCTCTTAGGCTTTATAAATGTGGCTCTACATGTACTGCCAGTAGATCACAGGTGACTCACCCTCCTCAGCATGCAGGCCAAAAGGCTCCTACTATGCAGGTGATGCACCACTGTTATGCTCTCACATCAGGAGCTGTTAGCCATACTGATACAGATATCCACACTTGACCACCTGTCTCAGCTGGCAATGGACACTCTCAGGAGCTACTACTCATGCTGGCAGTCTTATATTCAGTATTTGTCCCCCACTACTGGTGTAGGCTGAAGGCCTGGCACAGCTTCAGTATCCTGACATATATCTCTACATGGGAAATGTTTGGTACAAGGTTTATAGTATTTGTGTCACATCTGAACAGTTTGTAATACGTTCTTTTTAGTTTTATTGTTTTTACAGTGAAATGTGCACATCCAAGGACTGATATGCACACTCCCTATGGATCATTTGAGCTTTGGTATGAAAATGTACATCTCAGTATGCAAGTCTCTCATTTTAGTACTGGTATTTCTTTTACTATGAACTCCAATATGTATGCTCCTATACTGATGTATGAAAAGAGATGTATCAAAAAAGTACAACCATATACAAATAACTACATACATAAATACCTATATACATAAATAAATAAAATAACTGATTTTCTAGCCTTATTGGTTTTAAAGTTGGACTTTTTAAAATATAATTTCTTTAAAATGGGAGAACTTTGTAACCATTAAGACCAGAAACTTAATTTAAAAAAATGAAAACTTGGAGTTAGCTAAGTTGATATATCAATATAAGATGTTTCTAAATCTTCCATATACTGATCTTTTAAAACATAAATTGTTAGGCCAGCCCAGTGGTGCTTAAGGTTGAGGTGCTGGATGCCATACCTCGCAACACCCCAGCGACCCAGATTCAGGAGTGAACTCCGGTCATCGGGTGTTGGCAGGAGAGGACTGAGCATCTGGAAGACTTCTCTCCTCTCCTGAGGGTGGGTGCACTTACCACAGTACCAATGGTGCCTGGTGCTGGCTGGGGGTGGCGTGACTTGCAGCATGCTTTTTTTCATGGTTAGGGGTGATGGCAGATGCCTTATGCAGGGGTTCAGGAGTGTGCCCGCCACATGCAGGGTGTCATTGCACATTCACACCCCAGGGGCAAATGTAAACAGAAAAGCCCTGGCATCTGGACAGATGAAAGTGGGGCCAAGGATGTCTACCATGCCCACAGCTGGGTCCTACCTGGCCGGTCACTGTGTCTGTCCTCCACTCCCCAGCTGCCCTTCTGGATTATAGGTAGAGCACTGGAGGAGTAAATAGTGGTCCCACCCTAGGGAGCTCAGAGCTGGGGGGGTGGGGTAGTCAGTGGAGGTGGACAAGAGCTCCCGGGAGCAGCAAACTGGTACAGGAGAACCTCAGGCAGGGCAGGAAATGGGTGCCTCACACCCCACTGGAGAGAGAGAGATCTAAGAGGCCAGTAAAGGAGTAAAACAGAGTTAAAAAAACAGAAATTGTTCACAAAATGTTTTACTTCCTGGGTGGGATATTCAGACTGCGCCAGGCTAGGATCACAAGCCTGGGCGCAGCGCAACATGGTTGAGCCAGGACATAGTCCAGGTGATATTCAATGGTGCTGTGCCATGGCTCAGCACCATTGAATATGGCATTGAGGGTGCACACACTGTGCATGGGGCAGTGGCACTGCACCAGCGCAAGTGGCAGCGGGGGAGCAAGGGGCTGCACCAACGCAAGTGTGGTTGCGCTAGGCACAGCAGGAGCGATATTCAGCCATGAGCATGCAAATGAGGCCATTACGTATGCAAGGCACAAATTAGGCCATTTGCATGTCATTATGGCTCCATTTGCATGCAGTGCACTGATCTCCAGCAGCTTGGGCCTGGCGCCCTGCCAGGCTGCAGCCGCCGGGGACCAACGCCCCCTGCCTCTCAGTGGGCAAAGTGCCCCATAGCCCAGTCGCGGCCATAGCAATAAAAACCCTGGTGGTCCTGTGGACCCTCTCCCCTGCCCAATTGCAGGCATATGACTATAATATCCCTGGTGGTCCAGTGGACCCGATCTCCCGACCGATCATGGGCATATGAAGATAATATCCCTTGTGGTCCAGTGGACCCAACCTCCTGTCTGATAGTGGGCAAATGTAAATAATATCCCTGGTGGTCCAGCAGTACCCCCCTCCCCACCTGCCCACTGAGCCCTGCCACCCTTCACTCCCCCGGTCAGTGGCAGGCAGCAGCCCCCTGCTGCCAGCCACCCGGCAGCGTACCATCTGACAGTGTACAGTACGGCTGTATACCTATTGGTTCAGTGTGTTGGCCAATGGGCATGCAAACCATTCTGTACTACACAGTCCTGTATTGTGAATGTTCGCTGTCAGTCGGTGGGCGGCTGGGCTGCTCGGCGAGGAGCTGCCACCTGCCCGCTGACTGGGGGAGCAGGTGGTGGGGCTCAGTGGGTGGAGTGAGGAATGGGGTACCGCTGGACCACCAGGGTTATTATTTACCATTTGCCTGTGACTGGGAGGAGATCAGGTCCACTGAACCACCAGGGATATTATCTTCATATGCCCGCGATCGGGCGGGCAATCAGTTCCACAGGACCACCAGAGATATTGTCTTCATATTCCTGCGATTGGGTGGGAGATCAGGGCCACTGAACCACCAGGGATAATTTCTTCATATGCCTGTGATTGGGCAGGAGATCAAGTCCACTGGACTACCAGGGTTATATTATATCTATGCCCACGATCAGGCAGGGGATCGGGACCACTGGACCACCAGGGTTAAATATAACTATGCTTGCAATCAGGCGAGTGGGGGGCATGATGCCTGGACAAAGTCCCAGGAGGTCGGGTGGCCACCCACAGCAGGCAGCCGCCGTGTTGTACCCAGCAATATGGCAGTCTGCCTGTGGGTGTCCCCCGACTTGTTCCTGCTTTTGACGGGCACATCTTTGTGCCCACCCTGTGCGGCACAAGGTGGATTTGTGCCTGCATATGCGCCACACATCCAGGGCTGAATATCAGGTTGTGCCGCATATGCATGGGCACGCCTCCTGCACTTGCGCCGCATACATTACTGGTGCATCGGAGCTTGCACGGAGCAACCTATCCCTTTGAATATCGTTCCAGGGCACAAAGGTGGGTTGTGCATGGTGCAACACTGTTGCATCATACGCAACCCCTTTGAATATCCCTCCCCCTGTATTTTAATAACATAGTATATGGACATGTATTGCATGTTTTGACATATGAGGTCTGTATTGTTATGATATATTCATGTTAAATGGACTCCAAGCTTTCAATTTGAAAAAACTTTTGTTTCTGAACCTTAACAGTTTCAAAGGTACATCTTCTGAAATATTATTATAAGCATTATAAACTATGTTAAAAATTATTTTTGGAAATGGTTGAAAGATATTAGTGGTTGTTTTCTTTTAGAATGAACACATTGTTTAGTTTCTTTTCCAGTCCATCAGGTTATGTGAAGCCACAATAGAAATTGAATCGTTTTCCTTACTATTAAGAGACATCAAGAGAGACAGCAAACATAACTAACAATGCAGCAGGGACTATTTTATTCAGTATATTCATGCTATCTTTACATTTACTGTACGTCAGCCTTTATTAATGATTATCACTCAGATGTTCCCAGTATCAAGTTATGCTGCTTCATTCTTTTATATCAGTTTGAAAAATACCTAAGACAACAGTTTGTTGACTGTTTTAAATTCCCTGTTATTATACAGCACTTAATTGTCACTTAATGACAGTTTGGCATTTAATGGTGTGGCCCTGGTTTTATTCTCTGCCAGAAAGGACTCTGTCTGTGCCTCCTTCTACTTGAACCTCTCCAACTCATGGTATTAAATACACAACAGATTGGATCCAGTGAACTTCTGGATGCACTATCCAGAAGGTGTGACTGCCACATCCTGTGTTGCAGCTACCATAGCAATCACAGATGAAATTGATATGCCTGCAGGATAGTCTGTAGATCTGTTGAGCACTGCTGTACTACTGTACCATGGCCTCTCTCTCTGGCAGGAAAACTATCCCAGACTGTGTTGGAAATGCCAGTTATCTGAATCTTTAAAGCAATTATTAAAGAATAATATAAGAGTTACAAAATGATGCTTTGGGTAAACTGGGTAATCAATAAAACAAAAGTATTCAGAAATTCTGTTGTCAGTAAACGAAGCAACACTTTTTGGAACATTAATCAGGAAATTAGCAAAAAGTGATGAGGAGCTCAGGTGAATGAAATACAATAAAGAAAGTATATAAAAAAGACTCATAGGCAAAGAGGTGAGGTTCAATGCAGGATTTTAAAAGAGAAGAAGAGCTGCTGGATTAGAGCAATTTCTGTTTTCTAAGGGCCAATAAGGCTGCAGGCTCTTTTTACTACGACAAGAGAAGCTAAATTAGAAAACTAGAGACAGGGAGGGAGGGGAACCTCTGGAGACATGATGTAGAAGATGGTTAGCATGTGTTCTGTGCACAGTTGGCACAAGAAGAGGCTCTTTGTTCAGGCTTTACTGTTGCCTGAGCAAAAACTATGAAAAAGAAATTATACATTACTCACTTCCCATGTTATATTAAGGGGGATGTTGCCTATCATACTGCCACTAAATGAGTCAAGTATAGTTTGACTAAGCCAGCTCAGTAGCACAGCGGTATAACTACTGCTTGCTAAGCTGGTGACCTGGGTTCATCATGGGCTGGCCGGAAGAAGGAAGGACTGACCATTCCAGGGACTGTTATCCTTTCTAAGTGCAGAGGGACATGCCTCTCACTGTGGGACTGCCACTTAGTGGTGGCTGGATGGCAACACAGACAGAAAGATATGCAGGGGAGAGGACTGCTGCTTAATGTCTGGTGCATGTGAGCACCACGGCATGCATACATGCTGGGGCCTCTGCATGGAGCACCCCTGAGGAGAAAATGGAAGTTACTGAACTGGAACATGCCAGCACCCCACAGACTCTTGTGTGACTGACGTAGCCAGTGTATACTGTAGCTGCTGTATTTTTTTTTTCATCAATGTCAATATAACTGAAATACGTTGCTGTATTTCTAGAAGCAGGCATCTTTTTCAAATACATTCATGAAACTGCTTCTGCCATCTCTCAAAGAGCCTTGCTATTGACACTTACTGTAGATTGTTGATTTCTTAGATCTGTTGCTTGGTTATTATCTCTTGATTTGTGAACTTGCCATGAATATGGCTAGATATTTAAACTTTAACTGTTCACAAAAGACCTTTACACCGCACAAACTGATGTTAGCCAGATGAATCTTGACTTAACATGGGGCTTCCAAGATTCAAAGCCTCTCTTTGAGCAGCTCAGAGACATTTTCATGGCTGCACAAAGTGAGGGATTGCACACATGCAAATCAGTGTGTGTGTGTGTGTGTGTGTGTATGTGTTGGGGAGTACCTAAATACAGCACACTAAGATGTATTCAACGCATAGTGAAAGCACTGAAGGTATATTTGTATAATGCAAGCTACCACTTCTGAAAGGTATGTTTTAACTTACTGTGGTGCTCATAATAGAGGACCAGTTCAAACAACCCAAAGATGACATCGGAGGCTCAAAATGTCCGAAAAAGCACAGACATTGGTTGGTATGGGACAGCCCTTACTGTAAGTTGCGCGTTCATGTAAACAGGTGTCGGAACATACAATATGCCTGATCTGATGTGCACCTGTCATGGGGATACTGTATCATAAAACACTGTCATTCCATACTTAAATGACAAAAGAAAATGAGTCAAAGGCATGACCTGAGCTATCAACATAGCACAGTCGTACCTGTGCTCTAGTGATACTCAATACAGTGTTGTACCACATCTCCAAAATACATATGTGTACATTGGGCTCTCAGTGGGAGTGTGACACTGCAGCAACCAGCCTTCACATAATCCCCTTAGCAAAGTCCTGATAATGACATTCACATGTTATTTATTTATTTAAATCTCAGATTACAAATACCTTTGAACTAGGGGCAGCTCATTTACAAAGGTTCCACATCAAAGGAAAGGGTTACAATAAGGTTGGGAGGTATAGACAACATTCATGGTATAAATGGAGGTACAGACAACATCCGTGGTATCATTGGAGCATAGCAAGTCAACTGCTAACTAAGTGGGAACAGTCACACTCGGATTACAAGCAAGCATAGAAAACCATAAGGTACATTTGAAGCAACATTGCTAATCAGAGGTGGGGGGAAGGGGAAGAGTGAGGAAGGGGTAGGGGAGATGAGAGGGTAGAGTCCAGATAGAGAAGGAAAAGAAAATATGGCAGCCAGAGGCCTTGTCGTAAGGTGAGAGGAAGGGGAGGCTAAGGTGGGAGAAGGGGTAAAAGAGGGGAAAAGGAGGCCAGATGAAGGGCTGGGGGAGGAGGTTGCTCATCTCCAGGCTGAGTTGGCCAGGATTTGTGGGACCTCCTTTTCCTTCCAAGGACCACCAGTGCCGCTGCTGTTGCCTCAGAGGTTGCCAAGAAAGAGGAGTGGTTGGACCAAAGTGGACTCAGGGAGGGTGAGGGTAGTGGAACAGAGGCGCATCCCTCCAGTTGTACCTCTCCATAATTCCTATGCCATTCTGGCAAAGTGTGGTTCCTCTATGGAGGCAACAGCAGTGGAGACCAAGGAGGATGCTAGGAACCTCCACAAAAGAAACCCACAAGAGGGTGGCAGAGGACCCCACAGGGGAAGGAAACAACTCCTGGTGGGGGACTCCATTGTTAGGAAGGTAGAACTGGGGGAGGAAGGGGAGAGGGAGGTAAGGTACCTGCCTGGCGCCATGGCTTGGAGGGACAGGGAGCGAATCCTCAGGATTGCCAGAGCAGCTGCACAGGGGAGGGAGCTAGATGTCATTGTCCACCTAGGGACAAATGACCTGGCTAAGAAAGGGATTAGAGAAGTGCAGGAAGAGTTTGTGGAATTGGGGAGGGGCCTTAGACAAGTAGCAAGCACGGTAACCTTCTCGGAGGTGCTGCCCATCTATGGCATAGGAAAGGATAGGGTGTTCTGCACCATGGGATTCAATCAGTGGTTGAAAAACTGGTGTGGAAGCTCAGGGATTTGGCTTCAATGGGGACTGGGGGTCCACCTGGAGTGATGCAAGCCTATACTGGCATGATGGGCTGCATCTGTCCAGGAGGGGAACCAGGATCCTAGGTGATAGGTTTAAATGCTTCATTGGCAAGCATTTAAACTAGCCAAGGGAGGAGGCACTGGAAAGGAGCAAGGAAATCCTAGCCCCCCAAAAAAATAAGGGTAGTAAGTGCAGCAAACACCAACAGAGAGGTGTCGATAGGGAGAAGCGCAGAGGTAAATGGAGAAAGTGACAAAGATAAGAAGGACAGGGATGGGGCAAAAAGGAGTAAGGCAGTCAGGAAATGGAGGGCAATGAGTACCAATGCCCATAGTCTGGGCAACAAGCTCCCTGAGCTGGTGGCCTTAATGGAAGAGGGATATCTGGATATTGTAGCAGTCACAGAAGCATGGTACACAGAGAACATGTTAACATACCAGGGTACATAACTTTCAGGAGAGACAGGCAGGTGAGAAGAGGGTGAGGAGTAGCTCTCTATGTAAAGGAAGGGATAAAAGCAACTGAACAAAAGAGTAAACAGGGAGGAGAGGAGGCACTGTGGGTCACCTTGGAGACTGGAAAGGGCACCACAATCTGCACAGGGGTTGTGTACAGACCCCCATGTCAGGGGGAGAGAATGGACAAGGATATGATAGAAGGCATTCTTAGAATGGCAGAGAAAGGGGAGATACTGTTGATGGGAGACCTGAATATGCCAGATGTTAACTGGAGCACATTTGCTGCAGCCACATCCAAGAGCAGGGCCATTCTTGATGCCCTACAGGAGGCGGGCCTCAGACAGCTAGTTTTGGAACCCACTCTTGAGGGAGCAATCTTAGACCTTGCACTCTCAAACAGGGGCAGTGAGGGGATCTCATATGTAGAAGTGGGTTGCCATCTGGGAACAAGTGACCATTAAACAGTGTGATTCACGTTAAACTCAGCTACAGAGTCAAGCCATACAAAAGTGAGGGTACTGGACTTCAGGAGGGCTGACTTTGGCAAGATAGGAGAGTGCCTCAGAAAAGCACTAGCAAACAGGCTAGAAGGAGGTGTGGAGAAACAATGGGGAATCATCAAAACTGCCATCACAGAGGCAACAAGCCTTTGAGTGAAGCAAATAAATCAAAACGAAAGAAAAAGCCACTATGGTTCTCAAAAGATGTGGCTGTGAAAGTCAGGAAGAAAAAGCTAGCATTCTGGAAGTATAAGGAAACACAGAAGGAGCAGGACAGAGAGCTGTACCAGTTAAGGCAGAAGGAAGCAGGGAGGGAAGTCAGAATTGCAAAGGCCCAAACTGAGGAAAAGATAGCCAACTCGGTTAAGAAGGATAAAACCTTTATAGGTACATCAGCGAACATAGAAAGACAAAGAGAGGGATAGTGAGGCTGAATAGAATGAACGGTGGGTGGGCAGAGGGGACAGTGAAAAAGCAGGGATACTGAAAGAATATTTCTGCTCAGTAGTCACAAAAGGAGGGAGAAGTGCCTAATCCAATTAACAGAAGCACTCTTGATAGGGGTTGATCCCAGTCCTTTCACAGAAGGAAGGGTTCTGCAAGAACTCCTAAAACTGAAGGTAGACAAAGCAATGGGACCTGATGGAATTCACCCCAGAATTCTAAAAGAAGTAATGGAGAACTAGTGAAACCACTGGCTACTCTTTTAATAAATCATGGGAGGATTGTGTGGTACCCGAGGACTGGAGGAAGGCGGATGTGATTCCCCTTCACAAAAGTGGGACTAAGACAGAGGCAGGAAACTACAGACCTGTCAGTTTGACCTCTTTGGTAGGGAAAGTGATGGAATCACTTCTGAAGGAAAGAATAGTTGAGTACCTAGAGGTCAGTGGGGCACAGGACTCAAGGCAGCATGGGTTCACAGTGGGAAGGTCATGTCAGACAGATCTAATAGATTTCTTTGACTGGGTGACCAAAGTAGTAGACCAGGAGGGCTGTGGACATGGCCTACCTAGACTTTAGCAAGGAATTTGACAGAGTCCACACAAAGATTAATAGTCAAATTAACCAGCCTGGGGGTGGGTCCCAGGGTGGTAGCCTAGGTAAAACATTGGCTGAACAACAGGACACAGAAGGCAATTGTAAATGGAGTCCACTCTGAAGAAAGAGGGGTTACTAGTGGGGTACATGAGGGTTCAGTATTGGATCCAGTCCTTTTAATGTCTTCATAAGTGACATTGCAGAGGGACTGGAAGGAAAAGTATGCCTCTTTGTAGATGACACAAAGATCTGCACCAGGGTTGATACACAAGAAGGTGTGGAAAGGATGAGAAGGGACTTGGCAAGGTTGGAGGAATGGTCAGAAGTATGGCAGCTAGGATTCAATGCAAAGAAGTACAAAATAATACACCTGGGAAACAAGAACCCAGCAGAAGAATACACAATTGGAGGAGAGGTAGTAACAACAACAAAAATGGAAAGGGACCTGGGGGTAATCATATCAGATGACCTTAAGGTTAGTAAGCAATGTGAGAAGGCAGTAGGGAGGGCGGGGGGTATACTGGGATGCATAGGGAGAGGCATCACCAGCAGAAAACAGGAAGTTGTTATCCTCTGTACAGACAGTTGGTGAGACCCCATCTGGAGTACTGTGTCCAGTTCTGGAGACCCCATCTCTGCAAGGACATAGACAGGATAGAGGCAGTCCAGAGGAGGGCAACTAAAGTGGTGCAGGGTCTGCAAGAGAAGCTGTATGAGGAGAGACTAAAGGAGATTAATATGTATACCCTTCAGGAAAGAAGGGAGAGGGGGGCATGATAGAAACTTTGAATTACCTCAATGGAATCAACAAAGTCCAAGAGGGTAGCATTTTTCAGAAAAAGAGATGTGCAAGAACAAGGGGACACAATTTAAAGATAGAGGGGGGGCGGTTCAGGGGCAATGTGAGGAAGTGTTATTTCACAGAGAGGGTAGTGGATGCATGCAACAGCCTTCCTGAGGAGGTTGTGGGGTCTAAAACTGTGGGAGAATTCAAGAATGCATTGGACAGACATAAGGCAATTCTTGTGGGGAGTAAGAAGAAATAGGCTGTTGGTTAACTAGGATCTGCGGCCTATCCTGTAGGTAGGGAAATGGGCAGACTAGATGGGCCAAGCAGTCCTTATCTGCCCTCAAAGTCTATGTTTCTATGTTTTTATAAGGGAGAGTGGGGGCCAGAGGGCCTGGATAGGTCCAGGAAGAGTGGGGGTCTGTGGGATAAGAGCAAGGAGGTGGTGAGGTAAGGGAGGAGGTGGCAGGGGGGAAAGGGGAAATTGTTCTGTCTGGAGAATTGAAACAAAACAGGAAGCCAAGTAAGAGCCTCAGTGAGTGAAAAAAGTGGTAGAAGGGTGTCTGCAGAAGTGGGAAACTAGGAGAAACAAACACAAGTGCTTTCGATTAGGAGATGCTGACAAACCATAAGTTTAAATTGGGACAGACTAGAAAGACTGCTCAGTTGGTTGCTTAGATTATTAAACCACAGGGGGGATCTCTATTGAAAGGATCACTGGTATTGAGCAGTCCGACAGTGGGGTACTAGAAGGATGTCAGAAACTGAGGTACGTGTGTGTTGGGTCTTAGGGGATTTGTTTAGTAGGCAACCAATGCTCGAGAGTAGTAATCCAAGTAGAGCTTTTTTGGACAGGAGGCAGGTTTGATATTTGATCCTGTTGTTTAGTTGGAGCCAGCCAGATTGAGCATATAACTCACAGGTATGAGTGAGGCACGCAGCACCCATAACTAATCTGCAGGCTTTGTTCCGGGCCACCATGAGTCATTTAAGAGATGTGGAGGTTGCAGCCCATAATCAATGACCAAGAGGACCGAGCTGTGAATTGCAACCTTCAGGGCTTCTTAGGTAAGACTTTGTCTGTGTCTGAAGAGGAGTCCAATTCTGGTATTAACATTTCTGTCAACATTTTCAATGTGAAGCACAAAGTTAAGGTGACTATCCAGGGTTAGACCTAGGTATTTGAAAAGCTGACTTTGTTCAAGAGCATCTCCGTGGTTGTTGGTGATAGTGAGTTGGTGGGCCTTAAACTTATTCCGAGAGGACGAAAACATCTGGACTTGTTTTTTTGTTAGTTAAGCACTAGTTTGTGATTATGTATATGGAGCTGGTAATGGTCTTTAGAGCCTTGAATAACGAATGAGCTGATGTGTATGGAAAAGTTTGGTTATAACAACTTAGTCCAATAATATTAACATGTATGGGATGCCCAAACTGATTTGTTGCTCCTGAGTTACCGCATATGGATCGAATGCCATATCCTTTCGTGGCCAGCAGAGTGTTGTGCTTTATGCCTTGCTTTGTACTACACTCTGAGGGGTACATCCTTTGCACAGACATAGCATGCTTTGTGTTTGTAGGAATATGCCATCTTTTGCACATTGTACAACTTAAAATTATAGGAAGAGAATCTGAGCTGCATGAAATGTGTCATTTGTATATGGGGCTCACAGTTTTTGTGTAAAATTCACATAAGCAATTTGCAATTCATGAAACGGCAAAGAAGCATGTTTTTAAGTTCAATGCTGTACAATGTTGTACAGTATATGACTATACTCTGTCCAATGATATACAAGCTGGAAAACTGTTTTCACTGTCCATTGAAGAAATTACAGTAGCTGTTTTTATTTTGTGTAATTATCTTGATGATATAATGTTGACAGTTTGATAAATAAATACATAAATAGAATAGTAAATTATTCAATTAATCAGTCAATCAATGAATCAGTCATGCATTTAATCAGTCAATAATTGTACAGGCCACTTCTGTGAGGAAGTGTTCAATAGCTGTTCAATACTGATATGGCAAATGCATGACTAACACATATAAGGAGAGAAAAATGTGAAACAGCCTACATTGTTACCTCCCAAGCAAACAAGGAATATTAATTTGGAGCCAGTTTGAACTGGATACATAAAAGAGCTTGACAAACTGGAGAAATGGCCACTACTTTTCTTCATGTCACCTTTATTTGTAGGTTGATTTTGGTGCTGTGGCTTCAGTTCTGCATTTGTCCATTTATAAGGTCACCAGTGGTCTATTTGCAGAACTGTTTGTTGCTACTATGGCATTGCTATTATTCCAGCACATAAGCAGTCCATTGCAATGTAAGCGTTTGGGACTGAATCCCTTTTATGTTCTGCACTTCAGTGCTAAAACATCTAGTATTACTGTCATTTTTGGTGATGAAGTATCCTTCTGATTGGATGGATGAGCTGGACAAAAAGCACAATGTATACTGATTGTCCACTAAAGAAGAAATAGTCCTCAGTAAATGCTGTATTCACTGCAATATGACCTTGGTAAATGCAATGTTCCTTGCAATATACAATATGATGTTTGATGAAAGAAGATTTATGACTTACAGTGTTCTGAGCAGCAAATGGCCGTCTTTGTTCCTTCATACACTGTAGATGCTAAAGTAGTCTTTCCCGTTTGATTATGAACATGTTGTGTAACATGGATCCTTGTAGAAATATCTTTTTTCAGAGTCTGGCTTCTTATCAAATATCTTAAAAAGCAGGGCTATAAAGGTACAAATGCACAATTCCTTCAAAATGTTATATTTTTTTAAAAGCAATCCTCTCATTTCTCCTGTAGAAAAGACCTAAAGAGGCAGTACATACTATAATTATTTAGTTTTTATTTACCAGGTGGGTGCACTTGACAAAACTGTTGCCTATTTTCAAGCACAACCAGGGACAATACAACAAAGGAGGCCAACAGTAAGATTATTAAACTGATAAGAATAGATACTACACTTGATCTTATTTTCCAAGAAAACAAGGTTCAGTACATACTAGATGAAACTAAAAGTGCTGGGTATAATAACGGAATTGGAAATGGTACACAAGGTTCAATGTTTTAGGGTCATTCTGTACGATACCTACTATACACAACAGTTGACATACAGACAGAGTTCATGGATATGTAACAGCAATAGGTATGGTACAGTGCAAGAATAGGTATGGAGAACCAATTTAGCTGCCCAAGACTGGCCTAGATAGAATTAATATTTATGGAAAAAAGGAGAGTCCATAGGATGGAGCCTTGAGGAACCCCAGCTGTGGTAGTAGCAGAGTCTGACATTATGTGACCAAACCTAACTCGTTAATACCTAGTGCCCAGGTAACTTTTGAACCAAGGCAAGGTGGTAGAAGAGACACCCAAAACACTTAGTTTACTACATAGTAAGGTATGATTGACTAAATTGAAAAGCTTCATAAGGTCAGTAAAGATCATGCCAGTGAGCTCATCCCTATCCATGGCAGAGGATATAGAGGAGGTGATTAACAGCAGGGCAATATTAGTACTGTGGCATTTACGAAAGCCGTACTGTGAAGGAGACAGGTGTTTATAGGTGGTGGGGTATTCTGTGAGGTGAGAGGCCACCAATTTTCCAAGCAGTTTGTTAAGTACTGGAAGAATTGTGATAGGCTTATAGTTGCCAGTGTTAGTTGGGTCCCTTTTCTTGTAAACTGGGACAACATGGGATATTTTCCAGATATTGGGGATTATTTGTAAAGTAAGGGATAGACTGAAGATTCTAGTGACTAGAAGAACAAGTTTGGTTGCAGCAGTCCTACGAATTTTAGGTTTAATTCATCAGAGCCAGCACACTTTGATGTGGGGATTTGCATGAGGAATTTGCAAACCTCACCTCAGGTAATTAATGTAAAAGGAGGGAGTGAAAGGAGTGGGCTTCAGGGGAAGGAGGGCAAGAGGGGGCAGTGGAGGTAGGGAAAGAGCCAGTGTACATAGAGTGGTTGGTAAAACATTGGTTGAAGGCATTAGCTATGGTGACAAGATCATTGCAATTAACTCCCTCAATATTCAAGTCCTTGGGCATGTGTCTACTAGCCTGACCAAGGTCTTGCTTGATATTTTTCCAGAAAGGTCTAGGATTTCTGATCGAGGCAGCAAACAGTAATTTGAAGTAAAGACTTTAGCTATGCTAGCCTTTTTGCATTCATTTCTTAGTACTCTATAGCTGGTCCCATTAGCAGCAATTTATGCAGCATATAGTGCTATAAAGAAAATCTATCTGCGGTGTTATATTAACAAAACACAAAATTAGTGTTTAGAAAATGGTACTTACAGTGCTCCAATTACTAAACTTTGACTAGATTTGATAGTGATATGAATATCTAATTTTTAGGGCTATGGGCAGAGCCTACAGCACTATTGCGATCGCTCAGTACTGTAGCTCTAAAAAACAGCTGATCGCGGTACCTTCCATTGGACTTTTGGAAGTATCCTTCCAAAAGCCCAATGGAGCTTGAACCCTTCCACCACGGTCGGCCACTGCGGAATAACAGCTGCACTATTTTGGCTGTTATTTCTGTATTCCAGTGCATGAACTGCACATGCGCAACTCACTGCCAACAATCAGTATGTCTCTGGAAATTATCCAGTCGGAAACAGTACTGTTTTGAAAGACCCACGAAGAAAGTTTTTATTTTTGGATTTCCCAAATGAGCCTTCCTTGTAAACTGCACTGCTGAGCTGATGGAAATCAACAGCGTGTGTGTTTCCAGACCGGGTTGAAATGGATGGGTGGCCATTCCCTATTGCAAACTTCTCCTGTATCCTGAGGTAACCAGCATATGAAATCTGAACTCGCAAGGCCAAGACGTTAATTTGACCGGTCTTGTTTCCTTCTTCCCTGTGACCACAACCATTCCCTGCTGTTTGCCTCTATTTATGTACGCAGTGATGCCAGGTGCTCTGATGACAATGCCAGAACTGTGACACTTCAGGAATCTAATACATTTTAGGCACTTTTGGTTCACAGTAGCGCTCTACAGAATATGGCTGAGTTGACTTACTGATACCATGTCAGTTTTATTGATTTTCAGAATTGGCTCAGCATATTTAGAGACGTGTGATTTTAGAAGCTAACATTAAAATAAAATAATAAAAAGTTATAGTTCAGTCTGCCCATCAGAATATGTAGCACCCTGTGTGTTATTTGGCGCTTAAACATTATCTTTTGTTTAAAAAAAAGTCACACGATCTTCCCCTTGAAGAATTTTTGACCATAGTAATATATAATTTTCACCATGTTTCCACAGTATTTTATTTTACCTTTTTTCTAATACTTTAAACATAATAATTTCTTGAATGTACACCACCAAACTGGATTATAATTGCATGCATTTTCAGTCCAGTATTGTGCAGTTCTGATGTTTAATTATTCTGCTTTCCTCCACATTAATAGTTTTAACCCATCAGCTTTACAAACATTTATTAAATAATTCTGTACAAAGAAACTTCACTAGACTTGTCACTATTAGAAACATTTCATTTAAAATAATAGGCATCACCACACTGGTGACCAGGGTTCGGGAGTGGACTCGGGTTGCTGGGGATCAGCCGGGGGAGAAAGGCTGAGTGTTCAATGGCAGCTCGCCTTCTCCGGGGGAGAGGGTGGAGATCCATCCCAGCAAACAATGACCTCTGGTGGAGGCTGGGGGCATGATAGCTCATCAGCACCTCGGGGGTTTGATTGGTCATAGGCAGAGGCCTGTGGACCAATCACCTCTAGGGGCTGCATCACCAAGGAGGAGGACATTGCAGACGTCGGCACTCAGGCCTTGATGTCAAGAGCTAGCAACATCCTCACAGAACAGGGAAGATCACCCTCCAGAGCTGGGTAGATGGAGCGCCGAACCCAGTCTCAATGTGCCATAGACTGCCACTGTCTCAGGGACTGGAGAAGAAATTAAGGTACAGTGGTCTGCCCCACCCCAAACTCTGCCCAGGGGGTAATCCATGGTAAGATGAGGGACCCTAAGCAGCAGGTAAGTCAGTGGCAGGGATGGGTTTCATTGGCGACTCCTGAAGGGGCGGCTCTGGCAGGGACATAGGAGGGGAGAAAAAGACATTTGAAAAAAAAAATGATAGGCATAAAGCATTTCTGCAAAAATCAGTATTGGAACGTTGTATTGGTTGAAAATAGTAAAATAGAGGGCTGAATAAATAATCTGTAAACATTAAAGTGTGCACCATTTTAATCTCTATGGCATTCTGTGCCCCCACCAACTTAAGTGGCACACTGGGGGCCCACCCCAGTGTGCCCAAAGATTTGTCTCTGCCCCCCAACTCATGCAGCACACTGGGAGCTCATTCCAGTGTGCCTACATTTTTTTTTCTTCTCCCACCCTCTGTTGACATTGGGGGGCCAAATCCCCATGTCAGCATCCTGTATAACACTCCCCAGTCATGTGGCACATTCGGAGCCCACCCCAGTGTGCCCAAATGTTTTGTTTTTCTGAAACAGGAAAACAGTGCCTTTCATCACTTCAGTCCCCCTCCCCACCTTCTTCTGCCCACTGAGCACCCACCTCCCCACACATACATCCTTACCCCATACTTACCTCTGGAGGTCAGCACCATCTTCTTCTCTGGACTGAGACATATCTGCACTCTTCAAAGCTGAACTGTAAGCTGAAGAATCTAAGGTAAGCATGCTATAATGCTATCCAATGGGGTGTTAAACTGTTGCTGATAAATCAGCCAATTTTTGGAATTTTTTTCAGCATGGGGTTCTTGGGACCTCACCTTATGAAAACTGTCACTGTCATTTTGTTACTCAGTTGCAAAAGGTGATTTTGCAGTAGCTGTGCAGAATCACCTTTCAGGACCAATTCACAAAATGACAGTGTGACTGTTCATGAGGTGGGATCCCAAAAAGCCCATGTTGCAAATTTGGTGAAAATGTTCAAAAACATGACTGCGTTACGAGCGTGCATTGCGCAGTTTCTATGCATGCTCCTAACTTCACCAAATGTTAATATTTTCACTCCACATTTCCAACATTGCCATTTTTGTACACCTCCTTCAAAACAGTACAGCTGACATTTTTCCGCAGCCTACCCAAAATGTGTTTTCACACCTGTGGCACAGAATAGTGCATTTGATCTGTGAAATCACCTTTTGAAACAAGTGAACAAAACGACACCAGCACTCTTCATGAGGAGGGATCCCAAAAAGGCCAGGTTGAACATTTGGTGCAACACCTCCAAAAAATGGCCATGTTACACAGGTGATGAATAATTCCTATGCACACGTGTAACTTTGGTCACATAGTAGTTTTTCACAGCCCTATTGGCTCTGGCTAAAGTTTGTTGTATAAGAGAGCACAGAGGAAGTTGTGGTATAATAAGTTAAATGCATTCTTTCATAATATATGTGGAATATTACAGATTTTACACCATCAAGGTATTCCATTTTGGGTAGTCTTATTATTTTTAAACAAACCCAATTATACACATACTGTAGATTAAGCAATAGATCAGTTGTTTTTAGATAATTATTGTAACTGAACCACATTTTATCAAATACATCATGTCTTTCAAGTAAAATATAGTATTTCTTTCAGTTTATAAGTTTCATTCATTATATTTAACCAATTTTGATAATCTGGTGGACTTGTATCTTTCCATTTCATAAGAATACATTTATAGGCAATTATAATTCCAATCATTAGCAGCTTTCTCTGAAAACTCTTTGTTTTATTTCATTGACTCATTGTTAACAATGTAGTTTCTATATTTCTTTTTAGCTCTATATTTGTAATTTTATTTAGAGTATCAATGATTTTCGGCCAATATGTTTTTAGCTTTTCACATTAGACCAGCAGCACCATCTATTTTCCACCAACATTTGTGTACAGTTTGATAACAAAAGTACTTAAAATCATTGTATGACTATTAAAATCTAGTTCAATTAATTTATCATTTATCATCAATCAACTGTAAAATAATCAGTGTTGCACACACTATTTGGCTCAGTTTGTCATGATTCATTTCATTTGTGCATTTGAGTCCCCCTCTCTCATTGGCCAGCAGTGGTGTCCATGGAAAGTACAGAGCTGAGAGATTGGGAAAGCAGACAGAGTGATTATGGGAAGGCTAGCATGGGAGCCCACAACCTGCATGGCTGACCATGTATACCTCTTTTTTTTCTTACTTTTTTTCTCCAGCTGCCATCCTTGGTCATGGTGGCATCCCTCTAGCCCCATCACTGACTCATCCCATGGACTTAAAGATTAACCTCTATTTGCATAGGGCTGTATCGGCAGGTTGCCTGCGATATGGGGTTATGCGGTGCCTGTGAGGGATACTGAGTGAGCTGGGGCTATATCCTCCATTTTCTTCTTCAGGGATCTGTGTGTGACATATGAACTAATGTTCGTGTTAATGCACATACATCCTCAACTAGCACGTGCTCACCTGAGTCTGCTGGCCCCGCCGATGTTTTTACCTGGCCCCTGATAGGTGTTTTGCAAGCGGCTGGACTGAGGAGCTTTCCTTCCCAAAGAAGGAGAGCCATCTTTGGAAGCTCAATACTCAATCAACCTGTCAGTCTCTGAGTGACCCTGGTCCATTATTGAACCTGCTCAGCAACTCAGCCCACCATCGCTCTGGACCAGTGACCCTCTTAACCTCATAATATTTTGCCACTGAAATATTGGGCAGTGATACCCAAAATATAGGAAAAATGAGGGACACTGACTTTAATAATGTGGAGCACATCAACACAAACAAGGAGATCATAAATCAGAATGAGCTAGTGATTTAACAGCTCTCCATCTCTTATCATGGACTGGACACTAGTTGGAAACTCTAACAATGTGGTGAAAATGACTTCCATTGAGTAATCTGTGTAGTTCCCACCTTGCCTTGCCATGTGCCAGGTAATCGTGCTGTTTAGGAGCTGTTGATCACCCCTAGCCATCTGGAACAATGGGGGAGGCAAGCATAAGGACTAGAGTCTGCTAAAGTAGGAACATTTGTAACTTTATTGACAGCTGTGGAAGACCTGCACTAGTCAAGATGAATATTTAGAGGGTTAGCTGAACTAGCCCAGGTTGATTAGCGCTATGCCCTGGACAAGTAAAACAATGTTAAAGGAAAACAGTGGAAAAGCACAGCTGTTCCCTGCCTCTACGAAATTCCCAGATTAGGGTTTTCAGACAATAACAAAATTGTTTACAATTACCTCCAAGTGCTTTTTAATGATTTACACTGCAAGAGACAACTTCCGTTTTCTGTTGCTGGCTTCCACCATTTCAGGAGTAGTCACAAGCTTCCCTTGCTCACTTTATGCTGATATGGCCTACTGAGCTTAGCCATTGGTCGGCAGGACATATTAGCAGAAAGTGAGTGAGGGAAACTCATCCTTTTGCCATGCATCTCCTGCCCTTCCCCAACCCATGCTGTTAGCCCCCAGAGACTGTCACAGTCCTAGCCTCCACTCATCCTCTTGACCAGTCACCATCTAACCCTTTCACAAACAATGGATTACTCATGCCTCATTGTTGCTCATCTATTTATTCAACTGTGTGACCATGCAGTTGAATGAAGAATGAGCAGTAATGCAGCAAGAGCAACACATTGTTTATGATAAGGGTTAGATGTCGACTTACTGAGGAGATAAATGGAGGGCTGTGCCAGTCACCTGGGAGATGGGATAGGGTGCAACAGGGGGTGCATGTTAAATGGGCACTTGCCAGCCATGTGGGTGATGGGATTACCATTCATGACTGTATTATTGGATAGCTGACCCTGAAATCTTGCAACAGCTTTGTTTTTTGCACCTGCAATCCCAGTTCATTGCTGCACCAGTCGGTAAAGGAGGACTCAGTTTAAAATTAAATAACATTTTGTTTGGGAGACCTGAGCTCACCTTGTAGATTATGGCAGAGAGTGCAGGGAGAAAAACAAAATCCCAGGACCTCAAAATGAATGGGGGTTGGTGTCAGTGTTTAAGGAATTTTGCAGAGGAAGGGAGTGGTGAAAAGAGTCAAAGCCCTTTGTTAAACTGCAACAACACAAGAACGCTGCTCTGGGTTCCGTGTAGTGTACTAAACAATCAAAACTGTGGCAAAAGAGTATAATACAGCACTCACAAAAATGTCAATGGGATATACCCAAAACAAGATGGATACTATACAGATATTATTCCATTATTTATTATTTGAAAAAGAGAATAAAAACTCACATACAATACGTGGTGGTTACTGAAAGTCAGAAACAGCCTTACATGTTTTGCTCTAAAGGCTTCATCAGCCCTTAGTTGAATTGTTTTTTTGTTTTTTTTTTATATTTCAGTTTTGTTTTCTCTTGTCATCACATTACAGACCAATCATTTTTTATATCACAGTATACAATTCCATTTTCCAATGCGTACAGTCAATGTACCAGTATTTGGTTATAATCAAAAAGAAAATCTATTCTACATCAAATAGAAAAACAGCCTAATTTCTGTTTACATAGTGTCATCAGACCATTAGTAGATTTGAATATCTTAGAGACATTAAACCTTCCCTTTTATCAGTGTCAGATTGTTGTTCTTTTACTATGAGAGTCACCTTCAATAAAACTATAACTTCCTTTTTTTTCCCTTGCTTATATCCATTATGGATATGAAAGCACAAGGGATTTCCATTCCATTTGGCTGAGAACCCATCTCCCATCTTCCTCTCCTATACTACCCAACCCCCCTATTCTTTTCTTATACTAGTTTATTACCCTACCGTGTATAAAGAGGGCACAGTCATGTCCCATCTGTTTGTTCATGTTATGAACCTTTCTGTTCTATTTTCAAGATTCATTGTCTTATTTTATTTGCCTTACTACCTCGCCTTTGGTTTGCAGAAGGGTTTGGATGGGTGGGATGTCTGGCTTAATATATTAATCCCCTTTATCACTCCTTCAGATTCTCCTTCCACCGTCTTATGGAACCTATAGAGTTTTGAATATATGTTTTTCTCCCTATTTTACTTTCCCTTCTTAGAAATAAATTCAGGGGTCTCCTTCATCCATTCCTTCTCCCAGGTACAGCTCCCATCTAGTCCACCTGTTTTCGAACTGTGGCCTACTTTGTCTAAGTGAGTAAGTGACCCTCTCAAACATTTTTACTCTCTCCACCAACTCTTTCCACTCCTCCAACGTTGGATCACTTTGGGCAAGCCATTTTCTGGAGATTGCCTTTCCAGCAGTGGCAATCAAAATGTTCCAGAGATACCTTGCCTCCTTTCCCTTAAGATTTTCGGGGTGCAACCCCAACATCATGTGCTTCAGTCCCAGTGGAGTCTCTGTACCGAACATTTCTTTCAGGTGCTTTTGTATTTTCGTCCAAAATTCCTTTAACTCAGGACCTTGCCAAAAAGTATGCATCAGATTGGTCATCTCCGAACCACAATTCCTCCAACATCTGGTGGTGTTAGATTTATGCTAACTAGCTGTCTGCGAAGGAGCCTTAAAAAATTGTACCCTTAATTTTCATAAAAATTCCCTCCACCCCTGAGAGGATGTTGTGCTCCATGTATTTTGCCACATTCTCAACCACTACTGGTTATTTACTGAAATCCCTATCTCTCTTTCCCATTTTACTTTAACGTAATCTGTTGTGTGTTGGAGATCTTTTATGTAATTTTGATATAAAATGGAAATGGCTTTTTCTCCCCTATCTGAGTTCCAGATTCCCTCAAATATGTTCGGTACCGGAGCACCACATCCTCTTTTAGCTGAAATATTCATTTCTGCTCTAATGTACTCTCTCAGCTGGTAATAATAGAGAAGCTCTCCTCTTTTCCATCTGAATTTGGCCTGTGCTTCCTCAAACGGTATAACCTGATCTCCTCTGAGGAGTTGCCATGGGGCCACACATCCCTGTCTTTCCTTTTTTTATGCCACAGATTCATGTCAGCCTGTTTTCACTCCTCATTTATGGACCACCAACTATATTTCCAAAGGTAAACTTTGGAAGGTCCTCTTATAAGCCCTTGCCTATAACCTTGTATAGCTGTTTCCATCCCCTGACAGGGTGTCTTCACCCAGTTAGCCCCCGGATTTAGTGCCATGCATTGTGCCAATAAAGGGGGAGACAGGTCTACAGACAGATCCAATTCCTTCCATCTGGCTACATAGCCCTGATGTTGTAATAGCAAAAGCCCTTAGTTGAATTGTTACTGTTTTTATTCCTTTGAGTCAAAATGGAATCATTGCCAGAATCATTTGACTGATATAATTTTTACCAGAAATAGTTCTGTGCCCTAAAACCTGAACTCCTCCTCCACTGACTGTGACCATCTGTTGTGCTTTGCTTTAACTTTCAGTCATGACTTAGGTTATGACTTGTTGCTTAGCCTTACCCTTCATTATTCTAAACAGGGGAGAAACAGACTATTGTATCAGTGGGATCAAATCAGGATATCTGTGACCAGAAATTCATTCTGCTTGAAAATGTCATATTGGATTTTGGATTTCTTGACTATCTGACAGAGCCTGATTGAATCAGATTGCATGCTATCTGAGCAACACCATTTTTTAATTAACTGAGATTGTATACTGTTGCTACAGCAACAGTAACACAGCAAAGACCAGTACAGTGACAGAATCAATTGATCACTGTACTGGTCCGCTGAGTTTCCGATGCCGCTGTCTCCGGGGTGTTCGCCCCTTCCCCTAAACAACTCCGACTCAGAGTTGGAAATTTACAGTGCGGGGGGTGTGGGGGGCAGAGCTCCCCATATGGGGTTGTAGTGAGTGAAGCCCCCCACAAAAAACACTTGTGTCCCGGACAGCACAATGCCTGCTGTTGGCATTGTGCTGTCGTTATAACGGATGGCATTATCTCATGAGAACGCAACACATTTCTGCTGCTTGTTCTTTAAAGTGCATGTAGTTAGTTAAAAACACTAATTAGCTTTATTTTGAGTTTTGCCAACTGTATAGAAGTTAAGCAAGCAATAATGCCCAACAGGATGGGCTTTATTGGGAAATACCGGACCTCCCAGGGGCATGATGAGGCCTGATGCCACAGGTAGAGGGCCTTATATCCCCTGGAAGGTCTGGTATTTCCAAATAAAGCCCATCCTGCAGGGTTATTATTGCACTTTGAAAATGGGCATTGTGAAAAAAAAAGATGAAAAAAAAAAGATGGAAAATTGTAAATAAAAATCATTTGGCTTGAGTTTTTGTAATTAAATAGTTCCTCCGCCTGTATAGGAATGAAGGACTTTTGTCCACATGGAGAGTCCATAGTTAAGAAGAACAAAAAGCCGATGGAATGCTGTTACTGCTCCACCACAGCAGCCTGCTTGTTTCTTCATTCAGCCCCCCCCCATCACAAAATAGTTTTGTACCCCCATCCTACTCATTTATTTACACAGTAGCTCTTATGTTTTTTTTTTCCATACTGGTTACTGGAGCCAGGAGCTGTTTGTATCGGAAGAAAACGTTCTCTAAAACAATGAATGAGCATGCAAGGCAGGGCTTCACATTACTTCATGATGAAGGTAATTACATTGTTAGGATGATGTTTACAAGTAACTGCTGTAGTTAAAAGTATTTTTTTTTTTTTTTTTTTACAAAAGAGAGACTTGTTGCTTTGTTACCACTTCTGTGCATGAGAGAGTGGCATTTTGTTATTTTTCCATACCCTAGATGAAAGTGGATCTGCGGTATGAAAAAAGAACAAAATGCCAGTCCTGTCATGCCCAGTAGCAGTAGCGGAGCTACTGGTCTCTGCTCTCTCAGAGAGGCCCTCTGTAATGTTTGCCATTGATTTTGATGGCAGTTTCTTTTTTTGGGGTTAGGTTTTGCCAGGGGGAGATCAAGGAAGATGAGGTGATGGTTTAAGTCCCTCTTAGCAAGTGGGAAAAAATGGCTTTGCTTCATTTGAAAATTCTGGGTGCTCAAGAATATACTGAGTAATGGGGCACCCCGAATTTGCACTTGTTTTCTAGTGGGCTTTATTAGAAAATAAATTAATCAGTACTCAACATTTCAGCCAATCAGATTCATTTATCTTCCAAGCCCATTTTCTAAATTCAATTAGCCTTTGAACATCAGTGCATGCACAAGTTTGATTCCAGCTGACTGTGAAGGAACCAGGCATAGTATGTCATCCGACTTGCACATCATGTCCTTGTGAAGTAGTGCAACATGACTGCCATCAGCTTTTGAGATCTGAGAGTGCTTGTTCTTTTCTGTGTTTGGAAATGGTCTGATACCCCAAGCAGTTGTAAGGTTGATTTTTAAATGCTGCATTTAAAGGACATTGGAGGGCTATGAACTGCTCTCCCCCTTCGGGAAGGGGGGTCGCCGGTGTTCGAGTTGCTCCTTGCAGACTGAATACATCTGGAATGTGTGGCAGATGTATGGCTTGCCATTCACACTTCATTGCACATCACACCTGCTAGGGGGAAAAAACAGAAAATGGATGTCTGATTGCCACACAATGATGTCAGCCACCATGCCACTGACTCTGTGCTGCAGAGCAAGCTGTCACTCTCATTGCACCATTCACTGTCCATCAGTGTGGAAGGGGCCCCCTGCAGCCCTGAAAGAGGTAAGTTGAGGGTGGGTGGCAGGGCTGAGCCAGTGTGTGTGTGTGTGTGTGTGTGTGTGTGTGTGTGTGTGTGCAACAAAGGGGTCAGCAGACAAGCAGGGAGAAAAACGCTGCATTTAAATGTTTTATAATATACCTCATTTAATCAAGATGCAGTTAAAAGCTCTGTCTAGGGATCACAGGCATGCCACCTAATTTTCTCACCTACTAAATAAGTTTCTCGACTACCCTGCCAGTACCGTAACTATAAATGATACCTGTCAATGTTAGTCATATACTGTCTTGTTTCCCTCCACCCCCTGTAACCAACGTGGAGCCTTTGTAAAAAAGATTGTCTGTACTGAAATCTGTAAATAATTACCTGTTCTCATCTGTCATTATTGTATTTGTCTACCCTCCACCCCCTGTAACCTGACATGGAGCCTCTGCAAAAGAGTCTGTGACTCAAAGGATTGTAATTCCGATTGTACTCAATAAATAAAATAAAATTAAAAAAAAAACAGGATGTCTCACTTAAACAGGATATCCGACTAGGAATATTTGGTTTTATTTTATTTATTTATTTGTAAATTGGTTTACAACCTTTGAGCCAGAGGCTCATTTCCAAAGGTACCTCGTCACATTGAGGACAAACAGAACAAATTTAGGTTACAGAATTCAAGTCACTGACTTAGAGTTACACAGAATGATTTCATACAATATACAATTTAGTAGCAATTACAGTGATACAGCTGAGCACATGCTGGTTTTAACAGAGGCAGGATGCACAGGGGGAGAAAGTGGGGGGGGTGATGTGGAGTGCTGCCCAGTGGGTGTTGTCAAGTGTGGAGAAATTCAGGCCACATTTAGAGACAGGAGCAGCTGCGCGTGTTAAACATATGGCTCCGAAGGGTGGTTTTGAAGTTGGAGATTGTGGGGGTATTGAAGATGGGAGCAGGGAGAGAGTTAAACCAGGATGGGGCTTTGTAGCAGAAGGATCTCTGACCATGGGTGGTCCTGGATCTGGGGACCAGTAGACTGGTCTTGTTGGAGGTTCGGGTTGTGACAGCAGGTGTGGTATGGTGGATGGAGGCTGTCACCCTGGGAGGGGAGAGCCTGAGTAGAGTTTTTTTTGCGAGGAGGCAGGTTTGGTAGCATAGCAGTTCATCTAGGTTAAGGAGTTTTGCCTCGTCATAGAGTTGACATGTATGTGTGAGCCTGGGGGCACCAGTAATCAGCCTGCAGGCCTTATTTAGGGTGATGTGAATTTTGTTGAGGGTAGTAGTGTCAGCAGCACCATAGACTGGCAGGCCATAGTCTACAAGGGACAGTACTGAAGACATAACAGCAAGTTGGAGAGCATCAGGGGGGAGGCAGTTTTTATAGCGGTAGAGGATGCCAAGCCGTGTATTAGTGGTGGATGCAAGGGCATCAATCTGGGTATGGAAGGTGAGAGCTGAATCGAAGGTAACCCCTAGGTATTTATAGGAGCAGACTTCTTCAAGCAGTTGTTTGGTACTAGGGAGGACAGGGAGTGGGTAGTTGCAGGCTTTGTTTTGGGGGTGGGTAAAGAGCATTTTTTTTTTTTTTTTTAGATTAATGATGAGTCTGTGCTCCTTAAACCAGGCTTCGGCATCATTGTAGGATTGTTGTAGGGAGTCCTGGAGGGAGATGGGATTGCGGTGAGTGGCAAAAATGACAGCGTCATCTGCATACATAAGAATTTTGACAGAGCATGCACTGGACAGGGTGTTTAGATAGAGTGAAAAGAGTAGGGGGCCCAGGATGGAGCTCTGGGGTACCCCTGAGTGGATGGTACAAGTTTCAGAGAGTGTCCCATTGATTTTTACACACTGGGAGTGAGTGGATAGATAGCCCATGCACCATGTGAGGGGGCCAGCAGAGAAACCAGTGTGGCAGAGGGCATCCAGCAGAAGAGGGTGGGAGACAGTGTCGAAGGCCTTTGAGAGGTCAATGAACGCTGCATCAGCTAGGGAGTTGGTGTTCAGGGAGGAGTGTAGGAAATTGGAGAACTCAACTAGTGCAGTGCAGGCACTGTGACCAGCACAAAGCCGTGCTGCTCTGGGCATAAGATGTTATGCTTAGTCAGATATTCAGTGATTTGAATGGCCACTACATGGAGACCCATATTAATTATATCCTTTAACTGGGACTATAGTACCTTGCTAATTGCAATGATGGCATTGCCATTCCTTTGCTCTTTTCACCATATTTAATTTTTTCCTACCTTGCTCCATTCTCTCATTCAAGTAATTCACTCCATGTCACACATTTCTTTTCCCATTTTCCCACATTTACCCCCCTTAATGCACACATTGTGTGGGATATGCATGGGAGATGATTGAGGAGGCAGGTTACTCACCAACCAGGCTCAGCAGGAGCAATGTTCTGGGCAGCCATTCCCTCCACGTTATCTCCTTGCTCCATTCTCTGTCCCCTAATTTAGCCTCTGTGCCACTTTCTTTTTTATAGTTTCTTCACATTTACTCTACCCCCAAGATGCCTGCACTTCATGGAACATGACTGAGGAGGCGGGCTACTCACTAACAGGCCTTAGTAGCAGCAACATTCTCAGCAGCTCTTACATAACATGCTATCTCCTGTTCTATACCCTCTGTCCTCTAACTCACACTTGTTACATTTCCCATCATCCCAGCTCGGTTTTCACCAAAAAGGCTCAGAAGCAGCAATGTTCCCAGCAGTTGTGTTATAACAACTTTCGACAGTGCACCATGGAATAACCTCCACACCCCACTGACCACCTCCTGTCTAAAAACTGACTTCATCAGAGCTTTCAGCATTCTATTTAATGCTATTGGATTAACATTGCGTAAGTGAGACATCCCCTTAATTGGAATAATATGAAATAAATGGATCCATCCTGATTAAACGATGTCTATTGCATTTCACTTTAGAATGTTGCTTGTAAAATGTGTCTTTTGGGAAGTGAACCCTAACTATGTGAAAAGCCATTTTTCAGCCTTGTTTTTTTCCTCTTCACTGCTGTTGGATCCCTAGCCTATTCACCTGCCTTCCTGAAGTACTTACCCTGTCTCCTGTTTCCCCATGGTATGTTCCCCATAGTAAGGTTCCTGTGGAGTGCAACTTTCTAGATAGGATCCAGGATCTGGTGTGGAGGAAGATGTCCAGTTTGTGGTGCAAGGCCTGCAGAAGGCAGGACATCATCCTGCCAGTCAGCTGTGTCTACAATTTAGATTTTTCTATTGAAGGTTGGCATTGTGTGATGATGCATGCCCATGTGTGCATTGGTATGCAGCTGTGCTATCTATTCAATGGCTGCCACTCTTCTAAAGTGTGTCTCCACAATGCCACAACCCAGCATCTGCCAGGTGGTAGATGAACAGTTGAGAATGCAATTCTCCCCTCAAGAAAGGAAGAGAGCTGTCTATAGGATGCTCATCTTGCCTTCCCCTAGCCAGCTCATAGTATACTGAGTCCATTCCTGAACAGGGGTCCTGGACCAATGTGTGGAAGGCCTACTGCTGTAATATTTGGCAGATGGTTGCTGCCTAGTTGGCATGCATGTGCCTGAATTTAGCCCCCAGGTTTTGTGGCTGTTTTTGTGGACAGATGGTGTTTGCCACTCCCCATTCATTAGTGGTGAATTTTTAGATGAGAATTGGACAGGTAACCTGAAGTGGTCCTGTTGAGATGAGTCACACTCATGAGAGCTTACATGTACAAATTTTAAAACATAAATGTTAGCTAGCATTGTCTAGGCATGCTAGGGACTGGGTTCTCAATCTGCAAATATACTGCACTCAGATCAAGCAAGCCTCAGTTTTACTCTCCATAACAAACTAGGTTTGAGTATGGACCAGGAGCCAGGACACTGATGACATGGTGAGAAGGTATCGAAAGTGGAGCTGGAACAGGAGCTTTAAATAAGGTGAGTTATGCTTTGGATGAATGATTTTAAAAAGAGAAATTACCATGCAGTATTATGATTTTGCTTATCAGGTTGCGTTTATGCACCCCTCTCCCAGCACCTAGAAAGGCAGGAGATAAGTGGCATGGACAGTGTCTCTGACACTGATTTAATCAAAGACTCAGCTGACATGCAGGAATCCTGGCTTGAGTGTTTACAAGAAAGGAGCAGGATATGACAGTTGAAGTCACCCTGGCCATTCATACAAGGTAATACTGATACCAATAACACTACTAAACTGAAAGCATTTTTTTCAAAACTGGAAAGACTTCTAAAAAATAAAATAAGTCTATAACATAACATCAGTGGTTTAGAAGAGGAATATTTGAAAAACAATCAAGCTCCTGGGGATTATGGATCAACATTAGAACCTCAGTAGGTGTAGATAATTTCAAGAATAAAGATGTTTGGGAGGAAGCTTTACTGAATATGAGTGTTCTGTGAAATTGGTTAGAGCCCTTATTAATGCAGCAATGCAACAATCTGGTGAAAAGTTCGACCTATACTTTTTTATGCTATTTTACATTGTCACTTACCTCCTGACTTGTATGATACCATTCTTTCCACTATTTGAGTCTGCTTTAGTACTTTTTTTCATGCCTGAAATAATAAAAGGAGCACTCCTTTTAATATAGTGTGGACCAGGTCTTCATCTGTATTTTCAGCTGGTTTTGTCCATCCATTGTTTATATGTCACTTCTATTATGACTGAAATTAATAATTATGCAGCAGGCAGTGTTCTCTGATCTTACAGAACAATATTTGCTCAAAAACAGCTGCAAATACAGATGAAAACCTGGTCCAAGCCATATTAAAAGGAGTACTCCTTTTATTATTTCAGACATGAGAAAAAGTACTAAAGCAGACACAAATTGTGACAAGAAGGGTATCATATAAGTCAGGAGGTAAGTGGCAATCTAAAATAGCATAAAAAAAGTACAGGTGAAAATTTTCACCAGATTGTTGTACTGCTGCTTTAAGGAAGACAAGGAAATCTATGAAATATTCAAATCAGAAATGGCAGAAACCCAGCAGAAACTGAGTAAATTTAAATCCTACCCAGCTTTCAAAGCAACAGAAAAGGGACTCAATTTTTAAAGCCCATGATTGCTGCAAACCCAGAGGCTTGCAGCAATTACCTAGCCAGCAGTTTAGAGTTTCAATCACATGCACCAGGTGCTGCAAGTTAGACCAGCTTTTTCTGGTCTAGCTTATGACTTTCCCGAGGGGCTATATTTATAGGGCTTGTGCCAGAAATTTGATGCAAGCTTCCATAAAACATGGAAACTGTCACAACTGCACCCAAGTTTCAAGAATCAGGTGCAATTCTGGCAAAGGGGTTTGGCATACCACCAGAACCTAGGTGTCGTGGTACAGGGCATGATGCAAACCATGCACCACATTGAAAATCGAGCCCAAGGATTAAAAAAAACCTAGAATCTCATGGAAAGGAGGTAGCGCTAAGGAAACAGAAAAATCAGGAGAGGGACTAACAGGATTATACTACTGGGAAACTAATTGGGAAAGACCAGCATGCTCAGTCAATAAGGGTCCCTGTAGAGGTCACAGCTGGTCTTGAAACAGGAGCTTTAATCGGAATCGCAATAAGACTGGTAATAGCCACACAAAAGCAGAAGACACTTCCTCCAGCGTCTCCACAGCAGAAGCTTCAAATATATCAGCTTCAGCAAAAAAGAAATATGCTATTTTTTTTGACTAAAGGAACACCCAGACTAACATGGTAGACATAAGAAGAACAAGCGTTTGTCAATGCTGAATGTTGTCGTGCTGGCATTGGCATTGGTAGTGCAGTGCAGAAACACATTTTGGGCAGGATGTGAAAAATGACAGCCGTACTGTTCATAAGAAGGTGTAAAAAATGGCAGTGTTGAAAATGTGGCATGTAAATATTGCAAATTTGTGAAGCTACAAGGGTGCATGGGACATGCGCAATGCACGCTTGTAACACAGTCATTTTAAGGACTTTTGGCACCTCTGCTCATGTACAGTATCACTGTCATTTCCTCAAACTGTCCCAAAAAGTGATTTCTCAGAGCAATCGAGCTATTCTGCGCCAGACATGTGAAAACACATTTCAGGCAGGATATGTAAAATGACAGCTGTACTGCTCATCAAGAGGTGTGGAAAAATGCCAATGGTGAAAATCCAGAGTGAAAATATTACAAATGCACAACGTTACGAGCGTGCATGCAAACTGCGCAATGCATGCTTTTAACACAGTCATTGTATGGAGTATTGTCACCAAATTTTCAACATAGGCATTTTAGGACCTCTGCTCATGAACAGTGTCACTGTCATTTTTGTTATCTGCCCCAAACACTGATTTCCCACAGTGACCACGCTATTGTGCACCGGAAGTGCGGAAACACATTTTGACCAGGATGTGAACTGTGCAGTGACTATGAAATCACCTTTCGGGACTGATTAACATCATAACAGTGGCAGAATTCATGAGGATGGGTCCCAAAAATTCAATGCTGAAAATTTGGTGCAAAGATTCCAAAAAATTCCCGAGATATGCATCAAAGTTGAAAAAACTCTATTCCATTATACAGCTTACCAGCATTTCCTCTGTTCGGGGTCAGCTTTGAAGAGTGCAGACATGTTCCCGGTCCACCGAAGATCATCGTACTGGACTCCAGAGGTAAGTATGGGGTGAGGGGGGTGGGAGGCAGGGTGCACAGTGGGTGGAGTGCGGGTGGGGGTAGGGAGACTATGAGGGACTGTTTTCTGTTTGCAGGTGGTAAAAAAAATCACGGATGGTTTTCTTTTTACAGGTGTTTTTTTTGAGGATACAGTAGCCGATGGGGATTGGGCACTCCTGTCAGCACATAGGGAGTGGGACACTAGCTGAGGGGATTGGGCACTCCTCAGCACAGAAGAATGGGGGGACATCATGCCAATGGGGTGGGCTCCCCATTGGCACATTAGAAAGGGGGACGGATGCTGACATGGGATTGAAACTTACGTCAGCAAACAATAAAGTGGAGGTGGCGCATGAGCTGAGGGGGATTAGGCACCCCCTCGGCAAGCAAAAAGGGAGGGGGAGGGGACACATTATGCCAACAGGGAGTGGGTTCCCCCATTGGCACATTCATGAGGGGTAGGGTAAGCTGACCGGGGATTGGGCACCCCCAAGTCGGCAGTTTAGCAGTCACTGTGCTGCCATGTTTGTAGCTGGTGAAGCACGTGGGAAGGTCTGCTGCATGTAACGAGCTTTGCTCACATTGCAGCAGATCTTTCCTTTGATGTGAACACCACATTAGTATGCATGGTGTGGCGCCGGCATGTAGGCTGATTGGGGAATGAGGGATGCACCTACAGGTGCGTGACCTGCATTCACCCAACAGCGACTGCACCTCCAAATCTCAACTGCCGCAAGATGTTGACTGCGCAAGCATGCCAGCATAAGAAAAGAGGAAGAAGGTGAGGCAGAAGGTGTAAAAGACCAGCCACAGTCCAGGAAATCGAGGAGAGGTAAGAATTTAAAGGAATAATGCATCTAAGCAGCGATATACTGAATGAGGTTTACAATCTAATGCAGCTAGGCCAAAGACCCCTTGCATCAAGGTTGTGGCAAACAACCAGGTGTGCCAGGTGGCAAGGGGCTTTCACCACTGTGGGGCTGCAACATCCCCATTCTTGGAATTCTGCAAGCCTCACCATGGATGCAGCAAAGGGCACCACTTAGACTAGCCAGCAGGTGGTCTAGGTGGTTGTGCCAGTGGGATGGAGTCCTACAGTGGGTAGTAGAGGTGTTCAAGAGGCAAGGGAGGTGGCAGTGGGGGTATGAGAGACAGCTTGCTATCAGCTGCATTGAGTTTGCATCCCTCAGGGTGCATTTGCAACATGTTGTTTAAACTTTAATATACATGTTCTGCCTGATGGTCTAGCAGCTCCCCAATCCCCGATCCTTCTAAAGTGTAATGTTTAACATCCCTGATGGTCTAGCTGAACCACATATACCCAATCAACCGCAAGTATAGTTTCTAATGTCCATAGTAGTCTAGCCCCCCATTCCCTGATCTCAGTCCCTGGTGGTCTAGTGGACACCCCACCCCCTCAACCCATCAGATAGTGTCCCACCACCCTGCTTCCCCATCCTGAATCAGAGCCAGTGACAAACACTGCCCTCCTCTCACTACCATGGCTGGCCACCAACTGAACTGTCATCAAGTATATACTGTATAGAGTACACACTCATTGAATGATGGTTGCAATTCAGAGGGCTGGTACAGTATGGGCTCACTGAAGTGACAGCTATACAGTACGCACTTAGTGATAGTTCAGTCAGTGGCCAGTTGTGGTGGTGAGAGGAGGGCTGTGCTGGTCACCAGCTCCATTTCGGGATGGGGGAGCAGGGTGTTGGGACACTACATGATGGTGTTGGGGGCTGAGGGTCCACTAGACCACCAGGTACTGTTCTGACACTATTTAGGTGGAGATCGGGGATCGGGGGGTGCTAGACCACCATGGACATTATAAACTATACTTGGGGGAGATGAGGGTTTTGCTGGACCAGCAGGGTGTTAAACACTATACTTTGTGGATATTGGGGATAGGGAGGTTCTGCTAGACCTCCAGAATATTAAACTCTAAACTTTGAGGAGATCAGGGATGGGGGAATGCTAGACCACCAGGCAGAACATGTACAATAAAGTTTAAACAGCACATTGCAAACACACCCTGCAGGGTGCAAAATCAATGTGGCTAATGGCCAGCTATCCCCTGACTCCCCCACTGCCACTTCCTGTGCCCCCATACCACTGCCCCCCTACTGGCATGCTGTTTTTCCACCCCCTCACCATTCTGGCCACTTTAGTATTGCACTGGGCGAGGAGGGTCCCAGAACTCTATGGCACAGCAGATGCGCCACCTGTTTGGTGCAGCAAAGGACATGTGGCAAACCAGGGGAGTTTAGTGCCAGGGCCATATTTTTTATAGAATTGGGTGTAGTGCTCCTGGTGCACCCAGAATTTGCCACAGCCCTTGATTGCCACACATTGCAGTGATCTAAAGGCTCTGTGACAACCAGCCTCACAGAGTATGGCATAGGGTCATTGTCAGAAAATCTGTCCAAGTTCTTTGGTTTTTCCTAAAGCTCTACATGTTAGGTGTTAGATCTTATACCAGGGACTCTTTGCATATATCAGAAAAACTAAAAAAATGTGACTTGGGAGCTGGACTTTTTGTTGATTTGTGTGGACATCAGCTCACTCTAACATGTATACACCACGTGTTGGGGTTGGAGGCATTAAATCTTTTCTTATCTTCCTGAACATAACCTGGTGCCCCCCACATTCATTCCTAATAGAGGCTGTGGACTTCATCCTGACCCACAACTATTTTTATTTAATAACAAAATTTATCTTCAGAAATATGGGACAGTGATGGGGTCCACCATTGCCCACAGCTATACAAATTTGTATTTGGGCTGGTGAGAAAACAGGTACATTTTCAGTAATCAAAATTTATTTTTGGACAACATCATTTCATGAACTAGATATATAGATGATTTATGGGTACAACAACTCAGGCAAAGGCTTTTATGAATGAAATGAATGAGAACACTTTGAATTTGTGCTTCACCTCACAGATTTATGCTAAAACAGTGAATTTTCTTGGCCTGTGTCTCATTGCTGGGGAAGATGGTAGCATCCAAACAAAATATCACAGGAAAGAAACAGCAAGCAACTCAGTTTTCTATGCTTCCAGTGCACATCCTCCTTCCCTGTCAAGTCTGTTCCCTACAGGCAATTCATTAGCTTGCATCATAATCGCTCTTCAGACATTGATTTCGATAGGCCAGGTCATACATTCTAGATTTTTAGAAATGGGAGTTAATAGCAACATTTTAGATACTGATCTCTGCCATGAAAAAGAACAAGACAGAAATTTCTTGTTAACCCCAAAAAATAACCCCATGGACATCGACATGCCTCTCACTATCATTCTTGTTGACAATCACATTGCCCCTAAAGTAGAAATCATTTTACATAAAAACTGGGGCATGCTTTCTCATTGTAGTGTACAGGGCCTTTTTACTGAACAGCTGAGGATACGAAGATATGAAAACTTGCCAGCAGAAACAGGCCTCACTGTCTATCAAATCTGCTCTTTTGCACAGATAGCACCCTTGTGTTATAGCTGCCCCACCCCCAAACCATCCAGTCTCCTCCTGAAACTGTTCAGGGTTGTTTACATAGCCCCCTTATTTGCCCTGTCCCATGCCCTTCTGAAACTCCCCACCAACCTACATACCATAACCTCCTGTGGTACAGCATTCAATTTTGACACCACCCTCTCAGTGAAATAATGCCTCCTCGTGTCCTTCATGAACCTGCCTCCCTCCAATCTTAGCCCATGACCCCTCATGTCCCTCCCCTTTCTCAGCTTAAACAGCCACTTTGTGCCTGATTTGTTGACCCCCTCAAGTATTTGAAAGTTTCAGTCATGTCCCCCCGATCCTTTGTCTCCTCCAGGCTGAACAGACACAAGTGACTCAGCCTTTCCTCACAGAGTCTGCCTTCCATTCCCTGTATCATTTTGTTGCCCTATGCTGCACCACTTTGAGCAGCCTGATATCCTTCTTTGGAAATGGACACCAGTATTACACACAGTACTCCATCTGTGGCCTGACCAAGGACCTGTACAGGGGCAGGATCACCTCCTTGTGCCCGTACAAGAATCTGCATGCAATGCACCCCAGCATCCTATGACTTGTAAAGAATAATTGCCATGAGGGTTGCCAATGAGGGCATGGATCAACATGGGCTGCAGAGTGCCCTTTGGAGCTTCCCTGAAGTTGGCACATTCTATCCGGTGGCACAACTTGGCTCATGTCAGGCCCAGTGGCTGTGGACTTGTCAACTCTGTCTGGGACAAAGTAATTTTGTGCATAGAACTTTGGTTCCAATTAGGAGGTCTTTTGCCATGACTCAGCTCTGTCCCTATGTGGGGTATTGAGATGGTTTGCTGAGTGAGATGACAAGGGACAAGGAAATGGATACTGAGAAACACTCTTGTATAGGACCAGGAGGAAAGTGTGAAAACAGAAAAAGGACAGAAACTTTCAAAGTATACAAAGGAAAGAAGAAAAGGTTTATAAAGGAGAAGATGAGAATATCGGTGTTCTGGATATTATTCTGGACCCCATTTATTAATAATTATTACTGTACTAATTGTAATAATTGTAATAAGTACATGAAAGGCATGAAGTGGGGAGACTGCTTCAGCTTTTCTTTAAAGAATTATTAAAAAAGTGTGGGATGATCAGTTGGCCAGTTGATGGATTGGTGGATTGGCTGACTGATTTATCATTTAATTGATTGTTGTAGATTCAACCAGGTATACTGTAAATACTTTATAATAACTACTGAGTCTTGTAATTGTAGATCAAAATGCCAACTGTTACAAGGAGTGGGAAAGAACAAATGAAGAATGGAGGAAATAAAGAAGGCAAAGGGGGAAAGAGTGGTAAGGGTTGGGGGATAAATGAGGCAAGAAAGAAAAAGGATTTAAGACAACTAGTGATGCCAGAATCCCAAGAAAAAATTAATGAGGATAAAGTTAATAGGAAAATGACTAAAAAGATAAAAAGGAAAACACCTAGTAAAGGGGATAATAAAACATCTACGCAAATTGGTTATAATGAAAGAGATATGATGAAGAGCAAGTCAATAAATCAGCTAATGATCTGTGAAATGTTTGACAGAAATAAGGAAAGGTTAAGCAAGACTCTGGAAGGAAAGGCAATAAGAAAGGCTATAGACATTACAAAAGGAGACTGATGAGTTAATCAGTTCTAAGAAAATAGACGAGAATAATTCAGACATGGTTAACATTGTGAATAAAGAAATAAATAATACAGTTGCAGAAATAAGGGAAACAATAGATACTAATAAATTAATAGAGAAAAATATTAGGGATATTAAACTGGGCATGATGAGATCAGTTCTTTCACCAACTGAAGAACATCATATGCAACACTGTGTGATTTATATTAAAGGGTTAAGTATGGAGGAGAATAACTCATTAACTGAGGACATAGAGGACATTTATAGACAAGCACAGAAATTAACAAACACATTGATAGATAATGAGAAAATAGGTGAAGATATTCCAATAAGGGAGGAGACCCTGTTTATGAATCCAACTAGCTTAACTGATAAAGAGGCATTACTTACAGAAAACATAACAGAAAACATATATATATATAGTGCTGAGAGACCTCTTTACTGCCAATATAATGATGTATGAACAATTAGTGGCAATTAGAAAAGATCTATCCTTTGTCAAAGGAGTACGCTTAGAGAACAGCATTCATATTAAGCAGATAGTTGAGATACAAGGGATTAGAATTTCTAACCACAAGAAAAATGAAAAAGGAATTATTCAAAAAACAGGTAATTACCAGAAAAATATTCCACTTTTAACAGACAAAGTAAGTCATATAGAGGGGAAAGTCAATGTAGAGTTTATAGAGGGAGGTAAAACAAGTAAAGAAACTAAAAACTGCAAAGAGAATGAATTAAGTAAGCTAACAGAAGGATTATCAAAAGATTACATGGGACTAGAGGGAAATAGAGCAGAATGTGACTCAAGATCTTTGATAAGTACAGAGGAGTCAAGAGATTTTGAGACTGAGTCAGAATTAATAATGGTTCCAGGTATAAACTGGAGATAACATAGTGTAACAAAGGAAATAAGAGAAGGAAATATAATGTTATGGGAGAAAGGATTACAGCAAGAAGGAAGATGTAAATTAAAAGCAAAACTGAAAGACAATAAGGGAAGGTTGAACAAAGAAAGGTTAACAAAGAAGTGAATAAGAAAAAAGGGACAAAGAATTGGATGACAAAAAAAATATTAGGGGAAAAGCAAGGAAAATAGATTCTTCCTCAGATAAAGCCATGAAGGAAAGTGGGGAATGTGATACAGGTGTAACTAAGATGGGTAGGACTGAGGACAAAACAGATGAAAATAAAGAAGAAAAATAAGGACTAGGGTAAAAGGAAAGTGAATGGAACAAAATTAAAAGGAAAAGGGAAAAGAAAATCTAAAAGGAAACAGGAATCTCTGATAGAGAGAGAGAGGGAAGGAGAAATAGATGGGTATCATACAGATGAGGGAACTACTTTGACAAACAAGCAAAAAGATGCAAAAGCATATTCAGGAAATAAGGAAAAACAGAACAAGAATGAAAAAAAGAAAGATTAAAGAAAAAGGGTAATGGGAGAAATAATATAGAAGAAAAATCTGAATTGTTTCTAAATGAAACAGAAGGCCCAGACTATGTTTTATCACTATACAATGTTTCATATCTGCCTAATAAGACAAATGACATCTTGTTAGCAATGATTAAGAAATTATTCAAGTCCATAATCGGATACACACACATGTTAGAATTTTTGAGTGTTATTAGACCCTTAGTAAATTTGGAACTAGTGCTGTTGGTAACAGATCAATTTTTTTGGCCAAGACATTAATAAATAAAAAAAATGAAATAGAGACATTGGGTATAGAAATAGGGGAATTCACTACATTGGAGAACCTGTTCCCAGAATATTATAAAAATAAGAGAGAGGGAACAAATAAAAATAAATAATAGTATCCATATTTGGCCTGACACAAAAAGATAAGGAAAATGAAAGTAATATTCGAGGAATTGAATTAGATACTTTGAAAACAATCCTCAACCATTGTGTGTGCAGCCATAAAATTGCAAAGGTTATTAGATGGGAAAACAATGGACAAGTCATGATATGGTTGAATAATGAAAGTATAAGGGATGTACTGTTGGCTGAACAAAGACTGTTGGACAAAATGGGCATATATGTATATGAAGAACAGCATAATATGAGGAGTTTAAAATTTATATCAGAGGAAGGGAAAAGTGTTGAATGGGAATATATTGTGGAAACTTCTAACAAATATGATATTTTCACTAACGTAGATCTGTGACCGCCAACAAAGGAATCAGAATCAGGGGAGAGTTACAAAAGAAGAGAAGCAACAGATACAAATAGAATGCAAGAAAGAACAGAGATAATGAGAGATTTTGTAGATACTCCTGGAGTACTATTCATAAGTTAGTTCAAGCAGTGAGACTTATGTCCATTATGCTTGCCCATTTACGCTAAAATTTAGTAGTTTTGTAAAAGAGATGTTTGTCTAAGCTTGTTTTAAATATATCAATGCTCGAGCTTCCCACAATACTTGCAGGTAAGTTGTTCCATGCTGGCACCCCATTACAGTAAACCAGTTCTTCCTTTTATTTGTGTTCCACTTAGGCAATACAAATTGCAACTTGTGTTTTCTGGTGCTACAGCGTCCTGTGTTATAGGTCATTTTTAAGTCTGCTTTTAATATATCATCATGTGATATCTTGTACATCATGCAGAGGTCTCCCCTTAGTCTTCTATAGTGCAGTGAGTATAAATTTAACTTAGTTAATCTCTCCTCGTAGGGTAAGTTTTTTAGTCCAAATACTGATCTAGTCACTTTATGCTGTACACCCTCCACTCTCTCAATGTCCTCTCTACGCTCTGGGGACCACAACTGTACACAATACTCCAAGTGAGGCCTCACCAGGGCCTGGTACAAGGGCATGATAACATTATGGTGTCTACTAGAAATGTGCCTCAAAATGCAATTCAAAATCTGATTAGCTTTTTAACTTGTTGATTGCAGTGTAGATTGAACTTTAAATCTGATGTAATTTTAATGCCCAAGTCCCGCTCTTCAGATGTTATTAATAAGGTGTCGTTCCTATATTGTATGAATGTTGTTGTTTGTTCTACCTAAGTGCATAATTTTACATTTGGAGATGTTAAGTTCCAATTTGCTAGTTTTTGTCCACTCATAAACTTCATTTATAGCTTGTTGTAAGGATAACGAATCAACCATAGTAGACACTGTGATGCCTAGTCTGCAATCATCTGAAAATTTTGAAATCCATATAGAAGGATTGCTAAGGTGTAAGGATGAAATATATATATTAAAAAGACACGGGCCCAGCACCGAGCCCTGTGGCACCCCGCTAGTCACGGCAGACCACTCGGACATCACGTCCCTTACCACCACCCTCTGCCTCCTGTTGGTCAGCCAATTAGCTATCCATTTCACAATGTTGTGGTGAATGCCAATTTTAGCCAGATTTTGTGTTAGTTCTGTATGTGGTAGCTTATCAAAAGCCTTAGCAAAATCCATAAAGACCACATCCACTGGTCTCCCCTGGTCCAATTCTGAGTTAACATTTTCATAAAAGGATAGTAAATTTGTTTGGCATGATTTAGATTTAATAAATCCATGCTGCACAGGATCAGATAAATTATTTGATGAGATATAATCAGTCAGGAATTTCCTTTAAAATGCCCTCCATGACTTTGCCCAACAATGATGTTAAGCTAATGGGCCTAAAATTAGCTGGATCATATCTAGATCCCTTTTTGTGAAGGGGTACAACCAAAGCATTCTTCCAGGCTTGAGGAACCTCAGCTCTATCCAAAGATGATTGATATAAAAAGCTCAAAGGATCAGCTAGTTGATCTGCAAGTTCCCATAGGAATTCTAGGGTGAATATTGTCTGGGCCTGGAGATTTATTGATGTCTAATTTAGTCAGTCTGCATTTTATCTCAGCAGGTGTTATTTTAATAGCCCCAGGAGACAGTGTATACTTATTAACAATCGCAGATGTATTACCAGGATTAAAAACCGAACAGAAATAGTCATTTTGTGTATTTACTAACTCCTGTTTATTTAGCATAACCCCATTGTTATCATTAAAGGGTCCTATTATTGGTCGTTGATTTTTTTTGCTATTTATGTATGAAAAAAAGATTTTTTATTGTCTTTAATCCTGTTGGCTAGAGTGAACTCGATTTGTGCTTTTGCTTTTTTTAATTGTTAATTTAACCAATTTGGTGCATTCCTTATACGCTATGTAATTTTTATGGATTTTTTCTTTCATATATTTTTTAAATAGTTTATCCTTGTGGTTAATTATACATTTTATTTGCCTGTTTAACCAAATTGGACTAGTTTTTGCTCCACTCGTTTTAGGTTTAGTAATTTGAATGTATTGGGCTGTTAATTCATTAAGCTTGTTTATGATTATATTCCACATATCATTTGTATTCTTCCCTTCCAGAGCCTTATACCAATCCCAAGCTGCCAATTCCTATCTAATATGAGAAAAATTGGTTTTAGCCAAGTTTAATTTAATAGCTCCTTCAGATTTATAGTTTTTGTTTTGTCTAATGTCCCAACTAAGCAATAGACTTTTGAGTGATCACTGTTGCCCAGAGGGGGAAGAATCTGCACATTACTTATTAATTCACTTGTGTTTGTTAATATGAGGTCTAATATTTTGTCACCTCTAGTGTTCTCATGAACTAATTGCACCAGACCTAGCTGGTCGAATGCATCTAGGTACAATTGTTCGATTTTGTTACCTGCTTTAGTTAGCTGCCAGTCTATATTAGGAAGATTGAAGTCTCCAAACAAAATTAAGTTATCATCTGGGTTCAATTTGTTAAGTAAATCCAAAAAAATAACATCATTATTGTATGAGTTAGATGGAGGTCTATAAAGTAGGCCAATTATAATTTTAGGGCCGATAGAAGGGAATTAACTTAAGCCATATGGTTTCTGCTTTGCCGCTTTCATAAGGCAGTTGTATACTGTTTATGCTATTATGTACGTAAATTGCAACATCCCCACCCTTCCTGTATGATCTAGATTTTTGATATAAATTATATCCCCGGTATTGTTTTCTCCCAGGTATCATTGATATCCCACCAGGTTTCTGTAATACAAGCTATTTGTATATCATTTGTTAAGATAAAGTCTTTAAATTCATTATATTTATTAACAAGACTTCTGGAATTTACAAGTGTTGTTTTCCAACCTTTATATTTATTTGAGCTTAATGTTGTTTTTAAGTCGGGATAGCTAGCTAGAATGGGCTGCCCCCCTTTCTCCAGTTTAAATGAAATTCAATCACCTTGTTCAATTTTCTTCCAAAATCCTTGACCCTACTAAACTAAGGTGCAAACCATCTGATTTAAATAAAATTTTATTGCTAAATGTTATAGAATTGTCCATATAGCCTACATTTTCCCTGATGCAAAAGGTCCTTAGCCAATCATTTAATGTTTTGATTGCTGTATTTTGTAGTTTAAATACCCATGTGTTGGTAATATACTTGAGAATATTAATTCTGCTCCTTTTTGCTTAATAAATGTTGTTATGTCAGTTATTTTAGATTGAAATGCATTTAAACTAGTTTTGTATACATCATTTGTTCCAATGTGTATTATAACTAATGGGCTTACAGTGTTCTCCATGCGTCCTTTAAGCAAATCTAACATATACCTGCTTTGGCGCCTGGAAGGGTGCTAACAGTGTGTTAAATTTCCTGCCTTCACAAACCACTGTGTCCACTCCCTAATTAAAGAATCGCCTATAACCAATATATCTTTGGTCACAGTTTTATCAGATGATGTAGTCTGAGGAGCAGTTAGCTGTTGATTGCACTGATGATTTTGTTTACATACAATTGCAATATTTTGCAAGCGAGCATATCATGGTTTGGCAAGCTAACTTCTTTCAAACTAGTGCTACACTGATTTAGTAATTTTGTAGGTTTTTGCCTTGCATAATTAGGCCCAAGTTCTGCAGGCACCTCATTCCCACTCCCAGTTTGCCTTGCATAATTTGACCCAAGAACTGTAGGCACCTCCTTCCCACACACAGTTTGTTTTATTGTATCATTTTGTTTTGGCAACACACTTTTATCCTTTATGTTTGGAATTTGTAAGTTTAATGGAACAGGTTCCTGGATTCTGCAGTTTTTGTTTGACTATTTCTTCTGGATTTATGTTATCCTGAAGACAATCAAACATATTGAAGACTGGTAAAGTAGTATCGTTACTGTTAATAAGGCATGTCTTTACAATATTTTTGGGTTTTATCCATGGAGTGCTAACCACAGGTATAACAGACACTTCACCACCTAACTCAACTTTAATTAACTCATCTTCATTAGTTGCTGTTCTTTTTGTTTTAGTATCTAAATTTTGTAAATCGGGTATCGTAATATCATATATAGCTTGATCTATGAATCTTTCTAGACAAGTGATCTCCTTCTGAGTTGCTAACCGTTCCGAAAAGGTATCGATTTCCTTTCTTAAATTTGCAATTAAAATACAGTTATCACATACAAATTCCTTGCATGCTGGTGCTTCAATAAACATATGGCAAGAAATACAGATTCTTTTTGCTTTACTGCCACGTTTGCCCTTGATTTGTGACATAATGAAATTATAAATGTTACCTTCTTAGTTTAAGATTGTATTTCCAAAGCACGATATGGGTCCTTAAACTCCTCAAACTCAGCGGACACAGCAGACACATGCAGACGCTCGTGTCTCTGCGCGCGTCTCTGCACGCGCCCTGTGCACGCTCGCCCTGCTTGCTGCAGGGCTGCTTATGAAGTAAGTGTCCCGGAAGTTGTTATTGCTGGTTGCCACAACAAACTACCTGGCAACGGCTTGTTGGACTCCTACAAGTGTTTTTTTTTTACTCAGTTACAGTATGCATTTTCCACTCATGCATGGACGAGGCATGAGTATTCTCTAGCTGCACACCAGCCCCCTTTGACTAGCACTATTCAGTGCTCTCTTCCTGAACAACAGGGCTCCTCAGTTACACACAAACACAACACACTGGTTTAAAACTTTAAATTGCTAATATAAAAGCCCTAAAATGAAAATGACACTTAGTCAGCGACTAGTAGCTATTCGCCCGCTCGCTGCAGGGCTGCTTATGAAGTGAGTGTCCCAGAAGTTGTTATTGCTGGTTGCCACAACAAACTGCCTGGCAACGGCTTGTTGGATTCCTAAAAGTGTTTTTTTTTACTCAGTTACAGCGTGCGTTTTCCACTCATGCGTGGACGAGGCATGAGTAGTCTCTAGCTGCACACCAGCCCCCTTTGACTAGCACTATTCTATTCAGTGCTCTCTTCCTGAATAACAGAGCTCCTTGGTTACACACAAACACAACACACTGGTTTAAAACTTTAAATTGCTAATATAAAAGCCCCAAAATGAAAATGACACTTAGTCAGCATCTAGTAGCTATTTGCCCGCTTGCTGCAGGGCTGCTTATGAAGTGAGTGTCCCGGAAGTTGTTATTGCTGGTTGCCACAACAAACTACAAACTACTTGTTGACTTGGTTGGACTTGGATACTTCCCTTATTGAGTTTTTCTTCTTCCAAGTTTGGCTGTACTGGAAGCTTTCTTGACTCTGAGAGCTGAACCAGAAGTCTGGATCAATCAAGGTAAAATTCCAGAATACACATGCTCTTGATGAAAGTTCTGAGAAGTCAACCACTTTTTGGTGAGACAAGGTGTACTGTACTGCAGTGGGCTCGTTCTTCAATTCAGAAGGATCATGAAGAGTAGATGAAATAACAGCTGTTGCTAGTCTAAATCCTTGTAAACTTCACTTAAAATCCTTGATAGCTCAGAATAGGGAATCTGTATCTTGTCTTCAGTATTAAACTTGAGGTGAGGTGCTGACTTGTAAACTTTGGCATCAAGTACTTCAGACAAATTATATGGTTCTATGTGCACATCTGAACTCTGTTTGGGCTGCTCACCAACAGAGCAGCTGTCCTCAAGGCTAACTGCGTCCTCCAACAGCAGTTCCTTTTAGCAATGCAGAGAGACTAGGAGATGAGCTGTTTCAGTCTCCAACACACCACCTCCTGATAATGATTCAAAACCACACAGGAGTGTGAGTAGCTTTAGTTCTTCAGCACTTGGAAGCCTTTGGACCTGGGGTTGATGACTCCGTTGAGGTCCAGAAGGAGGCAGGTCACTTTGTACACTGTAGTCCAGTTGCTGTTGAGGCTGTCTCCACTTCAACTCATGCTTTTTCTTTTGTAAGCTGTTTGCTGTGATCCTCTTCTTGCTGAATTAAATCCAGTTGATTTATTTATAATTAACATTTATGCACAATGAGAAGCAAGTAAATTCAGTGACACTGACTGATTAATTCATACAGTATCTATAACGAGAGAACTTCAACAAGATTATCCAATGGGGAAAATGGTGATTGCAGGTGATATGAATATAAGGAAAGGCAGACTGTCAGGAATAGATAAAGATATTAAGACATTTATCAGTCAGGAGGATTTGATACAGATAAAGGGAAAGAGAAACTCTTCTGATCAGAAAATTGGCACTAATGGTATAGAAGTACATGGTAAATTTATAAACAACAATTTAGTATTATTAAATGGCAGAATAACAGGAGATAAAAAAATAACCTACCCTAATCCGATCCATACACCTAAGTACTCTCACTCCATGTTTACTCACTCCTTCCCTCAATCTAGCCTAGTCCCATCCATACTAAGCACTCCTTGCATCACCCTTACTCACCCCTGCCCCTTACCCATCGCCTATTCTTATGCCTCCCATCCTATCAGCATAGTGTCTCAGCATCTTCCCACCAGCGACAGCCCTCTCCCTTCATCTCATGCCTTCTTCCATATCTGATGGACACCTATACAGGCTACGAATATGTTTTTTGATGGTCAGGATTAGAAAGGCATAGTTTTTAATGTACTATTTGTCAATGTTTACTACACTGTACATATCTTGCTTGTATATATCTACTACTGTTGTATTATTTGTATTTTAATTGTATTCTTGACCTTGTGAACTGCAGGTCCACCTTGCAAATGAGCTTGCTCAATGGTGATCACCTGGATAAATAAAGATTTTGATTGATTGATTGATTGATTGATTGATTGATAAAAGGTAAATTTACTTTTATGGGGAGGTGGAACTTCTGTAATAGATTATATTTGGGTACATTTTCAAATATTAAATCTCTGTTTAAGGATGGACATACAGCTTAGTCCAGAAAGCCAACATCTTGCTTTACAACTTAAAATAAATTATATGATTGTAAAAAACAGAAAGTTGCATATGGCCCCAATTAAAATCAAAAATAAAAACTGTATTGGATGGGTTATAATTCAGAGTGACAACTTTATACCACTTTTAGAAAGTCAGGAAACTCTCACAGAATTACAAGAATTAGAAGAAGAAATAGAGGGTGAAGATTTATTTAGCCATTTTGGTGCCTTATTAGGGGCAATTTCAATACTGATAAATAAACGATAAATATTTATAAAAAAGAAGGAAATATATGGTATAATGGAGAATGCAAAAAGGCCAAGCAAGTATTAAATAAACAGCTTAGAAATTTGAAAAACAACCCTTCTTTAAATAACAACAGAGTAATGAACAAACTAAGGAAAGAATATAAAGAAATTTAAAAAAATAATAGACGACAAAAATATATCCAAAAATTATGGACAGATCTGGAAATGGTAGTCAAGACCAAATATAGCAAGACCTTCTGGAGACTAGTTAATAAAGGAATGGCTAGCAATGGATATGAACCGGAAAATTACTGGAGTATATAGAACCTGAAATATGGATAAAACACTTTAGAAGATTATTTTACAGAAGTGATGACCCCTGTTTACAAAAACTCTCCAACAGTCTATCAATTAATTGGACAGGACCCAAAGTAATAATAACAGAGAAAGAAGTAGAACAAGCAGTAAATTCCTTTAATAAACATAAAACACCAGGACGGTATACCTATAGAAGTAATTTGGAAGACCAAACCATTATGGATCCCAGTACTATGTAAATTATTTAACCAGATATGGGATAGTGGGAAAATTCCAAATAGTTGCTATTTAAGTATCATCATACCAATTTTTAAAAACAGGGGAAAAGATAAACTAGAGTGCTACAGACCAATAAGTTTAATTGACAGTACTGCCAAAATATTCACAAGAATTCTAAACAACATAATTGAAACATGGAAAGAAGGGATTTTGGATGAAGCCCAAGCAGGATTCGGGACAGGTTATGGAACAATAGATCAATGTTTTACACTTGCACATCTAGTATATAAATATAAGACAATTAAAAAACAAAAGCTATATTGCACCTTCATTGATTTAAAATCAACTTTTGACCGGGTTAATAGAGGTTTATTATGTGAGTGATTAGAACAAAAAGGGATGGAAAGATCAATACTAAATATAATTAAAATATTATATCAGAATAATTTCTTCAGTATCAGATATAAAACAAAAGGAGAAATAAGTAACTGGTTTGAGACCAATATAGGAGTAAAACAAAGTTGCACTTTATCACCTGTTTTGTTTAATGTCTTCTTTGATACTATCCTTAATACATTATATGAACCAGAGTTTCATATGCTGATGATAGGAGATAAAAGATGCCCATATTTGGCATATGCAGATGACATTGCCTTGCTTTCAACCAGTTATCTCAGTATGAAAAGAATATTAAAGAAATTTCAACAAGAATGTGTTTGAGCAGAGTTAGAAATTAATTATGAAAAAACTAAAGTCCTAGTATTTGGCAGGAATAATAATAGATATACAGTAAGTATACGATAAACAATAACAGAATAGAAGTAGTAAATCAATTTTGCTATTTAGGAGTAATATTCTCAGAGGACGGCACTTGGATGAAACATATTTTAGAAACTCAAAATAAAGTAAGGAAACTTACGCCTAGTATTAATACATTTTCTTATAAGTACGGAGGGAAAGCAGTGAAAGGAAATATTGATGTAATTGATGCAAAAATTAAAAAAACAGATATTATCCAGAGCAGAGATATGTGGTAGTTACTCCAAAACAATGACTGAACCTTGTTTAAATAAATTTTATAAGAAATTGTTAGGTTTACCTTTAAGTGCTCCATTAGCACTGGTTAGGACAGAACTCGGACAGGTACAGATAAAATGTCAGATCATACAAAGATTAATAATTTTCTGGCTGAAAGTATATAGTATGAAACTGTACAGGTATCCAAGATTATACCTGGATGAGGCATTTCAGTACTTAAATAGGAAATTAGTCTTTCCAAGTATGAGGATTGTGGAAGACTACATTAGACCATATGGGTTATTATCCTGCATCCCAGACACCCTTAGATATCCTAATGGCCATTTAAATATGGAAATTAAAAATAGAATAAAATATATTTTTATGCAACAGGATTTAGAAAAGTGTAAACAATACAAGATATGCAACCAGTTAAAACATAACAAGAGAAACCATAAAATGGAAAAATACCTGTATATATTGACAAATCCCGGTCAAAGGCTGATTCTTACCTGATTTAGATTTGAATGTTTTACCAGTCTGAGTAACAGAAATAGATATGCACAAATTAAAGATGATATGGGTGGTTTATGTAAATGTGGTTATAGACAGGATAATTTGACACAATTACTTATATTATGTCCTTTATACAATGAATACAGAAAGAAATTTTTGGGAAACTTTTTAAGGGGACTGTAATATGAACCAGTACACTTAACATCCTATCTTTTAAAAGCAAGTGCAAAATATATTGTAATACCTGTGGCTTCCTTATTGAATGTAATCGGAAATAAAAAGCTTCATATGTATCAGGTTTAAGATGTTTATGTCTGATAAAGTGAAAGTTAAGCTTAAAAAGGAAGCTAAATGAATTTTTATGGTTCTAAAGTATTATATGATGTGTTGTAATGTTTATACTTTTGTGTCTGGTATCTATTGTTTGTAATGACTTAATATAAGTTGAACAATAAAGTCAAATTGATAGATGAGTGAGATGAGGAGTGACTTACATGGAAGGTTGCATCCTAGGAGATCCAAGATGGTTTCTCCCTGGATGGCAGCACAGTTTGACTCACTCTGGGCCCAGAGTAAATGAATCCATACTGCCAGCAGGTGTGCTTGTTCAGGTGTATTAGGAGGTCATCAATGTAAAGGTAAATATTTTAAAGTCAGAAGATAAAATAATAAAGGTATTTATAGGTGAACATGGCTCCACAAGTATAGATCTTGCTGCACTGTAAATAAATCTTGCTATTTGGAGTACTGTAAACTAAAAGACTAAAAGGGCAGAATTTTTAACAACCTACTATGCTGCAAGTTATAGGATGTACAGTATGTTGTTCAGAAGTAATTAGAACTGAATGGTGATGACAAAGCTGTACGAATGGATACCTTGTATAAAGTAATAATTTTGTGAGGCTTTTCATTCTAACTAGGACTACATTTCAGATATGGTTTATTGTGCTTTACTTAACCTCCAGTGTATATGTCTGGTTCTAGTTTGGTGAAAAAAAAAAGAAAATGCAATGCATTTTAGTATATCTTTTAATTTTTTGTGTGTTATATAATATTTGTAATGTTTTTTTTTTTAAAGCAGGAGTGCAACAAAAAATGTTTTTGCAAAAACATCTAGCTTCAGGTAGAGTTAGGAAAAATACTAGCACACCTGTCAAATTTACTTGTCTAGGTACCTCATATTGCCAGAGGGTTGGGACTGACAGTGATTCTGCGTGCCCTGATGCTGGCAATAGTGATCCTAGTTTAGCGACTGAAGGGGACCTGTCCCATGCCTTAGGAATGTGTGAGGGTTTTGCAACTGCTCAGAGAAGTGATCCTAGTTTAAAAAAGCTGAGAGTTTGGTCAGACTGAAATGGCACACGTGGAGGAGACAGCAGACATAAGGTTTATTGGGAAAATGGACTTATGTATACTCAGGCAGTACAGACAGAGGGAGGAGGGAGGGATGCTAGGCAGGCAGCTTGTCGTTCACCAGGGGTATCGTGAGCAGTTGCTCAAGACTGCTCATGATATTCCCTTGTCTGGTCATCTGGGAATCATGCGCACTACGCAGCGGTTGGCTCAGAATTTCTATTGGCCTAACTTCACCCAGCAGGTGAAGAAGTATTGCAGGTATTATCACTGGTGCCAAGAAATAGGGAAGGTGGGCAAGAAAACCCAAGCTGCCCTGATTCCCTTGCCCATAGTGGAGAAGCCATTCTAGAGGGTGGGAATGGATATTGTGGGGCCTTTAAATATCCCCAGCTCCTCAGGGAAGTGATTCATCCTGATTGTGGTGGATTATGCCACCCAGTACCCAGAGGCAGTCACCCTATCCTCACTGAGGACAAAGTGGCAGATGCCTTACTTGGGATTTTCTCCCGTGTTGGATTCTGGCAGGAGGTTATTATCAATTGAGGGAGTTCCTTCATGTTGGACCTGATGAAATGTTTATGGGAGAAGTGTGGGGTGGTGCAAAGATGCATGACACCATATCACCCAAAAGCCAATGGGCTTGTGGAAAGATTCAGTGGTACCCTAAAGTCAATGCTCTGGGCGTTTGCTGAACAGCATGGGAGGGACTGGGAGAAATACCTTCCCCACCTGTTATTTGCATACGGGGAAGTGCCCCAAGAGTTGACATGATTTTCCCTGTTTGAACTCTTATATGGACGCCGGGTATGTGGACCTCTAGACTTGATCTGGGAGGACTGGGAAGGCAAGCACGCCACCCAGGGAACTCCCATTGTGGATTACATCCTTAGGTTTAGGGAGAGGCTGGAGGAGCTTATGGGAACAGCCCAGAACAACCTGGCAGCTGCCCAACAGAAACAAAAAGTGTGGTACAACCGCAGAGCCAGAGCTCACTCATACATGGTGGGTCAGGAAGTCATGGTCCTTAATCCGGTCTGGAAAAACAAGCTGCAGGCTGAGTGGGCAGGACTATACAAAGTGGTTAGGAAGGTAAATGATGTGAACTACATTGTGGAGTTACCTGACCAAAGACAGACAGAAAGGATGTACCATGTCAATATGATGAAGCCGTATGCAAACAGGGCAGACATGGTGTTTGCAGTGTGTAGTTCTGGGGAGGGGACAGATGAAGGAGACCCCCTTCTGGACTTGCTGGAAGACAGTAAGTGGGAGTCCTCTCTGGAGGCAGTAAAATTGTCTCCCCAGCTGGCCCCGGACCAGATCCAGAAAGTAAGGGAAGTTTTAGCAGACTTTGCCCCATTGTTTAGTGCCAAGCCTGGACTAACCCCCTTAGCGACTCATGATGTGGAGACAGGGACACAGACACCCATTCGGCAGACAACATATCGAGTGTCAGAGGCTGTCCAAAAAGACATTAGGAGGGAAGTGGAGGAGATCCTGGATTTAGGGTTAATCCAGAGATCCCACAGCCCCTGGGCCTCACCCAGAGTCCTTATGCTTAATCCAGATGGCTCTACTCATTTCTGTGTGGACTATTGTGGACTGAATTCAGTCTCGAAGTCAGACTCCCACCCGATGTCCCAGATGGATGAACTCCTGGATAAGTTGGGGGGGTGACCTTCTTTACGATGATTGACCTGACCAAGGGGTACTGGCAGGTAGAGTTGACAGACAGAGCTAGGGACAGGTCAGAATTCATCACTCCAATAGGCTTATTTGAGTTTAAAGTAATGCTTTTCAGAATGAGGAATTCCCTGGCCACTTTCCAAAGGTTGGTGAACCAGGTGTTAAATGGTGCTGAGGAGTACACCGTGGTGTACCTAGATGACATTGCCATCTTTAGTACCAGCTGGGAGGAACACCTATCCCACCTTAGGGAAGTTCTGGGCAGGATACAGAGGGCTGGGCTTACTGTCAAAGCCGAGACATGCCAGGTGGCCATGGAAGAAGTGGCATACCTTGGACATATTGTAGGCCTGGAACAGCTCTGTCCTAACAAAATAAAGATAGAGGTAATCCAGGCATGGCCCAGACCAGAAACACAGAAGCAGGTCAGGAGTTTTCTTGGGACAGCAAGGTACTATAGAAAATTTGTACTGAATTACAGTGCCCTGAATGCTCCCCTATCTGACCTGACAAAGAAAAGGATACCCAAGAAAATTACCTGGGGCCCAGCCTGTGAGGAAGCCTTTTCCAAACTAAAGGAGGCACTGTGCAGTGTTCCTGTTTTGACAAGCCCTGACTATAGCAAAACCTTTATAGTTCAGACTGAGGCCTCAGATGTGGATATTGGGGCAGTACTGAGTCAGACATCCAGCCAAGGGACAGAGGACCCAGTAGTGTACCTGAGTAGGAATTTACTTTCCAAGGAGCAGTCATACTCCACTGTGGAAAAGGAGTGTCTTGCCATAGTGTGGGCCCTAAAGAAGTTGGAGCCGTAATTGTATGGGCAGCATGTTGTGGTGCAGACTGACCACAACATCCTGGTTTGGCTGATGCAGATGGGAAAGAACAATGGTAGATTGTTAGATGGAGTCTTGCTTTGCAGTGGTATAATATGACAATCGTACATAGGGCTAGAGTCAAAAATCAGAACTCTGATGGGCTGTCTCATGTGTACAAGGAGTGAACTGATTTGGGAAGCTCATCCCATGCAGGGGATAGAGCCCCCAAATTCGGTCTAGGTTGGGAGGAATTGTGACACTTGGACAGCTGGTTCTGATCACTGTATCATTTTTTGTAATATAAAAATGTTATGGACTGTCTCTCATGAGAAATGCTGAAACAGCATGTCAGTATGACACACACACACATGCAGGTTTTAGATACAAGGTGTGACCTGGACGGCCAGGATCTAATTACAGACTGGACCAGGCTTTAATTGGGGATCTCCTGTTTGTCTAGATTTATGGTAGCTTACCAGACGCTAGGCTAGAATCATAAACATTTATGACGTTCAGAGGAAGCACAGTGAAATTCACATGGTGATACAAAAGCATGTTGCACCTCTGTGAGATCTGGCACAGAGACATAAGTCCCTTTGACGTCCTGGAAAGGGGGAGCTGATCATAAGATCAAAGAGAGACATTTGAAGAAAATGAGTTATGCTGAGGTCAGAATTTAATACTTGGATAAGACATCCTGTTTTTGTATAGATTTTTTTTATATATATATTCTGACAGGGAGAAGCCAGGTGACCTCAGGTAAAGGGGTTGGCCACGACAGTTTTTAAACAGTGTTCTGTTTTCATTCAGAGACTTCTATCTAGGCTCTGACAAAGAAACATCTTTGAGCACTTTAAACAAGTACACAGGTAGAGAGAGACAAATCTAAGTACTGTAGTAGGAATTGCACTGTTAAACCTTGTTCTTTTAAAAGATTTGTATATTTTGTGATATATGGTTCTGTATTTTATGTTTTATATTTTTTTATCTATTTTAGTAAAACTCTATTTTTAGAGCCTACTTGGTCTGTCTTTGAATTTCTTTCCTTTACAGATAAAGTATATATGGTTAAAGCAGACACTGTACATAAGCTTGAATGGTGTTACCAAACTGGAAAAAGGTGAGAGCTTAATCTGAGGTCTTTTATTAGAGTTTTTAAAGGTTCATTTTTTGTACACCTGGTTAGGTGCCAGTAGGCAAAGATATCTGGCCCTACGAAGAGAGAATTATCTGAGCCTGTGCATTGGGTATGCTAGCAAGAGGTTCTCAATTTGAATCTCTCCAAGATTTGAGACCAAAGGTTGATTCGAACCCACAGTAACCGACAGGAGGGTTACCCTGTTTCTATTAACTGTTCACAAGACTGCTCTAGAGGGTTGGCACTTTGGGAGTAGAGGGTGGACCTGCTGAGTCAGTTTGTGACAATTAGAATGTCTGGTTTTAGAGCACACACCATTGTCTGAATGTGGTCTATTTTTTGCAACAAGCTGTGGGTGTTTAGATGTAGGATCTTTAACCCCTTTGGGAGAGCTGACAGAGGAGAATAGGGGGAGGTGGTAGAGGTGGAAGCACCAGAGGAGCTGAGGGCAATAGGGTCTGGGTTGGGGTGGATATCACCAGTGGAGAGGAAGAGGAGAGCAAGTATGAGAAAGTGGAGCTTAGGGGATTTTGAATTGGCTGGTGATGGGGTTGGGAGTTTTGATGAGAAGAGGGTGCATGAGTGAGGAAGAAGAAGGTGGAGAACAGCAGTGAAAGTGGGCACTGTTATCAAAGCTGCATGCGGGATAGTGGTAGAGTGAGACCATATTTCAAATTGGGGGGAGGGAGTGATGGCATGGATATGGGTAGGGGATCAAAGATAGTAATTTATGGTGGTGGGAGTGATATTATGGATATATGGGTAGTGAGCAAGTGGAGGTGGAAAGGAGAAGAATATGAGCAGGGCAAGGGGTAAAGAGGAGAGTAGGGGATGCATTGGCATGAAAGCAGAGGAATTTAATGACTAACTGACTTAGGAACAGGGAGAAATTTGTCAGCAGGGAATGAAAAAGAATGGTGGGGCGATGTGGTATGGCAGGGAGGGTCGATTGAGAGATGAGGTAATACAAGGGCAGCAGAAAAGGCATAATCAGGAGTTATAGTGCTTAGGTTAGCAAGCAACTAGGCAGTGTAGGGTAGCAAAAAGGGTCTTAGTGAGGTACAGCAGGAGAGTAAAAAGCTGGGTTACAAGAAGTTAGAGCTAAGTCTGATGCGTGGTAGAAACGGAAAGATTTAGGGGAAAAAATTATTGACAGAAGGGCACAAGTAATCAGTTAGCTATCAAAAGTTTGCAAAGCAGTGTTGCAACAGCCAATGGTTAGAGATTGGGTGGGGGCAAGTAGAGTATATAATAGAGGCTGGTGTTGGGAAGGGTGGGCTGGACAATATACAATCCCAGTCACAGAAAGATTGTGCCAAGAAAAAGCCATAGAAGGCGTTAAAAAGCTGTGATTATCAAGCTTTGAGCACTGGGTCCAATCCTTGAAGGAGCTGCAAGGCAGCAGCCAATCAGGCATGAGCTGGAAATGCTCTGGCCAATCAGAACTCCAAGATGTGGTCCCAGCTGAGCAGGCAGGCTTACCCAGTTAAGGAACGCTTTCGGTGGGGTGAGGATGGAGCAAGGTCGGCTGTCTTGTCCAGCCGCGGTCACCTGAGCGAAGAGCTGTCTGCCCAGTCAAGGGCTCCTGGAGAGAGGGAGAAAGAAGGCAGTTAATTAAACTTAAATGATTCAAGCCAAGACCTAAATCCAGAGGCAGGAGTTAGACAAAGGCAAGATTTAGCCAAGAGGGAGGGGTGGGCAGCCAGGCATAAGTAAATGGCTGGGTGGTTCAGGCACCACCAGCGTGGAATATGAATAAGAAAGAACTTAGAAACCAAGGGAGGGGGAGGAAGTGGTGGGATAGAGGAAAGAGAGAATTTAGCATTTATGGTGAGGGCAGAGTAGCAGGGCTTTTAGTTTCGAACAAGTAACTCAAACAATCCCCTCTTCTAAATGCAGTTTTTAAACAGATCATTCAACAATCCTCTCACTTAAATGCAGTTGTTTTTCCCTAAAGGCAGGTAGAAATTTAAATCAGCAATCTAAATACAAACAAAATTCAGTCTCAGAAAGACTGTGCAGAGAAAAAACCATAGAAGGCACTAAAAAAAAATGAAGCTGTGGAAGGTGCTGAAATGCCATTGGTATCAAGCTTTGAGCACTGGGTCCAATCCCTGAAGGAGCTGCAAGGCAGCAACTAATCAAGAGTAAGCTGGAAACACTGTGACCAATCAGAGCTCCAAGATGTGGTTCCAGCTCAGAAAGCAAGCTTACCCAGTTAAGGAGAGCTTTCATCGGGGTAAGGATTGCACACGGCCGGTTGGCTTGTCCAACCGCTGTTGCCAGAGAAGGGAACAGCTGTATGCCTGGTCAAGGGCTCCTGGTTAAGGAGCACTTTCAGCGGGGTGAGGATGGAGTGTTGCTGGCCAGCTTGTCCAGCTGCTGTCACCGGAGGAGCAAAGACCTGCCTGCCCGGTCAAGGGCTCCTGGTAAAGAAGCACTTTCGGTGGGGTGAGGATGGAACTTGGATGGCTGGCTTGTCTAGCTGCAGTTGCTGGAGGAGTGAAAAAGCTGTCCGCCCCCTCAAGGCTCCTGGATAAGGAGCGCTTTTGGTGGGGGTGAGGATGGAGTGCGGCCTGCTTGTCTAACCTCAGCCGCGGGAGGATCGAGGAGCTGTCCAACTGGTCAAGGGCTCTTGGGGTTTACCCTGTCTATTAATATAGTTATATGTTCCTTGAAAGATACGTCCATATCAAAAGTAACACCCAGATAGGTATAATGGTTCACTTGTTCCAAACATTCCTGCATGTCCACCTTTATTTTTAATTTGTATATTCTTTTTTTTTGTTTGTTTAGAGTTGAAATACAAGAGCTTAGTTTTCTTAGTGTTCATGATAAGCCCTGACCTGGTGAACCACTCCCTCAGATCATCAAAATCAGCCCAGTCAGAGGCTCCTGGGATTTCCCCTGTATATTAATGTAGTTATATGTTCCTTGAAAGACATGTCCATATCAAAAGGAACACCCAGATAGGTATAATGGTTCACTTGTTCCAAACATTCCAGCATGTCCACCTTTAGTTTTAATTTGTATATTATTTTTTTTGTTTAGAGTTGAAATACAAAAGCTTAGTCTTCTTAGTGTTCATGATAAGCCCCAAACTGGTGAACCACTCCCTCAGACCATCAAAATCAGCTTGCATTTTTTCTTCAAGTTCATGAATATCCCACCCTGTTGTTGTTAGGGGGGTATCATCCTCATACAGTCTTACTTGAGAGTATTGCATTACAGATGGCAAACAATTATTAAACAAAAGGAACAACAGGGGTCCTAAAATTGACCCAGTAGTACTCCCCTCTTTATGTCTCTCCTGGATGAAATACATCCTGGAATTGATACTCTTTGAGTGTGACCCTCCAGGTAAGACCTCAGCCAGCTGCAAGGTCCCTCTGTAATACCCATAGTTTCTGTTGTTTGTAGTAGGAGAGAATGGTCCACTAGGTCAAAAGCTTTGGACAAGTCAATAAAGATCACTGCCGTTTCAAACCCAGAATGCATAGATGTATTTATTAAATCATTAAACTCTAATAGAACTGAAGTTGTTGAGTGTCCTTTTTGAAATCCAGATTTAAACAGAGTGATTAAGTTGTTTTTGTCCAAATATTCCATGATTTGAATATGGACATGCCTTTCCAGACATATAGACAGGATAGACAGAAGTGCAATGGGTCTATAGTTGTTTACTTCTGTATTTGCCCCTTCCCCCCTTGTGAACTGGAATAATTTTACTTTCTTTCCATATCTGGGGTATCAACCTTCCTGCAAGCTCCAATTACAAATTTGCATTACAACTGAGGCTATTTGTTTAGCTGCCATCTTCAGGAATTTTCCTTCCAAACCACCTAGACCCATAGACTTATGAATATTTATATTTTTTAACCCTTTATAAACCTGAGAAGTATTTAATTTTTTAAATGTAAAGGGTGGGTAATTTACCCTTAAATTCATTAGTAGGTTGCATCATCTGTTTCCCTATTCCAATTAAAATTGAATCATTCCATAGCAGGTCTGTGAAAAAAATTGTTTAATGATTTAATTACCTTGTAGGGGTCTTCCACCAATGTACCATCTATTTATAGGCTAAGTTTCTTTGTATGATCTTTTTGTCCTAGTTTTAATAAGTTATTTATATTCTGCCAGAACTTTCTGACATTATTGTCACAATGCAAGTTATTTTTTTATAATATAAGGCTTTGACCAGTCTTACTTGTTGTCTATATTTATTTCTCTTAATTTTGAAGATAATCCAATCACTTTCTTGCCTAGTTCTTTTTGCTTTTTGCCAGATCCTATTTTTGATTCTTAGATTTTTCAGAATTTTTTCATTAATCCAAGTGACTCTAATCTGTTTTGCTTTATTTTCACATTTTGGTGCATGTATATCACAGCTATTATTAAAGGTCTCTGTAAAGTACTATACTGAAGTATCCAGATCTGATATAAGTAAACATCTGTTCCAATTCTCTCTTTCAACACTTATTAAAAACTTATCCTCTGAAAAATTTCTCAAGTCTCCTATCCAGGTATAATTTAAATTATCAAACATTCCCTGTTCTAGTGAAATTGATATACTTCCCCATATTGGGTTGTGATCTTCCAGAAACAGGGAAAGAACATCTGCATTTTCTACCGTTATTGAAAAGAAAGTAAATAATAAGTCAAGTATGGCACCTTATTTAGTAGTATTAGTATATCTAATAGGTTCCTCTATGTATTGAGTTACTCCAAGAATTGTGATAAGATCTTTTAGTTTGGTTCCTCAAGGGCTTAACTAATTACGATGTAGGTCTACCATTAGTATTAAGTTTTTATCTCCTAATGCACTATACATTTTATTTATCACACTTTCTATCATTTCCAATTTTTTTTGGGGGGGGTGGAAAATATATTACTGCAAAAATAGTTTTTAATTTGCTGATCTTAACTGCCAAGTATTCAAAATTATTTTCTGTACCTTTAATTATTATTTCTGCATGACCTAAGCTGTTTTTAATGTATAATTCAACACCATCTCCTTTTTAAGTTCTGCCTTGACGAAATAGTGTATAACCTGGAAGTATAAATTTATCATCATCCATCCTACCAGTTAGCCATGTCTCTGTTAAACCCATTACATCACGAGCTTGTTCTGCTATCATTAAGTTTAATATATTCATTTTATTTCCTACACTTTTTGTGTTGTCATGTAGTATCTTTATTTTCTTTGTCACTTCAGGACCTGGATTCAATTCTGCATCTCCCTCCAAAATAAGTAAGAACAATAAACAGCATTTCCCAATTGACCCTGTAACCCTTTTTGCTGATTATATGAATTTAAAATCTGTACCTTGCAGTGCAAGTCTCTTGCCCTCCAAGCACTAGTAAATGCATCCCTTCTTTTCAAGGTGTTGTTTGCCTCTTGTTTCATTAAGTTATGTGGAGGCCAATAAGCTCCCAATTTCCTATAATTTCTGGCTGCTGGGATCGTGAGGCCCGCAAGGCAAGGTAACAACACAAAACTTGTTAATAATAGATGCATTACATTACCTAAGTTAAATGCTTTAAACAAATGCATTATGATTTCACTGTTATATCTTCCTTCTATCCTCTAGGTTAATTACCCAGTTATTTAATTTCCTAAGAGCTTCCACACCCTGTGTTATTCTTATTTTTAAATTTCTTTATGGAGTGGTGCTTGCAGCACTCATGCTCACACCCATGCTTGTGCTAAGTGTGTGGTGTGGGGCTTTGTAGTAACTGGTCCCTCCTCCTGAGTGGTCCCACATGTCTGCTGACTCATCTCTGAGTCCCCTCCCTATTATGCAGCCAGGAACCAGTAGTCTCTAAAGTAACACAGGGAGCACTCATACAGCACAGTCCAGCTGGCAAGTTTGGCAGACAGGTAACAACAGAGGCAGTCTCTGTGATGAGTTGTACATTGCAGTCATGGTTGTTTTCACAACTTCATTCTTCTGTCCACCACCACCACTGATGACTCCCTGCTTGTTGGGCTGCTGATGCTAGGCACGCTGCGGGGCTTTGTAGTAACTGGCCCCTCTTCCTGGGCAGTCCCGCACTGCTGCTGACTCACCACCGAGTCCCCTCTCTATTATGTAGCTGGGAACAAGTAGTCTCTAAAGTAACACAAGGAGCACTCATACAGCACAATCCAGATGGCAAGTTTGGCAGACAGGTAACAATAGAGGCAGTCTCTATGACAAGTTGTAGATTTCAGTCACAGTTGTTTTCTCTGTCCTGTTCTTCTGTCTGCCACCACTGATAACTCCCTGCTTGTTGGCTGTTGATGCTAGGTGCACGGCACTGGGCTTTGTAGTAACTGGCCTTCCTCCTGGGTGATCCTACATAGCTGTTGACTCAGCACAGAGTCCCCTTCCTATTATGCAGTCGGGAACCAGTAATCTCTAAAGTAACTCAGGGAGCACTCGTACAGCACTGTCCAGATAGCAAGTTTGGCAGACAGGTTACAATAGAGGCAGTGTCTGTGATGAGTTGTACATTGCAGTCACAGTTGTTTTTTCCACCCCATTCTGTCTGCCACCACTGATGACTCTCTGCTTGTTGGGCTGTTATGGCAATAGTGACTGGAGGGTGGGGGAATGCCACTAGACACCAGGGAAGATAAATGTATTGCAAGGATGGCAATCAGAGGGTGGGGGGCACCACTAGACACAAGGGATGCATAAGGGGATGACAATCAGAGGGTGGGAGGTTACCACTAGACACCAGGGAAATGTAACATACTTAAAGGGATGGCAATGGGGGGGCACCACCAGACACCAGAGAATCGGTGGCTCACTGATCTCACTGCAGCCAGCAGCACAATCTCCAGCTGCAGCTGCAGAAGTCAAGAAAGTTTTGCTATTCTCTTACAGAGAATGTGGGTGACGGGCTCATCTCACTAAGAAGGGCACCCTAGATTTTGTTTGACCAGAAAAGGTAATTCTGGCAACTTTAAAACAATGCATACACCAGAATCTTGCTAAACGGGTTCTGTTTAGCTAGGTTCAGGTGTTTTTTTTTTTAAAGACATAATTTGTATGTACTTTTAGTGATTGTAGGTTTAAACAGTAAAAAGAAAATGGTGGCCATCTTGACTGTATTTTCCCCCACGACAAGTAAATCATGTAAATAACCAATTGCAGTAGTTTTTAACTTTTGCATAGGTGTTTTTTACGTTTCACAGTAGTTTTCTTTTTACCAGTTGCACTGGAACATTAACTAAAAAAATCATTATAACTCTAAAACTGTAAAATATTTTTTCACCAAACCTTCCAAAGGCACACCCTTGTCATGGACCACATTAACACTGAAAATTTCATGAAAAATTCCATGCCATCTAGGCTGTAGGTGAGAGCACAAAATGCACACTAAGTATAGGAAAACCAAACATGTTTTTTTTTTTCAGTTTTTTGGAGCTCCGTATCTTAAAAATGGAACAAGATGCTGTCACAAAACTTTTCACATCTTGAGACTCTGGCAGCCTGACTGCACATGCCAATTTTTTTTTTTTTTGTCAAAAAACGCAAAAGTTATGAAAGTGCAAAAAGTGGATTTAACATTAAAAAGGATTCTCAACCCTAACTATATTTATTTAATTGATTCTTGGATTTATACCTTTGAGCTAGAGAGCTCGTTTACAAAGGTTCCAAGTCAAAAATGGTCCATGCAATTTACATGAGGTTGGAAAGATCATGTACAAGCAGGTACAGGTTTTACAGTCATAGTCAAATGAACACAGTTTGTAGACTGTAATAAAAACTATAAACAATTGTGTGCAAAGTAATACTGGATACAACTAACAGAGGTACTGTGCTTAATCTTCCTGGTTTGTGTTGAGAGGGTCAGGTAGAGGGGGAACCTTGGAGAAGGGGAAGTAGATAATGGGGGGGTAGAAAGCTGATTAGAGTGAGCAGCTGATCAGGAGATTGTATGAGTAGGGGGTTGGATTCGGAGGGGATCCACCCCTTCAGTTTTGTTGGTATGGGATTGGGGTGGATGTGGTGAGGGAAGGAGGAAAGGATGAGCCACAAGCAGGTTTCAAGGTATGGAAACTGAAGTGGGGAAGATATGACAGAGGAAAGGAGGTGTATTAGTGAAATGGTAAAATTTACAATTGAAGGGGAGGGCAGAGGTGGAAAGGAGGGGGGAGGAAGAAAGTGCTCTGGGAGCATTAACCAAAGTGGCATTAGGCATTTGTAATGCAGTCACATGTACTGAGTGTAGGCAGATGCGTTAGCAGTTGTTAGCAGCTATAGGGGTGCAACTTTGCCCCTATAATAAAAAATAATGAAATTATACAATTCTAGCATCTGCAATGATGGGTGTGAGAAGATAATCAGAGGAGGAACAGACTTAACAATGCATCAAACACAAGCAGTTGGCAGCTTCTAATTATTTCTGCAGTCTGGTCACTTCTGTGGACTGCCAGCAGTGTGTAGAGCTATTTTAACTGTGCTCAAGGCATTTTTAGCACTGTTGGTTAGTGAGTGCACTGGAGCCCTGTTGATTGTTTCCTTGATGACAGGCAGAGGAGTGAGTAGTTCCGCATTGTCTATGCAAACAACCACTCATTTTTTAACAGTGTGATATTTTTTAAATGACTCTTATACAATATCGAATGCCTTCAACAGGTTGTTCTCCGATCTCTCACCCTACACCTCAACCCTTCCAAAGGCACCCATCTTATCTCAACCCACCAACTCTAGCAAGTTGACGGGCCTCCTGTCTTCATCCAATGGGTCTCCGCTGTTTCAGTCTTTCTACTTCAAAGCCATCACCAGTTCACAGGTCCTCAAACTGCTAAGAACTATCTCCGATAACACCAGCCCAGGATCCGACTCTCTTGAACCCTGCCCATTGAAGCTGGCCACCCATCTCATTGCCTCTCCTTTGGCCAAAATCTACACACTATCCCTTTCCAGTGGTGTCCTACCTGACCTCTGGAAGATTGCCAGGATAACTCTGATATTCAAAAAAGGGGATAAGAATGATATCTCAAATTGTAGGCCGATATCAATTCTCTCGGTCTTGAGCAAAATACTGGAAAAGCTCATCACCACTCAAACCTTGGCCTTCATTGAAACCTCAAACCTTCTCTCTGACGTGCAGCATGGTTTCTGGAAAAATCATAGCACTTCAACGGCCCTGGCAAAATTCACCTCAGATACTTTCTCCAACATGGACGCTGGACAACTAACAGGCACCATCTTCATTGAGCTCACCAAGGCTTTTGATCTTGTGGATCACTCCCTACTCCTGTCCGCTCTTCAAACTATAGGCATCTCTACTCCTGTTGAAAATTGGTACTGGAGCTATCTAACCGATAGGACCCAAGGAGTGAAATTTAATTCTGCAATATCTGACAATACCACAATCAACGTTGGAGTTCTCCAAGGATCTATTCTGGGACCTCTTCTTTTTTCCCTCTTGATCAACAATATTCCAGACAACATCTCTACTTGGTCCTCTCTTCTCTACGCTGATGACCTGGTCATCTATGCCAGCTCTACTAACATCGACTATCTAAACTCGTCTCTGACTATGGCCTACAAGAGCATTCAAAGCTGGCTGTGCAACCATAGACTGGTTCTAAACACACACAAAACTAAAGCCATGCTCCTGGGCTCCACCCCCATACTAAGAACCTGACCCTCACCCTTCATGGTTCTCAACCTGGAGTGGAACAAACTAGCTGTCACATCCTTTCGGTATCTTGGGGTCTTACTCGTCCAATCTCTAGACCTAAACCTCCACATTCGATCAACCTGCAAAACAGTAAACTATAAACTGGGTGCTGCCTACAGAACTAGCTATATGCTAACTCCTTCTGCTAAGCTAGCCACTGCCAGGGGGATCCTGCTCCCACCCCTGACATACTGTGCTCCTATCCTGGCAGCTGCTCACAAATCAGCACTACAAAAATGGGATGTCACCTATAATTATGTCTGTCATTATGCATCGTCGTCCCCATGGCTCAAGCATCGATGTTGGCTTTACAGCAACCTAGGCTGGCTCTCCCCCTCTGCATCCAGACAATACCATCTTGGTTGTCTATCTGACTCCATAATCAGGCTGGAAACCCCGGCCTCACTTGCAAAGCTATTACGTCCCATCACCTCAGAGGATTGAAGTCAATTGACAAATCACTACTGAGGATACCCAGTTGTCACACCTCCAAAGGCACCGGGGCATTCAGGCATGCTGCCCCTCAGATGTGGAATATGGTGCCACTGGAGCTAAGGCAATCTACATCCCACTATCACTTTAAAAGTGGGCTACGATGTTATCTGGCTACTGCTGAACAGTGTGCCTGTTTCGACCCTACCTGACCTAACCAATGAACCGACCCCATGCCACTTCCACTGGATGATCTATTATCTCCTGCTTGTTGAAACCCCCCCACCCCTCACATCACATCTCTCTCTCTCTCTCCTCTCCCCATTTCCTCTCATCTTTCTAAACACACTCTCTGGACCCATCCGTTCTACTACTAGTTTAGATGTCTGTTTTATTCCTGCATTGTGTTTTTATGCCTACCTGTAATCTTTTATGACTGTACTCCTTCATGTTATAACCTGCACCAGGATTTGTATTTGTATTGCTGACTGTTGTATCTTCTGCTGCTGTTGCATGTAGTGCTGACCAATGCTCTTTTACTGTTATCCAAGCCTACTTAGTTAGAAACATAGAAACATAGACTTTGACGGCAGATAAGGACCGCTTGGCCCACATAGTATGCCCATTTCCCTACCTGCAGGATAGGCCGCAGATCCTAGTTAACCAACAGCCTATTTCTTCCTACCCCTCACAAGAATTGCCCTATGTCTCTCCCATGCATTATTGAATTCTCCCACAGTTTTAGACACCACAACCTCCTCAGGAAGGCTGTTCCACGCATCCACTACCCTCTCTGTGAAAAAATACTTCCTCACATTGCCCAGGAACTGCCCCCCATCTATAAATTGTGCCCCCTTGTTCTTGCACGTCTCTTTTTCTGAAAGATGCTACCCTCTTAGACTTTGTTGATTCCACTGAGGCACTTAAAAGTTTCTATCATGTCCCCCCTTTCCCTTCTTTTCTCAAGGGTATACATATTAAGCTCCTTCAGTCTCTCCTCGTACAGCTTCTCTTGCAGACCCTGCACCATTTTAGTTGCCCTCCTCTGGACTGCCTCTATCTTGTCTATGTCCTTGCAGAGATGGGGTCTCCAGAACTGGATGCAGTACTCCAGATGGGGTCTCACCAACTGTCTGTACTGAGTGACAACAACTTCCTGTTTTCTGCTGGTGATGCCTTTCCCTATGCATCCCAGTATACCCCCAGCCCTCCCTACTGCCTTCTCACATTGCTTGCTAACCTTAAGGTCATCTGATATGATTACCTCCAGGTCCCTTGCCTTTTTTGTTGTTGTTACTACCTCCTCCCCATTGTTTAATCTTCCCCTGGGTTCTTGTTCCCAGGTGCATTATTTTGTACTTCTTTGCATTGAATCCTAGCTGCCATACTTCTGACCATTCCTCCAACCTTGCCGAGTCCCTTCCCATCTTTTCCACACCTCCTTGTGTATCAACCCTGTTGCAGATATTTGTGTCATCTGCAAAGAGGCATACTTTTCCTTCCAGTCCCTCTGCAATGACACTTGTAAAGACAATAAAAAGGACTGGACCCAGTACTGAACCCTGCGGTACCCCACTAGTAACCCCTCTTTCTTCAGAGTAGACTCCATTTACAATTACCCTCTGTGTCCTGTTGTCCAGCCAATGTTTTACCCAGGCTACCACCCTGGGACCCACTCCCAGGATGGTTAATTTGACTATTAATCTTTAGTGTGGGACTGTGTCAAATGCCTTGCTAAAGTCTAGGTAGGCCATGTCCACAGCCCCTCCCTGGTCTACTACTTTGGTCACCCGGTCAAAGAAATCTATTAGATTCATCTGACATGACCTTCCCGCTGTGCACCCATGCTGCCTTGGGTCCTGTGCCCCACTGGCCTCTAGGTACTCAACATTTCTTTCCTTCAGAAGTGACTCCATCACTTTCCCTACCACAGAGGTCAAACTGACAGGTCTGTAGTTTTCTGCCTCTGTCTCGGTCCCACTTTTGTGATGGGGAATCACATCCATCTTCCTCCAATCCTCAGGTACCATGCCATCCTCCCATGATTTGTTAAAAAGGGTAGTCAGTGGTGTCACTAGTACTCCCCTTAATTCTTTTAGAATTCTGGGGTGAATTCCATCAGGCCCCATTGCTTTGTCCACCTTCAGTTTTAGGAGTTCTTGCAGAATCCTTTCTTCTGTGAAAGGGCTGGGATCAACCCCCTATCAAGAGTGCTTCCGTTAATTGGATTAGGCACTTCCCCCTCCTCTTTTGTGAATACTGAGCAGAAATATTTGTTCAGTATCCCTGCTTTTTCACTGTCCCCTCTGCCCACCCACCATTCATTCTATTCAGCCTCACTATCCCTCCCTTTGTGTTTCTCACGCTCTCAAGTGTACCTATAAAGGTTTTATCCCCTTCTTAACTGAGCTGGCTATCTTTTCCTCAGTTTGGGCCTTTGCTATTCTGACTTCCCTCCCTGCTTCCTTCTGCCTTAACTGGTACAGCTCTCTGTCCTGCTCCTTCTATGTTTCCTTATACTTCCTGAATGCTATCTTTTTCTCCCTGACTTTCCAAGCCACCTCTTTTGAGAACCATAGTGGCTTTTTCTTTCATTTCGATTTGTTTATTTGCTTCACACAAAGGCTTGTTGCCTCTGTGATGGCAGTTTTGATGATTCCCCATTGTTGCTCCACTCCTTCTTCTAGCCTGTTTGCTAGTGCTTTTCTGAGACACTCTCCCATCTTGCTAAAGACAGCCCTCCTGAAGTCCAGTACCCTCACTTTTGTATGGCTTGACTCTGTAGCTGAGTTTAACATGAACCACACTGTTTGATGGTCACTTGTTCCCAGATGGCAACCCATTTCTAGATCTGAGATCCTCTCACTGCCCCCATTTGAGAGTATGAGGTCTAAGAGTGCTCCCTCACGAGTGGGTTCTGAAACTAACTGTCTGATTCCTGCCACCTGTAGGGCATCAAGAATGGCCTTGCTCTTGGATGTGGCTAAAGCAAATGTGCTCCAGTTATCATCTGGCATATTCAGGTCTCCCATCAACAGTATCTCCCCGTTCTCTGCCAGCCTAAGAATGCCTTCTATCATATCCTTGTCCATTCCCTCCCCCTGACATGGGGGTCTGTACACAACCCCTGTGTGGATTGCGGTCCCCTTTCCAGTCTCCAAGGTGACCCATTGTGCCTCCTCTCCTCCCTGTTTACTCTATTGTTCAGTTGCTTTTAACCCTTCCTTTACATAGAGAGCTATTCCTCCCCCTCTTCTCACCTGCCTGTCTCTCCTGTAGGTTATGTACCATGGTATGTTAACATCCCAGTCATGGTTCTCTGTGTACCATGTTTCTGTGACTGCAATGATATCCAGGCATCCCTCTTCCATCAAGGCCACCAGCTCAGTGAGCTTGTTGCCCAGACTAAGGGCATTGGTACTCATTACCCTCCATTTACTGATGTCCTTACTCCTTTTTGTCCCATCCTTGTCCTTATTGCCTTTGTCACTTTCCCCATTTACCCCGCCCTTCTCCCTATCGCCACCTCTATGTTGATGTTTACCCCACTTACTACTGTGATTTTTGGAGGGGGGCTAGGATTTCCCTGCTCCTTTCCAGTGCCTTCTCCCTTGGCTACTTTAAATGCCTGCCAATGAAGCATTTAAACCTATCACCTAGGATCCAGGTTCCCCTCCTGGACAGATGCAGCCCATCATGCCAGTATAGGCTTTCATCACTCCAGGTGGACCCCCAGTCCCCAATGAAGGCAAATCCCTGAGCTCTGCACCAGTCTTTCAACCACTGATTGAATCCCATGATGCAGAACACCCTAGCCTCTTCTATGCCATAGATGGGCAGCACCTCCGAGAAGGTTACTGTGTGTGCTACTTGTCTAAGACCCCTCCCCAATTCCAAAAACTCTTCCTGCACTGCTCAAATCCCTTCCTTAGCAAGATCATTTGTCCTTAGGTGGACAATGACATCCAGCTCCCTCCCCTGTGCAGCTGCTCCAGCAATCCTAAGGATTCGCTCCCTGTCCCTCCTAGCCATGGCACCAGGCAGGCACCTTACCTCCCCCTCCCCTTCTTCCCCCAGTTCTACCTTTCTAACAATGGAGTCCCCCACCAGGAGTTGTTTCCTTCCCCTGTGGGGTCCAATGCCACCCTCCTGTGGGTCTCCTTTGTGGAGGTTCCCAGCATCCTCCTTGGTCTCCACTGCAGATGCCTCCATAGAGGAACCACATTTTGCCAGAATGGCATAGGAATTGTGGAGAGGTACAACTGGAGGGATGCACCTCTGTTCCACCAGTCTCACCCTCCCTGAGCCCACTGTGGTACAAACGCTCCTCTTTCTTGGCTACCTCTGAGGCAACGGCAGCGGCACTGGTGGTTCCTGGATGGAAGAGGAGGTCCCACAAATCCTGGCCAACTCATCCTGGAGATGAGCAACCTCCTCCCTCAGCCCAGAGAGGTGCCTGCAGATGGGACAACACTGCATCCTCCAGAATGTCTCCCAGAAGACTGCTGCTCCACAGCCACTGCACTGCACCACTCCCATCATGTCTTATTTCTGGCCCCTTAGCTGTTGTTTGGAATCCTTACTCTTTTCTCTGTTTTTTTTTTTTTCTTCTCTCTCTACTTACTTTCTACCTCTGTGCACTTTAAGCTCCTGATTGTCCTGTTCTGAGACAAGAATATCAATATTTCTCAGTAGGCCCCTTACTTGCTCAGAGCAGACCTCCAACAGCTTGAGGGGGCAGGCACTCTCTGCCCTTCTAGGATGGTGTGTCTTTGGTAGCTCTGTGATCACTCACTTCCTGCTCCCAAACAGGAAGTTCCTGTTGTCAGTCAAATCCTGTGCCTATAAAAGTAGAACTAGCTTTGGGTGGGAGGGAAGCAGGGCAATATAGTCCCAGTAGAAAAGTCCAGTCACACAGCACTCCTTCCTCCTGGTGTCTTCTGCCAAGTTACTAACAGAATCTTTCTAAGGCAGTCTTTAAATTTAGCTTCCTTCTAGCTAAGCCACTCCCCCTACTTACTAGATCTTTCTACAAGTAATTTAAACTGCACAGCTATCAAGTCTTTTCAATCACCTGAGATTTACACCTAGATAACTGTTCAGATAACCATTCAGTTCATTTTTTTTTGTTTTGTTTGTTTTTTTTACCCTAAATTAAAGGTCCAAGTACAAGAGTTATACTTCTTTAGTCTCAGTAGAGAAGTCCAGTCACACAGCACTCCTTCCTCCTGGTGTCTTCTGCCAAATTTAGCCACTTATGTTTAATGTCAGGCACTTCGCTTTATTGTTTATTTTTTATTGTCTTCTTTGTTTCCATAGCTAAGAATAAGCTATATTGTCAAATGTCATTGATTTCCTGTAATACCTTTTGTATGTATTGCCTTGTACTCTCCTGGGTCATGCCTGAAAATAGTAATTTACTGGCTAGTGCACTTACCTGGTAAACAAAAACTAAATAAATAAATATTGGGCACTAAGCTGGGCTCTCAAGCCAGTTTCATGTATGAGTGGAACTTACTTGTGCTTCTAATTTGCAGAACTACATTTCATATGATTGGGAGTAACTCCCGGCAGTGACCCCTACCCTTGGCTCTTCCAGGACACAGGTGTGCATATCAGCACACCTGCTATGAGCAGGGTGAGCAGAGCAGGGAGCACATGGTGCCATGCATGGAGACGCACACAGTGACACGGGCATCTGTCCGCGTTATGCATGTTGGGCGTGCGGAAGTGAGAATCTTCACATTCACTGATCACCCTTCATGTAGGCTGCTGTATACTGATTTGTATGTTGTGAATCTAGTATCAAGCTTCACTGTCTGCACCTTATATACTGTCTGTTTCTATTTTCAAAATGGACAATTTCATTACCACAATGACAGGAGAAACTGGATTACAATGCCCAAATGTAATATGTATAGCTTGTACTCTATCTTACCTTCTAAACACTCCCCTATTTGCAATACATTTATGAAGAATAATGAAATGGCTCAGGAAATCCTTTTATTTAACTCTAGGTTTAAAAGTCTTGAAGAAAGTCAGAAGCAAATGGCAACTAGGTTTAGTCATTTAAATAAATAAGCAACTCTAGATGCATCTTCCAGGGTTACTGAGTGTGCATCATGTAAACTCCCCACGAGCTCTGTTGCCCTCTCTACTCTCAGTGATTCTAGCACCTCTCTGGCTCTTACTCCCCAGAACTCTGAGCTTACTGCAGGGACTAATATTTCTGAGACATTGTGTAAAAAATGCTTTAGGGAGAAAGAATACATTGAGGGCAATGATGACCATTAGTGTGAGGTGCAAAGCAGATGCACCCCTAAAAAAGGGTGCCAGGCAGGTGTATTCCATCTTGAAACTCATAATAGGTTTGACCCCTTATATCCCATCTCTTCTGATGCAATGATAGGCTAGGCTGAGTCTACCAATTGTACTCCTAGTCACCTAGGTGGATTCATGACTTCTGTACTTAACTCTACTACTGTACTTCCTGTCTTTGGGTTGACATTCCTGTGAATACTATGATACCTTCTGTACATGATGGTAATATCACCCCTAATATTGATTTCATTACCCTTTCTTTACCTAATAATGTAAGTTCCAACTCTAATATGGCTACCCAACCAACATCGGTAAATCCCAGTAACTCCTGCCCCAGACAGGTATTTGTACTGGGGGACTCCATAGTGAAACATCTGGATTAAGCAGTTTGTAATCACAGTAAAACAAACTGAACTTGCTCTAGTTTCCGGGGTGCCAAAATTGGAGATATTACACCTATGTTAGAAAATATACTACAAGATGGGGGTGCCAATCCCTGGTCATAGTACATGTTGGAACGAACAATATTAATCATCACCCCATTTTGTATATTAAACAGGACTTTGTAGCTCTCTCAAACATATTGGTGGAAAAAGGCTGCAACATATGTTTTTCGGAAATACTTCCCATCCCAAGAGCCCCTCCCAGCATTAATCAGAAAAACAAAATAATAAACGAATGGTTAAGGAAATGGTGTCTCAAACAGAACCACACATGTATTACTCATGGGAAGAGTTTATTGATAGACAAAACTTATTTTGTGGTGATGGCTTGCATTTGAGCAGACGTGGCAATAACTTCTTGGGGAAACAATTTCTTGCTACCATTAATTCTTGTTTAAACTAACATCTCAGGGGGAGAGGCAGGATCTGCCAGCCTCTCTTAATATAATTAATACTCAACAGACTACCTTTGTTTATAGCCAACTCAATTTTTTATATTTTAATGCTAGAAATATTTCTAACAAGATGGAGGAACTCAATTTCAAAGTATCACAGGGACACATAGATGTTATCTCTGTCACTGAAACTTGGGGAGATGACAGAGACACATGGGTAAGCATGATTCCTGATTATCAAACATACAAACTTAACTGTTCAAACACAGAACAGGGGGTGGGATCACACTTTTTATAAATGATATATTTAGAACCGTAGATATCTCAAATAAAATTAAAACACATAATCTGGAAATCAAAACATTATGGATTAAATTAATGCTTTGTGATTCTGAGAATATTATCATTGGAACATGTTATATCCCCCTAACTCCACAGCAGATATTTATGAGTCAATTTTATTGAAACTAGAGGTTGCCCATGAGCAAGGGGACGATATCATCATGGGGGACTTCAACATAGGAGAAATATTATGGCAAAACCAAACTTCAACATCAAGAAAAGGGAAAAAAAATAATAAATATATACCAGCAATTAAAACTAAACCAATGTATCGCTTCTCCAACTAGAGGTGATAGAACTCTCGATTTGGTGTTTCATAGTGATAATATGCTCATAAACGGCATCAATATTAGATCTCCACTAGGGGGGAGTGAACACAATAGCTTAACATTTACTGTCAAGAGAGAGTACTGTGTTAATAGCAATACCACTAGGCTGTACTTATATGATAAAGCTGATATGGATGACTTCAAATCAACACTAAACAGTATTGACTGGGACACTCTTTTCTTAGATAATTCTGTGTCTACATATTGGGAAATGCTGAAGCAGACCCTCATAAACTTAAGACATAAGTTTATCCCATCAAAATTGAAAAAACAGCAATAAAAAGCATTTTTTTAAATGGATTAACAGACCACTTAAATGGTTGTTAAAGCTAAAAAATAAGAGACACCCAGCCTACCTTAAATCAAAAACACCTGCTAACTGGGCCTCATATTTTAAGGCCCAAAGGACATGTCAAATATACATTAAGAGAGTGAAGTCTAGATGGGAATACAATCTGGATGTAACCACCAATAAATCAAATAGTACGCAATTTTCCACATATATTAACTCCTCGAGAAAACCCATCTGTCAGGTAGGCCCACTGCAGGTGAAGAGTATGCAGCTGCATGACTCTAGGGACAAGGCAAAGCTTTTTAATACTTAGTTTTGTGAAGCTTTCCAAACAATGGACAGGAGATCACATTCTGCCCCAACATTAGATGCCCAGATCAGGATACCTAAAAACTCACTATACGAGAGATTACTCACCTTGAAGGGTAAATACAGCCCCGGCCTAGATGACACACCAGGGGAATTGCTATATCTTTTAGTGGACAGATTAGTTCATCCAGTTAAATTACTGTTTGATGAATGTCTGTTAACTGGTTTTGTTCCTGATGACTGGCAAACTGCAAATGTTATTCCAATACATTAAAAAGGCACAAAAACAACTGGGAAAATTACTGACCTATTAGTTTGATTTCTTCTGTGTGTAAACCGCTAGAATGCATAATCAAAGATCTAATTACCCATGCCATACTTGAACCAGATACTGAACAACATGGGTTTATAAAGGGAAGGGGATGCATCATCAACTTACTTTGTTTTTATGAACAAGTTAGTTTGAAATTGGATTCTAGGACCCCATATGACATAATTTATATTGATTTTAGTAAGGCATTTGATGCTATGCCACATTGGGCTTTACTTACTAAGTTACACTCCTTCAATATTAATAAACATCTAGTTAATTGGATTGGTAGTTGGCTACAGAATAAAACTCAGAGAGTACTTATTTCAGGCACTTTATCAAGGGGTGGGCAAGGTTACCAGCAGGATCCCACAGGGATCCATCTTGGGCCCTTGTCTATTTCAGATTTTTATCTTGGACCTAGCAACTAATTGCTCTTCAGACTCAGTCAAATATGCAGATGATGTAAAGATTGGTGGCCCCTGTCTTACTGTAGAACAGTCTCAAACAATACAAAATGATTTCACCAAAATACATAATTTGGTAAATTCCTGGGGTATGAGATTAAACTACAGTAAATGTAAGGTTATGCATCTGGGTGCTCATAATCCATTAACTGAGTACCATCTTGGGAATAATTCTCTAGACAAGTGCCACTCATGAGAAGGATCTGGGGGTATTCATTAGTAATAACTGGGGGCATGAGAAGCAGATTAATGAGGCAGTTAACAAGACCGACAGAGTAATTTGGTCAATAAAAAGAAATATTAGATCTAGGTCACTGGTGGTTATGTTGCCCCTGTTCAGGGCATACACGAGGCCCCATCTAGAACATGCGTCTCAACCCTGGTGCCCATTTAAAAAATCTGAGAATCTGTTAATGGAAAAAGTATAAAGAAGATTCACTAAAAATATTGATGGTTTACACAATCTGTCCTACGATCACAGAATCGCATCATTGTGCCTTATGTCCCTTGCCACATGTCACCTGAGAGGTGGCCTTTTGTTATTCCATGATATTATTAATGATCCCATTTTATTTGCAGAACTGGGTTTTTAATTTAAAATCAGCTATCATGATACCAGAGGTCACCCACTCCAGGTTTCAGGTAGAAGGTTTAACTACATACACAGAAATTATATTTCTACCCCTGGAGTGGTATACCCATGGAACAAACTTCCTCGTGAGGCTGTTATCAGTAAAACAAGGAATGAATTCAAAAGTTATTTAGATAACCTAATCTTGTCTGGTTTTAAGCTCAGGTATTATTAGTTACAAAATAGGAGCACACATGGGCTGCATAAGCATCATTGCTCCTAACCTTTCATAGTGTGAACCGTAGTAGTAGTAGTAGTAGTACTACCTATGGGATGGGATGAGTGAAGGGGAGCCTAAGCAGAAAAAGGGAAAAGAGGAAAGAACAGAATTCTTGACATGATACAGGACACCTGGTCCAAGCCTGTGGACAGACAGATGTGCATTTGTAAGTTATGCATAAGTGCACATGTGGCTCTTTCAAGGAATTGCTATCTGAGAACTACTGTATGAGCTCTGACTTGTCTGCTTACTAATATTTGCCTTTTTGCATTATGGAACAACACAAGAAGAATCAGTGGAAAAAATAGGAATGTAATATTGCATTTGGACTAGTGATAGTATAGCAAATCATATGTGAAGATAAGTGCTTATGGTGTTGTTAAGAAAGGAAATCCCACTAGAAGAGTCTACCCTGTTGTCAGATTCAATTCATACAACTAGTGCACAATGTTTTTGCAAATCTTCTGACCTCCTTAAGAAAGTAACACCATGTAAACCCACTACTGCATGATGTGTGCTGGCTGCCTGTCAGACAAAGGATCACCTACTGAACTATTATACTGACTTACAAAGCCATGAATGGACTGGGTCCCACCTAACTCTGAAAGCTTTTAACTCCCCATTGTCCTGGGAGAATCCTTTGATCCAGGGATCAAGAGCTGCTTATTGTCCCCTGCTTACTACTTAAATTGGTAGGGGTCAGGGTGTCCTCAGTAAGAGCCCCAGTACTATAGAACTTCCTCCTCCTGGTATCAGTTAAGAATATTTACAGTCTGTCCCACAAAGGTAGGTAGTACTGGTGGGTGAAGTTCATTAAATTCACTACCCATAGTATTTTGCATAAAACCTGAACTTCGGGTCATATTATGGGTAGCGAAGCAAATAACTATACATCCAGAAGTAACGTGAAGTTCCCAGATTTGTGGGTACTGTACTTCAAGATGTTTAAAAAGCATCTATTTTGGTTCCCTGGTGTCTAGTGGCCCCCCAACCCCCACCCTGTCATGTACTACCCCACCCCACCCCGCTCCCCCCAACCCTGACCACAGCAGGCCACCGCACATCCCTCCATGCACCACCATGGCCCAGCAGCCCACCGACTCAGCTCAGTGAATGAGTGCATGCTTGTACAAGCAGATGCTCATTCTTTGACAAGTCACGTAATTGACTCAGTCCTACAGGGTTGTACAGAAGGATAGGGGACTGCTTTGGTCACTGGTGGGGGCAGGAGGATGGGGGAAAGGTGTTGTGGACCCCTCTGGGGTCCACAATGCTAGTTCCCCACATTCCACCCCCCATGAGACACCAGAGCAGCCCTCTCCAGTTCTGCACACCCCAGCAGGACTGAGTAAATTACCATGACTTGTCAATGAATGAGAGCATGCTTGTACAAGCACATGCTCATTCACTGAGCTGAGTTGGGTGGGCTGCCAGCCATGGAGGTGAGTGGAGGGATGTTCCAGTGGCCAGCTCGGTTGGGGTTGAGGGAGGTGGTGGGGAGTACTACATGACAGGGTGGGTGGGTTGGGGTCACTAGACACCAGGGAAAAGATTATATTTTTAAACTGATCTGACTCGGGGTTGGGGAATGAGGTAGGGTATTATCCATACTACCTGACAGGGGTGGGAGGGTTGGGGCCACTAGACACCAGAAAAAGATATATATTTTCTTAAATGGATCAAAGTTGGGGTTGGGGTGAGCAGGGTGGGGTACTACTTGACAGGGTGGGTGGCCACTAGACACCAGGAAAAGAATATATTTTTGAACTAGATCTGATTCAGGGTTGGGGAGAGCAGGGTGGAGGTATTACCTGACAGGGGTGGGTGGGTGGGGGCTACTGGGACACCAGGGATAGATCAGGGGTGGTGTTGGGGATTCTCTATTTGTGACCTCTGCTTGCTTTAGGGTTTTTAGTCCTTAGGTTGCTGACAGAAATAGAATGTATAGAAATTCTGGACTGATATATCAGTCCATGGCACAGCAAGAGTTAAGTGCAATTTTCTCTTTAAAACCCCCAAAGTAAGGCAAAGTCACAAATGGTGAATTATGGGTTATTTGGAAAAATTACGCAAAGTGCTACTTCGGTCAAAATTGTCAACTTCGCGGCAGTCTCGCCTGCATAGTAAAACTTTGCTGCATGTCTAGTAGGTAGGTAGATAGATAGATAGACAGATAGATAGATAGATAGATAGATAGATAAATCTTTTAAAAAGCCTTTCCACTGTTTAAGCTGTACAATACTAAAACAATATTCTGAATAAACTACAGAACAACAAACAAAAGCACAGCAGAATTCAGTCATGAATTGTGCTACAATTAAATCCTGCCTACTTGTTTAATTTATCATTGTAATTCAGTTTTCATCATTTAACAATATATAGGAGTAGGAGGCTATGTGACCATATAATTCTGCACTTTATCAAAGAATACAGTATTTGCAATGAGCAACTAAGGTCAGAGATAGTTTCACTTTTGCATAGATGATTGTATTGAATTCAGATTAATAGATGAATGCTGGCATTAACATTAACATTTAGAAGTGATGCCATTTACAAAGAGACCTTGCAAGAGCAGACCCAGTTTGGATCCTTGGGGTGCTCCTAATTTCATCAGGTTAGAGATGAAATTAGACCACTGGACTTAACTGATTGGGACCTGTAGGAAAATATTTTCAAAACTAATTAAGCATACTCATGGCTATCTCCAAGAGACAGAGTTTATGGAGCAATTTAATCATGGTTCATGATGCCAAATCCTTTGCCTAAGTCAATAAAAAATAATGCCCATGAAATAACCAGATACTGATACAATATGGTACAGTAACTTCCATTAGATTTGTCTGTCAATTGTGTGTCAAGGATGGCATTTTTCTTGTAGTCTTGACAGGTAAAAGCAACCAGACATACTCAGGTCAGAATTAAATTACTCATAACATCTTTATGACAGATAAGCAGTACCTTTCTGAGCCATCCATGGTGAAATTTCATTAGAAGGAATCATTTTTGTTAATGAAAGCCATTTACTGGTGAGTTAGTTGAGAAGGAAGAAGAGAGGTGTGGGAGATGAGGGAGAAAACAGGAAAATGAGAAAAATTCAGAGCCAGAGAAGTGGTGACTGAAAAGTGAGGCCTGCTGACCTAGCTACGGTAGCAATATTTTGTGAAATCTGAACAGTGTTTTGACAAAGATTTTGTACTCATTTATAAAAGGTACTGTATGCATATTTTACTATACTAGACTTGAGTCCCCCCTTTTCTCTCCTTTAATATCACTCTGACTGTCTACACCTTTGCATATCTCTATATTTTTCTCCTAAGTCTTCTCTCTCCATGCTTTTCAAATTGATATTTTGCTAAAACTCAAGTAGGCCTTTCTGAAACTTGATTTAGTACTTTAGGGTACTAGTTAAGTATGTTTCTTGTATTTGGTCTTTAATATGTGCAATAGTTTATTTTTCTCTTTTGGTAAAGATTTATTGTTAAATATGTGTTTTGTGTTTTTTTATTTTGTTGTTGTCATTTTCAGACAGTGGTTTAGAAGTTTTTATTTTGCCAATACATTTTCTCTTTTACCTTCTAAACAGCTCGAACCTTTGGCAGCTGCCTTTTTAGTAATTGCTGCTTTCTGGCAGTAATATTCTTGGTTGCATCACAAGACAAAGACATACCTTAAAAGTAAAGTTTTGGTTGGTTGGTGAGATACTTTCTATTATTAATAAGTAGATGGCAAAACCCTAATAGATCTTTTTTTTTTAAAAACGTATGTAAACTAATGTTGCATTCTAGGTAAAAAAAGTGATTTCAGCTAGTGTGCCTGCAGGCTGTCAGTACTGAAGAGCCCACACAGCTGCTGCTGATATTTAACAAAATAACTTATTTATTTATTTGAATTTTGATAACTGGGTGGGTCCACTGAGACACCCATGTCCCTTTTTCAGGGGTGACCCAGGAAATAGAAACATTCCATATAAAGAGAGGTAATTAACAGTACAATTGGTAACCAGGAACACAAAAGTAAGTACAATGCAATATAAGTACAGACTTCCAATACATAGATTTGAAGGCAATCATTGATTCCCTCAGTTGCGAGCATATACATTGCAGTTGAGTTTTTACAGGTACATAAAGCAAGATACAGGTGCATGTCATGCATAGCCATGTAAGAGTTACAGAATAATTCATTCCTATAATACAGTATATGACATATGTACATATATAGGAGGGAGAAAGTTGAGGATGGTAGAGGGGAGAGGAGAGAAAAGGTCCGAGAAACAGGTTAGAGATGGTTGAAGGAGAGAAAAAGGGTGAAAGGAGGTGAGGTGGCGCAGATTGACGGGAAGGGAATTAGGTGCAGTTACCTTTGAAAGTAGTAGGTGGAAAAAAGATTTATTTGAAGTGACTCTTAAACAAGGGAAGAAAGCTGCAAGAGAGTAAGCTGTGTGGGAGGGCATTCCATTTTTGAGGCACTGCTGACGAGAAGGATCTCTTACCTATAGTTAGGCGAGTCTTGAGTATACTTAGTATGGGGAGGTGGGGGGATCTTAGGGTCCTAGGGAAGGATTTCAGAGTTAGCAGGTCAGAAAGGATATGTGGGAATGGGAGGTGGATAACTTTGAAGATGGTACATAGAAGAGGGATGTCCATTTTGTCCTCAAATGAGAGCCAGTCTAGGGTGTGGAGCATGTTGCAGTGGTGAGTCAGAGATGGTACCCATGCAGTGAAGTGAGTGATTCTGCGATATGCCTGCTTAAGTTTGAATAGAATGGAGGACTTGACAGAGTGAGTTTTATGGGCACCATAAAATAGATCAGGAAGAAGAGTAGCTGAAGCAGTAGTCTTCCTTGTATGAGGAGTGAGGTAGGGGGCAATATGATACAGGAGGCCAAGTTTTGAAGTGATGGTCTTGATAGCATTGTTTGTGTACACATCAAAGGATAGGTGCTCATCTAGGACTATGCTCAGGTATTTAAATGTGTTCAGGAGCTCACCTCTTCTAAAGGCACTCCAATGGAGGTACTGACTACCAGGGGAGGCTGGGAGGTTAAGTCAAAGGAGGTATGATGGAACAGCATGGATTTAGTTTTCTTTGTATTCAGCACCAGAAGGTTCTTCTTGAACCAGGTTTCCAAATGCTGGAAGTCTTTCTTTAGGTCAGATTTGATAAGGGACACATGTCTACTGGATCTGTATAGTATAGCATCATCTGCATAGAACTGGATTGAAGCCCTTGCCCTCCACAGTTTAGCAGCAGTTCATTGATGAAGATAGAGAATAGTAGAGGCCCAAGAATTGGTCCTTGGGGACCCCATCTATAATGGGAGACAAGGAGGAACAGGCACCAGCCCATTTGACACATTGAAATCAGTTGGTTAAGTAGTTAGTGAACCAAGATAGAGATGGAGTCAAGGCTAAGGTGATGGAGCTTGGAGATGAGGAGTGGTTGGTTGACAAGGTCGAAGGCCTTCATTAGATCTATGAAGACAGCCCTTATGACAAGACCCTGGTCCATGGCCTGAAGAATGTCTGTGGTGGCCCTTGGAAGAGCATTATCTGTCCCGTGTGATTTCCAAAAACCATGTTGATGTAAGATGAGGGCACTGATCTGTTCTAAAAAGCAGTATAGCTGATTGTATAAGATTCTTTCCTGAATTTTTGGAATAGGACACAAGATGGAAATAGGTCTGTAGTTTTCAATGAGGTTGGTCTGGCCATTTTTGTGAATGAGGACATCAAACACAGTTTTCCATTTATCGGGGATAGATTGTGTACAGAAGGATCTGTTAATCAACTGTGAGATTGGGAGAGCAAGCATGGGAGCACTGATCCTGAGGAATTTTGGTGGCAGGGTAACAAATCCCGGGGAGCTATTGGGGTTGAGACCCAACAAGAGTTGAAGGACTTCTTTGCACAAGGTGTTTTTTAAGTGGAAGACAGGGTGGAGGGCTTCAGGGTGGGGAGCTTGTGATGCAGGGTAGATAGCAAGCACGCCAGTCTTGTATATGTCAAGGTCAGTGAAGAAGAGATTTATTCCAGTGGCAGTCTCGGACAGGTGAGGGTAGTAAGGAGCCTTTTGAGATCATGTTTTGGGGGATGCTCTACTTGTTGCCCTTCAGTAGAGCTTTGATTTGAGACCAAAAGCTTTTGGGGTTGGCGAGGTATGTTTCTTGCAAGGCTGGTATATAGTCCCATTTTGATTTATTACTTTTGGCTCTGCAGGCATTCAACAGTTGTCGGTAGGTTTTCCATGCTTTGTCATGGGAATGCATTACATAGAAATATAGACATTGACGGCAGATAAGGACTGTTTGGCCCACCTAGTCTACCCATTTCCCTACCTACAGGATAAGCTGCAGATCCTAGTTAACCAACAGCCAATTTCTTCTTACCCCCCCACAAGAATTGCCTTATATCTGTCCCATACATTCTTGAATTGTCCCACAGTTTTAGACCCCACAACCTCCTCAGGAAGGCTGTTCCATGTGTCCACCACCCTCTCTGTGAAAAAAAACTTCCGCACATGGCCCCTGAGCCGTCCCCAGTCTATCTTCAAATTGTGTCCCCTTGTTCTTGCACATCTCTTTTTCTGAAAGATGCTACTCTCTTGGACTTTGTTGATTCCACTGAGATACTTAAAAATTTCTATCATGTCCCCCTGTCCCTCCTTTTCTCAAGGGTATACATGTTAAGCTCCTTTAGTCTCTCCTCATAAGGCTTCTCTTTCAGACCCTGCACCATTTTAGTTGCCCTCCTCTGGACTGCCTCCATCCTGTCTATGTCCTTGCGGAGATGGGGTCTCCAGAACTGGATGCAGTACTCCAGATGGGGCATCACCAACTGTTTGTACAGCGGGATAACAACTTCCTGTTTTCTGCTGGTGATGCCTCTCCTTATCCACCCAGCCCTCCCTACTGCCTTCTCACATTGCTTGCTAACCTTAAGCTCATATGATATGATTACCCCCAGGTCCCTTTCCATTTTTGTTGTTGTTACTACCCCAAAATTGTGTAATCTTCCCCTGGGTTGTTGTTACCCAAGTGCATTTTTTTGCACTTCTTTGCATTGAATCCAAGCTGCCATACTTCTGGCCATTCCTCCAACTTTGCCAAGTCCCTTCTCATCCTTTCCACACCTCCTTGTGTATCAACCCTGTTGCAGATCTTTGTATCATTTGCAAATAGGCATACTTTTCCTTCCAGTCCCTCTGCAATGTCACTTATAAAGACATTAAAAAAGACTGGACCCAGTACTGAACCCTGTGGTACCCCACTAGTAACTCCTTTTTCTTCAGAGTGGACTCCATTTACAATTACCTTCTGTGTCCTGTTGTCCAGCCAATGTTTTACCCAGGCTACCACCCTGGGACCCACTCAGAGGATGCTTAATTTGATTATTAATATTTTGTGCGGGACTGTGTCAAATGCCTTGCTAAAGTCTAAGTGTGCCATGTCCACAGCCCCTCCTTGGTCTTCTACTTTGGTCACCCAGATTCATCTGACATGACCTTCCCACTGTGAACCCATGCAGCCTTGGGCCCTGTGCCCCACTGGCCTCTAGGTACTCAACATTTCTTTCCTTCAGAAGTGATTCCATCACTTTCCCTACCACAGATATCAAACTGACAGGTCTGTAGTTTCCTGCCTCTGTCTTGCTCCCATTTTTCTGAAGGAGAATCACAGCCACCTTGCTCCAGTCCTCAGGTACCATGCCATACTCCCTTGATTTGTTAAAAAGGTTAGTCAGTGGTGTCACTAGTTCTCCCCTTAAATCTTTCAGAATTCTGAGGTGAATTCCATCAGGTCCCATTGCTTTGTCCACCTTCAGTTTTAGGAGTTCTTTCAGAACTCTTTCTTCTGTGAAAGGACTGGGATCCACCCCCCTATCCAGAGTGCTTCTGTTAATTGGACTAGGCACCTCCCCCTCCTCCTCTTTTGTGAATACTGAGCAGAAGTATTCGTTCAGTATCCCTGCTTTTTCACTGACCCTCTCTGCCCACCCACCGTGCTTTCTATTCAGCCTCACTGTCCCTCCCTTTGTCTTCCTACTCTACTTGATGTACCTATAAAAGATTTTATCCCCCTTCCTTACTGAGTTGGCTATCTTTTTCTCAGTTTGGGCCTCTGCTATTTTGACTTCCCTCCCTGCCTCCTTCTGCCTTAACTGGTACAGTTCTCTGTCCTGCTCTTTCTGTGTTTCCTTATACTTCCTAAATGCTATCTTTTTCTCCCTAACCTTCCCTGCCACCTCTTTTGAGAACCATAGTAGCTTTTTCTTTCGTTTTGATTTGTTTATTTGCTTCACACAAAGGCTTGTTGCCTCTGTGATGGCAATTTTGATGCTTCCCCATTCTTGTTCCACCCCTCCTTCTAGCCTGTTTGCTATTACTTTTCTAAGGCACTCTCCCATCTTGCCAAAGTCAGCCCTCCTGAAATCCAGTACCCTCACTTTTGTATGGCTTGACTCTGTAGCTGAGTTTATCGTGAACCACACTATTTGGTGGTCACTTGTTCCCACATGGCTACCCACTTCTAGATCTGAGATCCTCTCACTGTCCCCATTTGAGAGTATGAGGTCTAAAATTGCTCCCTCATAAGTAGGTTCCAAAACTCGCTGTCTGAGGCATGCCACCTGTTGCGCATTGAGAATGGCCCTGCTCTTGGATGTAGCTGCAGCAAAGGTGTTCCAGTTAACATCTGGCAAATTCAGGTGCCCCATCCACAGTATCTCCCCTTTCTCTGCCATCCTAAGGATGCCTACTATGATATCCTTGTCCATTCTCTCTCCCTGACATGGGGTCTGTATACAACCCCTGTGCTGATTGTGGTGCTATTTCCAGTCTCTAAGGTGATCCACTGTGCCTCCTCTCCTCCCTGTTTACTCTTTTGTTTTGTTGTTTTTATCCCTTCCCTTACATAGAGAGCTACTCCTTCCCCTCTTCTACTCTCTCTATCTCTTCTGTAGGTTGTGTACTGTGGTATGTTAACATCCCAATCATGGTTCTCTATGTACCATGTTTCTGTGACTGCTACGATAGCCAGGCATCCCTCTTCCATCAAGACTGCAAGTTCAGGGAGCTTGTTGCCCAGACTATGGGCATTGGTACTCATTACCCTCCATTTCTTGATGGCCTTACCCCTTTTTGCCCCATCCCTGTCCTTATTGCCTTTGTCTTTTTCTCCATTTACACCTGCCCTTTTTCCTATCAAAATCTCTGTCTTGGTGTTTACATTACTTACTACACTGAATTTTTTTGGGGGTGGGGGCTAGGATTTCCCTGCTTCTTTCCAGTGCCTCCACCCTTGGCTACTTTAAATGCTTTCCAATGAAGCATTTAAACCTATCACCTAGGATTCTGGTTCCTCTCCTGGACAGATGCAGATCATCATGCCAGTATAGGCCTGCATCAGTCCAGGTGGATCCCCAGTCCCCAGTGAAGCCAAATCCCTGAGCTCTGCACCAGTTTTCAGCCACTGAATGAATCCCATGGTGTGGAGCACCTTAGCCTCCTACATGCCATAGACAGGCAGCACCTCTGAGAAGGTTACCACGCGTGCTACTTATCTAAGGCCCCTCCCCAATTTCACAAACTCTTTCTGCACTGCAATGATCCCTTTCTCAGCCAGATCATTTGTCCCTAGGTGGACAATGACATTCAGCTCCCTCCACTGTGTAGCTGCTCCAGTTATCCTGAGTATTCATTCCCTGTCCTTCCAAGCCATGGTACCAGGCAGGCACCTTACCTCCCTCTCCCCTTCCTCCCCCAGTTCTACCCCCTAACAATGGAGTCCCCCACCAGGAGTTGTTTCCTTCCCCTGTGGGTTCCCATGCCACCCTTCTTTGAGTCTCCTTTGTGGAGGTTCCCAGCATCCTCCTTGGTCTCCACTGCGGGTGCCTCCATAGAGGAACCACAATTTGCCAGAATGGTATATGAATTGTGGAGAGGTACAACTGGAGGGATGCACCTCTGTTCCACTACCCTCACCCTACCTGAGCCCACTGTGGTCCAGCCACTCTTTTTTCTTGTCAACCTCTGAGGCAAAGGCAGTGACCCTGGTGGTTCCTGGGTGGGAGAGTGCCTTAAGTCCTTGGAAAGCCACGAGGAGTGGATTCCTTTGGTGCATCTTAGTTTGAAGGGGGCATGGAGGGCAAGAATGGAGGTGAAGGTATTAATAAGGTATTAAAGCACCTGGCTTATGTCAGGAAGAGAAGTGGTGGGTGGTCCATTCGTCGGAAGCAAGACTTTGCAGGAATGCTGAGCCATTAAATTTGATTAGATCTCTGGACTTATAATTTTTGGGGCGGGAGAGGAAAATTGTTCTTCCAGATACAGAACATGGGTGAATGATTACTAAGAGTGTCAGGGAGGATACCAGCTACCTTTATGTAGATCCTGTTATTGGTTCACACCCAGCCCAGTAGAGTGTGGTTGCCTGACTTCATGTTGAGTCTTGTTGGTTGCCCAAGAAATTGCACTAACTTGGCACCTGATAGAGCTAATTGGTATTGGACCTAATTGGGTCCTATCCAGTCAAGGCTGAAGTCACTGCAGAGTACGGCATCTTTGTGAGGAAGGGTGTCAAGACTGGAGAAGAGCTCAGCAAATGATGAGAAAGCAAATTTAGGGGGAAGGTAGGTACATCCTATGGTTAGTTGTTTAATTTGGCCAAGGGTAATTGTGATAAATAAATGAAATGTAAAAGTGAAAAACAAGGCTTGATTACTCAGTTTTTCATGCATTCTTTAATTGCAGCATCAAACTAGGGCAAAGGTTCAATTATGCAATTGATATGTTCAATAGCAATAATATACAAGTGCACATACTCATCTTTTTTTTGCAATTAAACATACTTTATTGAGGAAATATCAGCAAGTGAACTACAAAACAAACACCAAAGATAATAAGTAATTGAACCAATAACAATAAAAATGCAGCAATACCCATACAGACAAAAGGAAAAAGAGCCATCCCAGTCAACTACACCCTCCCCCCAGAGTCGCATCTATATAATCTAAAACCAAAATCAAAAAAGCCCAAGTGAAAGGGAATGTCTCAATGAAGTAAACAATATAATACTGTAATCATTAAAAAAGTACCTTGCAATAAACCAGAATAACCAAATACATGCTTATCTCAATACAACCACTCAACCAACTTAATTGACTGTGATCAAGGACAGCTGTAGTTCTCACCTCCTCTGGTAGGCACCAAAGCGATGAGTCACCTTAGCTATAGTCCTTTCCACGTTTAAAGTAAACAACATCTCATTATGCCACTCAACATACAAAATAACACCCTCATCTGTCCAATGTTGCAAAATAATTAGTTTTGCTGCAAAGGCAATAAGTGTCATTTATGGGGTCCCATAGTTTGGTCATCATACAATCCTAATATGCAAATCTCTGGATTAAACACCCCTTGATGCCCTAAGAGGGGGTTTAATTTAGACTCAATCTGCATCCAGAATGGACTGACTTTAGGACATTGTCAGAGGATGTGGTAAAGTACATCAACACCTGATTTACAATGTGTACATGTGTCTTGATCCACATTTTGCATTCTCAGTAGTCTTTTAGGTGTAAAATATATGTTATGCAGAATTTTAAACTGCTGCAAATGAATCTGTCCTGTGGTGCATATTTAAAGGTACCCAACAATAACTTTTGTCATTCAGATTCTGTAAGAGCTAGATCTAGTCCTTTAGTCTAGTAATGACAGATCCTAGAAGCTTTGAAGAGATCTAAGCCCTGATGACATGTATATAGGTGGGAAATAGAGTGTTGCTGAGAACTACATTGTACTGACTTAATCAGTACTTCTCCACCCACCTGTGTCCAAGGGGGAGGACCCACAGAATCCAAGAGACAATGTCACAACTGATAAAATGTAAATACAAAAGAAGGTGATCAACCCATCAGGTTAATAAAGAAGTGGAAAGAAATGAACATATTAGTGGAAACTCACATCTCTATGTTGGAGATATCCAGCTGGTTCCACCTGGAAGGGCTGCGAGTCTTCCCTTCAATTTTAAAGTGTGGATTGAGAAACAGTGGTTGAGAGAGGTCTTTCTGCAATGAAAGATTCATCTGCCTACATACTCATATTAGTGGTCTTGTAGGCCATCCGTAGGGTAGCTGGCTGGAGTTGTGGCTCATGTTCTCAATTTGATAAGGGTGGTGTGGACAGATCTCCTTATACAGCTTACTAACTTCTCTCTGAATGGGGTAACCAGAACTGCTGTAAGCATTCAGCTTGATATTCAGTATGAAAAACCCTCAACTGTGAGAGAACTGTGCTTCTCCAGGTGAGACATACCTCACCTAGATTAGGCATGGTTTGATGTAACAGTGTAGGTAGGGAGAAACTGACAGACAGGATGGGCCAAGCGGTCCTTATCTGATGTCAGATTCTATGTTTCTATGACATGCAGTCCTGGAAGTAAGAAGGCAGTTCCCAAGACTGGTTTGTCAAGTGACCTAACTGTGCCTTTCAGATATTCTTGGTTTGATAAATATTTTTCTGTATTCCTATTTGAAAGGTAATGCACTGCATGGAGTAAAAAGTGAAATCTCAATCTGTGGGAGCAAGTCCCTTAGCATGGGTCTGGGATCCTTGTTCAGACTGTGAGTTAGTCTATAATTATTATAGCACCTAGAGTTACATTAACAGGACTGAGGAAAGCTTATCCATAAATAAGAAATCACATACAGGAAGTGATACTAATGCAGCTCAGACTTGTTATTCACAGACACTTTTACTGTCCATGAAAAATGGCACTTCATGAATTTACAGCACATGTGACATATCTCATCACACACTCCACGTTGAAGTGGCCATTAGATTATTAATAGGTGAATGTAACATTAGTAAAACAAGGAACACTGATAGTTAAAGGTGAGAAGAATAACAGCTGCTTTTAGAAAAGGGCCATGTTTACCCTTTTACTGCTATTGCCTAGAAATATGACTGTAATTCTGTGGCATCATGTTTTGGTAGCAGTAGCTAGATCATTGAATGCTGGGAAGATAAAGGACTTAAAATACATTTTGGTATAAGCAGCCTACTTGTGAAATATGATAAACTGTTTATGCGGATATTGTCATAGTAATCCCCATACCATTCCCAGAAGAACTCACATGCACACAGGTCTTGGAGAAATAGCTACAGCCATATGTTTATTAATTGATTATTGCACAGTTGGAGTGGCATGCGCAGCTGGGAGATCTTGAAACCTAACTCAGAGCCAGACCCTCATTGTGGGGGACAAGGAAATGATGTAAATTCTGAGCTGGTGCCCAAGCCTCAGGAGTGGGTAGACCATGTGGCCAGGGAAGAAAATGACCACCCTCGTCTGGTGTTGCTAACCCCACAAAGACAAGCTTAATGAGGTTGGACTGTGAGTTCACCCCAACCAGAGTCCAGGTCTTGCAATCCCACAGACCCCTTGCTGACAAGGAGAGATGAGCCCTTCAAAAGATTTCGGTTCATTCCCCATTTTCCCCTTGTACCATCAATCTGCAAGATCCCAAGCTACCATGTTAAATGACTATAACAGTGCCTATGCTGGCCTACTTCATTAAACTCCTTTGGAGGAGGTACAAAACCTGGAAATAATCCTCTGAGGGAGAACCAGGAAAACTCACTCCCTGACACCCATTGAGGTTACCTATCTTGGATCAAAGGGTTCCTTGCACTACCCAGGACTGCCCTAACTCTTCCTTTTTGAGGACAGGTTTGTAGGAAATCTGGAGCAGGTGAGTAGGAATGAGAGGGAGCTTCTGACTACCAACCCTTTTTAACCCCTTGCTCTCTATCCTCTCCAGGTGGCACATGCCCTGTGGGTGGCCCCAGTAGTTCCTCTTTTGGGGTTGTTGTTAGGGTAATATCCCACCTCCTGGAGAGGATCACTACCAGCTTATGTTTGAGCAACAGGTGAGGGGACACTGACAAGGTGAAGTCTGCTGCAATGCTTTGGTAGACTTGGTATTGTCTTAGTAGTCCCCATACCATACCATTCCCCAGAAGAACTCATACACACAAGTCTCAGAGAAATGGTCACAACCGTTTGTTTATTAGTGGATTATTACACAGTTGGAGTGGCATGTACACCTGGGAGATCTGGATTGGGTGACCTAACTGAGACCCACTCCCTTCCACTGAAAGGGTCCCCCATTGTACTGATGGAGGAAATATGTACCTCCTCAGTTGGCACCCAAGCTCCAGTAGTGAGGAGGCCATGTGGCTGGTGAAATGAATGACCACTGTCTGGTGTCACTGCCCCTGCAGGCAAGCCTTATGAGGTTGGACTGCAACCCTACCCAAACTATGGTCCAGGTCATCCAGTCTCACAGACCCCATGCTGACCAGGGGAGATGAACCTTTCAAAAGAATTCACCTCATTCCAGTTTTTTCCTTGTGCCATTAATTTTAGGGATTTCCAAGCTGTTATGTTACATGACTGTGACAGTGCCTCTGTGGGTCTAACTCAATAAACCCCATTGCAGGAGGTGAAAACTTTGGAAAACTTGGAAAAATCAGTCCCTGACCCTGATGCAGTCACCCATAGTGGGTCAGAGGGTTCTTTTCGCTATACTGGCATTGTCCTAACTCTGTCTTTATATGGGCAGTGTTACAGAGTTGAATAGGTCCCTGTCCCAGTTGTTATGGAGAAGGAGTTTAAATGCAAGGATCTGTTCTATTCTCTCCTTTTCTGTCCTCTCTGTCTGGTTGCACAATCTAGGACTTGATCACCCCAATGGTCTTGCAATTCTCTGCCTCTCACTATCTCTCTACCTTCTCTTGCTGTTCTGTCTTTTCTTTCCCCTTGCATATCTGCTGGTATAAAAATGTATGTGAATCATTAGGTGGAAATGTAATTAATACTGGGATCCCTTTGTTTAGAAATGTTTAGTTTTACTGTTGAAATGTATATAGTCATACTGTTGAAATGATTGCAAAAATCTGTTTAAAACTCAAGGGGTTATCCTGAGAAGCTAGTTTGCAAACTCTCTGAGAAGCTGTAAGCAAGAGGTCAGTTCTGGGTCACAATGTTCTTTTTGCTGAACTTGTTGAAACTTACAAGAACACAATGTGAGAAGCATGCTGTTTTCTTAATGAGCGAGGGTTGCAAAGACTTATAAAAACAAAGCTGCAATTTCTTGCAAGAGAGAGAGAATCACAGAGACTGAGATTGGAAATTGAAAAGAAACACAGATGGATCTTCTCTGTTTATACTGCCTTTGTAAATAGTTGTACTGAACAATCTAATTTATTTATTTTACTGTTAATAATAAATCACTTGTTCAACTTTTTCAACTACTCCAGGTTTTCCTATGCTTCCTGACCTGCGTCTCAATGACAGATGGTGTCAGCCTAAGTGGGATTTATGCTGTGCATACTCTAAGCCAGGAGCTTTGTACATGGGTACAAGACCTGGTACCAGGAAGACATAGAAGAAAGGTATGGATTCTACAGCAGTAAACCCTGGAGTGGTTACTAGGATAATGGCAGCCAAACTAGCAGAGACAGAAGTCCAAGCTGAGACTGTACAGCTAGCACCAATTAAAGAAAAAGAACAGACAGTGACAGAACCTGAGAACCTGACTTCCTTTTTCAGATGATGGGCTATACAACAAAAAGAGATGGAGAAGCAGAGAGAAAAAGAGATTCAACATTTAGAAGCAGAGAGAAAAGAAGAGATGCAACAACTTGAGAAGTAGAGAAAAGGAGTGACATAGCAATAGGAGCAGCAAAGAAAAGAAGAGATGCAGTGATGGATGAATGCCTTGCAAGTTATCAAAGCTGGAGGATCTGGCACTGCTCCAGCAGAGCAACAAGACACTAACAACTAAAAATACATTAAACTCACAAAGTTGTGTCCCTCAGATGATATCAAAGCATTCCTGACAACTTTTGAAAGGGTTGCCGCAGCCTTCCAGTGGCCAAAGTAGCAATGGGCAATCAGACTGGCACCTTACCTGACAGGAAAAGCCCAACTTACCTACAGCAATATAGACACTGCACAGTCAGAAAACTATGGCCTTGTGAAAAGTGAAATCCTGAAAAGGTATGACATCTCAGGAGAGACCTACAGGTAGAGATTTCGGTTTCTGAAGTATAACTCAGTCGGTGATGCTCGAGAAGCCTTTACCTGACTCAGAGAACTCCAGACAAAATGACTCCAACCAGAGGGCAAAACTGTCCCACAGATCATTGACACATTTGCAGTGGAGCAATTCATCATCATCCTGCCTTCAGATGTGCTGCTTTGGGTGAAAGAACACCTACCCGAAAGTGGGGAAAAGGCTGTTTCTTTGGCTGAAGACTACCAAATGGCCAGACATATGCCACAGCAGTGAGGTAACAGCCAAGCACCGTAACAGTAAGACACTGTTTTTTCCCATTTAAATTCCAAGTCTAATAAGAACTCTGGTGGGGGTAACACATCTGCACCCAAAGACTTAATTTGCTATAATTGTAATAAGCCAGGTCATTTTGCAAGAAATTGCCATAGTAAGAAGAGTGACACTGCAGCAGATTTGCCCTTAGCAAATTGGGGTAAGTACTTAACAGATGTGAAAGTTGGAGATAAGACTGTGAATGTACTTATAGATTCGGGAAGCAAACAGACTCTAGTACATACTGAAGTGCAAGGAAAACCGTATCCAAAAGGACCAGATACCGATGTCATCTGCATCCATGGTGACACTCGATACTTTCCCACCAGCCAAGTGACTCTCACTATTAATGGGGTGTCACACCAAATGAAAGTAGGGTAGTACCTAAGTTACCTGTACCTGTGATTATTGGAAATGGCTTTCCAGGATTTACTGAGTTAATCAAAGAGGGAGTAAATCCTGATGTTTCAGTGGCAGTGGTAACAAGTGCTCAGGCAAAGAAAATCTCAGATGGTGGGGACTCTTTTCCTTTCACTGATTTTGATTTGGACTTGTTTGAGAACAGCTTCAAGATTTGGAAGTCCAGGAAAGAAAGACGTCACCTTAATTAACAGTGGCAACAAAACACTGATGGACATAAGGGGTTAACATATGAAAATGCTGAAACTAAACTGATTGTGATTTTCTTTCAGAACAAACTAATGATGTTTCTCTCTAGGGTTACTTTAAGCAGCTGGGGGTGAAATCAAGACAGAGTGAACCTATGTTTAAAAAATGAAATGGGCTACTGTACAGAGTTTGGGTTAAACCTCAGATGCAGGAACAGATAGAACAATTGGTTATACCACAAAAGTGTAGATCTGAGTTACAGATAGCACATGTTAGTCCTATGGCTGGTCACTCAGGGAGGGATTGCTCCCTTGCCAGATTGCTGTACAGATTTTACTGGCCTGAAATTCATGAAGATGTTGCTACTTATTGCAGTTCCTGTGCTGAGTGTCAGAAAGTAGCCCCAGTAACTAAAAAAGACAAGGTGCCTCTGGTGCCCCTACCCTTGATAGATGTGCCTTTTAAGAGAATTGCAATGGATGTGGTTAGCCCTTAGACAAAAGTAAAAAGGGTAATCAACTCATTTTGATAGTATGTGACTGCTACTCAATACCCAGAGGCAGTTCCAATGCGTACTGTCACAGCCCCAAAAGTGGCAGCAGAGCTAGCCAAAATGTTCAGCAGAGTGGGCATGCCTAAAGAAATTATTACTGATCAGGGTAGTAACTTTGGTGCTTCATTACTTATCACTGCCATAAGAACCTCCCCTTATCACCCTCAGACAGATGGTCTTGTAGAGCATTTTAATCCAACCCTAAATGCATGTTAAAAAGGTTTGTAAAAGGGGACGGGAAGGATTAGGACCAATACTTACCTTATCTGCTTTTTGCTTACAGAGAAGTACCACAGGCATCAACAGGTTTTTCACCATTTGAAATCCTGTATAGCGGACAACTTAGAGAGCCACTAGTTGTAATAAAAGAAAAATGGGAAGATAACCTCCATCAGAAACAATCTATTACATTGTATATGTGTGCCCTGAGAAAGAAGCTCGCAAAATATGTTGAAATTGCCCATAGTAATCAGGAAGAGGCCCAAAACCAGCAGAAGTTTTATTATGACCATGGGGTGAAAGAAAAGGTTTTTGAGCCAGGTGAAATGGTCTTGTTCCTGTTACCCATTACAGAAAATAAACTGATAATGAAGTGGCAAGGGTCTTATAAAGTGCTTACAGGTACTGGTACAGTTAACAATGAGATTGAGACCCCGATAGGAAAAATCCTACTAAGATATACCATGCTAAACTACTCAAAAAATGGGTTGAAAAAACACCAAAAGTTGTTTTGCTAATTTTACCGAAAACTGATAAAGAAGATATTGATGTAGCTTATGATAGACTGGAGCAAACTGTAACTGCTGATGCTGTCAAGGTGAATGTTTCCTTAACCTCCGAACAAACCGCATACATTTGTAACTTGCTAAAGACATAGCTGGCCCAGTGGTGCTGAGGGCTGAGGCACTGGACACCTTACCTCACGCTACACCGCTGATCCGTGTTAGGGAACAAGTATGGGCCACTGGGGGTCAGCAGGGGAGGAGAAGGACTGAGTGTCCGATGGACTGCTCCCCTTCTCCAGGGAGGGGGGTCCACAATAGTCGGTGATGGTTCACTCCCCTGGCAGAGACTGGGGGACAGGGTGCTGCACTGTAGCATAAGGAGGAGTTGGGGCAGACGCCTGGCCCAGACTTTGAGAAACCATTTTTGTTACAAACAGACGCATCAGAGGTAGGCCTAGGTGCAGTCCTAAGTCAAAATATAGATGGTATGGAACATCCTATTCTCTATATTAGTAGGAAGTTGCAGGACAGAGAAAAAAGGTACTCTACCATTGAAAAGGAATGTCTTGCAGCAAAGTGGACCATGGAGTCCTGAATCCTGGCAAAGACTGAGGTTTTAGTGGTGGACTTGGGTTATCGGGTAGAGGGATCTTTGGCTGTATGGGTCACCAGGCTTTAGCTTGATGGCCACCAGTTGGTGACCTCTGAATGGGTATGAAGTCTGGATGTTATTCTTGATGAGGGGTTGACTCTGAAATCTCAGGTGTCCTCCGTCATCAAGACCTCATTTTACCATCTGAGAAATATTGCCTGGATTAAGCATCTAGTTCTGCCTGATGACCTTCCAACTCTGGTCCACGCCTTTGTGACCTCTTGCCTTGATTACTGAAATGCCCTGTATCTAGATCTAAGGGAAGGGGGTAGATATTCACTGCCTGAAGTTGGTGCAGAATGCTGCAGCCAGATTGTTGATGTGGTTGCCTCAATCTAATCATGACACCTGTGTTGCATGAACTGCACTGGCTGCCAGTTTGGTGGTGAATCTCCTTCAAGGTTGGTTTGCTGACCTATAAAGCCTTACATGGTCAGGGACCGAGCTACTTGCAAGATCTCCTTTGTCCCTATCGCCCCCTCTGGCCTCTCTGCTAATGAGGGATTGCTGGAGATTCCCAGGGTACATTTAAAGACCTCTGTGGCACATTCTTTTGCTTTCGCTGCCCCTACCTTGTGGAATTCTCTACCTCATTTGGTTAGAGGGTGCCTAACTGTGGAGAGTTTTAAAGCAGTACTAAAAACATATTTATTCTCGCTGGCCTTCTTAACTAATTATGTTGAATTGTCTTATATTGAGGGTTTTATTACTGATGTTTGGTGTTTTTTCTAACTTTGTAAAAGTGCTTTGATACTTGTTGAATTGCAATTTTTATAAATAAAGATTATTATTATTTATTCAGCAGTCCAAATCTGCTGTCAAATTATATGTTTCTGTCTTTCACAGTGTTGCCCATACATTATTCCCTATTTATTTGAACTTTACCAGTAATCCATTAATATGTCTTTTGTGATCACCGTGATGTTTGTACTGAAGGTGTGGTCTCACTTACAGTGATACAGTGTTTGAACAGTTGACTTTATGTTAACTCTTCTCACACACAAACACTGCCCATGATGTTAGTCTTGTAATAAAAATTACAGTCTAAAGGGACACAATATTTTGGTTTGTGAACAACAGTTGATTTTTTTAACATATTTTTATTGTGGAAGGTTAGGTACAGTTACAGTGCTTGATGAGAATAAATCATACCATGATATAGTGAAACATGTCCAAATCACAGTTAAGAAGACAGGAAAAAGAACACATGCAATATTAGATTTAAACAGTAAATTTCATCACCTGGGTTGAACGAGACCAGGAGCTGTAAGATATCAATGCAGTTACCTAGCTATGCGAGTGGGAAGGTAGCTGAGCATTTAACACGCAGTGAAATAGTTGCCTTATCACTTGGACTGAGGGTACCAACAGACTTGTGGTTAGGAGACAGAGGTGAATTACATGGGTCAGTCAGAGAGGCCACATTGTCATGGTCATTGGCTTAAATCTGTATTCTTTTCATTTTTAGGCAGCTACACACATTGTAGGCCCACTGCAAGACTGATGGTGGGTAGGGGGATATCCACTGTTGAGCTATTGTCTTTTAGGCATTTATGAGTGCAGTGTACCACAGTGTGGTTGTACTCCCCAGCTTGCCATGCCTTTTATCTACTGTCAGCACTATTTCTAATAGAGACTCAGGAAGTTTAACCTGTAGGACACACTCCATGTCACAGACAGTGTGCCAGAACTAGCTGACTTTGGGACAAGTCAGTGTCATGTGTAGGAATGTACCATCCTCCACCTGACATCTGGGACATTCAGTGGACCTCTCAAGGTATCTCCTGTGAAGATGTACTGTGATGAAATAGTCACAGCACAGGTACAGTAGTGAAGTTGGATTTGCCTTAGCTTGTTGTTTCTTGAACAGTTTGCTAACTGGGCAGCCTCCCTGCCCAAAGTCTCATCAGAAATGACAGTCCAAGGTCTTTCTCCCATCCAACTCTAACTTTCGCTGTAGGGGAGGGAATCTCCCCCAAAATATTTTATAATCAACAGAGAGAGGCTTCATGAGAGGTTTGGGGGGCATACACCTCTCTCTCTCCAGTGGAGATAATGGAGGCAGAGTGCTAAGAGGCACATCCCACCCCAGCAGGGTTTTCTACCTCTCAAATGTGCAAATAACTCTCCTAGGGGCAATCCCTGATTCTTCTGCATCCTTGGAAAGTCTTTCAGGCCTCTGCCTTTGTACAATTGACTGATACACTGTACTTGAGGACCTGCTTTTCCCATTAGAGTAGGAGCTGATAGAGGAAGACATTGTGCTGTGGCATCCCTTTCAAAGCTACCCTCGAGGAGGTCCATTCCGAGATGCCTAGAGTCCAATTAACTATTTTGTGGGCTGCTATCCAGATTTGAGCCAGAACCTCTGTGAAGAGCTTGGCTAACTGAGGAATCACTGTGTGTTTCAGGCAACTGACACCATCCCTTCCCTCAGCTCACAGTCCATCTCTTTTTTTCTCCACTGCTACCCAAGCTGGGTTCTAGGGATATTCTCCAGTAGGGAGAAAGCTAAACTGAAATGCTCAATAATAATTTTTAAAATGCAGTAGGTCACACCCACTCCCATCTGTAGAATGTCTCTTTTTAGTCTAGTAGCCTTGCCTGGCCACATAACCCTGCACATAATACTATTCAGCTACACAAGGAAGCATTTGGGGATGTGGACTGGGAGGGACTGAAACAAGTAAAGGCAGTTAGGCAGTGTGCACATTATAATGACATTCACTGTACTGATAATAGAGGGGCAATGGCTCCCACCTGTTGAATTCAGTTTTGATTGCAACAATCAGAGCTGGTTAGTTTATTCTGTAAATCTGTGAGAGCCACATGGGGATTTTTTACCCCCAGGTATTTTATAGCTTGGACCACCTGCAACTCCATAAGATTGTTTACCACCCCATTTCTCTACTGCCTACCTACTGGCAGAATTTTAAGTTTGGACCAATTAATTTTGTGCCCAGACAATGTGCCATACTCTGTCAGAAGGGAGTGGCTCACATGGAGGCCCTGTATAGGTTTTTGTAGATACAGCCAAAGGTCATCCTCAAACAGTGCTACCTTGTGAGTACTCCCTCCAATAAAGTAGCCATCTATTTCTTGGTGGTTTCTAATAGTGGTCAGCAGGGGTCCAGAAATAGCACATACGACAGCAGGGATAAGAGGCAACCCTACTGGTTGCATCTAGTAAGAGTAGAGGCATATGTCAGGCCCCTATTAATTTGTATTCTTGCAGAAGATTTCTCATAAAGAGTGCTGATCAACTAGGTGATCTGCTCCTTCATGCCAAATCCTCTAAGGGACTCAAACATATACTCCCATTCTACCTAGTCAAATGCTTTTTTTGCGTCCAAGGCAAAGACTACTGCACCATGCTTTTCAGGAGGCTCTGACCATTTATATATTATGTTGATCGCATATCAGATGTTTTGTTTGCCCTGTTGGCTTTTGACAAAATATGCCTGGTCAGGGTGTATGCAGTGAAGGGTGGCTCCCTCCAATTGTTGCAGCTGTGATCCTGGTGGCGATCTTATAGTCTGCTGATAGTAAGGAAATATGGTGATATGAGATGCAGAAAGCTGGGTCGTAGCTTGGTTGTGGGAGGACTGTGACTGTTGCTACCTGGGCGAAAGGTTATATCATTCCTTTTGCAAAGCTCTTCTCAATCATTCAAACATAGGGTTAGGCAGAACTTCGGAAGATTGTGTCAGGAAGTCGATGGGTAGGCCCTGGTGCCTTACCCCCTTGCAGGAATTTCATTGCTGCTTGCTCCTCCTGTATTGAGAGAGGTAGCTCCATACTATCTATTAAAGAGGGTTGTATGAAGGTGATAGGAGCTTTTTGAAAGAATCTCCCACTTCCTGGTGGCTCAATACTGGGCTCTTCTCTGGGTGATGTACCTGTGTAATGTTCCTTTCTCCCTCCCTACTCCTGAGCTGCCAGACCAGCAGCCCAACATGCCCATCAAATTACAATCCAGCCTTGTTTTGCAAAATGGACCTCTCTGTGGCTACACTACTCAGGGTGTTACATTTCCATTTAAATTTTGGCAGTAGGTTGTAAAGGGTATGGGAGGGGTCAGCCACATGCAGTTCCCCACCTTGGCTATGATTCTTTTGGACTTTTCTAGCTCCTGGACCTCCCATTTTTCTTTGTACTTAGCAAAGGCTATGGATTTCCCCCTGTCATAGGCTTTAAGAGCCTGCCTTCTAATTGAATGTGATGTATCATCGCACTTATTATGCATCAGAAATTCTTTTATATCTGCTTCAATAGTTTCCTGATATTTTGGGTGTTTTTGGAGCACCAGATCAAGTATCCAGCACTTAGGTGGGGACTGCAAACCATTCAGTCCCAGCCCGGCATGCAGTGGGGAATGGTCAGACTCCAGGGTTGGGTGACAGTCAACTGTACTTACCAAGGTTATCAGTTCAACTGAGTCTGATGTTCTTATGCTCTTATGCTAGGAGCAGGTCTATGTGTGCATATGACCAAGGGAATGAGAGAAAAAGCTGTATTCTCTCCTAGTAGGGTTTTTGTGTCACCAGGTATCCACCAGAGTAAAAGTGACCATAAGTTCCTCCACACCCTTAGCCCAAGCCCTTTTGACTGGGGGATTGGAAGGGGATTCGATGTGTTATAGATACTGTCCAGGACACAGTATGTGTCTCCTCCCAGTCTCCATAAGCTAGGATATTGAGCCATTTCCAGTGCCAGTTGCTGGAAGAAGGAACCATTTTCCAGTCTGGGAGCATAAATCACATTGACTGAGAGGTTGGCCTCATTATGTAGAGCCACCTGAGCCAAAGCAAATTGCTCTGTGTGTTAGTAGTAGAGTTGACAACTGCCTCTGGAAAACCAGGCTTGAGCCACATCACTACCTGATGTGTTCTGGAGGTGAAGCATGAAGTTAGCTACATGCCCCTCCAACCCACACATGTGCAGGATGCCTCAAGGATCATTATGTACATTTCTTGTAGCAGTAAGATATCTATTTTAAGCTTCTTGTTGTAGCTAATCCCCAGTTTCCTTTTAACAACATGCTTTAGCCCATTTACATTCCAGATGGTAATGTTTCTTGATAAAGAACTACTGTATATATGGTTGTCCTTGCATTGGAAGGGCTCAGACTTAACTCAGTGTGTAACAAATGAAAGCTTCTGTACTGAAACCTTGCATTTGTAACCCCAAAGCAACACCCACCACCACCACCCCTTCCTTCTCACATGCTGTGCCAACCATCCACTTGAACTTCCCCCTGCATACTGTAGAACAGTCCACCCCCAGCACAGTAACAGTGTAACCCCCACCCCCACCCCAGACTTTTTCAACATGAAACATGGACCAAAATGTGTTATACACTGCCTTCCTCCAAGTGGAGATAGACTTCCCCATTGTGAACATAATTAGAACCATTAAAAAAAGCATAAGAAAGCACCCTAGCCCCTTCCCTTGAGATCAAACACTCAGTGTCTTGATCCAGCATTCTTCGCTAACTGTTATGGATTGTATAGTGCAACTGTCACCAGTAAATAGAGAACTTACAACAGAGAAATGTACCCAGTAAAGTAATAACATTTGGTAATCTTTGACTTCCTTTTATTGGATGGCCGAGGCATGTTACTTGGTAACTGCTTAAGTAGCTACAAGGCAGACTTACTGATCCCAATGTACTTAAGCATTTCTTGAAGCTAAGAACTTTACTTCAACAGGATATATTACATAGCCTAACTAAAACGGAGTCCCTCCAGTGCTCCTCCCTTCCCCCAAGCCCAGAATCATGAGCATAGCACACAGACCCCCCCCGGTATAATCCCCATAAAGCATTTGTTCCCATGGACATTATAATGTCCCTCTGCTAGCCCATGTTCACTGGCAGTGTGTAATGTTCTGGTAAGAAGTCAGTTGATTAGACAATTAAAGACATCTGCCATCATGCGTTGACTCTGCTGCTCACGGACACGATGCTGATTCTGCAAGGTGCAAAACCGAAGGTCACTGATTGGCTCATCCCATTTCTACCCATGTTCCCATTGGACATAATCCTACGTGGTTGGGGCAGCCTCTAGGAGACAACTTGCATGATTGTGCAGATGAGTCAGGAGTGGAGACAAAATGGTACCTTGTGCAAGCTAGGAATAAACCACAGTTGAACTTTTGGGAACTTTCACTGCTCTGGGGCTTACTGTCTTGGTCATCACAGTTTACCCACAGACCAGCAAACAAATCCAAAAGAACCAGTCCCTCAGCTACAGTGGGGCTCCAGGGCTTCAAGCAATAGGGCCCCTCGGTGATACGACAAAACCCACCTCCTTGGTACATGCTCCCCACCCACCATTACCCACACTGCCCACTACAATAATCCTGTGTGGTCAAGAGGATGCAGTGATAGTTATGTTCTTACTACTCTGAATGTGAACTCTTGATGACAGTTGCATGGGGTTCAAGGGCTTTGGGAGTGAGGTCTCTCCATTTTTGTTACTAGTTCATATGAGGTTTGGCCTACTGCTCCCTTGCTGCTACCTGCACACGGGGGTGGGACTCTGGTTGACTTCATATTGATGTAGTAGAGGATTAAAAGTCATCCAGTGGTATGAAGTGCTCCAGTGGAAAAAAAGGAAGTCAGACAAGGCATAAAGATATGCAGAAGACTGTGCTTTTGATCTTGTGCATGGGAGCAACATGTCAACAGTTCATCTCCTCTTCTGAACATATTGGGAAGTGGGGTCAAGTAGAAAACAGGCTCAAACACCACTTTCAGGCTGCATTGGGCTGAATCAGAAAGGGCACTTGGACATCTGTGGTGAGTGGCATTGGTCGCCTCTCCTATCCAACAGGCGTACAAGTCCATCCACAAGCCCCTTCAAAACAGAGAGGGGGACATAGACTAAACACCAAGGGAACAATGCTCAGAGCTGTAGATATTAACTAAGAGTGGTACCTTTTCAGATGGAAGGTGCTTTGTGCTTTGCTTCAGATCTTTCCTCAGCTGCTGCATCCTCCTGGTTTACAAAGTACTCAGCATCTTGGGAGCTGTAGAAGATTCTTGGTGGGGGGGGGTGAGGTTTGACAGGGTCTAGTGAGCCACAGTTTTAGATTGGTACAGGTGGGCAAATTCCCATCCTTGGCGGTGGAAGTTGGATTTAACTGCCGAGCACTGTTGATGCTTAATCTGCAATTCCCTGATGAAGCCAGGAATATCATGACAGACTCTTCAGCGACATTAATAGGACTATGAGTTTTCACTGCCCTGATCATTTTTTCCTTGTCAGGGAATTGCAAGTACTTTATTAGAAAGTACAAGGACAATCACCAGGGCTAGACTTGGGGTCAGTTCTATGCACCTGCTCGATTTAAATGTTAGCTGTGTCAGGTGCCATGCCAAGCTGGTCCATGAACCACTTCAATACTGTCTACTCTGGGGTCATGCCCTTGATGCCCTCTGGCAAATCAGCTAGCCTTAGGTTCGATCAGTGGGCCCTATTCTCTTGATTGTCAGCTTTTACGATTAGGTCAGAAACATTTTGATTCAGTATTCCTCACTATCATACCAGGTCAGCCACCATGTCCTCCAGCACTCCTATCCACTTCTCTGCCTCCTCAATCCACATGGCATGGGCCACTGTTGCCTCCTAGAGCCCTGTGACTATATTCTGAAGATGTAATATTTGTGCAATCACATTATTGAAGTGGTCCTTACTTTTGGAATGAAAATGTGTTAATCAGGTTTAGCAGAAAAGCTAGGGAGTCATCTGAAATAGGACTGCTAGTGTGTGAGTTTCCTGCTGCTTCCATGCTCTGTTCCCTCATGTGTCCCAACACTGGCACTGTGGATCTTGAAGGAGCTGATGCTGGCTCAAAAGGTAGCGTAGTTTGCTTTTTTTGTTATCAATGTGTAGTCATAAGTGGGAACGTCTGTATTCTGGAAGTAATTATTAAATTTACAGCAGGTTACTGGCAATTTCATTGATTATAAGCGGTGCCAAGAGGGTGATAAGTTACAACTCATCTGTCATCTTGTCTGGCCAGGCTACGTCCATCAAAACAGTTGATCTTAACTGAATAGATGCATAAAATAACATTTATTCTGTTTCTTTAATTAATTGGTACACATTTTGGACTTGACTCTCAAAGCTCCCAGCATGGCGCAACTACAAAGAATAGCACAAAGTGCCCCTTGCAGAAAAATATGTACAGGGAGTAATTTTCAATGGCTGCCTGCATCAACTGCAGGTTGCCTGCCCCAAATGGGGCTTGTGTTTCTGGTGCACCCCAAAATGGGCTGCAACATGGCACTAGGATGCTTGCAGCAGACACTGGCTGCCATATCTCCTAATGTGGGATTCTCAGAACCCTCCCAGAGAGAGAAATTCGAAGTACTCATAGACCAGCCAAGGGTACATAGAAAATTCTCCCCTGGGAGAGTTGACCTGTTTGCAGCAATGTGCTGTGATCCCCCCCCCAGCCCCCTTGTTGCCTGTAGTCATATTGAATAAAAAAACCCTGTCCTGGTTGTATAGTGGCACCCCTGTTCCAATCCCCAATTGTCGCCCTTGATTGAAATATAGATATATTCCCCCTCTCCCTGGTGGTATAGTGGCCCCTCCACCCCAATCCCAGATGTTGTCCCAGATTAAAATATAGATATATTCCCCTCTCCCTAGTGGTGTAGTGGACCACCACCTCCCACCCCAGCAGATAGTGCCCACCACCCCACTCCCCACATTCTAAACCCAGAGCAGGTAACAGGCACAGACCTCTTCTCACCACCACAACCGGCTGCTGATTGACCTGCCAGTAAGTGCGTACTGTATTATACAACACACGTTCACTGACAGGTCAGTCAGCAGCCAGCCGTGGTGATTATGGGAGGGCTGTGCCATTTGCTGGCTCTGGGTTTAGAATGGGGTGGGGGGCAGGGGGCCATTATACCACCAGAGAGAGGGGAACACATCTATATTATAATCAGAGGCGACATAAGGGATCGGGGCAGGGGTCCACTACACCACACAGCAGAGGGGAATATATCTATATTTTAAACAGGGGCAACATCGGGGATCAGGGTGAGGGGCCTTTAGTCTATACCACCAGTAAAGGGGATTTATTTCTTTGGCCCGGGGAGCAGGGATGGGGGACACTTGCCTTTGCTGCAGGTGCTTGTGGCAAATCTCTCCCCTGTTCCATGTGTTTGGCACAGGGACAGGTTGCCGCAAGTGGGCACCGGGACTCCTCCTGTACCAGAATCTGGAGCAGGGTCCCTGGAACACTGGGCTTCGGCACAAGCTGCTGTTAGCTGCAGCTTGCACCGATCTAAGCCCTCTTTGAGAATTAAGCCGTATGTCTTTCCAGGTTCAGCCTCCAAATGACTGAAGACATACCACTTGTGCAGTTGTTTTTAAAAAGACTAAAACAAGGCATCAGACAAAATAGTTTATCTGTTTTCTTGTTATGCATGATGGCATTCATCAGTACCTTTGTCTCTTGATGAGATGAAAACTTGCATGATATAGCCAAAGTAACATATTGGTGACTGTGTTATATGAGTTTATTTTACACACCTGAAGTGTGTTTTGCCACATAAACCATGGAAGTGAAGCTCAAGTGGGTTAAAAAGGCAAGACTCACCAAGGGTGTGTAACACAAAATTAGTAATCACATAGTTACCCATAGTAAGTTAGGGTTTGATATCAAGCTAAATTAGAAGAGAGCAATGAAAGTGTATAAAAAACAAATGAGAGATAGACGGTGAGTAATCGGATAGACACTATCACAGCTGTTTTCAGTTAGTGTGACAGCATAGTGTCTTCCCGCACATGTAATTGATCAGCTGCTACTTTCTCTGTAGTAACTTAGTATGAGGTCACACCAAGTTGACATGGAGATTTTCTCTGTATCAACGTGGTGTGATGTCATATCAGGTTGATACAGAATATGCAGACTCTAATTTCTGGTTGCTATCAGACCCTACCAGTTACTACAAAACTTTTAATTACAACTGCTGTAAATGTTACTTTAAAAAGTTATGAAGTTTTAATTTCTTGTGTAGGTTTAAAAATTATGCCCATGTTCTACTGTTGAACTGAATTCTTGAATTCATTAGTTCTTATTTCTGGGGTGCTATATCAACATCATTAATGATTCACAGTGATGTACTCTACAGTGTGCAATCAATATGTAATACTAGGGTGTTGGTTTATATTCCTGAATCTCATGTCCAGATGCATTATGATAGATAAGGGGCTTGTACCAAGTGCCTTTAACCACCTGGAAGTGAGGTTTAGGAATTGGTACCCACACTCTGGAGTGCTTCATAGCTTTATAAAATTAGTTATTTGTAAGAAATAAAAATACATGTTATATATTGTTGGCTATCAGGGGTCACTGTAAGGTTTGGGCACACATGATAATTTACAGGACAGTCTGTGCTGCACTTAGCACGGTTACTGTATGGAATAGATTAATAGTGGCCTTGATCAATTCAATTGATTATGGGTTGCCCATGCAATTAGCGTTTTCATTTGCAAATTGATTTTTTTTTCTAAAACTCAGAGATGTTATTTTTAATATTTAACCCATTTATACAACAAGTGTTTGGTGATTATATTATCAGAATAAGAATGCTCAATTTACAATATTAAGTCCCTGTGGTGTGCTGTTTGTAGTGACTACAACTGCATCCCTTTCTGAACTTTATTATATCTCTTTACACTTAAATGTTGTACTATACATCATATACACAAATTAGTTCAATGTGTGGTACAGTACATAGCTCAGTGCTTGTGATACATAAGAGCTGGATAAGATATGGTTGGTGCTTAGATATGTTTGAGCTGGATTGGTACATAGGTCAGTGCTTGTAGTACGTAGGAGCTGGATGAGATATAGTTGGTGCTTAGATATGTTTGAGCTGGATGAGATATGGTTGATGTAAGAAACTCGATCTTTGGCCTTTCTCTATATCTCACCTTTGGCGGGATGCTAGGTAAGTGTAGGATTGTAGGCCCAGCACAAGGTGAGATATGATTGCTGGAGAAAGAGGAGAAGGCAGGGGAGGATAGAGGGTGAGTCTGACTCACTCAAAGCAGAGGGAGCGGAAGCTGAATGATTAAGAAGAGGACGGGTGAGGAGCTATTCCTCCCCGCATCGAACTTCAGGCAAAAGACTTCCAATTCAATGTGTGGTACGTAGCTCAGTGCTTGTGACATGTAAGAGATAGATAAGATATGGTTGGTGCTTAGATATGTTTGAGCTGGACTGGTACATACTTTAGGTCAGTGCTTGTAGTACATAGGAGCTGGATGAGATATGGTTGGTGCTTAGATACGCTTGAGCTGGATGAGATGTGGTTAATGTTAGAAACTCGATCTTTGGCCTTTCCCTGTATCCCGCCTTTGGCGGGATGCTAGGTAAGTGTAGGATTGATGGCCCAAAGAGAATGAATTACCATTGTGATTACCTCCTCCAACTCCAGACAGTGTGACCAGTAGCATGCAGGTGAGGAAATTCCCCTTAGGGGGAACTTCTGAGGACCCATGGTTACTGACCTGCACATCCTCTGGGCATTCTAAAAGGAGATTAATCCTAAATTAGGCTAAAGTACTGACTTAGTTATCTTAGAACTAGATCCAGGGTGTTGGTCAAAGAGGCATATCTTTGAGATTGATGGCAAGCAGAAGTAATCATGGAGGATTAAGTACTGGCGGATGAAGAGTCCAATATGGAGAGATGATGGAAAAAGAGACTGGTTAATCCAGGTCCATAATATCTATAGGAGAAGAAGGTGATGAATGTACATATGCAGGCAGCTCAGCTAGTGACTGTTTGCTGAGACATATCTTGGAGGAGCAACAACATTGATGCTGATGACATGATTGAGATAGTAGCACAGCTTAACAGGGAGGAAACTGTCTGAAGGCGTCCTGGGAAGCAAGGTGAGCTTCACGATAATGACCATCGTAACCTGAGCAGGAATGGACCAGGAGGGAAATAAGTGGTGGTAGAAGAAGCAGAAGAGTCCAGAATCACAGGCTTGCCCTGTTCACGGGCTAGCTGTAGCATGGGACCCTGATGTAGGTCCAGTGTATGCCAGGAGTGAAGATTGTGCAGTAGTGTGAGTCTCAGCGGTCAGAGTCAAAAGGCGATACCCCCACGTGGGTCGGGCTTGCTAGAGATGGAATGGCATTGGAGTTATAAGAACTACCCCTTTGCAGGGCAGGATGGATTAGTGATGGCAAGGCCCCCACATGGGTTCGTCATTGCTGCAATATGTATGATCTGAATAAGAAGGGAAATGCCACATGAGGCTGTCTGTGGTTGGTATGGAGTACATATGAGAATAAGCAATGCCCCATCGTGGGTACAGTAATGAGGGGTGGCAAGACCCCACAATAATCTGATCTCTCAGTAGGCCATCTTGGGATATGGAAGTACAACCAGCAATGAGGAGTTCTAGAAGCATGTGGGATCTTCATCTCTAGGAGCTCTATGATCATCTGCAGCTGCAAGAGTCGATGATATAGGCTTGAGAGTAGCATGAAGGAAAGAATGAGCAGAGCATTCAGATCAGAGCACTCTGTGATAGCTGTGCAGGCCAAGTGGGATGAGCAAATCGAGGACTCCTGCAGGACATGCCAGGATGGATGATGGGACCCCACATTGTCCGCCATTGCATAAGTTCTAGTAGAGAAGGCGAGACCCCATGTGGGTTGGCAGAAGTGATGATGGAATGCATTTGAGCAAGCAGAAAGGCCTTTTTGCAGGGTGAAGCAGAAGAATATGGCAGGACCCTGCATGGTCTGCCATTGCATAGGTTCTAGTAGAGAAGGTGAGACCCCCACCTTGGTCAGCTGAGGTGAGATGGAATGCGATTGAGCATTATGATAGATAAGGGGCTTGTACCAAGTGCCTTTAACCACCTGGAAGTGAGGTTTAGCCAGTCCCCCTTGTGGGGCAAAACAGGAGACAATGGCAGGACCCCGCATTCCACCATTGCACAGGTTCCAGTAGAGAAGGTAAGACCTCCACATGGATCAGCCGAGGTGAGATGGAATGCTTTTGAGCAATTGCTAGGCCCCCTAGATGGAGAAAAAGGAGAGAATGGTGCTACCCCACATGGTCCGTCATCTCAGTAGGACTGACTGTCCAAGAAACGGGGGCAGATCCCCACATGGATCTGCCCATAGGAAAGTGCCAGTGAGCATCCATTATGCCCAGGTGGGCATGGGAGTAGAGGATGGCAGGACCCCTCGTGGTCCACCATGCCAATTGAAAGGTCTGTGGTTGATGGATTCCTTAAGAGCTGCCCATAGGATAGGAAGTCATTGAGTCCCAATAGAAAGTGGTGGCCAGAGGAGGCAGGCACTGGCCCTGATGGCACATTTGGCAAAACTGGACAGTGCAGGTGTGACCAACAAGCACAGATGTAAGCAGTACAGGCAGATGCAGGATGGGAGTGCAGAGCTGGCTGCCGTGGGTGAGTAAATAAATGTCAGTGCAAATCACAAAGCAAAAAAAGGGATCTCCCAGCGTAACACAGAAACCATAGGTTGTAGAAGTAGGCCATCGTAGTGGATACACATATGGAGACAGATGTCCTCCGACGGTGTCTCAGGAGGGAAGCATAGTTAGGATCAGCAAATGTTTTCCCTAAAAAGGAGCAGCAGAGCTAGGTACAGTCTGTTTAGAAAAGTAAGGCAGCTGTCCATGCAAATGCAAATGTAGAACAGGTAGGAGAGTGTTAGACTTCCCTGGTAGTAACTCCCTTTTGGACGTACATGTTGTTCATGAGGAATGGAAACAGACTGCAGATGATGAAAACCTCCGTGAAGCAAATGAGGATGGTCCAGAAAGCCACAAATATCAGGCAGAAGAATAATCATGGGATGCAGCACCGACCCCCAGTACTGCAGCGCAAAGATGGAGTCCTGGTGAGAAGTAGGGAAAGCAATCATAAGGCAGCATCTCTGGCAAGAACAGCTGAAATGGAGCAGGGCACATAGCTGTGATACCCAAGGATTTGCAGGAAGCCAGGGAGGTGCAGGCAGGCAGCTATGGTACTGCTGAAAGGAGGCATGGAGAGCTCCAGTACATGTATCCAGAAGCAGTGGCAGCTAGCTGCGAGCAGGAGAAGGAAGCAGCAGAGGTGCCGGAGATGGACCTCACAGACAGGCATTTGAACAGACGCCCCATGGTGGTGGAGCACAGAACCAGGCAGGTGTCTGGTGAGCAGGAATACAGCAGACAGGTGGGAGAAACCCCAAAGAAAACAGAAGAGAGGATGGCAGGAGAAAGACAAAGGAGGTACAGGGCACACCAGGAGAAAAAAAGGGGGGAAGCAGCTGAGAGATGGAGGGAAAAAAATGAGGAAGGCAGGGGAAAACAAAGCCAAGGGGCAGTAACGAGAGGACCCAGCCAGAGAAGAGAAGGGATGGGCAGGAGGAAGAGGGGAGGCAGAAATGAACAGAAGGGGGAGAGAGAGCCAAAGAGCCACCAGCCACAGGAACAACAGCAAGTCCAACTTGCTCGAAGCAGAGGGAGTGGAAGCTGGATGATTAAGAAGAGGATGGGGGAGGAGCTATTTTCTCCCCATCGAATGTCAGGCAAAAGTCTTCCAAGTATTAATAAATATAATATTGTCCAGAAATGTAGGAAATCAAAGACAGTACAAACACAGCACCATGCTGATTTACTCTTATACATGCAGCAGACTTGCTCTGATGATGTAATCATAAATGATGTTCGGTTCTGCTGTGACAAAAATGACACAAACTGCATTTGAGCCATTTTTTACTACAAACCTTATTTCTTTGTCACAAATAGACATATCATTTCAAAGAAGCAACCAGGGACACTCAAACGTATTTATGCAAATGCAGATGCAGATGCAACATGTATACAGATAGGCGAAGGGACCATGGGAATAAGCTGTGCCTTTGCAGATCACGTTAAATTATGTGGTAGGGTGGGGCTCTGATATTGACTGGGGAAAAAGTCTGATTACTGAGGAAAGGAATAATGATGCCATTATTAACAGTAGCCTTAAGTTAAGAGTCCAGTGCACCTGAACACTTGGGAAGACAAATAGAATGTTGAGATAGTAGGTAGAGGTTTTGCAAGTAGGAGAAAAGAGATGCTGTTGTCCTTGTATGGGTTACTGGTGAGGCTTCACTTAGAGTATTATGTCCAGTACTGGAACCTACACCTGAAAAAGCATATGGATTATGTAAAACTTGTCCAGAGGTGAGCTATGAGGAGTATACAAGATCAGCAAGGTAAATAATATGAGATACATCTCACTAATCTGAACAAGTACTCAGTGGATGCTACAAGGGAGAGGGGGATATGATAGTAACAAAATATGAAAATCTTTAAATATATGAAAGAGAGAGATTGGGCAGAGTGCCATGACATGTTGAGGCATAGTGATGGATCAGCAACTAGGGTGACATGAGCATAAATTGGTATGGGACAGATGCCAAAAGGACATAAGAGAGTATTTCTCCACAGAAAGGGAGGTGAATATACAGTATGCGGTATACCATTAGAATGGTGACTGAATTTTGTCACTGCAATTAGGTCGCCACAACAAGGGTAACAGTGAAAGGGACAAGCTTGATTTTAAATCACCCCTCACTGATGCCACCCACTGTGCTCACACTGTTTCTGCCTCCTCCAGGTCATGCCAGCCCTGTAGGTTATCTGTTTCAGGGGTACAGGGAGCAAAGCCCCCTGCAAAACAAGACTGGCATGAATGCAATAGATTGGCATGGGAAGTAGAGAGCACCAAGGCAATGATGGGTTTGAAGAGAATATGGGAAAATCATAAGGGGTTATTAAACACTAGGACAAGGAAAAGGGGGAGTGGTGGGATGGGAGAAACTAAAAGTAGGTAGTCAGCCTATGCAAGACCAAGGCTAGGACAGAGTGGCACAGATAGGATTGATATGCTTCTATTTGCATCTGACTCAAATCCTTTTGAAAATCCTGTTCTTCTACATGTATATGTCAGGAGCTTCCCTGTTATGTCTAGGCCAGTCTCAGTCATAGAAATTTAGAAACATAGAATGTGTCAGCAGTTAAAGACCTCTTGGCCCACCCAGGCTGCACATTTTTCCCTACCTACAGTATCGTCGCAGACTCTACTTGATCTCTGGCTCTTTCTCCCTCCCCCCTTCTTTTCCGCTAAGATTCCCATATGCCTATCCCATGCATTTTAGAACCCTTAGGAATACACCACTCATTTTGTGAAGAAGTACTTCCTCACACCTCTCCTGAATCTGCCCTCTCCAACTTCATAGCATGTTCTCTTGTTCTTAAGCACCTTTTTGCTGCAACAATTTCCTTTTGTACCTTATTCACTCCTGTGAGGTAGTTAAAGTCTCTATCATATCCCCCATTTCCATCCTTTCTTCCAGGGTGTACATACTGAGTTGCTTTAGTCTCTCCTCATAGGGCTTTTGATGCAGACCCAGCACCATTCTAGCTGCCCTCTTTTGGACTGTCTCCACTCTTTCTATGTCCTTCCAGAGATGTGGCCTCCAGAACTGTACACATTATTCTATGTGAGGTCTTACCAGTAATCTATAGAGAGGCAACATCTCCTCCCTTCTTCTGCTGGTCATATCTCTCCCTATATCAAGTGACTATGTCAAGTCACTTAACCTCCTTGTGCTCCCAGGTCGCTCCTGTAAAAAAGCTTTCAGTTTAGTGTGCTATACCTGGTTAAACAACTAAATTAAATTAAAAAAAATTATATATCCCAGCATCCCACTAGCCCTTCCAACTGCCTTGTGACACTGCCTGGCAATCTTTAGGCCATCAGAGATGATTACTCAAGGTCTCTTTCCTGCTTGCTTGTTGTCAATAACACTCCCCCCATTTTGTACTCTGACCCTTGGTTCCTGTTCCCCGGTGTATTATTTTACATTTCTCCACATTAAAACCCACCTGCTATACCTTTGACCACTCCTCAAGTTTTCTTAGGTTTCTGCTTATCCATGCAAGGACTTGTCAGTTTGTGCTGGTCTTTCCCATCTGTGACAACTTGCTCTGGACTATGAGCTCTAGTGTGACTCCCCTCCTTGCACAATTCATTTCCATTTCATGTCACCTGGAGTATAGTTTATTAGATTTATGTTGGGGGTGAACTGTCAGGAGACAATTTTTACAGAGGCACACTTTGCACAGAAGCTCATAGTTCAGAGTTGCATGTCATGAACATGTGAATTGTCATGTAGCCTTTCCACACAACCTCCCCCAAAGCATTTAACATACTACAAATGTTGACATCATCCGCAAAGAGGCAGCTCTTCTCCAGCTACTTTGCAATGTCATCTATAAAGACATTAAACTTGACTGGTCTTAGCATTTATTCCTGAGGCACCCTGCTGGTCACCCTCCCATCCTTCGAGTAAACTCTGTTTACCACCACCCTCCCTTGCCCTTACCGGGTCAATATACTGCACACAGAAGGATGCATGTAAGACAGTGCATGCACCACAGCAAGGACCCAAAACAGTGTATGGCCCAGCAGAGTGCAGACCACTAGAGTGCAGAATAGGGACACATCAGTATGTATGGCCCAGTAGAGCACGTGTCCGATACAGCGCATGCCAGAACAGCACATGGCTACACCACATAGAGAGAGTGGGCTCACGGCAATAAAGCACCTGCACCATGCAGCCAGGAAATGATGGGGAATTCCACCCTGCAGGAACACAGCATAATTCCCGTGTCTCCATTCTGGGGAGGGTTCCCCCCACTGCACTGCGTGCATGAAACACGCAACACAGAAGCCAGGCAAGAGTCAGGACCACAGCCGAGCAGCACCTGTAGCATTGCGGGTGTATGCACGCCGGTGAACCATGCAGAACACCTGTATCAGATGCTCGAATCTGACAACCGCTGACCGCCGCACACAGCACCGTTCACTGTCCACCACTTGCAGAGCCATTGCCCACCACACCACAGCAGGACCTCCCACTGCCATGCAGGGGAGCCAGAGGAATGGAGGATCAGCCAGCACAGCCCTGCTGCTGCACCCTTGGGACCATAAGGTAGATGTCAGGTACAATATTACAGGGGGTGATGTCAGTAAGCACAGGCACTGCCACCAGCAGCAATAGATGGAGGGTACATGCAGCACACCCCTTTTGTGTGTAGCTTTTGCAATTGTACCAGTAACTGAGGCAGGCACAGGGGACAGGAGGGGAGGACCACACACATACAAACACTGAAACAGACCATGGCAAGAGCACTGAATGCTGCAGAAGGGGATGCACCAACAGGAGGCTGCTAGCCACATAGTCCACAACCAGGGAGGTGTAATGAGCACTCTGGATGGCACCATTACAATGACTATATGCTTACTTAGCCTGAATGCCATGCTGGAAAGCAGCCCAGATGCATGGTAACCCCATGAAGGGGTGTCTGACCAGATGTACAGCAGGCAATATCCGCTAATACAGCAACAAATGTGTGCGAAATGTCCTGTCTGGAGTACACCCACATGGAACCCTGGCCTTGGTGGGGGCCTGCACCCAATGGGGGGGGGGTTGCCTGTTGCAGCACAGGGCCCAGCTGGGCATGGCAGGCATGGGGAATGGTGGTGTATGACCCCATGTGCGAGAGTCATATTGCAGGGGGCAGTGGGATGCCTGCTGTCTTGTACTGACACACCTGTCCTGTGGACCCACTGCACAGACCAGAGGGCCGGTAGCATGCATGCTTGCAGTGTCCCACTGGACTTGGGGGGGCAGGGTGGTGACTGTGCAGGCCATATATACCCTGTGACACATTACATGCACACTCAACAATGTGCACCTGCCCCCGGTTGTGGAGCAATGCCGTGCTTCTGTGCACACCACCAGGGTCAACAGGCAACAGGTGCTGCAGGGGTGTGTACACACAGGTGGGACCACTCAGGCACACATTGAGGACCATAAAGGGAGCTCATTGGGTGGCCAGGTTCACATTCTATGGAGACAGTCCATGTGGGAGGATGCCTCTGGTGTATGTGCACAGCCAGAAGGGCAAGCCAGTACTGTACAATGCAGGGTATCTATACCGCTGGGAATGTGTACACCTTGAGAGGATATACTAGAAGTGTGTGGAATATGAGAAGGTGAAGTGTCCTGCATGGATGCATATGCAGTCCGAGGAGGTGGTGCACAGCACGGGTGGTCACAACCATGTCCCAGACACCGCTGACATTGCAGCAAGAGAGGTATTGGCATCGGTGAAAGACCTTGCCCAATGCACCACTGAGATCTGCAATGCATTGGTGGCAACATGCACACTGGGTGTGCCCACAGCCATCATGAGGAGACTGCCGGTGTTGTCACACTGCTCAAATAGACCTGTGCCAGGGCCAGGACTACAGCAGACCACCACAACCAGTAAGCCTGTGACAGCTGGTGATACTTCCAGAGTACAGTTTGACTGAGATGGGTGTCCCCTTCCTCCTGCATGACAGCAGCCTGGGGGATCACAGGCTCTTGGTCTTTGCAACATGGGCAACATTGTCACACTTGGAGGGGTGTGCCACCATACTTGCAGATGGGACATTCAGCATAACCCCAACACTGTTCCAGCAGGTGTATACAATCCATGGCCTGCTGGAGGGCACCACCTTTCTGGCAGTCTATCTGCTAATGAGCTCCAAAATGACTACAGCATACACAGCAGTATTTCAGCATTTGATGTCTCATTGCCCTGGCCTCGCACCTATGGCTGTCCTAATGGACTTTGAACTTGCTGCCGTGCAGGCCTTTTCCAGCATCTTCCCCAGCATTCAACAGCAGGGCTGCCTCTTCTACATGGCCCAGGCCATGTGGTGCCGTTGCCAGTGCATTGATGGCTTCATGGCCCACTTCACAGAGGACCCAGACTTTGCCCTCCATGCCTATAAGGTTTTTGCACTTGCCTTTGTGCCACCTGCTGATGTCGTGGATGCCTGCACCACTCTGTGTGAGATGGACTACGTGAAGGCCAATGGTGAGCTGCTAAACCAGCTGCTGAACTCCTTCAAGGACACATGGGTGGGTAGGCCTGCAGGCCACTCTGCATGGTGCAGGCCTTGTGGAACGTCCATGATTCTGCTCATGATGGTACACTCCATACGACTAATGCCATGGATGCCTGGCACAGAGGATTTGCCACATGCCTGGGGGCATGCCATCTGAATCTCTGGCATTTCATATGGGTGCTGGGGGCTGAGGAGCAGCTGACCTCTGTGAAGCTGTCCAAGCTGTCCACTTTGAACACCATGTCCACTGTGAAGCGGCGCTATAAGGATGCCGAGAGGAGGATTTCTTCCATTGTTGGGTCCTACAGGCAGTGGTCCACTGTGGAATACCTCCATGGCATAGCATTCAACCTGTCCCTCCAGGTGTAACGGGACTGTGTTACTGGGTTCAGGAAGTGGTTGGGCGGTGTGTCTGTGTACACTGTCTCTGTTGCACTATGTGGATTGCCGTGCTTGCTCTAGTAAACACTATATGCACACATGTCTGTTGTCCTGCCTCTTGCTTCATGCCCACGAAATATGGGCCTGCTTGCACTGTTTCCTTGTGCTGCCATCTGTCTGTTAGCTGTTCTTGTGTTAGCTGTTTTGTTTGCACTGTTTTGCCATTAGCTGTTTTTGCATACAACATTATGGCCCCATGCCTCTGTTGCCTATCCCGAACCAATTTCTTATCCAGTTTTCCACCTTTGGACCCACTCCTGAGCCACCCTGCTTGCTTACTAGTCTCCTATGTGGAATGGTGTCAAAAGCCTTACTAAAAGCTAAGTAGACCATATCCACCTTTCCACCCTGATCTAAATCCTTTGTCACCCAGTCAAACAAATCTGTCAGATTCATTTAACATGACCTCCCCCTGTCAAACCATACTGTCTCAGATCTTGCAACCCACTAGATTCAAAATATTCCATAATCCTTTCCTTCAGCAGTGATTTCATTAACTTTCCCACCACCAATGTCAGGCTGAATGGTCTGCCAGCATCCTCTCTGCTACCACTTTTGTGTAGTGGGACTATATCCTCTAGTCCTCTGGAACCATTCCTGTTTCCAGTGAGCTGTTTAAACAGAACTGTCAGAGGTGCAGTCAGTATTTTCCTGAGCAACCACAATACACCTGAGTGCACCCCAATTAATTGTTATAGCACAACTGTATTGTTATAACACACACCACCTTGGATGGGTATTTTATATCACACTTGTGACCACAAAAAAAAAGAAATCCCATACTAATTCACCAGTCCTTCTCTCCTTTGATGCCAACAAAGCATTTAGTTGCACTGATTGGAAATACCTGCCTTCATACTGCATAAATGTAATTTTGGTCCCCATATATGTAATTGGATTAGTACATTGTATTCAGACATTAGAGTCAATGTTAAAATTAATGGAATCTCCTCTAATGCCTTTTTACTTCATACAGGTGCATGCCCCTTTTCTGGAACTGCTTGATTTTTAAAAGATTTAAAGTTAACCTAAATAAATCAGAAGCCCTATCACTGTCTGAAAATCTAGACTTAACTAGTTTAAGAACAGCTGGCATTAAAATATTACAATCTGGCCTTAAATACTTGAGTATCTGGATGCACAAAGACTAGGATGTTGCTGTATGCAAGAATGTTTGCCCACTAATTGACAAACTGGAATTAGACCTTCAGAAATGGTGTGCAATTATACTGTCTCAAATGGGGGGAAACTCAATCAATTAACATGGTCATCAGACATAAAATATATGTTGTTCTATGTCACTTATTGACATATAGTATATCCCCTTTTCTCTTTTCAAGAAAATTAATTAACTCATAAAGATGTTTTTATGGGACAATAAGCCATCAAGGATTTATTGGACAAAATAACAGCAATCCAAACTAAAAGGTGGGTTTGCACTGTTTAATTTTCTGTGGACTCACTGAAGCTATTTCTAAAGGTTTGACATATTTTTGTCACTTCATCCTCCTACATGGTAGTTTATGCACAATTTCTGATGGAAATTTCTACAGTTAGATGAAAATGTTAGGCAAGATTATATATGGTATGGACAAGGAACACAACTCAAATCTCTAGAAGAAATAAAAATGTGTAGTTCTACATTGGTCTAACACTGTAAATTGTACTATCAGTATCGGTGGGTGCACAATCTCACTAATTAGCTGCTGTAGTTATGTCACCATACACAAACAACAGTGGGTCACAACTGTGACCCTTTTGGTTTGCGCTCAACAGTCATTAAATCATTCTCAACATATCAACATATTTCAAAAGGGAAAAGCTTAAAATGTCTTGACATTCCATTGTAAATATTTTTTTTTATTTCAAGTGACTCAAGCCAGTTTGAGTGTGGGTGTGGGACTCTTAACTCTGAGGGATATATTATTAGATTAGCAAAGTGGCAAGGATGTAAGAAATACAGCAGTTGTGTACAGTTTAAAACATGGTCAGTTGACAAACTCTGTAAAATGGATCATCTCAAGGCATTGGCATATACTACAAGCAGACACTATTTCTATGAATGTGCATCAGTCTCAGACATTGTTTTCTTACAGAAGAGGTATTAATCTGAAATATTGTTTACCAGCGATTTTGATATGAGAGTGTAGAAAAGAGAAACTATTTTAAGGTGAGTCAATGCAACAGTGTTAATACTCCAGACATTGCTGTTAGTAGAAAAATGTAATGCTACAAATTGTAGCAAAAACATTTATCAGAGGCTTCATTTACTACAAAATTTTGTTCATCATTTATATGTTTTAAATGCTTTTGTGGTGAGATATACAGTACATAAATAACACAAAATGTATGCTCAAGTATTATATTAGTGAGCATAAAACTGTCATAAGGATGGGGAATATAGAATACCTATGGGCTTTTATTTCTGCAGAGGCTGGACATGACATTGATATTTCATTAACATACATATATGAGTGTACAGAGAGATAAAGAGAATAGAAGAGTGGTGATGTAAGTGGAACATTTTTTTAAATTACAAGCAGATTAGGTTAGCACCTTGATTACACTCACTACATATAGGTACGGAATGAAGATTTAGCTTTACGTGTGTTCTTGTAATAGAACTGATAAATACCAAACTGTAAAATAATCTCATTTTATTGTCCAGTTCTGAGGAGGAAAAGGGCCTGGAGTAATCATCATAAGGGACCTGAGGCACTCTGTGCATTGCCATAAAGCAGCAGCCAAAGCCAACAGGATGCTAGGGTGCATCACCTGACAGATCACCTCCAGGAAAGGGGAAGTCATTTTGCCATTGTACTGATCCTTGATGAGATCGCACTTGGAGTACTGTGTGCAGTTCTGGTGCCCATATCTAAAAAAGGTAATCAAATTACTGGAGTGGGTGCAGCATAGGGTAACTAAGATGATTCAGGGCCTGTGGGACAAACCCTATAAGAAGAGGCTGCAGAAGCTCAATATGTATTCCCTGGAGGACAGAAGAGAGAGGGGGTACATGATCAAAGCCTTCAAGTACCTTAATGGTATGAACACAGTTAATATGGGTGGCATATTCAATATCAGGGGGAATTGGTCCACTTGGGGACACAGTCTGTGTGCATGTTGATGTGTGTGCCCCAGCAATAGGAAACAGGAGGACGATGGAAAAGGGATGCTGGCAGGGTACATGATGCCCCAAGGAGCCAAATGGAGCTCTTTGAAGTGAGGGAGAGCTGAAGCCACACCTGTCAGCATCCCGATGGGAGAAAAAAAAATCTATGAATAAAAAAAATTCATCTGCGAGCTGCGCACTCAAGCAGACTAGATAGACCAAAATGGCCTGTTTCTGCTTGCATTTTCATATGTTCATATGTTTGCTGCAAGTTGCATATTGCTTTGGGGATTATTGTAGAACAGTCTCTTATCACAGTCCTTTATCATATTATTTCATACTGTAGCACTAGCAATATTGTTTGACTTATTAGCTGAAGTTCACCAATCTAAAAAGGCAAATGCAACTCATCAGACTGATTGTTGGATCAGTATGATTGTTGGTCATTGTTCACTTTGGGCCCTATGCACATATGGGCTCAAGTTATGCTCCAAAGGTGCATAACCTGTGTGTGCAGCTCCTCATCTGTGGACAGGTGCGCACCAGTGGCATTCACCACAGCCAGCCACCTGTCCGCGGCCCTGCCCCCCCGACATGCAGGTCAATGCAGGGCAGGCATGGGCAGAGTCATGGACCCAGCCGGGCATCCAGTCGGATGCCCAGCATGGGTTTAACAGTGGATCCCTTATGCAGCATGGTCCGGCAGCTGTGGTGGGTGATAGGAGGGCAATGCTTCTGGCCCTCTCCAATGGCACTAATGTGGTGCAGTGGGATGGGGCTGCTGGTTGAAGGGGGAACATTACCACCGGAAGCAGGGAGGGGGATTGACATGCGGTGCCGCTGGGGATGGGAGGGTGGCAGCCTTGTGCCAGTGCCCCTGTGAGAGAATATGGGTGTTGTGGGAAGACTGAAAAACCAGTGGGGCAGCATTTCTCTCCATGCAATCACTCCATCTCTGACCTCTCTGTCCTGGTTCTCAAAGGACATTATGAAAATACACAACAGAGATGAGCATTTGAGGTAAATTTACTTTTTCTTCTGAATATGGCTGATGATGATATGACTATAGACATTGGTTTCATGTTTCATTACCTTAGTATGCCTGGTCCTTTCTTGTTTCAGGTACAACACATGGGCAGAAATTTGTTTTACCTATTTCTTATATGCTTATATAGAAAATGGTTCTATCTAATCTAAATAACTGCATATTTGTAGGTTTCATTTTAACTGGTGGGTGGTGATTTCTTGGACTTTAGATTCATACATACAAAACTGCTGTTTCTATTGTTTAGCACACATGTATACAGACACACATGCACACACACACACACACACGCACACACACACACACACACACCATGCCTCTCAAACTCTTGTCTCATAAATAGGGATAGAAGCACACATACACACACACACACACACACACACACACACACACACACACACATCATACCTCTCAATCTCTTGCCTCATAAATAGGGATAGAAGCACACACACACACACCATACCTCTCAACCTTTTGCCTCATAAATAGGGACAGAGTTTCTAAAAAAAAAAATCAGGGACAAAGACCCCAAATCAGGGACACATCTTAAAAATTGATAATATTCACTCAGATACAGTCCTCTATTATGAACTATTAATCACACTAAAGAATATGGGGATTGATTACAACTTGGTAGGATGGATTAACAGTTGGCTAGGTGGAAGAATCCAACAGCTGCAAGTCAACGGCAAACATTCAGCGGAGGGAGCAATTAGTAGTGGGATACCTCAGGGTTCAGTTTTGGGCCCAACCCTTTTCGTCATCTTTATTGATGATATGGAAGAAGGTATCCAAAACCATGTGGCAAAGTTTGCCGATGATACCAAGCTGATAATGGGACACTTCAACATGCCAGATACAGATTGGTAAATACCAGCAGGAACATCCACCAGAACTAGACACATAGTGGATTCCCTGCAGGGGGAGGGCCTCCAACAACTGGTAGAACAACCCACAAGAGACAGGGCTATCCCAGATATAGTACTGACTAATGGGGAAAGGATCACAGACCTCCAGGTAGAAGGTCACCTGGGGGCCAGTGACCATCACATGGTATGGTTCAATTTGGCCACTAGAACTAAATCATCCCATTCCAAGGCAAGAATATGGGACTTCAGAGGAGCTAACTTTGATAAGATGGCCAACAGAGTTAAGCTAGCCCTGGCAAGACGAAATACAGGTGAGGGGGTACAGGCAAAGTGTGCAAGCATTAAGGATGCAATACTTGAAGCAACATCCCATTGTGTTAGAGAGAAAAGAAAGAGCACAAGAAGGAAGAGACCACTTTGGTTCTTAAAAACAGTAGCAGAAAAAGTCAGAGCCAAAAGGCTGGCCTTCAGGAAATATAAGGGAACGCAGTAGGATGAAGATAGGAAGGCATACTAAACTTCCCTAAGGGAAGCAGGGAAGGCAGTAAGGCAGGCAAAGACTCAAACTGAGGAAACACTAGCACGAACAGTAAAAGAAAGGGACAAGACTTTCTATAGATACATTAGTGAAAGGAGAAAGTTCAGAGGGTGTTTTGCTAAGATCAAAGGGGACAAGAGAGAGTGTGTGGAGGAGGACCAAGGAAAAGCATCTATTCTAAACAGATACTTCTGCTCAGTATTTACTGAGGAGAAAGTAGGGCAGGGCCCACAGCTCAGCACCATGGACACGGGGGAAGGGAGGAAGGGAGGTGTGTGCTAGTCTCTTCACAAAAGAAAGGGTTCTACAAGAGCTCACTAAGTTCAGGGTGGACAAGGCAATAGGACCTGATGGCATACATCCCAGGGTACTAAAGGAGCTAAGGGTGGAACTAACAGAGCCATTTTCAGAACTGTTTAGTGAGTCTCTGAGCACTGCAGAGATCCCAGAAGACTTGAGAAGGGCTCATGTGACTCTGCTCCACAAGATTAGTAGCAGGGAGGAGGCAGGGAACTACAGTCTTACCTCAGTAGTGGGCAAGATTATGGATGCATTCCTTAAGGAAAGGATAGTGCAACACCTGGAATCCACAGGAGCATAGGATCCAAGACAGCATGGGTTTACAACAGGAAGGTCCTGTCAAACTAATCTCATAGATTTCTTTGACTGGGTAACCAGAGTGATGGACTAAGGGGGAGCAGTTGATGTCACCTACCTTGACTTCAGCAAAACATTTGATACTGTTCCACATAGAAGATTGCTTAATTTATTTATTTATTGAAAATGTTTCACCAGGAAAGGCATGCTGAGCAAAAAGATGCTCGTCTCACGGTGCGACCTGGGGGGAGGGGTTACAGAGAAAGCAGGTATACATACAGTAGTTGAGTTTAGCAGTAATGCAATACAGACAATGTACATGGATTGGAGGTATTACATATGAACTTGTTACATAAGCAGTGCTGTACAGAACAATGATCATCAATGACAGGGCATACATAACATAGGTATAAGGCAAGGTAAGAGCAATACAGAACTTGCACATCAGGGACAGGGTAAACATATCATGGGTATACATATCATGGGTACAAGGCATAGTAGGAGCAATGCAGAGCATACACATCAGGGACAGGGTGAACATACCATGGTTACTCTATGAGGGAATACATTAGTTACGTAAGTGCCAATAGCACACTAGTGTGCCAGGACAGAACTTGAGTGCCAGTCCCAGCCTTGAGCTGCAGTGGGATGCACAAGTTGCCTGTAGGAGTTGGAGAGCAAGATGGGGGGGTAGGGGAGGAGAGGACTAGTATGCATTAGGAGCATGAGGGGTAGGTTTAGGTGAGGTGAGAGGGAGGGCGAATGGTATTGATTGCGGAGGGTGGGGCAGAGGAGAGTATGTTAGATGGGGGGAGAGAGGGGAGGTGTTAGGAGTGAGAGGAGGGAGTAAGCATGGGTGTAAGTGAGTAGGGCAGTATATAAGCCAGACAATTAGGCGATTGCCAGGCCGCTGGTCAGGCTCTGGGGGCAACTGGGGGAGAGGTACCGAAGTGGAGGGGAGGTCAGGGGCAGTTGCAATTTGTTGTAAGGAAGTTAGTGAGGGCAGGGGATAAGGAGTATTTGGACGATGAATGGCGGATCTGGGCCGGTAGGCCGTTCCAGAGTTTGGGGAAGAGGTAAGAGAAGGCCGATTGGCCGGTGGTGATCCTTCAGTGGGGATAATGGCACTTGTGTCGGTGGACCTGAGGGCATGAGTGGGGGTAGGTGGGGAAGATAGGGAGGATGCTAGGTAGGGTGGGAGGGAGCCGAGCCAGAAGTTGGAAGCAAATTTTACAGTGTGGATTAGGCGCTGGTTGCTCAGGGCTGGCAGGGCCAGTGAACGGTAGAGCTCGCAGTGATGTGAGCTGAAGGGGGCATCGAGGGCATCGAGGGCAAAGCGGCAGAATGCGTTAATAAGCTGGGTAGGCTCAAGGTGGGTCAGAAGTTGGTCAACTGGGTGGCAAACTGGTTGGTGGGAAGAAAACAGAGAGTGGTGGTAAATGGTATATAGTCAGAAGAGATGCAAGTCACAAATGAGGTACCTCAAGCATCTGTCCTGGGGCCAGTCCTCTTCAATATCTTCATCAGTGACATTGCAGATGGACTGGAGGGTAAGGTTTGTCTGTTTGCAGATGACACCAAGATCTACAACAGAGTAGATGATCCAGATGGGGTGGGCAGAATGAGAAGAGATCTGGATAAACTGGCAAAATGGTTGGAAGAATGGCAAATGGGGTTTAAAGCAAAGAAGTGCAAGATCATGCACATAGGGAAGAGAAACACTGAAGCCACCTGTAGGTAGGAAGGGGAGCTGCTGACAATCACAAGGGAAGAAAGAGACTTGGGCATCATCATCACAGATGACCTGAAATCATCCAAGCAGACCACTAAAGCAGTAGGTAAGGCTAAAGGAATGTTGGGGTGTATTAGTAGGAGTATTGCAAGTCATAAGAGAGAGGTAATAAACCCTCTTTACAAGACACTGGTTAGGACCCATCTGGAATACTGCTCGCAGTACTGGAGGCCACACCTGCACAAGGACATTAACAAAATGGAGGAGGTCCTGAGAAGGACAACCAAAATGGTGCAGGGACTGCATCAGAAAACTTATGAGGACAGATTAATGGAGCTCAATATGTATACCCTAGAGCAAAGGAGGGAGAGAGGTGATATGATCAAAACATTCAAATATCTTAAGGGCACTAACAAGGTGAAAGAGTCTAACATGTTTCAATATGAAAAAAAATAGCAGGACAAGAGTACACAGCATGAGATTAGAGGGAGGCAGATTAAGGGGTAATGTGAGGAAGTTCTTTTTAACAGAGAGGGTGGTGGATGCATGAAATGGCCTACCTCAGGAAGTGATGGATATGAATACAGTGCAGGGCTTCAAACAGCCATAGGATAGGATAGGCATAAGGGAGCAAAACAGATGAGTATGAATAGATAGGCCATTGACAGAGTACAGGCCTATGGCACATTCATAAGGCAGAAAAAATGAGCAGACTGGATGGACCTTGCAGTCCTTATCTGCCATCAACCTCTTTGCTTCTATGTATTGCTCTATGTAGGGGGAGAGGTGAATACAGTGTCTAAATATCTTACATTGGTAGAAGACTTAAATAGAATAAATAGGCAAAAAAGAACAAAATGACACTCAATAGAGATAAATGCATGGTTATTCATTTTGGGAAAAACAACCCGCGTCATCCATATATGCTGAATGGGAAACTTCAAGTGGCTGAAAGGGAAAGAGACTTGGGAGTAACATATAACAACAAACTTACACCATGGGATCACTGTTATAAAATAACCCAAACTGCAAATAGAATCCTAAGAAGTATCCAAAAAGCCTTTGTTTCCCGTGGTGAACAATGCATTATGCCATTGTACAGGGGTAATATTCACCCCCATTTGGACTATGCATCCCCATTTTGGAGCCCACACCTAAGGAAGGATATTAAGATGTTAGAAAATATGTGACGTAGAACTACAAAATCAATACCCCAATTAAAGAGGCTATCATATGAAGATCGGCTAAACAAAACTGGACTGGTCACATTAGAAGATAGACAAGCACATGGGGACTTGTTACAGTCATACAAGATCCTGCAAGAATCAGAATTAGCAACCATGTGTGGGTTTCAGTACAATACTACAATTCAAAGCCTCGGATCACATAACAAACAATTCATGATAATGAGGGCTAACACAAATAAAAGAAACAACTTTTATAACATTAGAGCAGCACCAGCATGGAATAAACTACCGAAAGATATAGTAGATTCTGGATCCCTTGAAATAGTCAAGACCAGGTTGGATAAATATTTGTTCAAAAAAAAATTGATAAGCAGATGCCTACTAGGAATGGGAGACAGACAAATGGGCATACTGCCTTCTCTTGTCTTAAAGTACCAAGTAACCAAGTAAAGCTAATGGAATAAGAGGGTTAGTGTTAAATGCATTTTCTGAAGAAGAACAAGTCTGTTAACTGTAATGTTTGACATTATTCTGTACTTACAATCCCCACTGTTTGGTCACAAAAACACAAATCAAATTTTGCAAGGGACACAGAAAAATCTGAGGCAAAATCAGGGACATACTGAAAATCAAGGACAGTTGAGAGGTGCACACACACACACACACACACACACAGAGTCTCCAACTTGTAAGACATAACACTAGATAATTTATAGACCTTCTACTGTACAACTACATGACATTCCATTCTGTGATATTTGACCTACACACAGCTATAGTTTAAGCAATGCTTTCTTAGCTCTGTTTGGTTGTGTCTCTTCTTTAATTATTCCACTATTTTTTCACAATCATATGTAATATGTTATTTCTTCTTAATGTTGTTCTGGGCACTTAAAAAAGTGAGCTCTTTTAAGAACACTGCCACTCCTTCTGAGGTTTGAAAGCTTAAGGATATTCTGTAAATCTTTGTTGGTCCAATAAAATATATGAAACCACCTCTTTTGTGCATCTTGTTGTACAAGGACCAATACAGCAATAAACATTTTTTTGACAAGGCCTACAGTAAGGCAATCAGGATGCTGCAGTATATAGGAAGAGGTATTGATGGCAGAAGGAAAGAGGTATTACTACCTCTCTGTAGATCACTGGTGAGGCTCCAACTAGAGTACTATGCCTAGTTCTGGGGTTCTCACCTAAGGAAAGATAAGGACAGGATGGAGACTTTGTAATGTAGGGTGACCAAAATGATTCGGGCTAGTGTCAGATCTTATGAGGATTGTTTCAAAGCACTATTTATTTATTTGATAACCAGGTAAGTACACTGGTCCCAGGGACCTTTTTGAGGTATGACTTGGGCCATCAAGACAGCACATACAGCACATGAATGGGGTTGAGAGATACAAGAACATTTACAATATACAGGTACCAAGAGGTTCAGAAATAACACAGTTTCAAGAACAAACAGATTACATGACATATTACACAGATGTACAGTTAACAAGTACTGTACATACGTGTTTGGTGCCTGTCTCCAGGGAGTCCACAAGATCGAGTGGACAGGTAACCTGAGAGGCTGCCTTACCCACTAATTCCCTGAGGGCAGTGCTATGCAATGCCAGGTTGATCAGGAACAAGACCGCAATTATTGCGTACTTGATTTCCTCAGTTGACCTGACTTGCATTACAGAGTACTGGGTTGGAGATGATGCCGGCCCACTTTTTGAGGCTGCCATTCCACCTGGGTATACCATGGTGCACTACCCCAGAGAGGAACGTAGGGGTAGTGGAGTAGCCCTCTATTTTTGATCCAGCTTGGGCTTCACCGGGAACCCCAAGTTCTTTTGAATGTGTGGCCGTTCGTGGGGGTCCAGGCACAGGTTGCAGGATTCTCCTTATTTACCACCCTGCTGGGGCAGTGGGAAATTTCCTGCAGGAGGTTACTGAATTCATCGTTGGCGAAATATTGGAAGTCCCCAGATGTATTGTTCTGGGGAATTTCAGTGTTAGGGCTGACAACGAATGTTCTTGGCTTGGTCATAATCTTCTCCAGACTATGTCATCTCTGGGCCTGTCGCAAGTTGTTTCTGCCGCAACACACCAGGGTGGCCACATGTCGGACTTGGTGTTCTCACTGGTGCTTGAGATAGATAATCTCAGGATTGATCGGGTAGTATGGTCTGATCACTGCACGGTGCAGTTCATGTTTGGGGCTCCCATCAGATGCCCTCTCCTTACAGAAATGATAAGCAGTTGCCCTTCGAAGGGATTGACCCTGGAGGGCTTTTGGTGGCAGCTGATCTATCTAGACTGGGCGATGCATGCATTGGAGGCATTGATGATGGGGTAGACACCTATAATAAGGTGTTATCTGACACCTTTGACTCCCTCACACCTGTCTGTCTATGACTCAGATCTTCCTTCCTGAGGTCCCCATGGTGTGATGTGGCTCTCAGGGAGATGAAGAGAAAGGGTCAGAGATTAGAGTGCTGCTGGAGAAGGTCCGGCCTGGAGGAGGAGGACAAACTGGCCCAGCGTATGCACTGTAATCCATACCAGGGTGCAAGCAACCATAAGAAGGCAGTGTTCCTGTCCAGGGAGATTGCTGCCGGGAAGAATTCACCAGCTATACTTTTTCAGACTGCAGACAGGCTACTTCATCCTGCCTGTCTACAGCCGAAGAAGGTTTTTTCTGATGCTGAATGCGAAGAGTTTGCTTGATTCTTTTCAGACAGAGTGTCCAGTATCTGGCAGGGTGTTTCTCCAGTCAGCAAAGTCATAGCTGGCAGTGGTCACCTGACATGTTCTGAGAGCACTCTGCATAGTTTGGGGGAGTTTAGACCAGTGGAGGTAAGTGAGGTCATTGGGGTGGTGACCAATCTGAAGTACACCTTTTACGAACTGGATCTGGTGCTGACATGTTTCTTGATGAGATACATCGATACTGTTAGCCTGGTGTTTGCTCTGATTATCCAGTGCTCCTTATCTGAGGGGATTTTCCCCTGATGCCTTGAAGGAGGCATTGGTGAGACCACTCTTAAAGATATCATCTTTGGACCCGGAGGTCAGGGCAAATTACCGACCTATCTCTGAGCCTCCCTTTTTGGCGAAGGTAGTGGAGAAGGTAGTGGCGCTTCACTTGGAGGAGCACCTTGTGACCCACAAGTTATACAAACCTTTCCGGTCAGGATTTCAGGCAAGGCATAGCACAGAAACTGCTCTGGTCCAGGTGCTGAATGATGTCCTCAGGGTGAGAGATCGAGGAGATAAGGCAAGTTTTGTTCTCCTTGATCTCTCCTCAGCATTTGACACTGTGGACCACTGTGTGTTGCTTGACCACCTTAGGAATCTCTGTGGACTCACTAGCACTGTCATCCACTGATTTGAGTCCTTTTTAACTAATAAAAGACAACGGGTTGTGATGGGGAATTTTTCCTCCACCCCTAGCTTTCTATCTTGCTGAGTCCCTCAGGGATCAGTATTAGCCCCAATGGACCTCCCCACTTTGATGCATGCCTTAGTTACATCAAGGCTTGACTACTGCAATGCTCTCTACCTTGGGGTCGTGGGAGGATCTCTCCACATTCTGCAGCTAGTGCAGAATGCAGCTGCCCAGTTATTAACTGGGCGGCCAAAATTCTGCCATATTACACTGGCGTTGCATGAACTGCACTGGCTGCCGGTCAGGTGGAGGATCCTCTTTAAGGTGGGTCTTCTCACCTATAAGGCCCTACACAGTCAAGGCCCTGGTTATCTGTCTTACCTTCTTGTACCTGCTCTCTCTCTCTCTCTCTGTCTGCCCCCTCCATTCCTCTTGTGGAGACCCCCTTGTAATTTCAAGGACGAGGTTGAAATCTGCTGGCGACAGGTATTTTAGTGTCGCCGCTCCCGTCCTTTGGAATTTGCTGCCCCTTGGGGTTAAAAGGGCCTCTACTTTAGAGGTATTCAAGGCCCGCCTTAAGGCCCTTCTATTTGCTCAGGCATTTCTATACTGAATGGTTAATTTATTGATTTGATTTGATTATTAATTTTTATATGTTGTAGTATTATGCTTGGTTGTTAATTATTTTGTATCTAATGACTCTATTTTCTGAAGATGTGTTTACTGTTTGTACAGTGCCCAGAGCCTCTGGGATTTGGCATTTTTAAATAAATTTTGCTTTGCCTTGCCTTACATATTGTATATTGTAAGGGAGAGGGACATGTGGGGAGTGGTGCAATGCACTGGCTGTGGGGCAGCAGTTTTCTGGGAGACATTCTGGAAACTGCATTGCTGTCCTATTTGCAGGCAACTGTCAGCTCTGAGGGAGGAGGTTGCCCACCTCCAGGCTGAACTAGCAAGGACTAAGGAGGCCTCCCCCTTCCAAAGAGCACCACTACCACAACCACTGCCTCAGAGGTTGCCAAATGAAGAGCAGTTGGACCACAGTGGGTTCTGGGAGGGTGCAGGTGGTGGACCAGAGGTGAAGCCCCCTAGTTGTACCTCTACACAAATCATATGCCATTCTGGCAGAGCAAGGTTCCTTTATGATGGCACCCTCAGTGGAAACCCAGAAGAATGCTGAGGACATCCACAAGGGAGACCCACAAAAGGGTGGCAAGGGACACCACAGGGGAAGGAAACAGCTTCTGGTAGGGGACTCTATTGTTAGGGGAGTAAAACTGGGAAAGGGAGAGGAGAAGGAAGCAAGGTGCCTGCCTGGTGCCATGGCTTGGAGGGACAGGAAGTGAATCCTCAGGATTGCAGAAGCAGCATCACAGGAGAGGGAACTAGATATCATAGTCCACCTGGGGACAAATGACCTAGCTAGGCATGGGATCAATGCAGTGCAGAATGAATTTGTGGAGTTGGGAAGGGGCCTCAGATGGGTAGCAAGCATGGTAACCTTCCCAAAGGTGCTACCAGTCCATGGCAGGAGTGAGGCTAGGGTACTGCACGCCATGCAGTTTAATGAATGGTTGCAAAACTGGTGCAGAGCACAGGGCTTTGGCTTCATTGGGACTGTGGGGCCACCTGGAAAGATAAAGGTCTATAGTGGCATGATGGTCTGCATCTGTCCACGAAGGGAACCAAGCTCCTAGGTGATAGGTTTAAATGCTTCCTTGGCAAGCTTTTAAACTAGCCAAGAGGGGAGGCGCTGATAAAAGGCAGGAAATTTCAAGCCTCCCCCCACAAAACATGGCAGGTAGTAAGGTAAACACTGAGGTACAGAGCTCAACACAGGGCAGGACACGGGTAAATGGAAAAATAGACAAGGACAATAAGAGCAGGGATGGGGGAAAAAAGGATAAAGCCAACATTAAATGGAGGGCAATGAGTACCAATGCCCGTAGTCTGGGAAACAAGCTTCCAGAGCTAGTAGCCCTGATGGAAGATGAACAATTGAATATTGTGGCAGTCACAGAAACATGGTACACCAAGAACCATGACTGGGATGTCAACATACCAGGGTACACAATCTACAGAAGGGACAGGGAAGGTAAAAGAGGAGGTGGAGTAGCTCTATACATAAGGAAGGGATCAAAGCTACAGAACTAAAAGTAAAGGGGAGGACAAGAGGCAGTCTGGTCACCTTGGAGACAGGGAATGGCACCACAATCTGCACAGGGGTTGTATATAGATCCCCGTCTCAAGGGGAGGAAATGGACAACAAAATGATAGAGGGCATTCTCAAAATGGCTGAAAAAGGGGAGATACTGTTGATGGGGGACCTGAATATGCCAGATGTTAACTGGATAACATGTACTGCAGCCACATCCAAGAGCAGGGTCATTCTTGATGCCCTGCAGGGGGCAAGCCTTAGACAGCTAGTGCTGGAACCCACTCGGGAGGGAGCAATACTAGACCTGGTACTCTCAAATGGAGAGAGGATCACAAATTTAGAAGTCAGTAGACATCTGGGAACAAGCGACCACTGCACAGTGTGCTTCTACAATGAGCACAACCATGGAGATAAGCCATACAAAACAAGAATGCTGGACTTTAGAAGGCTGATTTTGGCAAAATGGGTGAATACCTGAAAAATGCACTAGCAAATGACCAAAAAGGAGAGGTGGAAGAACAATGGAGAAAAATCAAAACTGCCATCATAGAGGCAACAGACCTTTGTGTGAAACAAATAAAGAAAACAAAGCGGAGTAAAAAACCACTATGGTTCTCAAAAGAGGTGGCAGGGAAGGTTAAGGAGAAAAGGCTGCATTTAAAAAGTATAAGGAATCACAGAAGGAGCAAGACAGGGAACTGTATCAATTAAAGCAGAAAGAAGTGGGAAGGCAGTCAGACTAGCAAAGGCCCAAACCGAGGAAAAATAGCCAACTCAGTTAAGAAGGGGATAAACCTTTATAGGTACATTAGGGAGCATATAAGGTTAAGGGAGGGATAGTGAAGATTAATAAAAGAGAGGGAGGTGGGCAGAGGGAGACAGTGAAAAGGCAGATACTGAATGAATACTTTTGCTCAGTATTCACAAAAGAAGATGAGGAGGAGTTACCTAAACCAGACAATAGAAGCACCCTGGGTAGGGGGTTTGACACCAGTCCATTCACAGAAGAAAGAGTCCTGAAAGAACTCCTAAAACTCAAGGTGGACAAAGCAATGGGGCCTGATGGGATTCACCCCAGAATCCTAAAAGAACTAAGAGAGGACCTAGTGACACCACTGACCATGCTTTTTAACAAATCATGGCAGGATGGGGCGGTACCTGAGGACTGGAGGAGGGAAGATGTGATTCCTTTTCACAAAAGTGGGAGCAAGGCAGAAGCAGGAAACTACAGACCTGTAAGTTTGACCTCAGTGGTAGGGAAAATGATGGAATCACTTCTGAAAGAAAGAATTGCTGAGTACCTAGAGGCCAGCGGGGCACAGGACCCAAAGCAGCATGGACTTACAGCAGGAAGGTCATGTCAGATGAATCTAATTGATTTCTTTGACTGGGCGACCAAAGTAATAGACCAGGGAAGGGCTGTGGATATGGCCTACCTAGACTTTAGCAAGGCATTTGACACAGTCCCGCACAAAAGATTAAAATCGTTAGCCAGCCTGGGAGCGGGTCCCAGGGTGGTAGCCTGCAGCAAACTGGCTGCACAACAGGACACAGAAGGTAATATTGAATGGAACACATTCCGAAGAAAGGGGGTTACTAGTGGAGTACCTCAGGGCTCAGTACTGGGTCCAGTCCTCTTAACATCTTTATAGGTGACATTGCAGAGGGTCTGAGGAAAGGTATGCCTCTTGCAGATGACACAAAGATCTGTAACAGAGTTGATACACAAGGGGGAGAAAAGATGAGAAGGACTTGGCAAGGTTGGAGGAATGGTCAGACATATGGCAACTTAGATTCAGTGCAAAGAAGTGCAAAGTAATGCACCTGGGAAACAAAACCCAGGAGAAGAGTACACAATAGCAGGGAGGTACTAACAGCAGGAGGTACTAACAACAACAAAATGTAAAGGGACCTGGGGTAGTCATATCAGATGATCTAAAGGTGGGTAAGCAATGTGAAAAGTCGGTAAGGAGAGCAGGGGGATACTGGGATGCATAGGAAGGGGCATCACAAGTAGAAAAAGGGAAGTGGTTATCCCTCTGTACAGACAGTTGGTGAGACCCCATCTGGAGTACTGTGTGCAGTTTTGGAGACCTCATCTATGCAAGGACATAGACAGGATGGAAGCAGTCCAGAGCAGGGCAACTAAAATGGTGCAGGGTCTGCAGCAGAAACCATATGAAGAGAGACTGAGAGAGCTTAATATGTATACTCTTGATGAAAGGAGGGATGGGGGACATGATAGAAACATCAAGTACCTCAAGGAATCAACAAAGTCCAGGAGGGTAGCATCTTTCAGAAAAGAGATGTGTAAGAACAAGGGGCACATTCTAAAGATAGAGGAGGACGGCTAGGGGTAATGTGGAGGAAAGTTTTTTTCACAGAGAGAGTGGTGGATACATGGAACAGCCTTCCTGAGGAGGTCGTTGGTCTAAAACAGTGGGGAATTCAAACATGCATGGGACAGACACAAGGCAATTATAGTGGGGGGTTGCAGGAAGTAGGCTGTTGGTTAACTAGAATCTGGAGCTTATCCAGTAGGTAGGGAAATGGGCAGACTGGGTGGACCAAGTGGTCCTTATCTGTCATCAAAGTCTATGTTTCTATGTTTCTATAAGGGAGCAATTTCTGTATACAATTAGAATGGCAAGGAAGGTAAACATGTACTCGATGGAGGCCAGATGAGAGGGGGGAGATATGACAGAGACCTTCAAGTTCCCAAAAGGAATGAACAAGGTAAACTACAAGGAACAATTTAGCATAAGTAGCATGAGTGCACAAATAGAAACTGATGGGTGGGGGAGGTTCAAGAGGAAAGTGAGAAAGTTTTAAATGGTGGTGGATACTTCTGATGACGTCATGGAGCGCTTATGAGCTTGAACTGAAACACCCTTAACTCAACCACAACTAAACTCCTCCAAAAACAACATACTTTCAGCCAAAATGTCTTTAAAATCAGGAGGAGGGCATTCAGAACAAAACAGAAGCAGAAACCAGAGCAAAGGCAAACTTAGGGCAGCAGATGGCTTGTGATTCACAGAGGAATCTCCCAGCCAGTCAGTCTCTCCCTTCAGCTCGCTTGCAGCCAACTATGACACGAAGGGTGAAAATGACCATCTCTCCAGATCTCAGTTCGAAATGATCTTAAAATAAATCCAAGCATCTCGCAAGGAGAACAAACAGGAGTAAAGTACAAAAACAGCTCAAGACCATGGAAACCCGAACTGGCCCGATAGAAGATCAGGTGGCAGAAACAGAGGACACCACCACCCAGCTCTCACAAATTGTGCATTCCTTAGTGGTGCAAACAGGTGAACTCCAAGCTAAATGCCTGGATCTAGAGGGATGGTCGCAAAGAGACAACTTATGCTTGTACGGCTAGCCATAGGGGATGAAAGTATCACCAGTGGCCTCCTTCATTGAAAGTTTACTTAAAGAAATCCTAGAGCTTCCTGCCACTTACTCGCTCCACATTGAGAGAGCCCATCTCTCTCTACATGCCAAGCAAACAGACCCAGCAGCTCATCCATGATCAATAGTTTTTAAAGTCAGCTCCTACAGTACCAAAGAGGACCTATTATGACAGGCTTGGGCCAAGAAGGATGTCACTTATTTAACTCACCGGCTGTTTCTTGACCACAACTATCCCCAGAAGGTCCAGCAACAATGACTGAAATACCTCCTGATTATTCGTGCCCTAAAGGAAAAAGCTATCAGATTCCACACACCTTACCCAACTCAACTTAGGGTATTCTGGGAGGAAGGAGTAAAGTTATGCTCAACAATGTAAGAAGCACTTGTGGCTCTCAAAGGAAAGAAAATTACTGTACCTGACACTAGGAACCAAAATGAGCGGAAAAGGGGACAGCAATGGCAGCGCTCAACCGGAAGGAAAAGACCCAGATCCAAAATACTAGAACATGTGGCGGCACTGAACCGGATTCAACAGCTTCTCACCAAGAAGAATGCTGCGAGCCCTGCTCCCTTCAATTCCCAGCTCCCAGCTAAGTGTACATTTCTGCAGTGCTTTTGAAGTCTGTTTGTCCTGCTTTATGGCTGGGTGGGGGGGGAGGAATTGTCCCTGGCCCTGTCGGCTGGTTATCATGCAAATACCAGCCATCCCACCTTCCGTAACAGGAGCCAGGCTACAATCTAACTGTCTTGAGACTTAAGGGACATTCTGAATAAATCATAAGACATTCTCCCTGAACTTAAAATGCTAACATTCTGAATGTTATGCCATAATGGGAAAGCAGCCATCCAAGTAAGATTTGGGAAAGGGAGGAAAAACTAATTGAAATCATAAGCTTTGGTCATTTTTTACGATAGGTCATTCTCCCTTTGGTTTTTGCTGACAGCCCTGGCATACACTGTACCCCTGATCCACATATGGTGGGGGCATGAGGGGGTTAATGTTAATGAGACTGCAAACCTAGGAATACGTAAGCCATCCCCCTGATATTTTCTCTAAATTCTGCCTATTAAACAACACAATAAAAATAATATGGTCGCGTATGGGGGACTTGGGAAGCACTCCATGACAAGCAGTACCCATTGATACATTCTACTAGGAACTTTATTCCAACTAAGCTCTGGAGGAGATCTTCCGGAAATGGAAGCACAAGCATGCCTCCTCGATCTTCTCCTGACAGAGAAGACATAGAGGCTAACTAAGGTTGTTAGCATCCAGCCTTGGAAGCACATTGTTTGTGTACTGATTAAAGTTTCTTTTATCAACTACTGTTTCACTTTTTCCCTTGTTGGCAACCCATTCTTTACTGGGTTGTTACGGGCTAACAGAATCAACACATGTATGTAGCACATTCAAGAAGTGGAATAATTCTCATGGGCTTGTGGAGAGGAGATGTTTTGACTCCTGGAGGGTCGGAGGGGGTTACCACTATGGGAGATCTTTCTTATACAACTTTTGGCTCAGACATATACACTATGCACTTATGATATGCATGGAATTACTAATCCAGTAAAGCGCAGCAAGCTGTTTCAATATTTAAAGCGAGCAGGTACAGATATTGTGCTTCTGCAAGAGATGCACCTATCCTGAGCCGAGCACAAAAAATTTGAAAAATATGGATTCTCCCACGTGATAGCCTCCTCCTGCAGAGGAGGGCATTGAAGAGGGATGATAGTATTAATTAGGTGAGGTACACCACTTGAACTGCAGGATAAAGTAGTTGACAAAGAGGGACATTATGTTATGCTTAAAGGTCAGAAGATGACCGTGGCTTCTACATACTTCCCTCCAGCCACAGAAATGGTGGTTTATAAAACCTTTTTTCTACAGCTGTCACAGTGGGCAGAGGGCCAGGTCATCACAGGTGGAGCATTGAATCTTAACATCTCAGCTGAGATGAAAGTGCTGACCTCTCAGAGCAAAACAATTAAAACCACTAGGGAAGTATGGAAATTACTTAAAGAACTTGAGTTTGACAATGCCTGGAATTACTTAAACAGCTCAGCACCAAGGCACACTTTCTTTTCCCAGGCCCATGGCACATATTCCTGTTTAGATTTTTTCCTGGTATCCCGAGAGCATATGGGGGCACTTCAGAAAACTTGGTCTGGGGATTTTGTTCTCTCTGATCACTCCCCAATATTTCTTAAGGTACGAACTGATTCACTCAGAAAAAAACACTTTCTGGAGATCAAATTTGTATCTTCTTAGAGATGAAGGTACCTGAGGGGAAGTGGAGCAGACAATAAAACAGACCTTAATAGATAACGATACTAAGGACACCACCCCAGCCATCTTGTGGGATACTATTAAAGATATCCTTTGAGGGAAACTGACTGGGATTTCAGCCCATAAAAAGAAACAATGGGAAGCCCAGTGAAACTCCTTAGAAGCCACAATTAAAGACTTGGAGGAACAACAATTCCAGCGGGTGAGTAGGGCCAGAAATCAGCAGTTAACAAAACTTAAAAAAGAACTCAACAATATCCTAGACTATTTTGCACAAAGAGTATGCACAATGATGTGGTGCTAGGAAACAACAAATCAGCACAAAACCAAACAGTTCCCTGCACACTCTAACCTGAAAAAAGGGACGCTGCACCAAAAAGCTTTTCAGTGCCAAAATAACATTTATTTAAAAACGAAACACCGGCTCCAACACATAGCTTAACATGTTTTAGACTAAGGTCCTTTTTCAAATGCTCCTAGACTACTCCATTGAACAAAAATTAATTTATTTGAGACAAAAATACTATTACAGAGGGCATAGGTACTTAAAAATACTAGCCGGACAGTTAAGGGCACATAGGACCAAAGCTACAATTCTCATGATCAGGTGTCCCCCCTCTATTGAACAGAAAACAACATTCTCCTGTATATCAAAAGCCTTTTTAACCTACTACTTCCAATTGTATTCCGCAGGACCCAAGGCTACATAACAAGCTATATCAGATTTTCTCTCCCCCCTTATACCTTCCTACACTCACTGATCAACAAAGGTCCCTATTAATTAAACCAATAACAAACTGGGAGATGGAAGAGGTGATTGGATCCTTGAAGACAAGAAAATGCCCGGGGTCTGATGGGCTACCTGAAGAATTCTATAAGACATTCCGCAAAAGTATAGTACCCCTACTGGAAAGAGTATTCATATACATAACTACTAATGAAGGAACAACCCCCCCCCCAGAACAAAGCTATAATTTCAGTTATACTCAAACCAGGCAAGTACCCCACCCTGTGCCTGTCCTACTGATCTATCTCCATTTTAAATACTGATTATAAAATATTTTCTTCTATTTTAGCCAGACCTTTAATTCGGTTTATCCCCAACATAATCCATCAAGACCAATGTGGGTTCATACTGGGATGACAAGCACAGGACAATATTAGGCGTATCATTTATTTGATTAAACATATACAAAAGCAGCAACAACCAACCTTCCTATTACATTTAGATGCCGAAAAGGTGTTCGACATGGTATCCTTGGATTTTTTACAAGGGGTCTTTGCCTCTTTTAGTTTTCTGGCACAATTCTTCGACACTATATTTAAATTCTATAAGACCCCTAGAGGCTATATTAGATCCAATGGGCACATCTCTGAGAGCTTCTCCCTTCATACAGGTACACAGCAGGGCTGTCCCTTATCTCCCCTGCTGTTTGTTCTCTACATAGAGCCCATAGCACTGTATATCAGAGCTCCCCAGCTATAAAAGGTGTACAATTAGCAAACAATGAACACAAATTAGCATTGTTTGCAGATGATATTTTAGTCTACTTATCGGATCCAGAAACCTCCATGCCAGAACTACTTAAAAGAATACAAGACTTTGCTATGCTATCAGGCTACTCCCTTAACATGAAAAAGTCAGAGACCCTCCTCTTCAACTTTGCGCCTTCCCCTACACTAAGGAACCAGTTCAATGTTACATGGCATCAGCATGTTCTCAGATACCTGGGGATAGTAATTTCTAAGAATTTATCCCAACTCTTCTCTCTCAACTACTCTCCCCTCCTGACACAGCTAAAACAGGATATGAGGAGATGGGGTATGCTTCCCACGTCTTTTTATTCTCATACCCTCTCACTAAAAATGAATGTCATACCCTGGCTTCTATGTCTTTTCCAGTGTGTCCCCTGTCCAATAACACCAAAAGAAATTCTATCCTGGCAAAAAGACTTTCTAACTTTCCAATGGAGTGGTATGAAACCCAGGATTAGCCAAAACAGGGGCTTTCTACCGAAGGAACTTGGGGGGGGGGGGCACCTTGCCTTCCCTGCATTATTACTGGATAGCAACCCAAATGAGATTATTATGGGGAAATAACACTTGCAGTGCACACTGGAAACAAATTGACCTGGCAAGACCAATGTTGATTTCATTACAAGCCTCTTTATTTACCCCTTCATCATGTATGCTATTTATTTACCCCTTCATCATGTAAGCTATACAACAGGTACCTAAAGCCACAGCATCAGTTTTAGAGGGCTGGCAGAGGGTACTATACAGCAGAGCAGTCCAGAAATATCTCTGGAAATATCAGTAGTTCCTAGACTCCCCTCAATTCCTTCCTAAACAATATAAACCCTAGTACATGAGGCAGATGACTAGAGGCCTGACGGCATGATGGCAGTTTTTGCAAGGGAATGACATAATAAGCTTTGAAGAGGGTCAGAATAAATATGGCTGGGCTGCTGGAGACAGTCTGTATTATTATTATCAGATGAAAGACTATATCACTAAGTGGCTTAGACAACAAGAGTCTAATTTAATGTTTCCAGGCGACCCTACACCCTATACTCGAATATGGAATTCAACACAGGAGGAACAGGCTATTTCTAAAATACATAAATTTCTGATCCTACTACTCTCTCACCATGCTGAGCCAGTTAAAGTCAATTGGGAGAGAGAGCTCAGCCTGACTGAGAACCAACAGGAATGGGTGACTGTTTGGAGAGGGACATGGTCCACCTCCTCTTCCCCTACCTGGAGAGAATTTATGTGGAAAGTGCGTAGTAGGTTTTTCCTGGTCCCCATCATCATGGCACATAGGGTACCAGGAACCTCATCTTCTTGAAGGAGATGTGGTGAAATGACAGCCTCATATAAGCATATTTTTTTATAACTGTCCTAAACTGCATGGATTCTGGTCCCAAATCACCCTACACATATCCAATATGAGAGACACACCAAGTATGTTGACAAACAGACATTGTCTTCTGGGTATTCCACCAGAGGGCATGAAGGGGAAAAACATTTTATACCTATGGTCCCTCCTGCTGTGTGCTGCTTACAAATCAATAATTAATAAATGGCTTCAAGAAGAGCCCCCCATAATAGTGGAATGGAAAACCGTAATTTCCAGCATCCAGCAGTTATATTTTGCTCTCCACAACAGGATTGATCCTATGTATCATAGTGGACAAAATGGGAACTCTACCAGGCTCAGATCCAGTAACTATAACCTAGAAGAGTATGATTCAGGAACTGTAGAGATAGCCCTAGGGAGTCAAACAATTAATCAACTGATTCCCCAGCTGTTTTCTCCTCTTCAGACAGATAGCTACTATTGGTGCAGAAGTTTTAATAATTACTCATAAAGCCTGTGAATGAAAAAGCCTTTTGAAAGATTTCTTGATGCTTTTATTTCAGAACTGTCATGTACATGAATATTTTACAATGATTCCTTTTTTTATATAGGCTAAAGTTTTATAGTTTGTTTCTTAGACTTAGCAGAAAAAATGTTTTAAAATGTACTTTACACAATTTACATTATATAAGTGCATGATTGTATTCATCCAGTGCTTTTACTTCTATAGATTTTAAGTGAAGTGTTGAATGTACACAAATGTCAACTGAACACTAAATTTAATAAAGCAAGTATGAAAAAAATGGTGGTGGAGCCATGGAACAATCTACCAGCTGATATGGTTGGCACCAGAACTATTAATGGTTTCAAACCTGGCTGGGACAGAGTGAAGGGCTTAATGGTTGCTCAGGGTAGTAGAGATAGGACATAGAGCAAAGGTGTGGAAAGTGTGTGTTGGAGCCCTGTATGGATAATAGGTCAATGGTTTGTTAATGTTTATGGCCATTTTCTACCATCATTGTCTATGCTGCTATGTTAATAAGTTTTTATATGATTTGTAAAAAAAATTCCCTACGAAGCTTGCACAACTGATATAAATAATCAGTGCTGCAACTGATTAGCTTCTCTTCTTTGATTTGTGTTTACAGCAGCTATAAATAATTGCCATGTAAGACTGCAAATCAAAAAAAGTTGATGTCACAATAATGGGATGAAAGTATATGGTATACTATTTGTATTTCTAATTATTTAAAAAACACTTCATAGTGAGTTTAATTAAAAAGTTTCGATTATAATGAACTGGTAACATTTCTGCTGACTACTAGTGGTATAACATTTGCATTTGAAATGAATGAACTGTGTCATTCTTATTTTAAATTACTTTATTCTAGGTATACTGCATTTAGTGGTGTTGCTACTAGTTCTTACTAAGCCCTTGATAAATATTGTTTCCACTGAACTTGTAGTAAGATTTCTGAGCACATTAGATGCCTTGTTTACCATACCAGCAGGTTTGCTTCACTTTTAAAATTGAAAGTAGTTGCTTTAAATAACATATTTTATGATAAATTATAATGACATTTTAGTTCAATGAGTGTCTCTCTTTTGAAATATGGTGACCTACTGAGAATTGTATTTCATGGACTATAAACTGCAACAAACATGGTCTGGGATTTGTGCCCAAATAAAACTGCATCTAAGCTTTCAAATGTGGACATACAAAGTCAGAATGTTTAAAATTGGATATACTAAATATTACATTTTTGTGTGTTTTAAACTTAGTGACAATGAAAGCACACACAGAGCTAAGATTCATTTACAGTTGCATCCTGGGGGAGGTATATCAGTAGGGAACGTGAGAGCAGAAATTTCATATAATTATTCACAGGAAGTACAATGATAAGAAAGTAAAATATTTACAAATAGTATAATGTCCTAGTTTTTAAAAATGTGGCATACAGTGAAGGCAATCTATTATTACATCTAGATTTTTGCAATACAAAAAAATCACTCCCAGCTTTAAAGCAGTAGTACTTGACAGTTGCCATGTGGAATTTTTTCAGAAATAATGTTCTTCTGGCAAACAGATCAATATACCGATTTTTGCTTTTCTTTTCTTTCATGCCTGAACTAAGATATTGGATTTTGAATTTAATGCATGTTCCCACTCCTGTGCCATACCCACCATATAAAAATTAAATATCTTGGTAAAGTGCCATGATGTTTACTATCATAAATGTGTGGCAGCACCATCCTAATACATCCATAGTATGATTCTAGTATGTACATTCAACAGGTAACCTCAGCGAAAAAGATTTTCAAAAAAGTGAAAGAAAGAAAGCAGTTATACAATATGGAGTTAGATAACATCTTAGTATAAGAAGGTTCAAACAAAGAGCATAGTATGAGTTGCAAAAATGTAAGGCTTTTTGTTGTGCAAATTATATTATACCATTGTGGAATGCTGCATCAAGCTAGCTAGAGAGGAGATCAATGGCACATTTAATTACCAAGAGTTGTGACAGAGGTCATCTATGTATAAGAGCCAAAGTATGGCGAGTTTACATTTGACAGATTCTGGATTCAAGGGCTCTTAGGATAGGGTCCCAGATTCTTTTGAATAATTCTTTGTGCCAATTTGCTGACAATTGCACCCTTTCAATATTAAGGCACATACCTACATTGTGAAACCACTGAGACACTGTGAGTGACGAATCGGATATCCATTATTATGCAAATGTTTTTCTGGCATTTGTTAGGGTAATGGTCCATAACAAGGCACCTGGTCCCTTTACTATACGGGCTTGGTTAGCACCCAGTAACAGTTCCAGGCATTTGCATGCCAATTATAGTCCCAGCACTTGCTTCATTGTCCCATGGACTGTGGACCAAAATGGTGAGACCTTTGGTCATGTAAGGGTCCAGTGTATAAAAGACGCCTCTTGGCTCTGGCACTTGGGACAAAGTGGGGATTGTAGGGTTTCTGCAGTGACCTTTAATTGTAGTGATTTAGGTCTGGTACAGAAAGTTTAGTTGTATCTGTCACAACATGTTGCTTTTAGAGCAATTAACCAGGTAGCTCATCACATTTTTCCATATTTCATCAGAAATGGGAGTTCCGTGGTTGAATTCACACCTGTCATGGAAACAGTTGGTGGGTGGGACTCCACTTCCCCTAAAAAGAGCATAGTATACAGATAGGGGTTTGCAGATCAGTCAGAGACAGTATAATTCTTATTTGAGCAGGGAGGGTGGGGCATAGCTAAGTCAGATGCCAGTGTTAACCACATGGGGGTTGCCCTAGCAAGCAATTGCCTGGTTCTAAGATATGCAAAGAGGTCACCTGCTTGCAGATTAAATGTTCTTATAAGGGAGTAAAAATCAGAGAAGTGGCCTCCTTCGAACAGCTGGCCTAGAGAGAAGACTCCCATTTTCTCCCACCTTAGTAGAATTCATTGGAAGACTGCATTGTAGTGAGGTTTTCCATTTAAGGCCACCCAATATCAAGTAGTGACTTGAAAGGTTTGGGGTCAAGCCTATGTGTTTGTGTGCTGCCAGCCAAACAGATGCCAAAGCATTAGTGAATGGATTAGTCAGCCGAGTGGTTTTTAGGTGCTCCAGTGAAGCAGACAGTAGCCCTCATTTCAAGTCCATACCAAGTTCTTCCTCCTCTATGGTTAAGTATGTCAGGGGTTCAGAGTCTCCTGTAGGAAGGACACTTAACTGGGTCACACAAAAATAAATTTCTTAAAGTCAGGCAATGCACAATCCCTTTGCCTTGTGGAGCGCTGCAGAATTTCTCTTTTTATCCTGGCTAGCTTACTCCACCATAAAAACATGTGCATAATGGCTATAACCTGCACAAATCATTTCTGTGGAAGACTTGGGGATTGATTGGAACAGGCACAGGCATTTTGGGAGGGTGCATATTTTAGGTACATTAACTCTCTCTCTCTCTCTTTCAGAGAGGGGGGAGTTACCCATCTTTCTCATTGGGCCTTAATGTCACTGAAGAGGCATGGAAAATTGCTTTTATATGGTCTAGGCATTCTGGCAGGGATCTTCAGTTCTAGGTATTTAATCACCTCTACAGGTTGTAGACCCGTGGTGTTACTGACTACACTTCCTCTATGGAGGTTCCCTATTGGAAGGATTTTGCTCCTTGTCCAGTTTATTTTATGACTGGAAAGTGCCCCATATTCTGTAAGGAGTGACTTGAGGTGGGGTACTTCCTCCCTGGGGTTTTGTAGGTATAGTAGGAGGTCATCGGCAAATAATCAACTTTATGATCTTTTTCTCCCATCTGGCATCCAAGGACTCCTTGGCACTAAAAAATAAAACATGGGGGTCAGCACAATTAAATTATTTATTTGGTACAAAAGCATACATAATTACACACATAGAAAAGCAGCATAGATCTCACCTAATAATGAATGGAATGCAGGCAAGAAACCCAGCAGTAGTTCTTATGCTGGGTTTCTTGCCTGCATTCCGTTCATTATTGGGTCAGATCTATGCTGCTTTTCTATGTGTGTAATTACATATGCTTTTGTACCAAATACATAATTTAATTGTGTTGACCCCCATGTTTCCTTTTTTAATGACTTATTGATCAGCTCCAGGAGTATAGTGCACTTCCCCTGTTTATAATTTTGAGAGCCCCCTACTTCTCATTTACTTTGGGAGAAGATTTTTTCTTTTGATTCTTTGGCACTGCCTAATGGCAGCAGCCAGGGGTTCTAGAGTAGGATGTAAAGGAAAGGGGACAGCGGTCATCCTTGTCTGGTGCCCCAGTTAAATTAAATGCCTCTGCTCCTATCCATTTTATCAGCTGATCTTTTAGCTCAAACTGTCAGAGGGTGTAGAGCACATACAACCACTAGCGTCGAGGGCAAGGACCACCCCTCCATGCCATTTGGGATGTTTTGCCCAAGAATAAATAATGTTGATAGTACATCTAATGTTGTGTTTTCCCTGTCTCCCCTTGACAAAACTGGCTTGATTGGGATGGATACAGGATGGTAGGACTATTTCTAAGCATTAGGCTATGATTTTTGCTGCAGTTTTGTAATTGGCTGTTAACAGGGAGACTGGACAATAGGAAGATCATTGAATGGGGTTCTTGCCCAGTTTAGGTAGGATAATTATAGTGGCAACCCAGATGGAAGGGGGGGCATTATATTGATTGAGAACCTTTCACTGATCATGTCATATAATGGGTCAGCCAACTGGTTAATAAAGGACTTCAGAAAGTCTACAGGTATGCCATCAGGGCTTGATGCTTTCCCGCGTAAGGCTCTAACAGCATTAAGGACCTCCTGTTTTGAGAGGGTCAGTTTAAGGGTGCTCACATCCATTGAGTCTGTGGGTGTGAGGGGAGCTTTATTAAAGAAAGCTTGGTATTTGCTGTATTGTTGGTGTCATTTCAGAGGAATAGAGGTCATGGTACAACTTGTTTTAAGTCTCCCCCACCTCTGTATGTCCCATGACAAGCCCCTTGTCTGGGTGGTGTATTTTGGAAACAGCGCATTTCCCCTCCTTTTGTTGAAGCTGACAGGCCAACAGTTTCCTCCTTCCCTCTGTCACCATCAAAATATTGACTGGCTTGTGTAAGAAGAATGGCTCTTTTGATAGCTACAGGAGTTAATGTACTGACCCATAGCTTAAGTGTTTTCAATAAATTGTGAAAAATAGGGGTGGGGTCATTTCTAGTTTTTTCTATTTCCAGTGCCTCTCCCCTCTGTTTATATTTGGTGTAAGAGATGGCCTAGTTTCTTATGTAGGCTTTGAAGGCCTCCCATCTAGTTGTATGAGAAGTGTCCTCCATCGATTGTGGACTAGAAACTCAGAAATTGATTCAATCAAGACCCTGGTAAATTGGTGGTCTTTAAACAATACCAGATCAAGCCTCCAAGCTCTAGTAAGAGTAACCAAATTCTTTAAGCCAACTCCCTTTAATAGAGGTGAATGATCTGATTCAGTGAAGGCTGGTACACTATTGTGCAAAGCAGAGGGGTGAGTTCTAAGGAGCATAACACCAGATCTAATCTGACATAGGATTTGTGGGAATGTACAGTACATAGAAACTATACTCTCTTCTGGAAGGATGTGTGTGTGTTTCCAATCATCTACATGGGCATAACATTTGCATAAGATCAAATAAGCTCTTGGCATTTTTTTGAGAGGGGTATTGGGGCAGGGTTAGACCTGTCCAAAATTGTATCTAGTACATAGTTTGTATTCCCCCCACAAATCACCCAGGGCCATGTGAATTGTGACATTTTCTAGGACTGCCTCCTGAAAAAAGAACCCATCTTCTGGGCTAGTGCCATAGACTGCTGCTAGTGAGAGTCCAGACCCTTCGTTCAGAGCAACTTGGGCCAACACATATCTCCCCTTGGGGTCAGAGACTGATTTGAGTATTACCCCTGGGAATCCAGGTTGCAATTTATGGAGTGGTACTCCAGTCCCATAAGTGTGAATAGTGGCAATAAAAAATTCCCCTAAAGAGAACAACAAGAGGCTCAACCCCCCACAAGGCCAGCCATCCTGCCCTGTGATTACCCTGATACTTAGTTTGGAAAGTTCAGATTCACCAGATTCAACCCCCACTCCCAAGACTGAGGTGTTAAAAACTCGATACATCATCATAGTCATTCCTCTGGGTTTTAATGCGCTATGGCACCTAGTTGCAACTCTGATTCAAAACCATACTTCTAGCAACTCCTTCAATGGTAAGGAGATTCATCACCCTCCCAGAAAAAGTGGCTGAGGTACACATCTTTGATTTTTGTGGATTATCTCAGTAGTAACTGTATGTCACCAATCTTGATCTCTTTGGAGCAATTGCAATAGTAAGGCAGAAAAGAAAATCATGTGAAAAGTATGTATTAACTCTCTTTTTTATAAATTGTAGAAATGGCTGGCTGAAATTCAGCCTATGTTGTACCTTCAACCCTGCACCTCCAGTGCTGACTGAAGCATCCCCATTGATTCCCTCAGTGGAGAAAGAATGGTTGGCAGACCAAAGTGTTGGTACAGGGGCCTCTGGCTCTGACAGACAGCAGAGTTCTACCAATGTTTCTTCCCATGTCATACCTCATTCCCCTCACCATTAATTCCTGTAATCTTTCTCCCCCCACCTCCTCATCCTCCCCTTGACTCAGTTTATTATTCTCAGTCTCTGAGTCTCCCAGATGCCTAATAATATGGGGGATGTAGGGCAGGCATAAGAATTGCCAAAGTGTAGAATTGTGGTTGTTGGCCACATCCCCCTCCCCAGCTTTGGCCACATGATGCACTCACTACAGTTTGCCACAATCTATTAATAACAATGTAGGACAGTATAATGTCAGGGCATACCCTTCTGCTCCTTAGAGTGGTCACTTAGTACAAAGAAACTAATGATGGACTGTCGTGGTGGTCCCCCCCACAGCTAATAGACTAATTGAGAGACAACAGTTATAAGCACAGGAGCATTATTACAGTAGAATGAAAACAGCCTTTGTTTTGTACTGCCCTGAGTTAGTAGGGTTTAGGGAAGGGGAACAGGTTGAGCAATCAGGCAATACTGGAGAGTTGGTGTTTACAGACTGAGCAGGGTGGTTAGTCTGCCCTTCTGTAATTGTCACACTTGAGAAGGCCTGCATGAAGCCTTCCCTCACAAAGTGTGCCTGGAAGCTGCACGATTAGAGGCATGGAATGCAAATGTGACTTACTGCTCCTGCCCGCCCTGCTATAGTCAAGTGAAACTACAGTCTCCTTTCAACACGGCCTGGTGATATTCCCCCATGTCTCTGTCAAAGGGCATATATGGGGTGGTTGTATGTCTCCCCCTTATTCCTTCCACCAGTGCATAGGGGTTGGGGATGGATAGCCAAACGCAGGGGGTGGGGACCACAACTTTATGGCGAAAAGTGCCAAGCAAATCAGCCACAGTAATTAGAACCTTTTGGTGGCAGAGTGTTCCCCTCTGCCTAGAGGCTGTTAGCTAGGGCACAAGCTGGTAAATCTTAGTGGAAGTGGTGGGAGACTTGTTATACTCATGGCCTTCCAAACAACCAGGCCAGTTCTATGGTCAGGTCACTTTCAGAAAGTGTGTAGAGTACATGATCTGGTAAAGGTAATGTCACCTTCCAACCATGAATGGGACACCCACCACCAGCCATGACTGGTCTACCTTTCACCGCCTTTCCTTCCATTGGAGGGAAGCTGCTGTCCTTGAGCCAATCCATGCCCAATTAAGGCTTCCCCCCCTTGACTCCAGCTGAAACTAACAACAACTATCAGGGACCATCTTTTTCATGCCCTGCCATAAGGTCCCTACTGTGAAATTTACAAATAGTGGAAAGGGCAAGGAAGGGGAAATTGTTTAACCAGGAAAGGCACACTAGTCAGAGCTTGTTTCCAGGTGTGACCTGGGAGTGCAAAGAAGTTAAGTGACTTGCTCAGGTTAACACATTATGCAAGTGGAGGCAGATGGGATTCAAACCCAGGTCTCCAGGTTTGCAACTTAGTGCCCTTAACCACTACCTTAAATTGTCTCCAAATAAAAGTTAAAAATCTAATTTTAGGGAACAGAACTCCTGCAAGAAGCATCAGCAGGCTGGCAGAAAAGCATCCTCTTCACACCACAAACCCATACTCATGGACAGCCCACTACCCCATCCCCCCATCACTGCCAGTCCCCCCCATAAAAAAAAAAGAAAAGAAAACAGTTCCAGGAGCAATCTGTGATCAGATAATCATTGACTACAATCTGACACACAGACATATTTATCCACAGGTAAGAAACAGACAACAAATCAATGTTTGTCAGCTCCGTCAGTACCCTCGCTCCCTGATGGTAATCCAGTGCGGTCAGAGATGGGGCATGGCTATAGTCTGGCCATAGCCTTAGATCAATAGAACCATATCATCATAGTTATGTCCAGGTATTGTCTAACCAAGAATGGCAATGCTAATCATTCTCTGAGACGGTACCCATGACTTGTAGATATTGACAAAAAAAGCCAATGCAACTGAGTCCTCTTGGATTCAGAGTAGGGGGAATTCTCCAATGTGAACCATGAGGGGTTTGCTCGAGCCTCTGCCATAAGATTTTCTAAAATCTGCCATAAGACTTTCTAAACCACACAATTCTGGCACAGTGACTTAGGGGAGCTGAGAGCAGATCATGCAGGGCAACTTTGTTCTCATTTCTTCCTTAGCAATTAAGATGGTGAGTGTTTGTGAGAGTGAACAGTTAGTACATACCTTGGAGAGATTCATGTTCCCGGATGCTGGAGAAGCAAGGAGAGGGCCCTTGGTGTAGTGGTTATTCAGGGTAGGTGCAGTCGAAAAGGGAATGGGAGTGACGGAAATGGGCAAGCTTCAACTTCTGTAAAGAGATGCTCCAGGCACAGGGCACAGTAGGGACCAGGCTCACTTATGTTTGATTACTGATTTTTTTTCTGGGAAAAGTCAAGTTGCAGGAGCTGTTCACCTAGCCCCTGATCTGCCATGCATGGAGGCCTCCTCCAAGTTCACATAGTCCTCTGCATTCTTGGGCTGGGTGAAAATCCTAGGTAGGTGCCCAGGCCTCGAGATTCAGAGTTTTGAAGGGCAGTGGTGGGTGAACTCCCAACCCATTCCGTGGAGCTTGGATTTTACTCTGGAAAATTGCTGGTACCTGGTTTGTACTTCCTGACTATAGTCTTAGAAGACAAGCACCATGCCAGTATCAGTTCTAATAGGTTCCTGCATCTTTGTTGCCCAGAGAATATTTTCATTATCTTGGAAATGGAGGTATTTAATCAGGAAATGACTTTGGGACATCTGTAGCTCATAGTTTAGAGTCACCTAGTGGATTGTCTTGACCTCAGACCCAGCCACCTCATGGCCCAGTCCGAGTTGCTGCACTAACCATTTGTGTACTGTTTATTCAGGGCCTTTTCCCTCCAGCCCTACCCCCTCAGGAAGTCCCACTAGCCAGAGATACGAACTCTGTGATCTATTCTCTAGATCATCTGTCTTTTCCATCAGTGTTGTAACAATGTTAAGAAGCTCTTTGTGCTCACAGGTCAGATCGGTTGCCAAGTCCTCAAGGTCACTGATGCCCTTCTCTACCTCATCTAGCTGTGTAGCATGGGCCATCATGGTTTCAGATAGACAAGTAATTATATTTTGTAGACAGAGCACTTGAGCAGTCAGATTGGAGAAACTGCTTTCATTTCATTTTGCAGGTTAATGATCAGGCTGGGAACTGCAGCCAGAGGATTGGATGAAGCTGCATTCCTTCCATTATGTGTTCTTGAGGCTGCTGTGCTTTGTGCCCTGAATCTGTCCTCCTGAGGTGCTGCAGAGATTGGAGCTCCCGTTGCAAGCTCGAAAGGTAGGGTGGACTGTTTTTTCTGGGATCGCTGGCTCACTATGAATTTTGTCTTGCTGGGCAGCAATTTTTCTTGGTAGCAAAATTGCAGGAATAGGTGAAATTGCCATTTAAATTGGGTGCTTTATAGGAGCTAGGCTAAAATTTGTCAGTAATGTTGTTTGGACAAGCCACACCCTCCACATCCATCTTTAATGATGTGAGTCATTAATTACAAATTTAACTATAAAAGTTGTTTTAAAACTATATAAAAAATTAAAACTACACTGATGAGTAATCTACAGATGTCAGAAATACATTTCTGCAAAAAAAAAAAACAACTATGTGCTGACATTTTTGCTAACAAATACTGCTGCTTTAAAGAAGGCTGCATCATATAATAACTAAAATCAACCTTTAGCAAAAAATACTTATTCAGCTCTATAATTTTGCTATCATGTAAATTTACATCTAAATGTGCCTTGCTCCATAAGGAGTATTGTATTAAAATGTTAGCAGATCTTGCAGAATTCCACAGAATTCCATTCAAAGCAAAATTTCAAAAATTCCAAGTGACATTTTTTTTTATTATTTTTGATTAATAATCCTTGGTTTACAAAATTGTGGAGGAGTAGTATTCAAGGTTTTACATAAGCTGAGACATGGAAAACCTGCACTGAGGCATTGCTTGGGGTGCACCAGTCAAACAAAGTAGAATCAGGGAGAAACAGGTTGTGCACTCTCCACTGCTATAGCATCCAGTAGAAACAAACAGTCTGGATTCAATAATGGCTTTTTATAAAAAAACAGTTCATTAAACTAGCAACATACAGACAAAAATTGGAGACCCCCAGCCTCTTTAGATCAATATTTCTCATGCGCACTGCATGCTTTTACAAGACACCCACTATTAATGATTACAAGCCTTAAAATTGTGGTCATAAACAGGCATTCCTCAAGATCTTAAATAGATAATGTTTAAAAACAGTGGGACCTGGAGGTTAATAGCCCAACTATAAATCAAATGAGCACCGATATCCAAAAAAGTTAGTGAACATATAACAAAATCACTTCATCACATCCATAATGAGATAAAATACATACTAAAAACTTCATATATATAAAAGCAGTCATTGATTTTAATATCTGCTTAAATCCAAATATTAATAAATACATGTTAAACAGACACCATCATCCCATTTATTTCAGTCTCCTTGTTTAAACCCAGTCAGTCCCTCATACCTGTGCAAAAAATCCAATATCTCTCTTGTTACATGAGGTCCCTGCACCCTTATTGGTACCCCCAGAGGTACACCGTAGACATCTAGTGTTTAGGCATATGTTATAGTAACATATAGGGCTAAGGGCATCTATCGTATATGAGTAGATGTTAGGATATGTATGCATATTATTGTTATACAGTTTGCTTGCTAATACACATGTATTCTTCTATGTATTTTCTGTTTATTTCTTACTCATAAGATGTTAGGACATCTGTGTCCTTATAATACAGTAGACTCCCGTTTATCCGACCGCTTTCGGAGACATCCAAAATGGTTGGATAATCGGGAGGTCGGATAAATGAGAAATTAGATCGAAATGCTATTAAATCAACTTTATTGGCAGAAATTAAAAAAATAAGCTACAACAAACTACAGCAGTGTTCACTACAGTACAGTACTTTAAACTATTTGAAGTAGTCTGTCACAGCCCTTTGTTTTCGGTTATCGAGTGACTTCCCCCATGCACATTGTTTCATCGCCCGTAGAAGCATAACTTGTACTGGATCTGAGTCAGGCTGGCTCTCCAAGTACAGGATGCACTGTGTAAAATGTTCTACAGCCTACAAGTTTTTCCCTGCAAAGGCGCAGTTGGCGAATCCCATGACGCCACTTAAAGCATGTCAGCCATCCCTCACTAGCTACGAAGGGGTCTGTGTTCCCCATCCTGGAGTGGAAAATTAGTGCTTTCTCCTTTAGAAGGGGTCCAGACAGTGGTGTACCCTTCTCACACTCCTGGCAGAACCAGAGATAAAGAGCGTTGTCACGCTGCTCGTCCTTACAGCAGCGCATGTTCTTGCGTTCCTCTGCCCCTGCTGCTGAGTCCATAGTCAAAGCAAAGTCTCTAAGTTTGTTTTTGGCAGCCTTTATATCACTGATAGTCAAGTTACCAATGCCATATTCATTGGCGAGAACGGCAGCTCTCTCGCCATTCTCCAGGCACTCAACAATTCTTATTTTTTGGGACACATTAAGGACAACTCGTTTCCATTTGGTAGACATCTCATTAGTGAATACAAACCTGACTAAACAGTTGCTAACTGGGGCTTAAGTAAGAGCAGCAGGTGCTATCAATGTGCAATCAAGTGTTAACTGGTACTAATACAGCAGCAGGTGCAATGCAGTGTTAATGACTAAATTAACACAGTGTGTGGGGGACAATCCGACTGTCCGTTAGATAAGGAGTTCGGATAAACGGAGGTCAGATAATCAAGAGTGTACTGTAATTATGATATATAAGTCAGCATTGCCACCTTTTGGTGATTTGTACTACTACACTGAGTTATGTAAGACTCTGTATAATGTACTCTTTTGTTTCACAAACTGATGACCACTACAAAATTGTATAATGTTATCTTGGACAGAGGAGCCACCTCTAATTTAGCCAATAGGGCTCATCTCTGTAACTAGAAATGCTTCTATCTTACAGTAACCATAGTAATTATCATAGGTATATAATGTGAGACACTGAGTCTTATACCTCGGAGACCCCAAGAGACACAAAGAGACCTCAAGGTATAGGGAATGCTTAGCACTGGCTCCCCGTTTGTATTGATAACAACTGCTTGGGGCAACTGTGAGTTATCCTTTTTGTAGAAATAAACAAGTTTATTACTCTTATGCAATGTGTCTGTGATTGCTTGCATTCCCAATATTGCCAAGAACCTGAGAGTGAGGTTTAGACCTCTTGACAATTGACGACCGCATGCAGGCAATATTTGGTGTCTGTAAGCTTTCACTTGTTGCTTAAAACTTTTCCCTTCCCGACGGGGACAGTAGGTGTGCATTTCTGCAACACCTCTCCTGTTTTCAGACCACTTTGTAGCCACTTGCAAAGTTTGGCTGTTTTTCTTGGGTGTGGTCGATGCTGACTCGACCCACTCCACAGCAGGTTTGATTTGCAAGACTACAAAGTATACAGTAGCCTGACTGTGTATAAAGCATGCCTGCTGTGGAGCGATACATAGCACGGCACCCTTTTCACAGTTTGATTTTTGGTTCCCTCCCACACAATGGCCACCATATCAAATATCTGTGCAGAACTGAGACTCAATGTCTCTAACTTTCTTGCCTCCAATGGAGGATGGGCTGACTTCGTTCGGGATGCAAGTCAATCTGAAAACCCTATACTGGGGATCTCAACCCAGTACTGCGAGACGAGACAAACATCCAATAAGCGCCATGCCAAAGGGCTGTTGGTCGTGACTCTCTATGCTGCTCTGGAAGCCTCCAAAGTGAGGTTTTGAACCCTTGATCTGCAGATTTCATCTCTTAAACAAGAGATGGGTCTGCAGGAAATGGAATGTGTTAGACTGCAGCAGAATTGGAGTTTGAACTTCAAACACTGCGAAATGAAAAGGATTCACTTTTGCATCATTCAGCACAGGCTGGAGAACAAGAAATTTGTATGTTGAAGCAAGAGTGTGAAAGTTTGAGACAGGATAAGGGTCAGGCTTTATACAGGAATGATTTGTTAAGTACAGCGAATGCACAATTGAGTGAGGAAATGGGAGAGCTACAGGACAAGATAAACGAGGTACGTAATGACTTAGAAGTGGCTACTAGGGACAATTGTGAATTGAGCACCGCGTATAGAGTGTTGCAAAAACAAATGCAAGATGAGGTTGATATAGATATTGCAAATGTGAGTCATGCTGAATGTGAATCCAAGATGGTGAAACTACGCCATCAGCGGGAGGTTCTGGCCGGACATGTTAAGGTGATGGGAGGTGTAGCTCCCACCTTACATACGTCATCAGAAAGGGAAGTCTTGGATGACACAATTTCACAATACAACACCCAGTCATGCCCCTACTATAGCCCAGAAACCCCACCCAGCCATCCACAACATGGTGGGCCCACACTCCACCCACACCATGTCATACATCGTCGACATCGTGACACCCATCATGGAAGACGCCAATATGGCAGCCCCCATGATGGAGGGGAACAGGCCCAAGCCTGGTCCTGACGGCTCCACCGATAGCCGTTATTAATGTGGAAGACAGGCAAGAGATAGAAACGATGATTGAGAATGCAATAGGTAATGTACCTATTCCTGAGAGAAGTAAAGGGCAATTGCAACCCAAATTAGGCAGCTTCTTCAAAAGGCTGGTACTCAGGGTGGCATTGTTCATACTGCAGCTGAGGCCACAGCTTGGGCTGCCCTAGACAGTGCCCAAGACAATCTACCTCTACTTGATTGGCCCAATAATCCCCTATGAATGGCCTACTCTGTTCAGCAGATAGCTGACAGTATTGGTCAGATGAACCCGTCTGACAACCTCAGCTGCCACTTAGAGAAGGTGCGTGCCAATGGCGAGATGCTTAGTCTCACTGCAGAATATCAGGTCCAAATCCTACACCAAACTATCAAGCCTGGCTTGTGGACCAAACTCCCTGATGCCAGCCACCAGGACGGTAACGGTACCTTTGACGAGGTAGCTGGTGAACTCATTTCTGCACACAGCTCAGGTGTAGTAGGAGTGATGCTTGCATACCCTGTAAAACAAAATGCAAAGGAAAGTCCAGTGACTAACCACCAGAGACTCTGGATGGCCTACCGAGCAGGAAAGCACCTTGTACAAGAAGCTGCATATGTAGATCTTATTGAGTATAAGACCCTGTTCCTTAGGAACATGATTCCTGCAGTAAGAGAAGAGGTAGAGCCAACCACTTATCCCAACACAAACAGGTTTGCCGATATCCTTTGGAAAACTGAGAGAGTCTATCAACTCTATATCCGTGATCTGGGCTCCGGTTCCAAGAAAGTAGCCACCGTGGAGCCTACTCAAGAGGCTGCAATGCACTACGCGGTGGAAGGGCAGGCCCACCATAAGCAGGCCCTCCCCGCAGACAACCAAAACCCATAGCAGGCCCAACAACAACAACAACCACAACAGCAACAGCAGCAATGGGGTGGGAACCAGAACTATCATAAGAATAAGAAGCATAAGAATAAGGGCAAACAACTATAATAAAGAACAGGCCCTTCGTATAGGAAGATAGCTGAAGAGAATTGTAAATTTAGAGAGCTCCTGAGGAAGTGTGTTCTGTGGCAGATGTTTTTCCTGCCCAGTCCCTTGCAGCTGTACAACCGGTGAACCAAACCCCAATGGGCCATGGTGATACTGGAAGTACAGGCCCTCAGGCCCATACAGGCCTGAACCCAGAAGCTCTTCCCTATATAGCATCAGTGCAGCATGGTGAAGTAGTTCAAAGGAGCCAGGCCCAACCTCTCCATGCACCCTCAAACACAGATTGACAATTACAGGCCCCATTCTGGATTGTAAACAAGCTGGTCTTAGATACAAATGGAAGGCCCTGCACTGAGGCCGAGGTTGGGGGCTGCCTACTCACAGTGCTATTGGATACAGACGCGGCTGTGTCTGTATTACGTGATGACCACCCAGACACATCTCCTTGGTCCACCGGATGGAGGATCAACATGTCAGGAGTAGATGGTACTAGATTACCTGCATACAGGTCTCTACCTCTACCGGTAGAGTTAGGCCACTTAAAGGCCTCACACACCTTCCAACTGATGGTCTTGCATGATCACCCTAGTATCATAGGAATTTATTTCCTTGCACCACAACACAGCTGTGTGGTGGATCTAGCTAACATGCTACTGATACAAATTCAGGGTCAATATCATACTATCTTGATCCCTGACGCATGTGTTGTAGCAATGATATCTGCTAACAACAAGGAGTATGACGTCATAGATTTGTTCAAGAACCATGAGCTCTTTCCAAAGCTCCTTCCCAGTCTACAAAGACATTTGGAAGCATTTGCTATCAACAAACATGATTGCATCAGAATGCACACTGTCATCGAAGTGCCAGGCCCAGCACATGAGAGGCAAAGACAATATCCTTTTCCATCTGCCTTCTCTCAGAGAAACAATAAAATCACTCTTCAATCAAGGGGTAATCAGAACATGCATTTCTACTGCCAACTCCCCAGTCTGGCCTGTGAAGAAACCTACAGGTGCCTGGAGACTTACTATTGACTACAGGAAGCTGAACCAGGTCACCCCTGGTTGTGCTCCAACTGTAGCCTCTGCACATGATGTGCTATGACTTTTGACCCCTGACCTGAAATGGCTCAGTGCCCTGGATATCTCCAATGGTTTTTGATCACTGCCATTGGCCCCCAAGAGTCAATATAAGTTCACCTTCACCTTTGAAGGTAGACAGTACACATGGACCTGTTTACCACAGGGATTCCATAACAGCCTGTCCCTGTTCCATCTGCATATGATGGACACCCTTGAGGGTTTCTCTACTCCCCAGTGTCTCTTGCAGTATGTGGATGACCTGTTTCTGGCAACCGCCAAACAGGAACAACACTTGGATCTCTTGGATGAACTATTGATTCTCATCCAGAGAGCAGGCCTCAAATGCAACCCAGCAAAAGCACAGCTATGTCAGAAATAGGTACTCTTGCTGGGTCTAAAGATAACTGACCAAGGCCGAAGCCCTACCTGGAAGAAAATACAAGGATTGCAAGACTTGCCATTGCCTACCAGCGTGTCAACTCTTAGAAGGTTTCTAGGTATGGTAAACTATTCTAGAGATTTTATTTGTGATTTTGCTCAGAAGGCTGCTCCTTTGTACGAGTTACTAAAAAAGAACATTCCTTGGATTTGGGGCCCTATACATACCCAAGCTGTGAGGTCACTGAAGCAGGCCTTGGCCTCCTCCCCAGCTCTGGTTAACCCCAATCCAGCACCACTGTTCCATCTGGAATATACCACCTCTGACATTGCCATGTCAGCAGTGCTGGCCCAGAAGGTTCATGGTACTCTGAGACCCATTGCATATGCATCACAGCTCTTGACCCCAGTAGAACAGAACTACAGCCTTTGTGAAAGGAACCTTCTGACCACCTACTGGGCTGTCAAACACTTTCTGTATATCATTGGGTACTCTTCACTGATTATTAACACCAACCAGGCCCCAACTACCTTTCTGCTATCAGACAGAGGGAAGGATGGTTCAGTCTCTAACACTAGACTGACACACTGGTCACTTCTTCTCCAGGATAGAGGCATACAGGTGCACCCAACTAAAATTCCATCTATGCTGGCTCATGGACTCCTTTTCCAAGGAGAAGCCCATGACTGTACACTGCAGTCACCTGATCTTCCAGATCCAGGTCCTTTTCTCCTGCCATGCCACAAATACTTGACCACACCTCTTTGTGTCGAATTTTCACTGAAGGTTCAGCATCCTACTATCAGGGAGAACAAATTGCAGGGATGGGCATTCTGGTGATTTACCCCTATGGTAACACTGTCAAAATTTCTAAACATTGCAGTGTGGCATCCTCACAGTATGCAGAGATGGCAGCGGTGGCCTGTGCTCTCGAGTTCATCCAGCATGGGACCGAGGATAATTTTTTACAGACTCTAACTGGGTTTGTAGTTCTCTTACAGAATTCCTTCCTTTCTGGCAGAAGAACTCCTTCCTCTCTTCTGACGGCAGTCCAGTGAAGTACAAAGAACTGGTAATATACATACATTCACTGGCACAAAGATTTGCACACAAACTCTATGTACACAAAGTCAAGGCTCATTCACTAAATGACCCCTACCATGCTTTCAATGATACAGCAGACACTCTTGCCAAGGAAGGGGCCTGGGGGGGAACACATGGATAATGGATCATCCAGAGGCCAATGCGGCTGTACACATTGTAGATATCAGAAAGAAACCTGAACCCTTTTCCCCCTTGGACCTCTCAGCAGCCAAACACATTGATACTGAGCTCAAGGAAGTGTTCAGATTCCTTGACAAAGGTACTGAAGAAAAACTCCCCACACATAACCCCTACCGAAGGCATGAAGGTAAGTTGCACTTCTCACCAGATGACAAGCTCATCTGGTATCAACCAGATGATTCCACCACCAAGTTATGGGTAGTCTCCAGGCACCTTAGGTCCAAATTCTTGCACCAAGTACATGATACGCCCACTGGTGGACACCAGGGAGTGGAAAACACCCTCCAAAGGCTTAAGACCACCGCCTGGTGGCCTGGTGTCACCAAAGATGTCAAACAGTACATAGATAACTGCCTGATTTGAGCATAAAACAATTCCATTCCCACCAAACAAAATGCCAAACTCCTACCACAAAGACATTCTGGCCCGTGGTATGCCATACAAATTGATTTTATTGGTCCTCTGACCAATACCAGCAGAAACAATAAGTATGCTCTTGTAGTAACTGATTTCTTCTCTAAGTGGGTCAAAGCTTTCCCCACTAAGACATGCACTGCCAAAATCCTGGTTGAACAAATTTTCTTCAGGTGGGGCCTACCTCTTTAGGTAGACTCAGACAAGGGAACCAGTTTAACAGGTGAGTTGATGAAAGAACCCCTTGAAATCCTTGGAGTTCAGAAGTTCCACATACTGTACCACCCTCAATCTTCAGGCCAAGTAGAAAGAGTCAACCAATGTATTAAGCAAATGCTTTTCAAATTCATTGAGGACAATCTCAAGACCTGGGATTCCCTATTGCCACTACTCCTTATGGCAATTAGGGGTACACCCTCAGCCACCACCCAGCTGACACCCTTCGAGGTGATAACTGGAAGACAGATGAGATTACCAGACACCTGTTGTTTGATCTGCACATCCCCACTGCAGACTGTGTGTCTGTAGACCTATATGTGGACAAACTCAGAAAAGACCTCATATACATACACTTGTATGCTGCCAATTGCATGAGCAAGGCCCAGCAACAGTCCAAAATGCAGTTTGACAAGCATGCACAAGAAGTGGATTGGCAGGTTGGAGGTCAGGTAATGATCCTCCGATTTGCACATCCTACACACTCCTTCTCCAATAAGTGGGAAGACCCTTACCCCATTGTCAACATGCTCAGTCCAGCAGTCTATCAAGTTAGACTTCTGCAAAACAATAAACTGACTGACAAATGGTTACATGCAAACCAACTAAAACTGTATAAAGGAGCTTAATTACTTTTCCTTAACCCACTGAGCGGAATAATAAAACCTACTAATGTTTGATTTTGATTTTCAGATACATTGACAAGATGGCTATCTTGTTTTATTATCTCCTCATCTCAGGAGTTATCCCCTGCATCCAAGGCACAGTACCGAACCTCCTACCTCACATTGACCATCCTGCAACTGCTCCAGAGGGAGTATCCATCAAAATACCATATAGTTTGATTACTGTTCAGGAAGGTTCCGATGCTTACCTCACTGCCTAAGTTGTGGCTCCTGACAAATCTACCCTACAAATTGAGTGCCAAACCACATCGTAAGGAAAAATTCTCCCTGTGGCCAAACTCTCTAAAGGAATTTTCCAGGGTTGGCCCAATGCTAAATTATCCCCAAATGGTTCTCTGCCCTTGTTGCAAACTGCTCTTAGACATTCTGGTTTCTACAATATTACTGCCTTAATTGATCCCTCATATTGTAATTCTTTGTCTAAGGATTCAGTTTGAAAATTTTGTGCAGTACACAACATGGCCTCTGCTGCCATGTGTCTTTCTGTGTTACCACCCACTGACAAACCGCTTCTGGAATGTCCAAAGCATACTCTTGGTCCATGCAGTGGTCTCACAGCCACTGCTTTACTTGGTTCATTGATTAACAATTTGCAATTTATGCATATACCTGTATTATTTAATCTTACTTACTGGAATATGAAAGATTTGGTATGTGTCATAATACTAACACTTTAGCATTTTATAGTACGTTATTGCTTGATAGTTTAGCTGCATTTCAGATTCATACTCTAGACTCTATTGCCGAGATATATACTACTGAACATAGAGGCAACTTCAGGAAAAAAAACAATCCTGACGATCAAAGTCATAAACATAATACACGTGAAACTGACAGTTCTGATGTCACTGGTGCAACAGGCACTGTCACAGGTCTCTTTGGTACAGCTATGTCTATCTGGAATAAAGCAAACATTGCAGCTATCAAATCTCATTCAGCTAAATTTCAGACTGGTTTGGTGAATAATATACTACCCCCATTATTGCATGGTGTGGATGGCCTTAGTCAGGAAGAAAGATATACTGTATACAACATGCACGACATTGCTAAGGCATTTGCTGACTCTAAAGAAAAGATTATCGCACTTATTGCACAAAATAACAAAGAAGCAGATAAACAATACATTGCTATAGAAATCCTATGTTCTGCATATGGCTCATACATTATCGCTACCATCAACAATCTCTTCCGTGATCTTGAATCTGGAAGAATCCCTGACATAATACATGACAGATGTATTTCCAAACGGTATTGTCCACGATGTAAAATCCCTGGCTGAATTGCTATCTGTATGCAACAATCTCTAATTATTCCTCTTTTTACAGCTAGAAACCTGGGTATAGTGACCAGACACCCTAATACTGGTCCCTGTTTTACTTCTAAGAAATGTTCTATTAGAGATACAATATTTGTTTCTTTTACTGTCTCTTTACCACGCTTTGATCCCACTACAGCTTTGTTCGACGAGCTTGCTGCTGTACACTCGATCGGGCACCTCGACGAAGACATCTACAGGGAACACCTGGACTTACCTCCTCTTCTGGTTTTCCATCCCTTCCTGGATGCCTGGGTCACTCCACACACAGACTGCTGTGCAAAGAAACAGTATATTTACTTGTGTCGATGTGATGTATTTGATTTTATTAAACCTGTATGTGGTTATTCTCCAGATAGTATAAACTGGACTTTTTCCATGAACGATGGCATCAGCAGTAATGACACAGACTTTTCTGACTCAACATTGGCTCCAGATAAACTTTATCAATCTTATCGTGAGGAGGTTCATCGACCTGTCAACACGGATTTCCATGACGACCTACACCTGCCCAGTTCAGCTGCAAAAGTGGCACCTTCCTACTGTTAAAATGCAATATAACTCTGACAGCGAGAATTGTGTAGTTACTAACTACAAATTGTACACCTAAGGAAGTGAAACATGTGTTATTGAATTCCTTAATTTCTGTTTTGTCCCCCATCAGAGGTCTGTCATTGGAAATAATGTTATTACCCCCCGTCCCTCTTATGGATGTGGACATCATTGATGGTAACCCCGATTATCTGCTCACACTTTCTGAATACTTACCATATTTTAATGTACACATAGATCCACTTACACTTACATTAAAATCACTTTTAGACAGAAAAGACACCCACCTCATCCACATCAGCAACAATATGACCAAAGCTAATGAAGCTATTCTTTCTTTGATTAATGATGGTGATATGAATGATACATAGACTAACACTTGGTTAGAGATTACATTTAAAGGTTTTGTTATTATTCAAGCATTTTTAATATTTTTCTTGATTATTATGCTATGCTGCCCTACAGCACACATTGCACCAACATCATGAACAGCTGGAATTCCTTTACAAAGCTCGCACATCAGGTTTGTAAATGGCCCCTGCTCCCTGACCTTTCCCTAGATTTGCCTGTGTTGCCCCTGGAGGCAACAAGGGGGGGAATGTTACACGAGATCCCTGCACCCTTATCAGTACCCCCAGATGTACACCGTAGACAGCTAGTTCTTAGGCATATTTTATACTAACATATAGGGCTAAGGGCATCTATCATATAAGAGTAGATGTTAGGATATGTATGCATATTATTGTTATATACTTTGCTTGCAAATACATATACATTCTTCTATGTATTTTCTGTGTATTTTTTTACTCATAAGATGTTAGGACATCTGTGTCCTTATAATAATTATGATATATAAGTCGGCATTGCCACCTTTTGGTGATTTGTACTACTACACTGAGTTATGTAAGACTCTGTATAATGTACGCTTTTGTTTCACAAACGGATGACCACTACAAAAGTGTATAATGTTATCTTGGACTGTGGAACCACCTCTAATTTAGCCAATAGGGCTCATCTCTATAACTAGAAATGTTTCTGTCTTACAGTAACCATAGTAATTATCATAGGTATGTAATGTGAGACACTGAGTCTTATACCTCGGAGGCCCCAAGAGACACAAAGAAACCTCGATGTATAGGAAATGCTTAGCAGTGGCTCCCGGTTCATATTGGTAAGAACTGCTTAGGGCAACTGTGATTTATCCTTTTGGTAGTAGTAAACATGTTTATTACTCTTATGCAATGTGACTCTGATTGCTTGCATTCCCAATATTGCGAAGAACCTGAGAGTGAGGTTAAGACCTCCTGACACTCTCATCTCAACAATTTTCCTGGGCAGTCTTGTAATAGTTTTTTAGACAATAAACTTGAGATGATATTCTCCTCTTTGTTATGCATGTGCCAAAGTAACACAGTCACAATAGCCAACTTCCAATTTAACCAACTGGATTATCTGCAGTCAAAACAGGGCCAAGTCTGTGGTGATATCATTGCCTGTCAGAAGTGTAAAACACATGGCCCTAGAGCTTAATTACAGGCTAATTTACATATGTGTAACTCTGGACAGCTAAAACGCACAGGTAAGCACAATAGCTCACTCAAAGTAGCTTTCTATGGACTTTCAGACATTAAGAAATCCTTAAGATGAGAGTTACGCTTAAAGTAATGCAACTGTGTGTTTGAAAGCTTCCAGTGTATATATTCTTTGGGTTACTACTAAAGGTCTGGTATAGTACAATTTGGAATTTGTTATTTACAAAGTGACTGCTTCATATATGTGTGTTGATTCACAAATGTTTGCTGATCATTTGAACACAACGCATTCAGTCATTTCTACTAACTAAGAAATTTCTCTCATCTCTTTTATTTCCTGTAAGAGTCTTTTTTAAAGGTTCATGACAATTTTTTTTTAAAGCTGCATTTTTGGACTCTTGTTTTTCAGTACTGTCTCTTTCAATTAGTTTAGCTGTATTAAGCTGGGGAGGGGGGGTCATTGTTACATGGGTTGGGTTGCAGGCAGTTTGCTTTTACTTTGGTTTTGCAGGTATGTAACACAGTGCACAAAATCACTTTAGCAAATGACAGTGTAAATTAAGATGCCAGTCATCTATTATTCATAGAAGTGCCATCACTGCATTGAATAACAGAGTGTGAATTGAGCTGTTAAGCATCTATCATGCACAGAAGTGGCATCAGTTTAGCCTAAACAAGCAAGTAGCAGTGTGAATTGAATTGTCAGTTATTTTCAGTAGTAGCGCTGAATAAGTCAAGATATTTTTTTTAAGGATTTTTTGAAAATTCCTATTGAGAATTGTAAAACTGTTTGTTAGGGATTTTTTGTTTGGTAGCATATTTGCAGATGTAATAACATCAAGGTAGAAACCAAGGGGGGATCGTGGCTTGGATCTGAAGAGGATGGCTGCTTGAACCGCTCACTCTGCCCCAGCCCAGCGAGTAATTGAGATTTAAACGCAATCATGCTGGACTGAAGGCTTTTTTTTTTTGTGCAACTTTAACCTTCCCTATCCCTGTCTCCATTTCGGGAAGTTCTTCGGGGTTAGGCCCACCTTAGCTACGCTCGCTGTACCGCGCGGATATCGGCTGTGTTCATTTCATTAGGCCATAATAGGTCTGAGTGCAGTCTCTAAGGCACGTAACTGTATCATTATTGAGTTAAGCAGCAGTTCTTCTCCTCCCTCACTTCTTCTGCTCAAAACTCTAAATCGGGTGCTGATTGTGAACAGGCATGCGATACCCGAACAGCTTCCGACAGCAGCTTTCTTTTTTATGATCCTCTAGCTATACATCAGTGAGTATTCCATGGAGATGGATCCGCTCAGCAGTGATAAAGAGGGAGCCATTGCCCAAGTGCCCCCTGGTCCTCCTGAACAAGCACACATGGGGGATGCTCTTGGGCACATTATCAAGCTGCTTGAAACTCTGTTGTCCAGGGTAGATACGATAAGTGCATCCCTGGCAGGCAACGTCTCCAATGTCCGGAGGCTTGAGGGCCAACACAATGTGCTAGAGCAGTGAACAGAAGAGCTGGAGGATCAACATTTAAATGTGCTGCATAAACTTAAGGAACATGAGGATAAACTGGCCCGACTATGGCATAGAGCAGAGGAACAAGAAAACCATAGCAGGGGCAATAATATTTGGATCATCGGAGTGCCAGAGGGAATGGAGGGCCCAAATATTGAAAAGTTCTTAAATGAATGGATCCCTCAGCTATTAGGGGAACACTGGAAGGAGCTAGTGGGAGTTGAGTGAGCACATTGAATCTCTGGCAACCCAAATAACTCGAAAGGCCCTCGGACTATAATTGCAAGTTTGCTATGAATCTTAGTCAAAGAACAGCTACCGAGGGCTACAAGGGACTTGGGAGAGGTAACATGGAGAGGAAACATTATATCTTTCTACAGGAATTTTTCACAGGAGGTTGCGGCTAAAAGTAAAGCATATAACCCTCTGAAGAAGATCTTAAATGGGAACTCAATACAGTATTGCTTCAAGGGCCTATCTGCACTGCAGATATCTAAAAATGACCAACCCTTTATTGCAGAATCTCCTCGAGATGCTGAGGCCTGGATTCAGAGCCATTGGCCAAATCTGCTGCCAGGAGCTATATCTCCCAGATGCCTCTGGGAGCCAAGGGGCTGAACAGAGCAAGGAACCAGTAAAAAAGGTAATGCTGTCCCAGGGGACAACAATCGCAGCTGGACTGGCCCACCTCATAAAGTCTCCCCCACATATAGACAGCTCTGAGCTCCATCCATTGGGGCCAGGCACTCATCGGCTCATACAAACCAAAATGTATCTGGTACCAGTCAACAGTCCAAGCCGATACACCCAATGGATCAGCCCTCCCAGCAAGGCAGCGGCAACGCTCAAGAAGCCCTCATGCTACAGGGTTGGAAAAAGCCTCCATGTCTCCACCTGCAAAGCTCCTTAAGGCTGACCTGATGGCAACAGATCAAGGACTACAGCTAGCCGGTGCTGAAGACCCACCTGTGGATCCATCAGAGGACCCAGCCCTCCTTGACTGGGCTACGGTGATGGAAGATAGTGAAAGCGAAGTTGCTGCAAGTGCTGGCCTATTGAAACCTGGACTAAGAACTTTTGCAGAAGCCTTAGCTATGCCTTGTAATCCTGACAAGATGGAATCACTACGTGAAAATGGGGAAGCCCGGAAGGAACAGGATAAATAAGCTGTTTTTCTTATACATACTCCATTGTTGGTATTCTGTTTAACCTGGCCCCCCTCTTCTCTAGACCGATGGGTTGGGCAAGTGGATTTACCCAGCCCCCCCCCTCTCGTTCTACCCTTGATAGGAGTAGCACCTGTGAATTCCTGTCATAAATTACTTCTCTGCCTACATTTCTAGGGAACTGCAAGCCACTAGTCTCTCTCCCAGACAGTCGGGAGCACAGTTGGGACTTGCCTGGCACCCACCTCCTGTACCTTGTGTTCCTCTCTCCCGTCTCCCCTCACTACAAGGTCAGGTTTGGCCTGTATCTATCCACCTGTAGAGTGCTACAATTATGCAGTTATAGCCCATGGAATGGGCATCTAGTTCTAGATCAGTAGTTCTTAGAGTTGGTCACAGTGAGCCTCCCCAAATCCATGGAAAATATTTTGAGCCTCCCCCAAAAACTGAATAATCTTGGGCCTCCCCAAAGGAAAATAACATACTGTACTTTATGCAGTACACCATGAATTTAAACCCCTTTGAGTACTTGGGTCACATTCATCTCTTTGTCTTATACTGACGTGGGACCTTTGTGAAAGAGCCCCTGTTCTCAAAGGTGTTATCTGAATAACAAATGAAATAAACAAATATTATTGTTCAGCTTATTGTAAGACTCCCCCCCCCCCACAGGCCAGCCTACTTGGTCCGCTATTTTCATTCTTGAACCATTGTTACCCCTTGTTGCCTTACCTTCATAGGTCAGACTACTTTCTGTGTTTCCTCTCTATATGAAATAACCTTCCTATATACTTTGCCTCTCCCCCTCCTTCCCTGCTCCTAAGCAACTTCTCTAGGATTACTTTGTTCCTTCTGCTATTGCTCTTAGCACTTCTATGCTGCTCAACCCTTGTATTTGGGCTGTTCTGCCATCAGTCTACAAATTGATCAGTTACCACCACTCATTATTGTTCATATTGGTTTGCACTATTGTTCTTTATGTATTTCCTGATTGTTTTGCAGTTACCTTTTGAAATGTAATCACTCTCTACCTTTCCCTGGGTACACCTGAAATGTGCATTGGCTCATTCACCTTCCCTTGTCACCTATTAGTAAATAAACATAAAATTCACCTACTGTTATCCTCTTTCAGTTTGCTTCGTCTCTTCACACAAAATATTACTTTCAAAATTTATAGTACTTTCTCAGACCTGCTTGAGCCTCCCCGGAACAGGTTCCCCAGGGAGGCTGGCCTCACCATTTGATAACCCCTGTTCTAGATGTTGCCCAAGACTTACAGTGAACCAGGCGCCTATATGCTGCAGGTTGAGTTCCTCCATTTAAAGGGTGCCCTGCTCTGTACGTTCCTTTTTTTTTTTTTTTCTTTATTGGCAACCCCCGAAACAATCTTCCCAACATCCTGATACGCTACTGCTCTTCCCTGCCACTGGTGGCTGGGTATGTCCTGAGTGGTTTGACTGGTATTACCCCCCCCCCTTTTTTTCCCCCAGGCAGGCAATCCCAGCCTGCTCACTGCTGGCTGGCTGTGCCCCCCCATGGCTTGGGGAGGGCGCGGTCGCTGGCTTATCGCCACTCTTTTGGGGTAGCTCTCATGTCCAGGTACATGGAGTTGAGCTGGGACAGATCACATTCATTTGGTGTGACCTCTCCCTCTCACTCTATTCCTTTTGGTGTCTGAAGCAGTGTGGCTTAAGGGCTATTTAGCCCTTCTCACACGCACAACCCAGCACCAGTAACTGAGTTGCTGTTGTTGTTGATTAGAAATTTGAACTCTGCTTGTTATTACTTATCTATATATTGTTAAATTTATAGTACCTACAGTTATATAACCTGTGTGCTTTCTTTGGTCTATTCAGACTTTTTCTCAGTTAAAGACAGGATCACTAGACAACGTCATCTCTTTTCTTCCTACTCAACATTTACCCTTTGAGGCTATCTTCTGCTCATATCCCGGCACAGGCTCCTAGCTGGGGACCTTTTCTCCCTCCTCCTTTTCTGCCTCTTCTGCTACTGCTGGTTGGGTGAGTACCTCATTCTCTACTACGTGCCCATTGGTGGGTTGCAATAGTTTTGGCTCCTGCTGCGCCACGCGGCTGGGAATGTGTCTCCTGGAATGTGCAGGGGCTGAATCACCCGGCAAAATGCACCAAAGTTTTGCAGTTTTTGAATTCCACGGGTACAGATATAGCCCTACTCCAGGAGATGCATCTTAACAGTCACATGGCGCAATGGTTAAAAAAGCTTTGGGTAGGGACTGTACTGACTAGTTGTGCCTCCATGAAATCCAGAGGTGTGGCCATACTGCTGAGAAAATCCGGATCTTGGACAGTTGAGGCCCAACATCAGGATTCACAAGGGAGGTGGATAGTGGCTAAACTATTGTATGCTGGAGGCAAGGTCATAATAGCCAATGTCTATGGTTATAACAATGATGTAGGGGGACGTATATTCGGAACTGAGTCAGGCCTTCACTGACCTCTCCGCTGCTGAGAGTGACATCCCAATTCTTCTAGGAGGAGACCATAACCTGGTGCAAGACATCTTCCTGGATAAATCCATCCCCACACCCCAATCCCATCCAAAATTCCTAGATACTTTAAATACTTTAATGTTAGAATGGGGGTTAGGTGACCCATGGAGGCTCACCCATTCAGAAGGATGGGACTATACCTTCTTCTCCAGTGTTCATAGGACACATAGCAGGCTTGACTTCTGGCTAGCTAACTCTGCGGCTATGCCTGGGGTGGGCTCCCCTACTATTGGTAGCATACTTGTATCAGAACATGCCCCGCTAACAACTACATTCCTTCCTCCGGGGAAAAGTTCAGCCTTTACAAGGTGGAGATGCAATCCGTTACTGTTGCAGGGCGTAACATTCCGAGACTATCTGAAGAAGGAGGCCCACTCACATTTCTCTATTAATATCCCCGGGGAAACTTGTGAGACCACAGTTTGGGAAGCTTTTAAGGCCATTCTTTGAGGGTGAATTATCTCTTTCTCAGCAGCCAAAAACAAAGAAAGGGCAAGATAAATAAGAGAAATGCAGGATGAGCTTACCCACTTGGAAAAACGGTTTAAGCTGTCTACCTCTAAACCACTTAACTCCTCTCTTTTGGCTGACATCACAGGCTTAAAATATAAAATTAACATATTGTTAAACAGAAAAGCAGAGTGGCAACTAACTAGGGCTAAACATAAATCATGGGAGGGAGGAGATAAGGGGGGGAAACTGTTAGCATATTCTCTGCGGAAACAACAAGCCTCCTCCAGAATTCTCGCTCTCAAAAATAAACTGGGTAAGGTTGCAATGGCGCCTAAGACTATTAATGAGGTTATGAAAAAGTACTGCCAAGAACTCTATCAGTCTCAGAACCTCTTCTCAGAGGATGAGCTGGCCCAGCGGTTGCAGCTTTTTTCCCAAGGGTGCAACTTCCTCGACTCTCAGAGGAGCAAGCCCATTCCCTGGATACTCCAATTAGTCAAGATGAACTCCATTTAGCCCTATGTCGAATGTCTAAAGATAAAGCCCCAGGACCTGACGGAATGTCAGTTGAGCTATACCAGCTGTTGCAAGACAAGATCACCATTCCTCCCTTGGGTGCTCTTCAGGAGGCACAGAGTAATGGCATATTCCCCCCCACCATGCGTGAAGCCCTTATCACACTAATCCCTAAAAAGTCCTCGGACAGTTTGATGTGTTCAAACTACAGGCCCATACCACTTCTCCCGGTAGACACCAAGTTACTGGCCAAAGTTTTGGGATCTAGATTGTCCCCAATTCTTTCGAATCTGGTTCACCCCTCGCAAACAGGGTTTTCAAAGGGGAAATCGAGTGCTGATAATCTACGTCTCGTACTAAAACTTAAATGGTTGGCACTAAAATCTGAAACAACAATGGCTGCCCTGGCAATTGATTTTTCCAAGGCATTTGACTCCCTGGAATGGGCCTACCTCCACCAGGTTCTCCAACTGTATAGTTTTGGACCCTCCTTTTGCTCCTGGGTATCCACTTTGTATAATTCACCCATGGCCAAGATTCTTCCCCACAGAGATATTTCTCTCCCTTTTGCCTTGCACAGGGGCACCAGGCAGGGTTGTCTCCTTTCCCCCTCCTCTTTCTTATAGCTTTAGACCCACTGGTCAGAAAGCTCACCCATACCCCAAGTATTACTGTGATCCCAGTGGAAAAATCATCTTACTTAGTTAACGCCTATGCAGATGATATGCTGCTCACCCTCTCCAATCCTCAGTCCTCCCTCCCCACTATTTTGTCAATCCTGCAAGAATTTGCCTCATTGTCAGGGCTAACAGTAAATCAAAAGAAAACAATGCTTTCTCCCCTGAATAGACAATGTAATAGACACTGCCTCACAGGAACCAATATTGCCTGGGCTCCGCAAGGTTTCCAATATCTGGGTGTCTTTATTACGATGGCCTGGAAAGATTTGGAAACTGCTAATTTATCCCCTCTTTTGGCATCTCTTGCAGCCTAAGTGCAGCGATGGAGAAAGCTGCGCCTAATCTTGAAAGGAAAGGTAGAAGCTGTGAGAATGTTTATCTTTTCCAGGGTCTCATACATGCTCAATAACCTTCCTGTCCCTCTATCTCAAAAGATATTTCAGGCCCTAGATAGGTTAGTTGTATTGTTTTTATGGGAGGGTAGAGCCCCTAGATGGGGGTGTATGAAGCTCCGTGACCATTGGACTAGAGGGGGCTTTGGCTTCCCCTAGTTTATGGGCTATCAGTTAGCTTTTTGAATGGCCCAAGCAGTAGCCTGGTTTGCCCCTCATTCCACCCTTCCCTCCCTTCCCAGTGGGTTGAGTTAGAAACCTCCCTGTTGAAGGACATCCCTCTCTTCTCCTTGCTATCCAGAAAGAAACCCTCTGGACCTCATCTAACCCCACTCATGATAGAAACTTTTAGTTCCTGGTATCGGGCGATGGCACTAGCTGGTGTCCCTAGCACAAATTATCTCCCGCCCTTAAGCTATGTGCCGATCTGGCATAACCCACTTATCAAGGTAGACTACAGATTGCTTAATTGGTCCACATGGGCCGCCAGGCATATTAGGGTGGTGGGTGATCTTCTCCTCCCTAATACCCTGACACTAATGTCGTTTGAACAGATCAGGGAAAAATATGGACTGCCCTCACAAGACTTTTGGAAATTTCTTCAGCTAAGGAGTGCCCTAACCCCTCTCCTTAAATCTTGGCCAACCCAGAATGTTTGGAGTTGCCTGGAGAAACTCCAACACCCCAATAAGCATAGGGGCCTGATAGGCACCCTCTATAAAACCCTTAGTGATGCCCAGCCAGATGTCACTGCTTCCTGTAAATCTGCATGGGAACGTGACCTTCCCCAACCCTTGTCCCACCAGCAGTGGTCAGAGTGCCTCAGATTGGCCTATGAGGACTCAAAGAGTCAGTTAATTCAACTTAAAATTCTCCTCAGATGGTATAGAACCCCTACAGTTCTTTATAATGTTGAGATAATGCCACAAGATAATTACTGGAGATGTCAATCCTCTCCTGCCCACCTTTTTCACATCCTATGGACCTGCCCAACCATTCGCACTTTCTGGGCCCAAGTTTTGAATGACTGCTGTGCCATAATAGGCATGCCAATATCCCTTCAACACTATCTCCTTGTGTTGGGGAACACCTCCATACTGAACCCCTTCCCCTCACTCAGTAAGGTGTGGGTTCTTCTAGCAATTATGGAAGCAAAAAGAGCTATTCTGGTGAAGTAGCGACAGGCCACCCCCCTCACTTCTGCAATGGCGGGCAGCTATGGCCAGACTGGCCATTTTTGAGTGGCTTACTGCGGTAGCCAAAGGTAAGCTTGCTGACTATTACCTGAAAGGGATGCCTATCTGCATTCTCACATTTGTAGGGTAGCTCATCCACCACTACAGAACCTCCCCCCTCTCCTTTTGCTGGCCTGATTTGAGTCGGAAATAGTAGAGATGATGTCCTCTCCCTCGTAGCCTTTGTCTTGCTCTCCACCACCTTAGTCTACGTTTCATACTTCCTTTACTTTGTCTTCTCTGTCCCTATGGTAATCTATATACCAGTACAATAGGCTGTCTGGCAAACATTATCTAAAGAACCTGATTGATCCTTCTTAATACAGAGTTGAGCCAGCTGGCTCTTCTGAGTTTTCTTAGATTTATTGGAACTGGTGTAACTGAAGAATAAGACTTGTTTTGGTGTAACTGAATGTTTTCTACGGTGTTACCTCTGTTATATGCCTGGGTTGAACCAACGAACAGGTTTGTTTCTCTGTACCTCATACATAGCTTGTCAAAATTGAAAAATTTAATAAAATATTACATGATAAAAAAGGTAGAAACCAAGGTTTGTTATTTTACTGAAATCAGTTGGCTATAAGGATCAACCATGTGATAATAGATAAATAGGGCACTGTGTGTTATGAGGCTATAATACCATCGAGAGATTCTAGTGACTTGTGAACCTTGAAAGTGAAGCTCAAGAGGTCCCAACATGTACAAGTATTTACTTATTTTTGGCTAGGAAAAGTCCCATTGAGCAATGTTCATTTACAAGAAGGTCCTACTTAGGACAGGTAACAGTGCAAAGTTAGGGTAACAGTATGACAGTACATATAGTACAGTACACATAGAACAGAGGTTAGAACTGGACCATAAAGACAGGTTACCTAATATAATCTAATACAAGGCTGTGAACACTAGAAGTAGGAGCTATACGGGGAATCACGTGATGAGCTGATTCGGAAGAGACGTCTCCCGTGCATCTCCGAGGCCCCACAGCACAAGATTTAAGATTATTTACTCTGAGGCTGGCCATAAATAATTTAAAATAGCCATTAAGAGCCCGTGAGACGGCGTGGGTGCATTTCCTTGCCAATCGTTATAGGGCCACGAGGTTTCGAAGAGCGGCGAGTTAACAAATAGCAAGGGCGCATTGGCAAGCTTAGGCCGCGTCTTTGCCTGAAGATGGAAGCCAAACTTGTAGAACCCCTGGTGGGGCGAGCTCCGGCCACTAAGAGGCCTAAATCCCAGTCGCCTACCATACCCGAGCAGGATGAGGAACCAGGGAAGGAAGGGGGCTCCGGCTCAAACGCAGAGGACATTTGGGAAATTAAAGCATTGCTGCAGGGGCTGGTGATCAATTTTGCTGAGGTAAAGCCGGCATTACATTCCCTGGCACAAAGAATGGGTGATGCTGAGGCCCGGATCTCTTCGCAGGAGAAGAAGATGTCTGTGCTTGATCAGGAGGTGGGGACGATTCGAAAAAAGCTTAAGAAACTAGAGGAGAGGGTGGAGGACCAGGAATCAAGAAACTGGAGAAACAACTTGATCTTGGCGGGGCTACCAGAGTGGGCTGAAGGCTCCGATTGTGTCTCTTTTCTGCAGGAGCTCCTGTTGAAGTTGCTGGGCCCTACACCATTCGGGAAGGTTACAACCTGGAAAGAGCTCATGGGCACTGCGAGATGCCCGATGTAGGCCCTGAGTGATAATTATGCATTTTCTTAATTATAAAGAAAAGTCCCATGTCCTGCTTACTGCCAGACAAAAGAAGTCTCTGCAATGGAATGGTGCTTCTCTATGGTTCTTTCAAGATCAAACACCAGCGATTCGGGAAAAGCAAAAGGAGTATGCTGACATAAAGAAGAAGCTTTATCTTGCAGGAATAAAATTCCGACTACAGTTTCCTGCAACCCTGGTGGTGCGTCTCCAAGCTGGAGAGAAGAGGTTCCTCACAGTGAAAGACGCGTTGGAGGGGCTACGGGCTGAGCTCCCAGACTTATTCAAACCCCCAACATGACTGCTTTCTGACAAAAAGAAGGCTGGGCCTATCTGATGGCTGTGATGGAAGAAAAGCAAGGGATTTTAAACTTTTAATGGCTTGTTGGCTCTACTGTTCTCGGTTAAATTTGGAGGTTCAAGGGATTAATTTAGGATTGGGTTTATAGGATCTTTGATGGGCCATGAGGTGACAAACCACAAGATTTCAGCACATTAAGTAGTAGTCATGGGGGAAGGGAGATCACCAAACCTACTATTTGTGCTATTAGACCTAAGAATATCCTCGTGACCCTGGAACATTGGAGGGAGTTGTTAGAGGGGGGTGGTAAGGAAATTTTATTACAATAAGGGTTAAACAGTCAGTGTTATACCTGCTAGTGGGCACTGTTATATATAAAGCGGGCCTCATGTTAGTTTGGGGAAGGACGGAGAGAGGGAATGGCCAAAGGGACTTAGATCCAAGTAACACTAATAACTGGAGGGATATCACCCAGGGATGCAAGGGAATTTAAAGTGGAGCAGTGCAGGCTCGATATATAATTTATCAAAGAGAGCTTTGAGAGGGGTCCCCCCCCCCTTTCTTTTCTGTTTATTTATTTATTTTTTTTCTCTTATGGAAAACAAAAGGGGGTGATCGACTGAAGGGAAGATGGGGCCTTCACGTTCTGGACTTTATGGGAGCCATGGGCCAGATCCCAGGGCTCAATGTCAGAGGCTGGGGCGGGGGGGCATGGAAATGGGTTCATCCATGACTCAACATCAGGTAGGTGGTCGATCTAAGGATCGGGGGACAAAAGGGGGGGGAAAGGGGTGGAAAGAGAGAGAGTCCAAGTATGAGAACAACAAGAATGCAGACCCTAAAGAGGCACAATATCTGGGCTTATGCAAAAAATTCTGATGTTTAATGATGGCATGTTTTAAAATAATCTCTTGGAATGTAAAAGGGCTCAGGGGTCGACGTAAAAGAATGGTCATTCTGCGATATATTGAACAACGAGGGGTACACATTGCAGCATTACAAGAGACACATCTATTGACTGAAGAGCTGGGTGGTCTCAGGAAGCGTTGGGTGGGACAAGTATACGGCGTGGGAAAGGACAGGGCCTCCGGGGGTGTGGCGATCCTAATAAAGAAATCCTGCCCATGTGAAGTGGCGCAAGTGCTAACAAGGCAAGATAGTAGGGGGATTTATTTGTCGGGCACTTTGCTTGGTAAAGCAGTCTCGGTTGCATCCATGTACGGGCCAGCTCCCTCTGATCCTAAATTTTTCGCCTCAATAGAAAGGGATATAGCTAATCTTCCTTCACACTCACTTATCCTAGCGGGTGACTGGAACACCTTTCTTGATAACCAGGAGGACAGGATACCTCCATATAGCGGGCCGAAGACCAAGGCCCAGCTAGCCCTGGCTAGGTTTTTAGAGGCAGCAGCACTGGTTGACCCAATTAAGAATCTTTCAAATAGGGCAGCGACATGACATTTTATTCGGCAGCTCACAAGAGTCACTCTCATTGACTTTTTTGGTTAATAGAGAGGCACTTGCAGAGATTAGAAGTGCTGACAGAGGGTAGAACCCTCTCAGATCACTCTCTTATTCAGATGCAGTGGGAACCAAGACCCCACCTCGACCTTACAGATGGAGCTTCATAGACTGCTCTTGACAGAGGCCACGAGAAGGGATGAATTAGAGGTTGCCTTACAGGAGATCATTAGATTCCAGCTCCCTCTACTGCGTGGATAAAAGATTAGCTTGGCCTACCTGTAAGTTTTTATATGCGGGGGCAGCTAGGGCTCTAGCTGCAAGGGATAAGAGGCTCAGAAGGGCCAAAGAGGAATTCTTGATTGGGGCGATTAATTCTTTGTCACAGCTAGAGGGATCCTCAGGGGAAATAGATGCGGAACTCAAAAGCTTGAGAAGGGAATTGTCAGATATTGTTTATGGGAAAACAGAGTTCTGGCTGAATAAGATTAATGCCAAGTTCCTACTGCAGGGTGACATCCCCGGGCGTCTCTTGGCAGCTAAAATTAAAGAGTGGGAGGCAAGTAGGACAATCATATCTGTTCAGTATGAAGGGAAGCTTGTTACAGACCCACAAGAAATGGCTGAGGCTTTTGCATCATACTTCACAGAAATTTACCAAGCTAAAGACTTGGTGGGTGAGAAGGAGGCCAAGTGTTATCTAGAAGGAATCCAGTTACCAATCCTGGATCCTGTCCAAGCCAAGGAATTAGAAGCTCCAATAAGAGCATCTGAAATTATTGAAGTGGTGCAGTCTCTTCCTTTGGGTAAATCACCAGGGCCTGATGGCTTTACTGCTAAATTTTATCAGACCCATATTCAGACTATACTCCCTATACTCCATGAGTTTTTTCTCACTATAATGAGGGAGGGAATTTACCATTCTCCACTCTATTAGGCATATGTTACCTTAATACCTAAGCCAGACAAGCCTAGGGACTCATTAGGTAGCTATAGGCCTATAGCGTTAATAAACCAAGATATTAAGATTCTCACCAGAATCTTGGCAAATAGGATTTTGACTATTGCCCCCAGTTTAATCAGTCAGGAACAAGTAGGATTTATGCCGAGGAGAGGGCCAAAAAACGCTCTCAGGAAAATCCATCATATCCTAAATTCTGCCCCCGACTCTCAGCTACCTTTAGCCCTGATTTCCCTAGATGCTGAAAAAGCATTTGATCGGGTCTCACATCCCTTTCTCTTTGCTACAATGGAGAAAATGGGATTCCCCGGGGGTCTCCTTAGCGGTATCAAGAATTTATATGCCGCCCCAACGGCTAGAATATTATGTAATGGTTATATCTCGTGGGAATTCCAAATAAATAATGGGACTCGTCAAGGGTGTCCTCTTTCACTGATATTGTTCAACATCTATCTAGAACCCCTTCTGAGATCTATCAATAGGGATGTAAAGGTCCAGGGGATCAGGATTGGGGGAATGGAGCTAAAACTCTCAGTCTTCGCAGATGACATACTCCTTCATTTACAAGACCCAGTATCCAGCTTTGAGAGAGTAAGAGAATTAATTGACCGCTTCTCTAAGGTCTCTAACTACAAGTTGAATCTTACAAAGACACAAATCCTACCCTTGACACCATATGTGTTTAGGGCAGATTTTTCATCCCTGGGAGTGCAATGGAGTACTGACAAAATGAAGTATCTGGGCATCTGGATTACAGCAAATCAGTCGGGGGCCGATGAGAATCTGGGGATCATATCTGCGATTAAGGGGATATTATAAGATGGAACAAGCTACCTTTGAAATTTTAAGCGCGTTTGGACCTCATTAAGATGAATGTTTAACCGAGACTGCTATATCCGGTACATTTAGCCCCATATAGTATCCCTACTAAATGGTTTAGTATAATCAGGAGGCTAACTTCAGGATTTTTATGGAATAACAAACCATCTAGGATAAAGCATAATGTCTTCCGCCTTCCATATGGGGAGGGGGGCATCAGGTTACCTGACCTCCATGTTTACTATGTGGCAGGCCAGATAGGCCTTATGGCTCAATGGGCAGAAAACGATGAGGGGGAAAATTACATACCGGCATGGTTGCGAATCAAGAAGCAATTGTTAACGAGCTCTGGCCTCACCCCCGAATCGATGCTATATGCTAAACTTAGAAAAGGTTTTTTTAGGATGGGGTATGGGAACCCAATCAGAAAAACCGCGGAGGCCTGGTGGTCCTTCCTCACTCCGGTACAAAAGTGATACCAAATGAAGTCCAAGAGACCAGCCCATACTGGGTAATCCTAATTTGGCTATAGGGGTCGGTAATGGACATCGTGGTCTAATCATTTGTGTGGCCTAAGATTGAGGGACGGATGCAGGGAGACAAAATAGTCCTTCCATTACAATGCGAGGATTGTCCTTTTCCAAAGGATACAGCTTAAACAAATGTTAGCAGTGGTTTGGAAGGGATGGGGACCCTATAGATAACTTTCTCGTGGGGAGTTTAAGGAAGCCATCTAGAAAGCAACCCACTTTCACAAGTTTATAAATTGTTGACTTTCTGGGCCTCAATACTCCTACACGAATCCCATACTGGGATAATGTGATGGCCCCAAGAAATCTTAGGTGGGAAAGTATTTGGAAGAGCACTAAATACAATGTGATACCCAAGTATAGAAATATGCAAATCTTTGTGGTTTTCAACATATACTATACCCCTGTAAAGCTATATGGCAGAGGGTTGAGACAGATGGACCTGTGTTTCAGGTGCGAGAAGGACGTGGGTGACCTGTTGCATGTATTGTGGGGATGTAGCAAAATCTCACCCTTATGGAGGGAGATTAAACGGGGCATGGATCCAATGCTGGACTATACAGATTTTATAATGACAGAAATATGTGTTTTGGGTGACTTTTCTCAAATTGTAGGGATCGCACCCAAATACCACCTTTCTTTAATGGTGTCGGTAGTTAAGACGTTCTTAGTAAAGCATTGGAAGGACGATCAGGCCTATGCCTATGAACAATGGGTGAGAGAGCTTTTGGGGGTACTGGCCAAGATAAAGAGACATCTATTCTCTGAGGGGAGACAAGAGCTATACGTTAAAAGATGGGCAGTATTAGATGCGATCTACTCCCAGCAAGTTACGAATACTGGAACACAGGTCTGTCTGTCAGGCAGTGATTAGCAAAGGAAAACATGCTGGAGTGTTTTGCCTATATTCCTTTGTGCCTATCTGTACTTTGCTTTTCCCTTCACTATCCCCAATATTCTTGGTAATATTTGGTATTTAATAATTTCTTGGATGGTCAAATTTGGGTCATATTGGGTCCATTACTAAGACAAAAGGGGATTGGCTATGGTCTGCAGGGGCTTAAGGGGTTGGGGACTCTCTCTCTCTCCAGGGGACATATTAGGAAACCGTCCAGCAAGAGTCAGGCTCCTTTGGGGGCCGTAGGATAAAATATCCTTGTAAGTGGATATACAATGGAAGACTTGGTCAAAGAATGGAAGGGTGTACTCTAACATCGGTCAGCGTACTATATCAAGGCACTATTGACTTTGGAACTTGACCATAATGTGGGGCGGTTCTCTAGTGTGCTTGCACATAAGGGGATGTACATAGTTTGCACAGCCAGTTTTGGGTTGTGTTCCCTGGCTTGGCCAGGTATGTGTATGTTTGTCTGTCTGTTCTACTGAAAATGAATAAAGGTGTTTAAAAAAAATAGAAGTAGGAGCTATACATTTTACAGCAGAAAGGAATACACAAAACTGCAGTGTATTGCAACTAGTATAACCAAAATGTTCATATTGATTTAATAGAATGTACATTTGTCAAAACAAAATTGACCAAGAAGTACCTTGAAAAAGAGGGACTAATAAGCAAATTTAATTTAAACAATTCCTGCAAGGCATTCCAAGCTATAGGGGCAGCCCAGCTGAAGGCCATTTTGCCATATTTAGAGAAGTGTCTTGGAACATCAAGCAAAACAGCACTAAAGTATGCCTTTTTAGACAATACTGCCCTCAAGATCTCTGAAGGGAACTTGATATGTATAGTGGCAAATAACCTGGAGATAGTATTATAAAGGAGAAATTCACCTTCCCCTATCTGTTATTTGTTTACTATTTTTTAATAATGTTTTATTATTAATATTATTATTTTTTGTAATATCTGGATCCAGACTGGAGCTTACCTCCATGCTTCTGTATGCTCCCCCAAGCAGCTTGTTTTGCAGCTGAATTGCCTGTCTCTTCTGTTTGCTACCATCACCTGGACCAAAGTCACACAAACTCTTGAGGAGGTGCAAGTTAGAAGCTGTTTTTTTTTTGTGTGTGTGTGTGTGTGTGCATGTGTTTATTTTCTTGAGCCCTTATGAACTGGCGTCTTTGTTGATTTGTGGTATTTTCAGTTTGGTGAGCCATTGTGGGAAATTTGGTTTTGTCAGCTGTTGCCATGAGCAGCTTTTACTGTACAGGACAATTACAGTAAAAGCCGGCTAGCAGACAGCTGTTCAGAGTGTGTGTGGAAGTCATGAGAGCAGGATTCTTGTGGTGCCTTTTTAGAAACATAGCAACATAGAATTTGATGGCAGATAAGGACCGCTTGGCCCACCTAGTCTGCCCATTTTCCTACCTAACAGATAAGCTGCAGATCCTAGTTAACCAACAGCTTACTTCCTCCTATCCCCCACTAGGACTGCCTTATGCCTGTCCCATGCATTCTTGAAGTCCCCCACTGTTCTTGACTCGACGACCTCCTCAGAAAGGCTGTTCCATGCATCCACAACCCTCTCAGTGAAAAAATACTTCCTCACATTACCTCTGAGCATCCCCCTCTATCTTCAAATTGTGCCCCCTTGTTCTTGCAAATCTCTTTTTCTGGAAGATGCTACCCTCTTGGACTTTGTTAATTCCCTTGAGGTACCTGAAAGTTTCTATCATGTCCCTCTCTCCTTCTTTCCTCAAGCGATACATATTAAGCTCCTTTAGTCTTTCTTAGTATGTCTTCTGGTGCAGACTCTGCACCATTTTGGTTGCCCTCCTCTGGACAGCCTCCACTCTGTCTATGTCTTTGCTTGGAGATGGGGTCTCCAGAACTGCACACAGTACTCCAGATGGGGTTTCACCAACTGTCTGTACAGAGGGATAACAACTTCCTGTTTTCTACTATTGATGCCTCTTCCTATGCATCCCAGTATCCCCCAGCCTTCCTAATGCCTTCTCACATTGCTTGCCCACCTTTAGGTCATCTGATATAATTACCCCCAGGTCCCTTTCTATTTTCACTGTTGTCAGTATCTCATCCCCCATTGTGTACGTTTCCCCTGGGTTTTTGTTTCCCATGTGCATTACCTTGCAGTTCTTTGCATTGAATCTGATCTGCCATACATTTGACCATTCCTCCAACCTTGCCAAGTCCCTTCTCATCCTTTCCACTCCATCTTGTGTATCAACCCTGTTGCAGATCTTTGTGTCATCTGCAAAGAGACATACTTTTCCTTCCAGTTCCTCTGCAATGTCACTTACAAAGACATTAAAAAGGACTGGTCCCAGTACTGAACCCTGCGGTACCCGCTAGTAACCCTCCTTTCTTCACTGTGTACTCCATTTACTACTACCCTTTGCATCCTGTTGTCTAGCCAATTTTTATCCATGCTACCACCTTTGGGACCCACTCCAAGGCTGGCTATCTTGTGTATTAATCTTTGTGTGGGACTGTATCAAATGCCTTGCTAAATCCAGGTAGGCCATGTCACAGCCCCTCCCTGGTCCACTACTTTGGTCACCCAGTCAAAGAAATCTATTAGATTCATCTGACATGACTTTCCCATCATGAATCCATGTTGCTTTGGGTCCTGTGCCCCACTGGCCTCTAGGTACTCAACAATTCTTTCCTTCAGAAGTGATTCCATAATTTTCCCTACCACTGAGGTCAAACTAACTGGTCTGTAGTTTCCTGCCTCTGTCCTGCTCCCACTTTTGTGAAGAGGAATCACATCTGCCCTCCTCCAGTCCTGAGGTACCACCCCATCCTCCCATGATTTGTTAAAGAGAGTAGTCAGTGGTGTCATTAGCTCTACCTTTAGTTCTTTTAGAAATTCTTGGGTGAATCCCATCAGGCCCCATTGCTTTGTCCATCTTCAATTTTATTAGTTCTTTCAGAACCCTTTCTTCTGTAAATGGACTGGTATCGACCCCGCCTTTAGAGTGTTTCTCTTGTTTGGTTTAGTAACTCTCCTCCTCTTCCTTTGTGAATACTGAGCAGAAATATTCATTCAGTATCCCTGCTTTTCAGTGTCACCTCACCCACATTCCCTCCCTTTATTAAGCTACAGTATACCTCCTTTGGTCTTTCTTCACTCCTAATATGTACCTATAAAAGGTCTTACCCCCTTCTTAACAGAATTGGCTATCCTCTCAAGGTTTGGGCCTTTGCTATTCTGACTGCCTTCCACCTACTTACTGCTTTCAAATTGATAAAGTTCTCTGTTCTGCTCCTTCTGTGTTTCCTTATATTTCCTGAATGCTGTCCTTTTCTCCTTAACCTTCCCTGCCACTCTTTTGAGAACCACAGCGTTTTTTTCCTTCATTGTGTTTTATTGATTTGCTTTACACAAAGGCTTGTTGCCTCTGTGATAGCTGTTTTGATCACTCCCCATTGTTCCTTCACCCCTCCTTCTTGCCTGTTTGCTAGTGCTTTTCTGAGGCACTCTCTCATTTTCCCAAAGTCAGCCCTACTAAAGTCCAGTTTAGGGAGGTGCATCCATAGTATTACGGGATCTCATAATACTATCAGTGAACATGGAATGATAGTATTACAGGATTTCATAATACTATCAATGGATTGTATCAATGGTATTATGGCAGAAAAAGTATATTGTTTTCTGTGCTATTATTATGCACATCTATATATTACAATTTAATCCTCAGCTTTACTTCCTTTGGGTAGGACTGAATCCCAAGCCTCAGAATAAAAAGTTTGATAATTACTGGTGATTCCCTTTAATACACTGACTATAGCCATGTTTTAAATGCCATAATAACCCATAGAATTGGTTATTATGGCGGTTTATGTCACTCTTCTTTAGTGAGACACCTCATTGGCTGATACTCTGTGTATGAGCGGGTGGAACAGCTGAAGCAATGTGGCAGCTTCGTTCTTCTGTTGTCGAGGAACTGCAGTGATCATTCACCTTTTGCTGTCCTCTGAGCTAAATTTGTAATGTTTCACTATAGTTATCTGGTGGAACCTGCATTTACAAGTCTCAGAATCTATGCGGCTGATCCTGCCATTCCTACCCTTCGAGTGGTGGTACGGAAGATGGCGGCACTGCAACAAGAATGAACCATGGCTGACCTTTCTTGTCAGTCAAGGTTGAAATGTAATTCAGTGAAAAAAAAAAAGAAAACAACACTAAAAAAAAAATTAAAGAATGCCTGTACTGAGACAGGTGTGTGTGTGTGTGTGTGTGTGTGTGTGTGTGTAAACTGATCCAGTGTCTTTGGTATTCACTCCCTCCCTTGCACCAATAATTATAAAAAATAATACCTGTCCAAGGTGTGTGTTATAAGGAGTGTGTTATGAGGATTTTTCACACACCTTCAGTGTGTGATAATCTCATAAACCCCTCAAACTTCGCTCTGAGAGATTATGGATTATCACACACCTTGGGTGTGTGAAAAATCCTCTTAACACATACCTGCATAGGCATTATTTTCTATATAATCCAGTACGCTACTGGAATGCTAAAGGAGCATCTCCCCAGCTTTGTAAATAATAGACTAAGTTATACTTTTTACTTAACTTTTTAGTTTTTACCAGGAGATACACACAATGCTGAAAGCTTGTTTACAGGTGCAACCTGGGAAAACAAGGAAGTTAAGTGACTAGCTCAGGGTCACACAGTATGCAGTATGTAAGTGGTGCTGTGGGATTCAAACCCAGGTCTCTAGGTTTGCAGCTCAGAGCCTTAAACCACTGTGCTATACTTATAGTACCCAGTACTTAGAATGGATAATTACATGCCTGAAGCACGAAATATGAACCTGCTCCCCATCTCAGTCCTCTGTTACCAGAGTGCTGTGACTGGAGCTACCCTTTATTGTGGGTAATATCCAGAAACTGGTACACTGTTGAATACCACTGTATTCAGAGGCCCGGTTGATCAGACTGCACCTGGCAATGGTGCAAGCATAGGTGCAGCACAGCCGGGATGTGCCGGGGCCAGGACCTGGTGATATTCAGTGGTGATGCACTATGGCAAAGCACCATTGAATATGGCACGGACTGTGCATGGTGCAGTGGCACTGCACACGGCACAAGCTCACAGATCAGGAACTCAAGGATGTGCCACTGCAAAAGCTGTTGTGCTGGGTGCAGCACCCATGATATTCAGAAGAGGCCATGCAAATGAGGCCATAATATATGCATGGTGCAAATGGGGCCATTAGCATGTCATTATAGCCCCATTTGCATGCCTTGCACAGCGCAGCCTGGCAACTTGCGCCTGTCACCCTGCATAGTATGATGTGTGGACCGAGGGGGTCCCGGGGCATCCCCCACCCTATAGCCATGATCGCGGGTATTCTTTTGACTACACAATCCCTGGTAGTCTAGTGGTACCCCTTCCCTTCTGTTTCTTCAATCACCATGTCATAGTAAAGTCTACATTCCCTGGTAGTCTAGTGGTACCCCCCCTCCCATTTCTGCATTCGCTGTGTAATAGTAAAGTCTACAGTCTCTGGTAGTCTAGTGGTAACCCCACACCCCTAGTACCAATCACTGGTAAAAGTCAGTAAAAAACATTATCTGGTGATCATGTGGCACCCCTACCCTCCACCCACACAAGACCACTTGCCTCCCCCACTCCCCCTCGTCATCGGCAGGTGGCTGCAACCCACCTGCATACCACCCGACTGCCCACCAAATGACAGTGTACAGTATGGGCTTGCAGGGCATATTATACTAGACAGTCACAAATATGTGTGACTGGGTGGGAGTATTGTAGAAGCATAGTCATGATTTGCAGAATTCTCCATAACAGTTCAATGTGGCTATCATGGAGTACAACTTACAGGGGGGCCTCTGCCTCATGCCTACTTTTAACATTCACACACTCCCTGGTGTAGTGTTGATTAGGGCCTGGAACTGAGCCCTGAAAGATGGTGGCATATGCTTTGTCCACTTCCTAGACATGGGAATGGATGGAAACTAGATAATCTAGATTTTAGGGTTGAAAGGTTAAAAGTACAGCACTCTACTGATAAGCCAAAAGAGCAGCTCCCCTGGCAGGGGGAGGGATAGGCTAGTTATAGAGCACATTGTTTTCAGCTTATGACTTCCATTGGGGATGCAACAGTCCTGTCTGTGGTCTACTGTGTCTCATGACCCCACATGGCTGTGAAAGAGTGGATCTGCTATGCAGCTAGGTTTGACTTCCTGTTGGAAGACTTGTGCTTAGCACTGCTCCAGTCCATAACCATGGCCACTCTTGATAATCTTGCATTGTTCTGAGGGTAGCCGGGGTCCACGAATGCTGCCAACATGCAACGTGCATGGAATGACATCACAGTGTAAAGCTCCACAGGTTCGCAACATGTGTATTATGCTTATACTAGACACCCCCTGTCAATAGTGCCCTTAGCATCCTGGAATGACTGAGCCTAGATAACCTAGATTTCAGGGTTGAAAGTTTAAATGTACAGCATTCTACCAGTAAGCCAAAATAGTACATACCATTGCTAATACAAGTCAATATCTTTTTTTTCACATTTTATTTTAGTCTTTGGTAAACAGGTGAGGCCCACTAGGCACAAGTGCTCATTTTCAGGGGTGACCAAAGAGCACTGAAGTGGTTCAGTAACTTGCTTAGAGTCACACAGTATGCAAGTGGAGGTTGTAAGAATCAAACCCAGGTCTGCTGGATGTACTAAGCTCATTCACAGCTCATTAATCTAACCTCTAGGCTATACTGACAGTATTATGGTTAGCTGGAGCAGTAGTGCAACTGTTTCTTTCTGGGAAGCACAGATTAACTTATTTTGATAATCACGTAAGAAATGTGAAGTAAGAAGGCAGGGAACAGTTCTAGTCAAGGTATGGGAACAGCACATTCAAGATTATACAATTTCAAATACTTGCCATATTAAAGTCAATTGTTTGCTTTATAACCACAGTGCTAAGCTTTTATTTACAATTAGCAGCCCAATACTAAGTCATGATACCAATGGAGTGTTTACTGTTATTGATAAAGTAGACACATAAAATGTTTACAAGATGTGACAAAGGTATTTCAAATGTAAAACTGAAGCACTGAGAGATCATTTCTAGTTCTGGGCTTATGCACACTGTGTTGGTAAACATTCTGTATTTATTTTACATATTCAGCAAATACATTGCTATTGTTCAGAAGTTAAATATGTTCTGATTAAAAAAAACATAAACTCTATATCAAAATCTGCAGTACCACATGAACTACCTACAGCATCATGTAATAATAACTGATCAAGTAAATGTGATAAGACATATAAACAACATTCCTCTATTGAGAATGGTTGTGTGTCTGTTTCTTTTTATGAATAGTTTGAGAGGTACTTTATAAGATTAGCAAATTTAAGTTAGTAAGCGGCCTTATCTGATGTTATTGTGTGTGTGCCGATTGAAATTTGGATCTTGCTAAGACACTGCCATGGAAGGGATTTTATGTGCTTAGCGGCTGAGTAATTTTTAGGACATTAGTGAATACTGAAGTTCCTTGATGCAGGGAAGATAGGCAGTAGTAGTTGTACTGTTCTTTTTTCAACCAGATTAGTGTGATAACTACCTATATTTGCTTGATTTGCTTGATAATATTGATTCACTCTGATGCTACATATGTGCTTGTCATAGAGAGCCAATATCTTGTAATTGCTTTACCTGCAGCTGGAAGGAATATTTTGAAGGGGCATAGGCTTTATGGCTGTGCTTATTTCCAATTTATCTACCAACAGCTTACTTAGTTTTTTGCAGAATAAACCTAAAGATGGGCAACTCCAGAAAATATATCGCACCCCTCTGCTGTGGCATTCCTTCCAGCAGCCATCAGTGTAGGAATCTATAAAGTGCTTTGTAATTGTAGGGTTAATGATGAACTGGATTGCCATCTTCCACCTACATCCTTGTCAGTTATGAGATGTGGTAATTTTAAGGGAGTTTATCCACACTTTGTCCCATTTATAATCTGAAATTGCAATATCAATCAATCAATCAATTTATTTGTTTACTGGAGGGTATGTGAGCAAAAATGCCCATTTTCACAAACATCCAGTGTAGAAAAACAAAAAAAAAAGAGGTAATATAAACATGACATACAACTAAAGGTATTATAAACATAGCAGACACTAGCTAATACAGCAAAATTACAAAGGTGTCGGTAAACTACAACATAGAATGGCAACGGTACAGATGATAATCAAAAGATAAACAGAGAATAGGGATGCATACAATTTTAAGAGAGACATGAAAGGGGCAAATGAGGCAGAACCCAAAAGTGCAAAACATGGGCAAAGTGCAAGTCAACTAAAATTGGTACCAAAACAGGAAGTCATACATTGTTGTGGAACCCAGTCCAGGAGGGAGTCATCTGTTGACGCAGGACTCAGTCTGGGATAATGAGGTGGGGAACAGTGCAGGGGAGGTGTTTAAGGGACAAGTGAAGTAGGGCTAGGAGTTGCTGTTTGGGGGAGTGGAGGAGGAAAGGAGTGATGGCTGTTATTAGAAAAAGAGGGAGGAAGGGAGGGGGGACAGTTGGGGGGCTATGGAGTGGCTGGGGCAACCACATTTGTGCAAATTGAGGAGGTAAGCCATGAGGGAGGAGTTGAAGGAGGAGACAGACTTACAGGCCTGGATTAATCCAGTAAAATGAGGTATCGAAAACCATAGCGGTGACACTTCTGGTTGACCACCCTGGGGCAGAGAGTGGGAAAAGGGAATTAATGCTGGATGGCAGCAATTTGAGGTAAATTTTGTGAAGAAAGGAGAGCATTTTTAGGTGGAGCCTCCCTGCAAGAGTGGGCAAGCTGAGGGAGGAGTAAAGGGTGCAGTTGCTGGTTTTCAATTTACAACTTTGGCTCAATTGTATTGTTTCATTGGAGAATAAGTGTATATGATTAACATTTGACACTGCATACTTCTGTGTCATATCATCTGTTAATGCTGATTTTTTTAGGTTCTGCTGAAATGAAAAAAGTGCCAAAGAGGTAGATATCTTAAAACAGTCTGCATTCTTTTAGATTAAATTTTGTGATGACGTTTAACATTCAATGTATTGTGTCATAAAGATGGTATCAGGTATGAGCTGTGTTTAATCTACATGTACTTATTTAGAATGAACTTTTTTAAACCTTAATGAGCATAATTTTGCTATGAATTTGCTATGTTTTTTAGGAAGTGTTTCTTTTCTTTCTGTTAACAGTCATTTGTAAATTGATTGGTACCACGCAAATGTGTTTCACAGTTCATTTGTAATTAGGTTTCTCTCATCTCCCTTCTTTTCTTTGTCTGCATAGGACCTGGGCATACCTGGAAAAGGTCTCTTGAACTAGTGTACCTACCTGGTCAACAACTAAACAAGTAAATAAATACATGCATATGTAAATACATCTTTTAACTGAATAAAACTCTGTAACAGTATTTGTATTACAGATCTACCGCAACAGAGACATGCATCATGTTCCTAAGCACTGCATGACATGCAGTTGAGAAAATAACAACTCCACTGAGTTCAGCAGTTACTGAAATATGTTTTTGTGATATGCTGTAAGGCACAACAGCATAAAAAAATCATTGTATCCTGAAGATGTTTCAACTCTACACCCTATCCTAAACCACAATAGGTGTTGAAGCACATTGTTTCTGACCACACTTCAGTTATTTTCTCCCAATGTATTGTTGGAGAGGTTCTTTCTAGTTCTGGTGGGGTTAAGGACTGACCACAGTATGGAACTGCATTGGTCCATGTTCTCAGTAAAATGCCTTGCACATGGTAATTTCAAGGTTTGATCTGCTCTAGTTCTTTTCAACAGAAAACTGATTTTGACCATGTCTGCTTTCTTGCTTGTGCTAATGATTTTAGAACATTCTGAGGTGGGATGTAAAATCAACATATTCATTGGCTACACAGATCTATCATTAGAGTAAAATTATGTAACAAAGCAAAAATGCTGTATCTGACATTTTGATGTAGACTTTACTATCAGCAATTTACTTATCAGCCAGGTTGACTCTGCACTTAAAGTGCAGGAAATCACACTGCAGAGATCAAAAGTGGAAAGTTGGCAGCCAGTTCATCTGGGAATGAATACCACAAACTGATGTTTTCAAAATACTTAATAATATTAACCCACTCAAAGGATGCAGTAATGCTATGATCCTCTACCCATGAGACTGGGAGCTGAATCCTTTCCCATGCTTACTACCTATCTCAGCAATCACTCTTTTCAAGTCAGAAAGCTTTTTGCTGACTAGAAAAAGGCTAAAATAATCCCCATTCAAAATAGGAATATTGTCACAAGGCAAACAACTGCCGGGCAACTGCAGTCCTATCAGCATCAGCTGAAACCTTTGACAGATTGTTACAAAGGGAGATCATTGACTTCATTCATAAACTGATGTGTTCATATCCTATACAGGACTCTTCTTGCAAACTACATCATTTGTGTACTGCCTCCAAGCATACTAAATGCTTCATTAATATAATGAATCAGTTTACACTGGCCCAATTAGGTTTTGAACAAGGTCACTGTACCCCCACTGTATTCCTTGTATTCACTAATAACAGCAATGTTGCCATAGACTATGGTTACTTGACTGATAATTCCTGCAAAGATATGAATAGCATGTTGGACCTAGTCTCTCATGCACTATGATCAAATAAACTAGTTACATTAGGTTTCTTTTTAAAAGTACTAAAGTGGGATACTGCATAAAGCATAAATGGGAAACAATCAGTGAATGTTATGGGGACCAAGTTAAATATGTTCAACAGGATATCAAAGCTTAGCAAGGTTCAATCCTAAGACTATGTTTTTTTCTTGATTTTTATTAATGACTTCCTCATTTTGTTGGCATATAATTCTGTGATGATTTATTATTTCAGTTAAAACATGTATTTTACAACTGGAAAGCTCATTGAGACTATAAGATTTCATTTACAAGAACATCCTTTACTACACAGAAAAAATAATTGACATCAGCCAGGGTGTCAAAACACATTACTGATGGCTGCTGTTGTAAATGAGCCTGACTCAATGGTTTTTCAATTCTTTTCTGAATAAACATAATGAATAAAAACATTACATAGAATTATGAGCAGGTTATATATTCAGAGAGACAGAATTTACTATCGTTAATATGAAAAACAGCTGACAAACCAACTTCACCAATCTGCAGTTATGAATGAAATCAAACGTCTTGATCCAAAAGGTGAGCTAGATATCATAGATTAGATGCTAAACACATTATTTTAGAGGTGCCCTATTTATTTACTTGCATACTATTTATCATGTAAGTAATAACACATGACAGAGTATGCAATATTGCGATATAATCACATGCCTCCAGTGCATTGCTAGACATGAGGCATAGTTAAGTGCCACTAAAACACCTGGAAAGTGTGATAATATCACCAACGTTGCATATCCTGAAGTGTCTTATTGTGCTTATAAAATACCCTTCCACTATGTCTAACTTAAAATTAATGAAAATAAGAAGAAATGATTTCTAAAACATAACAATAAAGACCTATCATTAAAATAGTCATCCATTTTACCAATACAAATTAGTCAGTATTCTGGTAACTGGGGTGGAGGTTGTAATGTGGCTAAAAACAGTAAAAGACAATAAAAACTCAATGTGGCACTGATTTCTCATAAAATCACAATAGTATCTAATTTGTATGTACAGTATACCAATATGGGTATTTTAACAATGGAAATGTGTTCAAAACTATTGAACTTGCTAAGTGAAGGAGGCTGTAGATTTCTCTCCTAAACAGGTTCATCATCCCAGATTCAAATGTATGCACTGATATTGAATTCAGGACTGTTTTTAAGGTGATTGGGTCTGCTTCTGCCCATGTAACTGTTTTTCTACTTTTCAATCTCTTTGTTTACAATATTACAGACCTTTCTAAACCGTTTTCATCTTCTTCTGTCTTTTTCCACTTTAAGCAGGTGGAATGTTTACCACAGAATACAGGAATTCAAAATTCTATACAGTTCTGCTGACAGAATGTTCATAGGTAGAGGAGCAGTTCAAAAACTGGGGGTCAGAACAAATTATATCTTGATACAACAATTTTACAGTCTTGGAAGTAATGTTATCAATCCTGTGGGAAGGTGATACTACCATCAGTGGTTCTTGGTATACAATTGTTTTCTAGTCTTTTAACCAGTGCAGAGGGGTGCTTTTTTCATTTGTGCCATCTCTCCCTACATATAGTAATACGAAATATGTCATTTTATTTACCAGGCTTGTAACTTCTGTGCATGAGCCAAGCAGCCATACAGTGCTGCCGCTGCAGCCCAACCCCTAAAATACATTTAATGATGACACAAACTAGGGAAGAAGTTTGCAGGTGCTCAGTGTAGGAGCAGTATTAACAGGATGGGGACGGGGGCTCTCTAAACCTAGCTGCATTATTTTTGCTGGCAGTTCTACATGTATGGGATTATTTATAGACCCATACATATAGAACATCCAGAAAAAGTAATGCAACTACATTTAGAGAGTCACCCTCCCCATATATCATATTAATATCTACATAGAGCACCTACTGCCTGTTCCTTACTTGTGACCTCATTAATCTTATTTAAGGGGCAGGGCTCCTGCAGCACTCAGCAGCCACTTGGCTCATGCATGAAAGTTGCAAGTCAGGCAACTTAAGGTACATATTTATTTTAAAGATAGTTCTTTGGGCAGCCAACTTCTTGATATGGGTTGCCTGTCTGGAGTACAACAGCTGCTATCTGAGATACTGAACCCCGCACTCCACTCCCACACAGGATCCCAGAACATCTACAGATTATGTCCCCCTGCATTCTTTACTTGATACTGCATTCTTACTCACCAGATTAAATCTTAAGTGAGGTTTTTGTGAATTCAATGGTCATACCAGCAATAGACAAAGGAGTCTAAGCAATAAACAGTCTGTTAAGTGTTTAGCTGTGTCTACAAAGTACACTCTGCCCCTTATCTTCCTAGTAAATATGGTTTATAAAGGAAATTAATGGGCTTTATCCCCACCATGCCCCCCATACACAAAAATATCTGACCTATCCAACCTCCTGGCATAACTGGAAAATGGTGGGTCCAAGAAATGACTTAGAGTATGGTGCTCATTCTTCTCTGTAAACATAACCACTACTTATCATTAGGTTAAGTTTTCCCATTTTCTATTCTTTCTTTATAATCCGAATCCTCACTACTATATTAGTATATACATGTTGCAAAAGCTGTATAGGTGGTTACTTCTGGACCTGCTTGTTCTTTCAAGTTACTCCATGAATCAGGAAACCTCACCCCAGATGCTCTTGCTTCTGTATCCACCATAGTTCAGCAGTTATGCTGCAACCAGCATGGTTACAATGCTATAGCTATGCTACGCATTAATAAGCATAACATTTTATTTGGGTCAAAATTAAAAACTGTGTGGCATTAGTCCCAATCTCCCACTCTAAAATGAACACTGCAGCTCTTCTTCTTCATTTTGAGTCTGCTTTACACTTACATCACTGAGCTGGCAGTATAGCCTATAGGTTAGAGTAAGGAGCTGTAAAAAGTGTGGCACATCTAGGTTTGAGTTCCACAGCCTCCACATGCATACTGTGTGACCCTGATCAGTTGCTACCAGGTAGCACCTGAAAACAGGTCTTGGGCCTAATGGGCCTTACCCAATTACCAAAGAATAAGAATAAATTACAAAATAAATGGCTTTCTCAATGTGTTGTTTCTGAACACTCATTGACATCATTTCTGGTAACTAAAACAAACTAGCATGCAGCAGACAGTGCTCCATGGCTTTACAGAACAGTGGTTGTACTAAAACCAGGACCACTTTGTAAATAAGCATCACTCAATGGAGACTTTTTCAGGTAAAACAAACACACACACACACGCACACACACACATGCATTTTATTGGTTTCATACTTTCTGAGCACACACACACACACACACACTTTGGTGTCCATTTTCAGGGAGGAAGTTAAGCACTTGACAATTTATAGCCCTTGTCACATTCCGTTCCTAGAGAAATGCTGATTTACACACAACTAGAATTTCAGGCTTTTTTAAATTTCTGAATAATACCAGTTCTACCTTATGTATTTAAAGTGAGTTCTTTGCAAAGTCATTGTCTGATGAAGAGCTCTGCATAGCTCAAAAGCTTAAATTCTTTAAATCTCTTGTTGGCCCAATAAAATATGTGGGAAAAGGCTGGAAAAAAAAATAGGTTTTGTGTGCCAGTGGGAAAAGGGTACTTAGCAATTAGTCAGCACAATTCAGTGAGCTCATCTGACCTTGCTCTCACTGACTTCCAGTGAATGTGTGTGGTGTGTGCCACAGACTTAAGACAAAATGCAGAATTAAGATAACAGGCTAGTAAATCCTATGTCAGAAGTGGGGGGGGGGTTCAAAATGTACATTCCAATGCTTCCTTTGAAAGTGAGGGGTCAGCTGACCCCCCAACCCCCTGGATCTGCCACCTATGAGCATGTTTATCTCTAACTTACAAACAGAAAAAGGACTACATGTGAAGCCACAGTCTCCATTTTTTTACATACAATTTTGTCTCCTTTTCTTGATCCAACTGCTCCCTTCTGATATCCCCCAGACCACACCACCAACTTTCGCAGGGACTTACCTCCACCTTTCAAGAACCACGGTGTGGATGGTGGGTGCTGTGGTTGGTAGTTATGGAGCCTGTGGGAATGCCATATTCATCTTGCTGGCTGGAGTCTTCCCCCAGAGTTCTTCTTGCATACAGTGATGCATATGCATATGCACACAAGTGACATGTTGTCAGCATCTGGGTCGGGGCCTCCAACAGTTTGTGCTCTCTCCTGCTCCACCAACAAACTCTGCTAGGTGGCAAGCATGCAGCAATACTCTTCTTGGGATACTTAGTCCTCTTCCTCTATGCCAGCCCCAATGATTCTGGTCTGTCCCTGCCAGCTAGAGCCTCAATTGCTGTGTGGCTTGATATGCTGCAGAGATTCCTCTGGCATGCAGGGAAAGATAGGAGGGGGAATTTTCCTGGTCAGCAAAGGAATGTCAGTTATGAAACTATGGGCCCAATTCTCAAACTGGGCTTGGATCAGTGCAAGTTGCACCAAATGGCAGCTTCCACCTAAGCCCAGTGTGCCAGGGACCCTGCACCAGATTCTGGTACAAGAGGGATCCCAGTACCTAGGTCCCCAAACTTGTGGCAACCTCACCCCTGTAGCAAGCACATGGTGTATGGGAGAGTTTGCCACAAGCCCCTTGAGACAAGGGCAAGTGGTCCCCAATCCCGGCACTGCAGTCTATAATATGCCCCAAGGCCCCCAGCATTGGTGGTATAGTGCCCCTCCCATTCTCCGATGTCTCCAGTTTAGATATAAATTAACGCACTCCCAGACCATGGAAGTCAAGTGCCCCTCCTTCCCTGATGCACCCAGTATTGATATAAATGAACATACCCCCATTCCCTTGTAGTCTAGTGACCTCCACCCCACTGGTCCGTGATGTGCCCGGTATGGATGCACATAAATGTACCATAATTCTCTGTGGTCAAGTGGCCCCCCACCTCAGCAGGTAGTGCCCACCACCCAGCTCCCCCCATTCCCAAAGAGAGCTGGGACAAGCACTGCCCTCCACAAACCTCTGCGGCCAGCCCTGACTGAACTGTCACTTCACTGAGCATATACTGTAACATGTACACAATGAAAGATTGAGCATGCACACTTTACAGTATATGCTCAGTGAAGTGATAGTTCAGTTGGGCTGGCCACAGAGGTGTGTGGAGGGCTGTGCTGGTCCTGGCTCTCTTTTGGGATAGGAGGGGGGAGCTTGGTGGTGGGCACTACTTGCTGGGGTGGGGGGCCACTAGACTACCAGATAATTAAGGTACTTTTATGTACATCCATACTGGGTGCATCAGGGAATGGGGGGACACTAGACTACTAGGGAATGGGGGTATGTTCATTTATATCAATATTGGGTGCATCGGAGAAGGGGTGCTACTAGACTACCATTGCAGGGGAACATTTTAATTCACCCTAGTATGGGTCACGTCTAAATCTGGGAGATGGCTCTGCTAGATCACCAGGTTAATCTGTCCCATGTGGGGCATTTTGGCTGTGTATTTGTGTGTGAAGAGGAGGAACATGACACATGGCAACACATATACCCACAGTGGAAAATTTCTCAGTACCCCTTAGACTAGCACTGTCTGGTCTAAAGCTAGATAGAATGTCACCCTCCGGGTATTTTTCCTGAATCACCTTTTAGAGGATATGGCAGCTTACATCTGCCACATGCTCCCTTGTGCCACACTGCAGCCACTTTTGTGGCACACTGGTGGCACAAGCCCAATTTGGAGCAGACTGCCTTTGAGAATCACTCCCAGCACATCATTTGGCACAAGGGGCACTTTGCAATATTCTTTTTGGTGCAAGCCCCTTGCATCCTTGTAGCTTTGAGAATTGGCACCCTAATTAGTTTTATATTTTTTCTAATTTGTGTATTTACTGTATGTGCAAAGAGCATGTTATGATGAGGGGGGGCATTTAATTTGTTTTGTTTTTAATTTATGGTAGTTTTATTTTTAGGGCAAAGTTGAAGATTTTTAGTGAGTAAAGATGGCAGCCATGTTTGTGATGACAGGCCAGGGAAGATATGATATTACAGTAAGGGTGAGAGGGGTGGGCCAGCAGTGACTTCAGTTCAGTTTCGAGCTGGTCCCACAAATTTTGTTTGACTTTGAGGATTCGACCAAACCACTGTGGAACCCAATTAAGTAGCTGGCATGGGGTAAAACAAGTTAGAAGGATGGGGTAAAAAAGCTTTGAGATAATCAGTGAATATTAATTTCATGAACTTATTTATGGCATGGGGTGGTAGATGCGACTGCTGGGGATTGATGTGTTTGTGGTGGTTTGACAGAGTCTGTCCCCACTAAGATCCCCGTGGCACATTGCTGAACTATGTTCATTTTACTGTTCATTGCTAAGATCAGGAGATATACCCCCTGTAGTCTCTGCTTTATTTTCTTGTCAAGTAGCATATTCTCTCTGGCCCCATTAAATTTAAAATGATATAATAATCTCCTTCCTAAATAAAAAGACAAAAACAAATTAGTCATCAAAAGCATAAAATAATGAAAAGAAAAGAAAAGAAATTAAATTTAGGGTATTGCATTGATCTTTACACTATTTTACATACTATATTAACATGATGAAAGCAGGCTACAAAGACCATTCCCAGAAATGGAGATTTTTACAAAATTTTTTTTAATTAATTGAACTTTGAACTCAGCTGCTGTCTGCTGACAGTCCAACATCTAGTAGTCAACTGACTACCTATGGTCAGCCAGGAGAGCTATGTACACCTGTGTGTGGCCAGTAAATAATTCTATCACTGTCCCATTTGTGGGTGGTGGAGTGACAGGTCTTATTTAGCTGAAAGCAACACTTAGTGAGTAGCATACATGATCATGTTGAACAAGTTGGTGATGACAATGTGAAAGCTGTCATAATGTCATTAGAAGGAGGATTGCACTAGTACTGCTGGGAGTGGTGCACTGAACTGTGCTGCCAGTGCCAGTGGGAGGAGTATGGGGAGACTTGCCACCAGAAGTTGTGGGGCGGGAGAGAGCAGTAGATGTCACTTGTTGAAAGTGTGAATAATTGAAGGAATACCAAAAGTTGATCCTTGGTAAGCTGAGTTAGAGAACGTCTAAGAATAAAATATTCTCAGGATCTAGCCTTGAGTGATGTAGTGAGGCATCATTCCAAAGCAACAAATGCTGGCGGGCATCCTAGTAAATGCAAAGCAATCTGCCCACTTCAGCCAGTGGAGGCCAAATGGCTTGCCAGTCTTGTCAGAATTTGATTCAATCACAGTTTCTGCTGTACAGTGGCTCTGCTAGACAATGCTCAGACAAAGAAGAATGGAACCAGCACTCCAGAACCAGGAGTTAGTATGCAACTCCAACGAAGGAATGTCCACGCTGAGTTCTTGCAAACATAGTTCAGTTTATTGCTGGGTAAGGTCCCACATAAGCAAGCATGGAGCACAGTCCATATCTCAAAATAGCCCGGCGCTTCACCATATAAGGGCTTTGTCAGAGGGCAGCTGTTTGATATTGGACAGCCCCTTTAATATAACATTTTATTAGTGACATCACAAATTACATCATTTATGTGTCATCGGTTATGAATATTGAAATATTTGTTGCAACATATGAGAGGCGTAACATAAGATTTAAAAGAACAGAATATAAAAAGAAATTCATAGATGTGGTACTGGAATCATGCAGTTTAAGCTAATGCAGTGTTATGATTCAGACATAAGATAGAAGAAAAGGGGAGATACCCAAACTCTCTTGCTTAAGATAAATTTCCAAGTTAATCTTGCTGACCGCTACTACCAGAGCACCAAAATGACTTAAGGAAAAAACATTAACCTTAAACTATATTTGATACACATTTTCATGGTTCAAATATCATGAAACAAGTATAACCACTTTTTGTTCATATTTTATACAATGCAGTTACACAGCTGTCTAATTGTGGGAAATAGGTGATCCTGAGCTCTCCAGTGCTTCTCCACTGTAAGATAGAAAATAGAACACGAATTACATTGGTCATTTTAAAATTATTTAACCAAGATATTTGTTCATAAAGCAAAGTAAAACATTTTGAGAAGCTAGCTGGCATTATTCTCTAGAGTAGTGCAAACTATATCTTGCTAAATCACAAACAGCCATTTAGCTTGTAACCAATATAGTTTTTTATTATTATAGAATCAGTTTCTCCTTAATTTCACTTTTTTTTCATTTGTTTTTCATGTTTTCATGCAAATCATTGATTTTTTTGAGGGGGAGAGCAGAACATTTTTTTCTTCCTTGGGTGGTAATTTGTATGAAAAAACGAAAAAAAAAATGGAAAAAAAATGAAATGAAGGTGAATCCACTTTGGGTAGGTTAAAGTGTCCCATCACTACTATCTCCCCCTTCCCTGCTGTGACTCTCAACTGTGAGCACAATTCTTGGTCCTTCTTTTCGATCTGGTTGAGTGGTCTATATAGAACCCCAATCCTGATCTTCCTCGCTCTGTTATTCTGGAGTTGGAGCCACAATGTTTCAATGTTTTCCTTTTCTGTTTCCTCCTCTCTCGTGCATACTATTCCTTTCCTGATGTATGCTGATACCCCCTCTGTTTCCTGTCTCCCTGCCACTTCTGTACAGTTTGTAACCCAGGGATTAGAGATCCCAGTCGTGATGCACTGTGGCCCAAGTCTCTGTAATGGCTACAATATCCACTTTACCCTCTGGTAAGAGGGCATGTAATTCTGCCATCTAGTTCCCGAGACTGCCTGCATTCAGCGACCCCACTCTCCACTTTGTTCCTGCAGTGCCCTTGTTCTTTTTCTTGATTAGATTGTCTTGGCTTTCCTCCCAAACCCCTTCTCTTTCTCCATTTCTTAGTTGGTCCCTTCTAACCCATCCCTTATTGTTATCTCTGCCTTTGTTGGGGGGAGGTCTATTGGCCTCCCCTTTTCTGCTTCCCTCCTTAGCAATTTAAACCCAATTCCCTTCCCATATACTCCCACAGCCCATCCTTCAGAGTTATCTTTCCCTCCCAACTAAGGTGTAGTCTGTCTCAGCTATAGAGCCACTTGTTTGACCATGTGTCTCTCCACTTCCTTATAAGACTGTATCCCTCTTCCTTGCACCACTCTCCCAGCCACTCATTGAATTCTACTATCCTTCTTTTTCTAGCTGTGCTGTCCCTAAGGACCAGAATTATTTCTGAGAAGGCCAATGAGTTCACATACTCTCTGCATGATCTTGCTATTTCTCAGAATCTATTTTGTACCACCGCCTCCTCATCCCCTGCTAAGTCACTGGTTCCAATGTACAAATCAATCAGTTTTTCCCCTGCCTCACTTATCAGCTCCTTGATTCTAAATGATGTTTTCCCTGCCTCCATTCCTGGCATGCAAGCTACTATTATCCTACTGCTTGGGTCCTTCTTTCTTCTGTATTGTATACCTTTTATTATCGAGTCCCTGAAGACCACAATATTTCTGCTCCTAGTGTGTCAACACCCTGATTCCTTTTCCTCCCTTCAGACATTGTTACCCTTCCTCCTAAGTTCCCCCCCTCTCCTGTACCATAGTTTCTCTGTGTGTTTCAGCAACTCCCCCTCCTTTCACTTCCTTTCTCCTGCTTGATCCTCTTCCCCGGTTACCTGGTCCCATTATACCCTCTTCCATCCTACTCTGTCCTCTACCTCCCTTGATGCCCCCTTCTCCCTTCTGGTTTTTCACCCCTCCTATCTTTTCAGTGCTACTCCCTTTCCAATCCCTTCCTTCAATGGTGTCTGCTCTCCAGCTGACTTGAGATACCCTCTGCTCTTCCTCTCCTACCTACCCTTCCACCCCCCTGCTACCCTGTGGTATCCCTGCCCCATCCCTTCTTCAGCCCTCTTGCTTCTCATCAGTCAGTACTATGTATTTATTGGAGGTAGGTACTTCAAAATGGGAGCTCTCCTCCATTCCCCTGTGCCTACCCCTAGTAAAGCCTCCCCACTCCCATTTCCTGCCATCTGCCACCCCTCTTTCCAGGATCTGCTGGCTGGGTTTAGACCTGCATTATTTTCTGGTTCACCCTTGGTCCCTGTGTAACTTTTTCCTTTCTTGCCCTGTGCCTGATATTTGCATGTTGTGATCACTCAGATATTGGTCCTGTTAGCCTCTGCTGTTCCTCTCTACTTCCCCTTCCCTGCCTTCTAGTTCCCCAAGAAGCCACCTTATGTCTTTATTAATGTTGTCCAAGCTCCTGCACTCTGGGCATTCCCCTATCCTCCATAGTATCTCCATGAATACTGTGGCCCCACATTTGTTACATCCCACAATACTGCCCTTGCTATATTGCTTAGTATCCCACCTCACCCCCCATATTGCAGACTGTTGCAACTCCTATTCCACCACATTTTTTTGTCTTAGCTTAACCTGTTGTAACCATGCCCCCGTTTTGTTACTACTATTTTGTTTTTTATTTTCCCCAAGGGGGGAGGTGTAACAACTGTCCATATAATTTTGTTTTGACATATAATCTTGAACTGTAGTTTTTTTTTATTCTAGCTGTATTGTTAAGTTTGAATAGATCTGTGAGGGGGAAATGAGATTAATTTAACTGCCAGAGGCATGCCAGCTGACTCTGGAGAGTTATTACAATCTCCTTGTCCTGTACTACTGGACTCCCTGGCCAGTAAATGGGAGGGCTTGAAAGCCAAAACAGCCCTTTCATGCTTCAAACCCCAAACAGACCTTTCATGTTATGGGAAGAGCTCTAACTAATGGCTGGAGGAGTCACTACTACTGTGTGGAACAGGAGACAGGACGATGGAGGTGCCATTTGGAATATGCAAACTCATGAAGTCTATCTCAGACCAGTTTCAAAAGGAACTTGTCCCTCTAGACATGAAGAACTGGCCTGGAAGTGATCTCATAGGACACTTGTGCTGAGGGTGGGTGGAGACTGTTTTTGGGAACCTTTTTTAGCCTGAGTTTTGTAAGAGACTAGTAATCAAGTTGGGACTCTGAGCAGTTACCATTTCAGGTTCAAGTTTGCTGTGATTCATTAAGATCCTGTGTGGTAAGAAATCTTTCTACTTTGCCAAGAGTTAAGACGTTATAATAAGGGTTTTCTATGTGTTTCTTCTGTTGTGTGCAAAACATTTTCACTTTAATTTCTATAGTATCCCTAAAATTCCCAGTCTTTGAGTATTTGGATATTCGGTAGATTGTGTAAATATTGTGAAGTAGTAAATGTTATTTTTAAATGATTCATGCCTCTGTGACTGAATTAGTTGGGGGAATAGTTAGCTGTTAGTATTGAAAAATCCATGATCCACCTCTGAAAGGGGAGCAGATGGCTACCGTTACCATATTCTAAAAATTGAAGGGTTGTCTCAGAAGTGAGTGACAGTGGAAGGTTATTCTCATAGCCAAAGGAGCACAGTACTGTGTGAACACTGGCTCTATTCAGACCAAGAAAGTATGCATGTAAGAGAATGGACTGGCAGTGCAGCCAACAAGTTGGAATAATGAGCTGTGAATGAGCTTGGTACATCCAGCAGACCTGGATTTGACTCCCACAACCTCTGCGTGCATACTGTGTGACTCTAAGCAAGTCACTTAACCACCCCAGTGCTCCCGGGTCACCCCTGAAAACATGCACTTGTGTCTAGTTTGCCTTACCTGGTTAACAAAAGAATACAAAAAAAAAAAAAATTACTTCTGAGTGGTGGCAGCTACTGAAGTGCCCTTACAGGTGTGGAAGGCTGAGAAAATTGACAAACTGTTGCTGACTGTGTCCTGAGTGTGTACAGGTTGTCAGTCAGCAATATCCAGTTCTTCTTCCATTTCTTTATAAGACTTGCCACTGGCACTACATGAAGTCAGCAGAAGAGGAGGAGCAATACAACCAGGAGTTTGTGTATTAACATTCTTGGCATTTTTTTTTTGCAACAGTTTCTGCTTGACTTAGTCTCTGATTACTGGGAATGTACACATCTATATATCTAGGATCCAGTGGTGTTGCCACATCACATATCATTTGCAGTCTAATGCTCTTAAACCTGGCTGTAAGTTATGTCAGAAACATATCTGATACTTCTTTAATGAGCATGGCATCCTACTGCTGCTGCTGAGGTGACTTAGAAGAACTACTGTAGTGGTGCTGGTGTCACCACCTCTGGCTCCACTACCATCAAAGCTATAATTTCCACCACAACCATCATTGCCACCATGGCTAATTGTGCCACTATCCTAGCCTTGCTTTGTTGGATTCCTGTAGAAGATCTTAAATAATGGCATGTGTGGCATTCAAATCGACCCACAGTGGGAAGAACCATACTAGGAGTTGTTGATTCTGCTCTGCCTTTTCTGGTGGCCTGTTCATAGGATTGCAAAAGTGGAACAAGCTTTTGCAGAACACACCACTACACCCATGATAGATATCCCCATGCAGACCCCACTATTGAATAGTCTGAAATACATGTTTCAGTCCCACAAGACTCTCCACCATAAAACAGATGGAGTTGAACCATTTGGAAATGTTTTAACAACACCAAGGAATATTGTGTGGCTGCTGGTACTGGCAAAGGAGCTTAGCAATTGTTTGGGGGGGGGACTAAAATATCTAATGGAGTCCTGTACAATGCCAAGGGTTTCTATTGGTAAAATAAGAAAAGCAGTGCATGAGATGTATATATTATGAGATCCTGAAACTCTGTTACCTGAGTTTCAGGATCCTGTCACCAGAAACCCGAAACACATTTACCCGATGGGTGACGTTTTCCCAGTGTGGAGTTTTTTGTAATGCTTTTGACGGCTTTTCCCCCCACACCCCCGATCGTGGAGGGCTTAGCCCCCCCCCCAAACTTTTATATCTAACTCCTCCACAGGCAAAGTTCGCCCATCAGGCAAATGTGTTTTGGGCACATGGTGTTGGGATCCTGAAACTCTGGAAACAGAGTTTCAGGATCTCGTAAACTCCCCATGAAACTTGATTCAGGAATAATGTTTAATAATGCAAAACACACAAGTCTCTAGCAATCAACCAATAGCCCCCAAGTGCTTAATGCCAAACAAGTAGTTACTCAGAGAGGCAGTGTTTGACTAGACACATCACAAAAAAAAAAAATTAAAGATACAACATCTTTTACCTTTGCAGAGCTGTCTATACATTCATTTCTTTAACTGGGCTAAATTGCTCTAAAACTAGACAGCACATACAATCCTTGAAGTATTGACATTATTCATTAAATTCAGTTGTCAATATAGGTTTTTTTTTTTTTGCTTTCTTGACCCTCATTTTCCTGTCCTGGTTTTGTTTATGTTTATTTTATATTTGTCTTCCATTATTTATTGCACATATTGTGCCTTGCCCTGTCCTAAAAAATACACAGTTTTGGAAGGCGCTTTGCTAAATAGGCCATATTCTCACTTTCTCCCCACTTGTTATAGCATGTACTTTGCTGTGAACCTCAGTTTGTTGGTTATCTTTGTTATGGCTTTTATTTTGGAAATTACAATTCTGCCTTTGTGTATGCTTATTTCTGCTTGGAGAGCTTGCATTTATTTGCCTAGTGAATACTATACTGTTTTTACAGACTTCATCCTAGCCAAATAGATAGCACCCTACCTACTAGTGTCATGTTTTTTGACCTAGCTAAAGCTTTTGATATGGTGGATCACACCCTTCTCCTAAATAAACTCATTGCCTCTGGCTTCACCAGCTCCTCAGTCTCCTGGGGCTCTTAATACCTTTCTAACTGCTCCCAATCTGTGCCTATAGGCTCTGCCCTCTCAGACCATAGGCAAGTCTGCATTGGGGTCCCCCTGGGCTTTTTACTGGGACCACTCTTTCTGAACATGTTTGTGAACCACCTCCCTTGGACTGATAAATCCTGATGTATTTATTTGTATCCAGGTGACAAAATTCTGTATACGGCTGGTTGAAACTATTACATTATTTATAATGCCCTGCAATTAGATTTGAACATACTGTCAAACTGGTTCTCAACAAGCTAATTATTGCTAAATCAATCCGAAACTGCCTTGAAGCTACCTGGCTCAAAGAAAGGTTTGCAGGATTTTCCAAATCCAGTCATTACTAGCTCTGATGGTTCTACTCTAAAATCAGTCTCTGAGTATAAATACCTGGGTATTCTTCTCAACCAGTCCTTGGATTTTTTCCACACATATGCAGCCACTGGTTTCTAAGTCCTATAGGAAACTATGTGCTTTCCATAGGGTAGATGACTGCCTTTCTCTTGGTATGAGAAAGTGCCTGGTTGAATTCATTGTGTTACCAGTTATTAGCTTCAGCAATGTGATTTATGATGTTGCCTCAAACTGCCAGCTACAGAACACTGATACCCTGCTATATGCACTGGGTATATTTATCCACTGCTGTCCTATCCAGACACACTATTGCTCATTGTATTTCTAACTAAACTGGCCATCACTCAGGGATAGGGGTATACAGCAATTAGCACCATGTGGTTTTGAGTACTGGTTAAACAAACTCCCCAGTTACAGTACCTAAGTATTCTGATCATCCCTGATGCTCCCTACTGTCACAACATATGTGCACATGCTGGAAACAGGTTCCCTGTTCCCTGGCACAATCAGAAATTCAGGCACCTTGCCTTTAGCCATTAACTCCCACAGGTTTGGAATAACCTTGCCTTGGGTAACAGCCCCCCCCCCCACACACACACACCAGTACTGTCTCTACCAAATAGTTCTTTAACTTTAATATTGCACCTTACAGTTACTTCATCAGACTGCACTCCATGCATTCTTGATCATGCTTGCTGCTCTGGAACTCCCCTTCACTGCTGTTCAGTTGCCTTGTAAAATTCTATTTATTGGTGTCCCTGTATAATTACTGTAATATTAATTGCTGTTTTTTCTCTTGCTTGTGTTATCCTTTTCCTCGCTCCCCAGCCCCTGTTTGCATCGGCAAATGAGACAATCTTGCTGTCTCTGTATGTTAACCTGGTAAAACCATTTCAATAAATAAATAATTTCACAATCTTCTTGGTCTTCCCTACATTTTCTACTGCTTCTTTTGTATTATGTCAGGTTTACATATTTTTTAAACGTGATTGGTTTCCATTTCCAAATATTTAAAATCAATGTGTCCTTTGCATTTTTGTAATTCACCTTGCACCCTTTTCAACTGCACTAACATTTGTTCATGGCTGTGTCTACCATAATTAAAATATCAACTAGCATGAGGGATCCTTCTTTATAACATCACCATTCCTCCTTAAAATTAAATTTTTCAAAACCCACGGAAGTGTTATTCTTTTTTAAATCAAAACTCAACCCATGAAGGGCCCAGGCATTCTAATAATATGAATGAAATGCTGCCCTGTTGTACCAAGTGTTGATTCTTGGACGTTCATTTAAATGTTTGTTTACTTATTTTGTTTACTGTACTTGGTAAGACCACAGGTACAACAGTACCTTTTACAAGGTTGATATGAGGATCAGTACATAAAAAATGACACATTTTGTGTTAACAGAAGATTTTCCTGTTTGTCAGTAATGTAGCACCTGATGAATTGAACACTCTTTCAGAGCTGATACTAGATAGTGGGTTGATGAAATAGCATAATGCCACAGAAAACAATACCCACCACTTCTGGACCTTTGTTCCTAATACAAATATGACTCCTCATCAATGTTCACGTTCTTTGAGTCTATCAGGTACAACTCCACTATCTGTTCTGCACACTTACAGTCACTGTCTACCTGTTCCTTTTTCTTCTCTTCCTCTATACCTACCTAGTACTGAAGCACTAGAAAGTGTGAGGTGTAGGCCACATGGAAGAACTATGGCATTTTAATTGCCAGAAGAGAGACTTGTATTTATAATGTAATTACATTATCATGACCAGGACTGAATGACAGATTAGTCATAATTCCATTTCTGCAGGAGCTTTAATAAACAGTTTAATGCTTATTTATAGGTTGGAGTGGCCCCTGAGGGCAATGAACCTCTCTGCCTGCATAATCCCGTTTAATGTGGTATTAGAAGATGGTAGTCACCAGTCCGAGATCGTGACAGTAAAATGTATGATTATCGTCATTATAAATGTGTAACAATTATACCCTAGATATCCACCAGAAGGCTTGAACAACAGCTGAGTATAAATGTTTGAACTGAGGATCAAGTCATGCATTGTAATTAGTGAATTTCCTTTCATCATGAGCAGATGTATGTTTAGAATCAGATACTGTATGAGGAGTAATGTGGCTAGGTAGCTTTACTGACAGTATCAATAGCAGGTATAAATAACTGATATTTCTTTTAGATTTTAAATGGCTAAATTATGAAATTTAGTAGTTTTTAAAGATGATCCTTATGCTAGTGATTGTCATTAATATAGGGTCAGTAATAATTATGTTGAGTTTTAAAGTCTAATTTTATCCTGTTTTCTACATATTTCTTTCACTGCTTACTTACTTGTATTTTGCTTTGTATTATGTGAGATGCTTGGTTAATTAGCTATGCTATGGTTACTTGTTTGTTTACTTTGTTTACCAAGTAAAACCAATGACACAACAGTATATTAATTTTTCAGGGTCATTTGGGGTATACTTAAATGCATAAAACAATATATAACAATACAAAAGGTTTCAGTACAAAGATAATGGGCCCAATTATCAATGGGGATATGAGTGCCACAAGTCCCTGGTGTGCTGAACAAATTGCACAGGTGGGCTTTCGGCATTCCCCTGACACAAATCAGAATTTTCAGTCCCCTGCACCAAAACACACAAGTTAGACCAGTTCTCTGTTGGTTTAACCTTGCACCACTCAGTAACCAATTTTGAGGGGCATGCACCAATGTTTTGGTGCAAGCTGCCATAAGTTATGAAAAATATTGCAACTGTGCCTGAGGTACTAAAATTGGGTGCAGGATGCGGCAAACTGTTTGGTGCAGCTGTGCCAACCAGTGTGGTTGATGCAGGACTTCATGCAATCCCTGTGTCACCCTCTGAAAATCAGCGCCAATCAGTAATTAAACCCAACCATTATATAAAACAGTCATAAGTGAACAACCAGAAACATTCGTCTTAAGTTTTGAGATGAAACTCTCAGGTTTCACAAAGATTTCACAAATTTCACAAAGATCGTCTAAAGATCTATTTTAAATTCTTGTTTCAAAGGCATGTTTACGTGACCTGATCTGATGTGATCTGAACCACTGTAAGCAGTGTAGATGAGCTGCACTGCTGCAGATCAGATTGTGTAAACAGCTACAGGAGTGTTGTAGGTATCTTTGTTGTGGCATGGGAGATCACTGTTTTGGAGGATTCATGTATCAGTGCAGGTGTTTTTTGCTAGCATGTAAACACGCTGCTCCACCTGCATTGGTGTAGCTCCATCGTACTCCATGCCACTCCCCTTGTCTCTTCTGGGTGCTGTCTGACAAAAGTTAAAAAGTCAGTCTTAGATTTGCTTTTTCCGGGCACCTCACTGGATGTCATATGAACTCTGACAAGAATGAGTAGGAGGCTAGGGGAGGAAAAACTGTTTTCAGAAGTACCCTGCTAGAAGTTGATAGGACTCCTGTCTGAACTTCACTATTTGGACTGTAATAGATCTGTAACTCATATCAGTTTTGATGTAACTATCATGCTGTTTATAGACAGACCAGAAGTGGCTATTTCTCTCCTGTGTACAAAATATTGTGTACAATCGGACAATTATTTGTCTTACCTCCTGAAACTAGCAAAAGTGAGGCAAAAAATTCAGAAAGTTCAGTTTGACATGCAGACTGGCTCTGCAATGATGCACACTTGTGTAAAGGCCTGGCAGTAGCGATGTGAATGGAGTGGTTGGTGAGCGACTCAGATGGAAGTGTAACACATCTGTATATGCAAACTCATTAGAAAACTTCTAAGTACTGTTCTTCTTTTGTTCTTCACTTCTGTATCTTCTAATCAACTTCAGACTTTTGCTTTAGAGTGCACTTTAAAACTTGCCTCCTGAGTCACTCATTTCCTAATATAATTCTTTAAAACTAGAGGAAATTTACTTTCATGAATCACTGCCACTCCAGCTGCTTATTGCATCCTTGCACATTTAACATGTAACTTGAAGCTCCTTTCCCAGCTCAACAGAAATCTTTGCTTTGTTATCTCCATACCAGCAAACAACTTATGCAACATCTCCAACATGAAAGTGCACAAGCAGTCTAAGAATTATGCTGCCTGCCTTCCACTCAAATTGCCACATCCAAACAGTAAAATAACAAACTCAGGTGAAAAACCTGATGCAAGACTAATCTTCAATGCCACAAAAATGTGCAAAGTGTCAGCAATAATTTTGTATTCCCAAGGAGTCTTACCAAACATACAACTTTGTCAGCCTAACTTTGTTGCTCCAAGTGCTGTAGTAAATTGTGACTCTACTGATAATTATTTTTTTTGTATCTCTAATGTGCTCCTAAACTCTGACCTTTAACAGTCAAATAATCCTACCAGCATATGCCTGTTAGGGTTTTGCACTTTAGTAATGTTTTTTAACTTTACAATTTGATTAATAGTGCTTGTAATTGTTTGATAGCAATCACAAACAAGCAGTTCTTTGAATTCATAATTTATATATGTCAAGGAATGCATGTGCTGTCATGTTTCAAATCAGTTTTGCCTAAAAGACTGACTAGACAGTTCTGCAACTGTGAAAAGGTACTGCATCTCTAAATTTGGCAATACTGTATAATGTAATGTCTTCAGCTGAACCCTGCCCCCAAGGAAGTGCTTGAATGACATAGCCCCGGGGGTATAGTCTGATTGCTGGAGCCTTGTGTGTTTTTGCAACAGCAAACATTAGTTTTGCACTGAATTTCTGAGCACTGCTTTTGTTATTTTACTGTTGGGAAGAGGTGATTTGAGTGGCAGCATGATTCTTAGGCTGCTGTTGAAGGAGATTCAAGTGTTTGTTTTAACTGTGCATGTTAGTCAAGCACATACAATAGCTCACCACCAAATTTAATGTATGTGCAAAGCAAGGTACATAGGCAAAATAAACCTCATTCATTACCTTTGCATGTTACTGCCACTGTCCATCACAGACATTCCAGCCTTCAGATCACAAAACCAAACCTGGCAGTGCACAGTAACATGGAACAATAATGATGCAGTGAAGATGCAGGAGCCAGGAAATAGTTGCAAAAATCCTTTAGTAAAGAGAATATTCAGCTCCAAAGCATAGGTACAAGCAGTATTACATGACTTCAAACTTAGTGCTGTCCCCTAGTGCCTCGACTCTCCTGAGTCTTCAGTGGGGGTAAGGCTTGTGTAATAAGTTGAGCTTATTACATAATCACATGACATCATGTAACTACCACATTTTGGCATTTCATTTGTTATTGAGCTTTTAAAATGCTTAACAATCAGCTTCAAATATTATCATACAATGATAGAAAAAGAGAATAATGGATAGGTGGGCGTCTATTACCAGGGAGTAATACCATTGAGAGGTTCTGGACACATGAACCTTTACAGTGAAGCTCTAGAGGTTCCAATGTGTCCAGAACCTCGAGATGGTAGGACTCCCTGCTAATGGACACACAGCTATCCATTATTTTTTCTTAATATATGGATCCGAGTTTCTATTTCTGTAACCGGCGGACAGTCAGCCAGTTTAGTGATAGACTGACTTGATTCTGGCTGACTGCCACACTGTCTCGCTGTGTCTGTCTCGTTGAGCTACCTCACTCTCGTCTGTGCCACTCTCCACCCCTGCCCGCTTTTCTATACTACAAGGGCCGGTTCTTTGCATTTCTACTGAGTCCTACCTGTTTTTTACCAGGGGATGGCAGGATCAACTAGATAATTCCATTTTCAATGGTAAAATAAAAAAAAAAGTAAGGAGACCTGCTGACGACTGAGTTCGGTCTCGCTAAGTGAAAGACAGGCCGCCATCTTTTTAAAACTGTTCTGCCTACCCACATAGGAAAAGCCGGCAATCAGGAGGCATGCTTTGGCAGATGTGGGGGAGACAGACTAGTGCATGCACTGTTGTTATTCAGTGGTAATACTATAGTTGAGGTCTCGAACAATAACGTTAATGCCATTTCACCTCACCCTATCCTGCAGACACTAAGTGTTGAGGTATGCCTTGGGGGTGTTCGGCTTTACAGTCACCCCACTCCATAAGGCCATATGCTGAAATGGGTGCAATATAGAATCGGGTGAACTGTGGGACTGAAGAGTCCAAGGCACAGCTCGATGCCTGTCAGTGACTGCAGGGTGGGGGGTGGGGTTGGAATGGCATGAGCATTATAATGCAATCCAAGGCACACCCTGATGCCTGTCAGTCTTACTGAGGGTGGGACATTATGGTTAGAAACCATAATCCCCCTGGCATGTGTTGGTATTTGCAGTACAAATTTTCAGCATGGGTATTTTGTGGCCCCCACCTCATGAAAGCATTTGGGACCTCTTCTCATGAACAGTGGCACTGTGATTTTGTCAATGTGTCCCGAAACTTGAGTTTCCACAGCGACCATGCCATGTTGCACCAGATGTATGAAAACATAGATCAGGCAAGATGTGAAGAATGACAACTGTACCATTCATAGGGAGCTGTGAAGAGATGGCAATGTTGAAAATCTGTAGGGAAAGTATTAAAAATGCTCAAACGTCCGAGCGTACATGGAAACTGCACAATGCATGCATGTAATACAGTCATTTAGAGGAATTATTTCACCAAATTTTCAACATAGGCATTTTGTGACCTCTGCTCATGAACTGCTCTATGATTTTCTTAATCTGCCCCAAACATTGACTTCCCACAGCAGCTGCAGAATTCTGCGCCAGATGTATAAATGCATATTTCGGTCAGGATGTGAAAAATGACAGCTGTATGGTTCATAAGGAGGTCTTAAAAAATGGCAATGTTAAAAATCTAGAGTGAAAATACTACAAATTTGCGAATTTACGAGGGTGCGTGGAAACTGCATCATGCACGCTTGTCACACAGTCATTTTATGGACATTTGCCAACAGATTTTCAACATAGTCATTTTAGGACGTCTGCTCATGAGTCACTGTGATTTTACATAAGAACATACGAATTTGCCAGCAGAACACACCAACCGGTCTATGTAAGTCTACCCGAGTGTGCAGCTAGCACCCTAGATTACAGCTGCTTCAGCCTCCTCTCCCACAGTTCCTGCCCCGCTTGTCCCAGCCTCTGCCCCCCGAGTCTTCCTCTTGCTTTATCCCACTCCTCCTTAAAGCTATTGACTGTCCTATATGTTACCACATCCTCTGGCAGCGCATTTCAACTAGATACCACTCTCTCAGAGAAGTAGCGCCTCCTCATTTCCCTCTTGAAACGTCCCCCTTTCAACCTTAGTCCATGCCCACTCATCTCTCTTCCACTCCTCAGTTTAAACACCCCCTCAGTGCTAGATTTAGTTACCCCCTCAGGTGTTTAAATGCTTCAATCATATCCTCCCTATCCCTCCTCTCCTCCAGTGTGTACATGCTCAGGTCCTTCAGCCTAACTTCATATTTCTTTCCTTCCATCCCCTTTAACATTTTTGTTGCCCTCCTTTGCACCCCCTCCAGTAACTTTATATCTCTCCTCAGGTATAGCCTGCAGTATTGTACATAGCACTCTAGGTGCAGTCTGACCAATGATCTGTAGAGAGCGGTAGGATCACATCCCTGTGTCTGGATGAGAACCCCCTTGCGATGCACCCCAGCATCTTGTTTGCCTTTGCTGCTGCTCTTGTGCAGTGGGCTGAGTTGTTCATGCTCCCAGTTACCAAGACCCCAAGGTCCTTCTCCTCCTCTCTTTTCCCCAACCAATAGTCCCTCTTCTGGTTTACAGCCCTGAAGTGCATCACCGTAGACTTCTTTGCATTGAATCCTAGCTGCCACTCCACTGACCATGTCTCTAGTTTGGTTACATCCCCCTGCAGTTTTTCCCATCCGTTCTCTTCATCCACCACCACCCCCAAGTTGGTATAATGTGAGAACAGACTAACTCTGCTCTCCACTCTGTGTGCTATATGGGAGATAAAGGCCCAAATAGCACTGGGGCCCAACACTGACCCTGTGGCACCGCTTGTGTCACTGCTGTAGGTGCCGAGAGCTCCCCCCACCGCCACCACCCTCTGCACCCTCCCCTACAACCAGTTCTCTATCCATTTAGTTAGCTTTTTTCCCCTCCTCCATTGCCATTTGCTTTCACCCCAGTCTCCTGTGAAGCACTGTATCAAAGGCCTTACCGAAGTCCAAGTACAGGACATGTACCGCATGGCCCCTGTACAACTCCCTTGTCACCCAGTCACAATACTCTGTTAGGTTGGTTTGACAAGATCTCCCTGAGACGAACGCATGTTGCTACCCATCTTGAAGGCCATTACTTTCTAGGAATATCATCAGCCTCTCCTTCAGTATCGGCTTCATAAGCTTACCCACTATGGACGTGAGACTTACTGGGCGATAATTTCCTGGCTCCTCCCTAGGCCCACTCTTGTGTATGGGCACCACATGGGTAACCCTCTAGTCCTGGGGCACGCACCCCATTTCCAAGGAGGTGTTGAACAGATCTGCCAGTCATTCAGCCAACAGCTCTGCCATCTCCTTGAGCACCCTGTGGTGGATGGCATTGGGACTTGGTGCCTTGTCCACCCCTACTGCCCTCAGCCCCTCTAGCATCCTACTTCCTGTGATCACTGTTGGTCACCTCCTCCCCCCCTTCCCCCACCGCCCCAGTCCATTCTGGTAGTGGGCCATCCCTCTCCTTTGAAAACAGAGCAGAAGTACTCATTTAGAATTTCCACTTGCTCCTCCCCCTTTTCCAGCCAATCCCCTCCCCGCTTTATTCTCACAATATGTTCCTTGCACTTTCTCTTTTCCCTGACATACCTAAAAAAGTCCTTTTTCCCCTCCTTTTATGCCCTGTGCAGAACTTAATTGCCTGGAGACCTTAGCTTTTTTCACCCTCCTGGCAACCTCTCTTGAGCAACTCCCGAAAGCCTCCATATCCTCTGCCTTCCCTGTTCTCCTGTACTTCCAGTATGCAGCCATCTTTGCCCTCACCCCTTGCAGCACTTCCTTGTTCAGCCAGCATGGTTTCTTGCCTCTGCTCTTCTTACTCCTGGCCCTGGTGCAGGCTACTGTGGCCTCTGTTAGCCCAGTCTTTATGACTCACCACTCTTGTTCTGCATCCATCCCCGGCCTTATATCCTGAAGTCTTCCTTGCAGTATTGCTCCCATCCCCCCAATGTGCACCCTAATAAAGTGCACCACCTTAGTGCCTGTGCCTCCTGTCTCCCTGCCCAGGATGACAACAAGCCACACTATTTGGTGGTCGCTACCTGCTAGTGGGTCCTCCACCCTTACCTCCCTCACCACCTCCTCATTTACCAGTACTAGGTCCAGAGTACTACCAAGTCTCGTAATCCCACTTACCAATTGCATGAGAAGGCCATCCTGGAATGCATCAAGAAGCACCTTCTTCCTGGTACTGCTAGTGACGGGGTGCTCCAGTCAACCAGCGGTAGGTTAAAATCCCCTAACTATCACCACTCTCCCCCTTCTACACACCCTTCTTATCTGCTCTGACAACTCCCTATCCAGTTTCCCAGATTGGGCTGGTGGTCTGTACACCACTCCCAGCCTCAGCTTTCTGCTCTTAGAGTCCAGGAACTGCACCCAAAGTGCCTCTGTCCTCTCCTCTTCTCCCTCATCCTTTATGCATTTAATCCCTTCCCTCACATAGAGTGCAACCCCCCCCAATCCCCCGGTCTCTCCTGTACATCCTGTATTCCGGGACTGCCAAGCCCCAGTCATAGTACTCTGTGGCCCAAGTCTCTGTCACTGCAGCAATGTCCACCTTCATCTTTGAAAGGAGTAACTGAAGCTCAGCAGTTTTGTTCCCCAGGCTTCTTGAGTTGAGAGAGACCATCTTCCACCCGTACCCCTCCTTCTCCTTCTCCTCACTCTTCTTCTCCTTGGCCTGTGTCCCTCCTCCCGGTAGTACACACCCTTTCTCCTCTTTATTGTTACATGGTGGTGGTGCCTTCTCTATTATACTCAGACTACTCTGCCCTCCCCTCCCAGGGTTACTACGCCTCCACCTTTACCTATAGTAATGGGGTGGCTCATTAGGCTCTCCTGTCCAGACCTTTCTACTAACCTGTCTTTTGGCCATCCCCTCACTAGTTTAAATCCACCTTAGTAGAGATATACCCCTCTAATCCTGTCTTTAATACTATAAGTCTGAATGTGATTCTTGGTAGCCTGCAGTGTCCACACAGTGAAGCAGTCATCTTTTGGACAATTTCCCAAAAATAGAAAGAATGGCAGGGTTAGTATGCCTCGGCCAGTGTCTACTCCTTTTATGTACAACTGTATTTTTTCGTCTGGTGACAAGGTAACATTGGGGTGTGTGTGTGTGTGTGTGTGTGTGTGTGTGTGTGTGTGCGTGCACCCCAAACCCAGATTCAGTGTTATCTTCCTCACACAATGACTGAGCAGCAGCACTGGGCTGGGTTTTATTGCTGCAGGTGCATGTTTTGGTGGCCAGGGGCATAATATAGTGCATCAGGGTCAACTGGCAATTGTCCCTGCACACACAGGCGGCAGTGGTGGCAGCTGTTATTATGTTGCTTCTCTGAAATGAAGATGGTCAGGGCTTGCCATTTTCAGATTTAGCTGGATCTTGTCTTTCTTAGGGATGGAAAGTGGAAATGGAAGCATGTAAAGGAGGAAAATGGTATACTGGTGTGCTTCTGATTTGGTCAGTGTGGTTTAATCACTAGATGCACCAGATGACTGACTGGGAAAGTTGTTTCCAGTGGGAGTGGGACTATGGTTTCTTTGTCTGTACTATCATGCAGCCAGCTCTAGTCCTTCTTCCAGCTCCATCACTACACTCCTAGTCTCTGTCCCACTGCCAGCACCATCTCCAAGTCCTTCTCCACCACCACTTTCAAAACTGGTACTTTATGGAACTGGCATGATGGAACCTTTCTCTGCTCCTTTCCTCCCCTACATCCCTTTCTCCTTCATTTTTTTTCCTCTTATTTTCTACACACTTCAGTGACACAAACATGGCAGCTAAAAGTGGCTCAGCTGGTTGCACACTGCCTCTGAGGCCAGAAGATCAGAAGGTTGTGGGTTCTAGCACCACACTGGGAATGAGGGACAAATCCCAATACTGACACTGCAGTGCATCATGAGGGGGGGTGCTGAAATTCTGAGGTGCCGTCTTTCTGATGAGATGTTAAACTGAGGTCCCGTGTGCCTGTTCTGGTGGTTGTTCAAGTTGATGTTAAGATCCCATGGCACTTCTCGAAAAGAGTAGGGGAACTGTTTATTGACAAAAAAAAAAAAACAGAACAATTAGTAATGGTACAACAACGGCCTGGTGGTGCTGAGGTTTGAGGCACTGGACACCACATCTCCCTCCACACTGCGACCCAGGTTCAGGAATGAGCAAGGGGCATCAGGAGCGGCCAGGAAGGGAAAGGATTGAGCCTCTGTAGGACTGCACTCCTTTTCCTGGGGATGGTCTGGGGCATCCATCATGCTGCAGTGGCCCCCAATGCAAATTGGGAGCACTACAGGAGTGGGGATACATGTGGGGAGAAGTGTATTGGATGTTGGCATGTCATGCCTTGACGTCATTGCACGTCTGCACTTCTCAAGGGGAAAAATGCAGAAGGAAAAATGGCAGACAACCGAGGCAGCTTGATGGCTGCACCTCAGCAACCAGGGGGCCTGTTGTGCAATCACACTGTGGTATAGGTTCCTGGCCTGGCTCAGAGGGGACATAGAGGGGGTCCTCCCAGTGGGTGCAGCGTTTTGCCAGCTGGTATGTGAGTGAGCCTCCGGGCTGATGAAGGTGGCGGCTGGAAGTAGACAGGTCAGGCTGCATGAGTATAAAGAATATGACAAAAAAAATAATGGTACAACAGTCATGTGCACTTAGGATATACACAAATCAGCTGCAAGAAAGTAAAGAAAACAACAATGAAACAGTGTTAAGAAAAGGTTATAATAAATGAGGACAATGATAACAAAAAAGAGGAAAGACAACAAATGAAAAAAAAAGAAAAAAGAGAAAAGTGAAGCAGATTCTTGGTAGGAAGGAAAATATTGAAATACAATCAAAAGAGAGCCCAGGAATAGTACTTCTAATGATGAATTCAGTCTGCTGGAAAAAGTCTGGCATGTTCAGCTGCACACAAGGTCCAGAGGTCGGACTCCACCAACTGCAAAAGTGCTCCATGGTCTAATATTTGTTGTTGCAAGACCAATTTACAATGCACTCTCCAAATCACTACCTTAAGACAAGAAATAATCCTTAGCAGCACAGAAGGATCATATCTGGGCAATGCAACTCCAATGGCCCCATAAATGAGGATATCATAGGAAAGGGAAAGCCCAAAGGAGTCTGCCTAAGAGGCATTGGAAAATGGCCAGAATGGAACTATGGGCAATTGAAATATGTGTTTAATGGTTTCAATCATAGCCATGCAACTATCCCTGGGGCAACATTTTTCTGTGCTGCTCTTGTGCTTAAGATGACCCCTAACTTTCAATTTTCTGTGGCAACAAAGCCAGGTCACATCCCAATATTGTGGCGGAAATTGTACTGCATTCAAATACCTTAATGACTGTTGACAGACAGACCATGAAACTCCAGGCAAAACGTTAATCTCAGTATGAAGTAAAGACATGCAAATGCTGAATACGGATGTGATCCCAAGACAAGCGGCAATGAGTGATAAAAGTAAAATAGGGATTCAAAAATTCAGGAAAAACTGCACCCCATCAAAACACGGGCTTGGGCTTCTTCCATTCCAGATGAAGGGTCTCCATCCAATTTGCCGCCCAATCTTTCCAAGTGGATGGGAGTCCCAAAAAACAAGGAATAATGTTATAATGAAAAAATCTTATTAACAAAAATTATGGGATTCACCATATCCATTCCACCTTTATCATACGGGAGGTATAGAACATCCCGTTTAATCGGATTGCGATGACTTCATAATACCATCATAAAAAATACACTATACAAATGCATTTCTAAGTGAAACAGGAAAGGGTAGATAGCATTGACATAAAGAAAAATAGGAAGCAAAAAAGGCTGAATAAACCCAACCTGTTTCTTTTTAGACAATTGCCAGGATTTCCATTTGGCCACCTGTGTGGCCCCAAGTTCTATGGCTCGATCCCAGTTCAAAGCTGGTAAATTCAAGCTGCCAAAAAAATACCATGAATTTTAATATGCTCCAACGTGACTGAAATGTTTCCAATGCAGAGAGGAATTACCACATGAACTCCAATCGGAACTACACAACATTTTGAGATAATAATACTGGATCCAGACAATAAAGCAACATCAGAAATCAGCCACAAGGCATTTTCACCTGAGGGGATATCCCAAATAATAGACATCATCAGCATAAGCCAACATTTTTACATCTGAGGAGAAAAGGGGATGAGTTATTCCCCTGAATCTGGGGAGTCACACAAATCACTCGCAACAAAGGATCTAAAGTAAGTATGTAGAGAATGAGGCTTAACAGGCAGCCTTGAATCACACTTCGGAGCATACCAATACTAGAGCCAAGCCAACCATTGACAGAGGGTATTAACTTGGAATATGAGTACAGAAGGAGAAGCCAATAAATACATTGGAGAGAGAATCCATATTGGCTTAATGCAAAAAATAGATAGTCATGAGGGATCCTATCAAAGGCCTTAGCCTGGTCTAATACAAACAAAAAATGTCCCATGCTATGAGCATGACAAGAAGCAATTCATTTATGAATCAGCAATAAGTTATCCTGAGTTCTGTGGTTGGGATCGAACTGGACTGCTTTGGATGAATAATGTGAGGAAAAATCTGAGCTAATCTAACACAGAAAATCTTAATTAAGATCTTCATGTCTGTGTTAAGGGAGACAAATCAGTCTCCAATTTGAAAGACGATGGCAATCACCAGATTTAAATAAAAAAAAATTGGAGCACCTCAGTAATTGAACCTGAAAAGGACAAATGTGCCAAAAGGGAATTAAAAACAAAATTAAGAATGGGGCAATGAGCAAAGGAAACGACTGATAAAATTCAGATGTTAAGCCATCAGTCCCTGGATAAATACTTTTATGTATGAAATGGATGGCTGTGAGGACTTCACCTTCAGTAATTGGTTGAGTGAGAAGGACATTACCAGGTGCTGTTACCTGTGGCAAGTTCAACATGTCCAAAAAATGAGTGGCTGAAGCATCAATCAGGAATCTGGTGCCCACAGTATCCTGTAAGAAGTCCTGAACCACCTTCAGTATACCTTCATGGAAGATATGTTCTACACTACTGGAGTCAATCACAGAGTTCATTTTTGTTTGTAAACTCAATGGAAATAGCTCTGGAATATATCCCATGTCAAATGTTGAATTTGGGTACCACACAGTAAGCCTGTTCAAACGTCAGAGTCTTCATTTGGTCATATTAAATGGACTTCATCCAGTCCTGGACAGACTGGATCTGGGCATGAAGGGACACAACGTTCTCAGATTGTTGTGAAATCAATTTAAAGAGAGTGTATCGTAAGTCAAGATACGAGTAGTATTGATAAGCCGTTCTACTACTGTAGCTGATATAGAGTTGCGCTTGGCGAGGCCACCAAAAACTAACTTTGTATGGTCCCACCAAAGGGATGTAAAGATGTTGTACCATTATTCTAGCCCAAAAAAGGGCCTGGAACTCACGTCAAAAGGAAGTGTTTAACAGGATGGTGTTATTTGACTGCCAGGTAGACTTTCCAGTCAGTAAGGTAGGGGTGACCGAAATAGTGCAACTTATTAAAAGGTGGTCAGAAGTTTCCACTGGACTGGTAGCAACCACCAAAATGAGACATTGACGGGAGGCAAAAATAAAATCAATACAGGTCACAAACTGAACCTGGTGATACTTAAAACCCTCAACTGGGTGAAGAGCATGATATGTATCAACCAGGTAAAAGTCCTTACGTTTGACCTGTAGACACAAAGAATCACAAAATGACTTAAATGTCTTAGCTCCCCCTGTCTCGGAATCGAAGATGGCTATTAAAATCCCCACCAAATAATATAATTCTGGAGGTACAGAGAAAAGTTTGGACCAACTTAAACAGAGAAACGCTCTCAAATTTCAATTGTGGAGCATAACTAACAATTAAATGAAAAGCAGTCTGGTCAATGGGACAGTCAAACAATAGGGCCTGGTCTGATTGTACATCAAGTACCCTAGAAACCAATGGAGAAATACAGTTAAACAAAATAGCCACCCCTGAGTATGTATCAGTCCCCACTGGAAAATATGAAGCACCAGAAATCCGAAGTTGTTGGGTGGTAGCTATGTCCAACAAGGAATGCAGCCTGGTATCCTGCAATAAGATCAACTTAGCATAGGAGTCACATTGCACATGGAGAGTGACTTTTCTGTGAAATATGTGGCAAATGCTGTTGACGTTGAATGTAGTGACTCTCATGTTAGGAAGAAGCCAGAAAAGTGCACCCCAAAAGGTAACTGAAATCTAAACCTAAGGAGACTGGGTATGCTTCTTTAAAAATGTAACTTTAGATCCTGGGGAAGGGCTATCCTTCTGTTTTTGAGGTGTTGCCAATTTTGAGGCCTCATCTTCCATATCCAGAGAACCAGTGGGACCAATGGACATTGAAGAGGTGGCACCTGAGTCAATGTCCATGTCAGTATCACCCCAATTTTGTGAGGAAGCAAGAGGCCAAATCTATTTCAGAGGAGAAGAGAGTCACCAGGAACAACAGGTGCAACAACATGGGGGGGGGGTGTTCTGTTCTGAAGAGAACATCTACAGGGGACTTCAGTGAAGGTGGGGTGCAGGAGGCATAGAGGATGCATCCATAAGTTCAGGAGACATCTTCAGAGCAGGAAGGTCTGTGACAGAAACAGAAAGAGAGCATATCATGACCGAGGCAGTAGGAGAAGATTCCACAAAAGATTGTCTGGGAACTGAGGAGAGAATAATCTGCTCAGATTGGTTCACAGTAGACAATGAGGGGGACAGGTCCTCCAATGATACTGTACCCGGGGTGGATCTGGTGAAACCAAACTATCACCGGATAGTCACAGTACCTGGAGCAGGTCAGTCTGTAGGGGTACTTTTGATTTATGTGCAGCCAAGGGACAGGTACGGAACAAATGACCCTCCATGAAACACAGATTGCATTTCATTTCATTGATGCATTGTACTGTACTGTGGCTGGGTTCTTAGCAAAGGCTACAAAGTCTCTGGTCACAAACATTACTAAGGTGAGAGAGAGAACCACACTTAAAACAGGCTTTGTCTCAGATAGAAACAAACCCCTCTATCACAGCCAAGGAAGAAACTGTTGGAAAGGTGGGAGAGACCAGAGTTGGTGGCCCAGAGCTGAACTTTATATTTCCAACCATCTGTCCAGATTCCATACTTATCCAGGATCGATATCGGGCAGCCTAGCAACTCACATTGCTGCTTTAGCCAGTAGGTGACATTGTGAACATTCAGTCCTTCATTTCAAAACATCAACGTTACAGTGCTGGCAGTAGACCTGGTAATGGGGAAAGCCTGGAAAGATAACCAGAGGTCTGAACATTGCAAGAGATTATCTTTAGTCCAAAAATGATCTAGAGAAGAATGGAGCTGGAAACTGAAATCATGAAAGACAGATCCAGATATGTACATGATGGCAAAGAAGTCCGCTGGTACAAATCCTAGGGACTCCATCAGGAGTTTTTCAACCAAAAAGGAATGGTCTGGAGAGATCTAATCCATTTCAATACACTTGAGGTGAACCACATTACATCAGGGCACTGGAGCTGACTGGGCATCAAAAAAGTTCAAAATGTATAAAAGGGGGATTAGTGGGAGTAGCAGATGGACCAGGGAACTAGCTTCCTGAGGGGTCAAAACAGAAACTCCAGGTATCTTTGAGGGGGCAGGGTCAGAAAGTAGCAGAGGTGAAGCCATAAAGGTGCTTGATCCCTGGTCCCGTCCTGCAGAAGGCAGGCGAGTAGCAGGTGGGCAAGACTCAGAGACCTCATGGGAGGGCATTTCACAGGTATCAATCTGATAGGCAGGCAACAATGTTGATTCCAGAATCCATGTGTGCCCATCCATGCCAATGATCCAACCAACCATTTGGAAAGCTTTAAGTGTGCTCCAGCCAGGCATGGAGGTTCCCGAGGGGCATGCAGGCAGACATTGGGGGGAGGGGGTGGTGGGTAGAAACCTGACCCCCCAGCAATAAACAACATCATATTTGAGGCATCAAAAGGAGGCAGTATAGTATCAGTGGTAGCAGAGAAAGTTTGAGGGGGGCCCTTCTGAAGGCACTGTGGTAGTAATAGGCTGAAGTTTAACATGTACCAGCAGTGGCAGAGCAGAATTTTCCCTAGGTGGAGCTTGAGCAGTAGTATGAGTAATGACCGGAACAGCCATAATAGGGGACTGTAGGGTGACAGGTGCAGTAACTAAGGGCACTGAGTTGTCAAATAGATCAAGTACTGAGTGGCTGAGAAACAGAGAATTTGATGGCAGATAAGGACCACTTGGCCCGCCTACCTGCCCATTTCCTTACCTAATGGATAAGCTGCAGATAAGTTAACCAACAGCCTACTTCTTCCTCCTCCCCACTAGAATTGCCTTATGTCTGTCCCATGCATTCTTGAATTCCTCCACTGTTTTTGATTCCAAGACCTCCTCAGGAAGGCTGTTACATGCATCCACAACCCTCTCCATGGCAAAAATACTTCCTCACATTACCTCTGAGCTGTCCCCCCTCTATCTTCAAATTGTGCCCACTTATTCTTGCACATCTCTTTTTCTGAAACATGCTACCCTCTTGGACTTTTTTGATTCCCTTGAGGTACTTGAAAGTTTCTAACATGTCCCCCTTTTCCCCTCCTTTCCTCAAGAGTATACATATTAAGCTCCTTTAGTCTCTCTTTGTATGTCTTCTGGAGCAGACCCCGCACTATTTTGCTTGCCCTCCTCTGGACAGCCTTCACCCTGTCTATGTCTGTGGAGATGGTGTCTCCAGAACTGCATGCAGTACTCCAGATGAGATCTCACCAACTGTCTGTACAGAGGGATAACAACTTCCTGTTTTCTACTGGTGATGCCTCTCCCTATGTATCCCAGTATCCCCCAAGCCCTCCTTACTGCCTTCTCGCATTGCTTGTCCACTTTTAGGTCATCTGATATAACTACCCCCAGGTCCCTGTCCATTTTTGTTGCTGTCAGTATCTCACTCCCCATTGTGTACTGTTCCCATGGGTTTTTGTTTCCCAGATGCATTACTCTACTCTTCTTTGCATTGAATCTAAGCTGCCATACATTTGACCTTTCCTCCTACCTTGCCAAGTTCTTTCTCATCCTTTCCACCCCACCTTGTGTATCAAACCTGCTACAGATCTTTGTGTCATCTGCAAAGAGACATACTTTTCCTTCCAGTCCCTCTGCAATGTCACTTATAAAGACATTAAAAAGGACCGGACCCAGTACTGAACCCTGAGGTACTCCACTAGTAACCTCCCTTTCTTTGGAGTGGACTCCATTTACTATTACACTCTACGTCCTGTTGTCTAGCCAATGTTTTACCCAGGCTACCACCCTGGGACCCACTGCCAGACTGGCTAATTTGTTTATTAATCTTTTGTACGGGACTGTGTCAAATGCCTTGCTAAAGTCTAGGTAGACCATGTCCACAGCCCCTCACTGGTCTACTACTTTGGTCACCCAGTCAAAGAAGTCGATTAGATTAATCTGACATGACCTTCCTGCTGTGAATCCATGCTGCCTTAGGTCCTGTGTCCCACTGCCCTCTAGGTACTGAACAATTCTTTCTTTCAGAAGTGATTCCATCATTTTCCCTACCACTGAGATCAAACAGACAGGTCGGTAGTCTCCTGCCTCTGTCTTGCTCCCTCATTTGTGAAGGGGAATCACATCCGCCCTCCTCCAGTCCTCAGGTACCACACCATCCTCCCATGATTTGTTAAAAAGGGTAGTCAATGGTGTTACTAGTTCTCCCCTTAGTTCTTTTAGAATTCTGGGTTGAATCCCATCAGGCCCCATTGCTTTGTCCACCTTCAGTTTTAGTTCTTTCAGAACCCTTTCTTCTGTGAAAGGACTGATATCAACCCCCATCAAGAGTGCTTCTATTGACTGGATTAGGTACCTCTCCCTCCTCTTCCTTTGTGAATACTGAGTAGAAGTATTCATTAAGTATCCCTGCTTTTTCACTGTCCCTCTCTGCCCACCCATCCTCCTCTTTATTCAGGCTCAGTATCCCTCCCCTTGTCTTTCTTCGCTTCCTAATGTACCTATAAAAGGTTTTACCCCCCTTCCTAACCTAGTTGGCTATCTTTTCCTTCATTTGGGCCTATGCTATTCTGACTTCCTTCCCCACTTCCTTCTACTTTAACTGATACAGTTCTCTGTCCTGCTCCTTCTGTGTTTCCTTATACTTCCTGAATGCTATCTTTTTCTCCCTAACCTTCCCTGCCACCTCTTTTAAGAACCATAGTGTTTTTTTCTTTCATTTTGATTTATTTGCTTCACACAAAGGCTTGTTGCCTCCGTGATGGCAGTTTTGATGATTCCCCATTGTTGCTCCACACCTCCTTCTTTCCTGTTTGCTAGTGCTTTTCTGAGGCACTCTCCCATTTTGACAAAATCAGCCCTCCTGAAGTCCTGTACCTTCACTTTTGTATGGCTTGACTCTACAGCTGAGTTTATCATGAACCACACTGTTTGGTGGTCACTTGTTCCCAGATGGCTACCCACTTCTAGATCTGATATCCTCTCTCCATCCCCATTTGAGAGTACCAGGTCTAAGACTGCTCCCTTTTGAGTGGGTTCCAATACAAACTGTCTGAGGCATGCCCCCTGTAGGGCATCGAAAATGGCCCTCCTCTTGGATGTGGCTGCAGCAAAGGTGCTCCAGTTAACATCTGCATATTCAGGTCTCCCATCAGCAATATCTCCCCTTTCACTGCCATCCTAAGGATGTCTTCTATCATTTTCTTGTCTATTTCCTCCACCTGAGACAAGGGTCGTACACAACCCCGGTGTGGATTGTGGTGCTATTTCCAGTATCCAGAGTGATCCACAGTGCCTCCTCTCCTCCCTGTTTACCCTTTAGTTCAGTTGCTTTGATCCCTTACCTTACATAGAGAGCTACTCCTCCTCCTCCTCTTCTTCTACCCTCCCTGTCTCTCCTGTAGATTGTGTACCCTGGTATGTTGACATCCCAGTCATGGTTCTCTGTGTACCATGTTTCTCTGACTGCTACGATATCCAGGCATCCCTCTTCCATCAAGGCCACCAGTTCAGGAAGCTTGTTATCTAGACTACGGGCATTGGTACTCATTAGCCTCCATTTTTTTGAAGGCCTTACCCCTTTTTGCCCCATTCCTGTCCTTACTGCCTTTGTCCTTTTCTCCATTTACCCCTGCCCTTCTCCCTATTGACTTCTCTAGCTTGGTGTTTACCTCACTAACTACCCTGATTTTTTTTTGGGGGGGCTAGGATTTCCCTTCTGCTTTCCAGTGCTTCCACCCTTGGCTAGTTTAAGTGCTTGCCAATGAAGCATTTAAACATATCACCTGGTATCCTGGTTCCCCTACTGGACAGATGCAGACCATCCCACCAGTATAGGCCTGCATCCCTCCAGGTGGACCCCCACTCCCCAAAGAAGCCAAAACCTTGAGCTCTGCACCAGTTTTTCAATCACTGAGTGTATCCCATGGTGTGGAGCACCCTAGCCTCACCCATTCAATAGACAGGCAACACCTCTGAGAAGGTTACCATGTGTGCTACTTGTCTAAGGCCCCTCCCCAACTCCACAAACTCCTCATGCACTGCTCTGATCCCCTTTCCCAGCCAAGTCATTTGTCCCTAGGTAGACAATGACATCCAGATCCCTCCCCTGTGCAGCTGCTCCCACAATCCTGAGGATTTGCCCCATGTTTCTCCAAGCCATGGTGCCATGCAGGCACCTTACCTCCCTCTCCCCTCCCTCCCCCAGTTCTACCCTCCTAACAATGGAGTCCCCCACCAGGAGTTGTTTCCTTGCCCTGTGGGATCCCATGCCACCCTCCTGTGGGTCATCTTTGTGGAGGTTCCCAGCATCCTCCTTGGTCTCCACTGTGGGTGCCTCCACAGAGGAACCACACTCTGCCAGAATGTTATATGAATTGTGGAGAGGTACAACTGGAGGGATGCACCTCTGTTCCCCCACCCTCACCCTCCCTGAGCCCACTGTGGTCCAACCACTCCTCTTTCTTGGCAACCTCTGAGGCAGCAGTGGTGGCCCTGGTAGTCTCTGGGTGGGAAATAAGGTCCCCTGAATCCTGGCCAGCTCAGCCTAGAGAAGAGCAACATACTCCCTCAGCCCAGAGAGGTGTCTGCAGCTGGGACAACACAACATCCTCCAGAACATCTCCCAGAACACTGTTTCTCCACAGCCACTGCACTGCACTGCACCACTCCCACCATGTCTCATTTGTGGCCCCATAACTGTTATTTTGTATACTTTACTCTTTCCTCATTCTCTTATTTTATTTATTTTTTTTTATATATAATTTTTTTTCTCCCTACTTTCCTACTGCCTCCGTGCTCTTAAAGATCCAGATCTTCCTGTTCTGGGACAGTAAGTTCCTATATTCCTCAGTAGTCTCCTTCTTACTTGCTCAGAGTCAGACCTCCAGCAGCTGGGGGGGTGGAGAGCTACCCTTTTCCTTCAATGAGGGCAGTATAGTCCCAGTAAAGTTCTAATAACAGCTCATTCCTCTTGCTGTTCTCTGCCACAAGCTATCTAGGTCAGTTTTTAAATGCAAACACCTGGCTTCCTTCTCTCTGAGCTACTCCCCTAATTCACAGTTTCTTTTTCACCTAACTAACTGCACAGATAACAATCCTTCACCCAACTCAGACACACTCTTTTTTGTTTGTTTTTCACCCTAAATTGAAGTTCCCAGTAGTAGAGTTCAAGTTCTTTAGTCCAGTAGAGTAGTAAAGTTCTAGCAGCAGCTCATTCCTCTTGCTGCTGTCTGACACAAGATGTCTAGGTCAGCTTTTAAATGCAAACACCTGGCTTCCTTCTTTCTAAGCCAATCCCCCTAATTCCCAGTTTCTTTTTCACCCAGCTAAGTGCACAGATAACAATACCTTCATCCAACTCAGACAAACACACTCTTTTTTCTGTTTGTTTTTTGTTTGTTTTAACCCCCAAATTGAAGTCCCCAGTAGTAGAGTTCTAGTTATTTAGTCCAGTAGAGTAGTAAAGTTCTAACAGCTGCTCCTTCCTCTTGCTATTTCCATTTGTTTTGTATTTTCTGCAATACCAATGTGGTTGGCTACAATGGCTATGGTCCTGTGGGCTGAGTAGAGTGCCCTGGTTGGGGAGTCTGAAATACAGAACTGAATGTCAAAGATGCAGTAGCAGAGCCCATAGTCAAAGGAGTCATGGCGCTAGGCAAGGATTGTAATTCCTGTCCAGAAATGGAATTTAAACCAAGATATGTAAGTATAGGAAGTCAAATCGGCTTACTGATAGAAGCAATGGTTGCAGAAGGTTGAGAAATATAAACATCCAGAGCAGGAATCAGAACAAACTGCCTCTGAGTCAAAAGTGGAAGTCCAGCTGTAAGATTAACAGTCTTAACTGAAGAGTTGGCTGTGTGGCTCCCTGGCAGAATAAAATCTGATGGCATCTATGGAGTCTGGTCGGCAGAAAGTGAGCTGTGCCCAGGACTGAAGAAGAAGCTGGTGGCCCCAGAAGATGTGGCATAGAGCTTGCATGTGGGGGGGGGGTAGGCCCATAACTGGAGTGTAAACTGAAGGCAATCTAGGGAACAAATGGCAAAGATGTTTCCTGATCTCTGGAATCCATGAGGGAGAGAAGGTGATCTTGCTGTGCAGACATTAAGTCTCAAAGGGGGTGATCCAAATGTAGAGTACCTGAGATAGCAGTAATTGGGTCAGAATGACTGGAAGGTCTGCAGCAGGAGATCCAAAATGAGTAACTTCAGGGAGCATCAGAGAAGCGGGCATAGCTGTCGGTTTCATTGAGGAAATGTCCATAGATGAATCCTCCACTGCAAGCTGCAATGTGCTAAGAGTACAATCCTCAGGGTGAAGAGCAGGTAATGCTGTCCATCCAACACCACCAACTCCTAGGTCAGCCATCACAATAGATGGTCTGAGACCCCCCCTACTGATGAGAGTAGGGGAATTTTTTTATTAGTCATTAAATAAATCAATTCATAGCATATTCATAACACAACTTAAAGAAAATACAAAACTAAAGGAAATAACAAACATATCAATCAACTTTCAGTACTCTGTGTAATAATGTAAAAACTAACTTTCCCGATACCCCCCCCATGCAAGAAAGAAAATGAAATGAAATAAAAAATAAATAAATAAATAAAGCTAAACAGGTTCCGTCTTACAGAAATCAGTGCACACCTCACTATGAATAATTAAACAACCCACATTTCATGCAATACTCAATGTAGCCATTTAAAGGCATACCAGTGGGTATGCCACACCTGCCCATTTATCTGCTTATATTCAGTCTGCTTAAGAGCCAGCAATTCAGTCAGAATCATAGTAAATTAATTCTAACTGTATAATACGCTGTTGCTGGAGTACAAACCTACAGCCAGCTTGCCAAATCCATTATGCTATGCACACCATCAATACTCTTAAGGAGCTAATATCATATTGTACCCATCCTGAGGAAAACAATCCCTTAAATAAAATAGCTGGAGAAAGATACAAGAAATTAGCTGAACCCCAGTGATTAGACAGAGCTTTCCAGAATTCACTGGTATATGGACAAAGAAAATATAAATAATCCATAGTCTCTATTTCATTACACCAGTGTTCCCTAGGATGTTAACACTCTGCCATTTCCTTATGTTTCTGATTGCCCTTGACATTGATCCTACCATGGACTCCCAACCATACCACATCCCACATTTTTGATGGAATCCTTGGCTCAGTTAGGAGTGCTCCAATTGCCTTTTGCTCACCAATTGGCAAGGACAAAAATGGTTGTTCCAAACAATGATTCCCCAAGATCAATTTATATAAAAGTTTCCTAGGGGAAGTCAATAACATGGACTGTGAGATAGTCCATAGTTTTATATAATCAAAACAATCCATCCAGAACATGTTTAATTTCTGGACTGTCCTATTTTTATGGCGAAATGCCATCCCTTGCCAATCTTGCATAACTTCCTTCAAGAAAGGAGTCACCCAACCAACCCACTAGACCATAGAATTGCACAACATGGGCAGTAAATTAGCATAGAAAAAAACACTCCAAAAGAAAACCACAGCATTCAACATTCCTACTCTCCCTTCTTTTTTCTGTACATAGGTACTAGCCCTTTTAATAGGATTCAAGTGACTCACCCACTGACATAAAAAAAAAACAATAATACAAGTTGGTTTCCAACTGTTTAGGGACAGGATAAACATAACTTAAAAAAAAAGAAAAACTGGAACCAAAAGTGTTTTAATAAGATAAACCCTCTTCATCTTTTTCATATGCCACTTATTCCAACATGTCACCATCTGCTGCCCTTTCCCAATTTAAAGAGCCCAATTATGGCGTGGCATATCCCCCTGTTCAAAAAAAATTTTTTTACAAGGTTCTGAAGTGACTTTAACCTCCCCAACAGTCTATAGGGGGCTAGGAGATGCTTTAATAGAAATACATTGACTCTTTAAGATATTAATCTGCACTTCTGAAATGGTAGATAGTGACTTAACAAGATTAGTCACCACGGTGCCCAATACTGCATTAGCCACTGTAAGAACTAGATCATCAGCATACACAATGGGCTATCTAATGCAGATAGTACACCAACAATATTGGGGGAAGAATGTATAATCCTAAGTATAGGATCTACTGTTAATATATATAATAATGGGCTTAAAGGACAGCCCTGCCTGACCCCTTTAATGATCTTACACTCATGTCCCATCCATTTATTATTATAAAGTCTAATAAAGGCATCTTGGTAACACAGTTGAATCCAGTCAATAAACTGTTGTGGAAACCCATAAGCCAGTAAGCATTTCCAAAAATAATTTATGGGAAACCCTATCACCGACTTTAGGCTGGTCCAAATTTATTACAAACCTTCCAGTGTTCCTTGTGCCCCTTTTTCCATAATTTCCCCTAAGTAGAAACAGTGCATCTGTAATTCTCTGCCCCGGGACATCACAAAACTGAGAAGAATGGAAAACAGAATGCAATACTTTCGAAAGTCTAGTGCTAAGAATTTTTGCAAAAATCTTTACATCTATATTTAACAAAGTGATTTGTCTCCAATTCTGCAAATCCATTGTCTCAACTTTTTTATATAAGAAGATTAATAGTCCTTCAAACATTTCATCATTCAATCTAACTTCAGTCAAACAGGCTTGAAAAATAGATAACAATTATTGTGGGATTAATTCCAATAAAGTGTGGTATAGTTCACCCGATAATCCATCAGACCCCAGTTCTGTCTCATTCTTTAATGATCCTGTAACCACTGATAACACTGACAATGTCAATGGAGCTAAAAGCTAAGCAGACTGTTCAGCACTAAGGGTTGGTACAGTAGCAGCTTGCAACACATGCTCAAAATGTGCAGAAGTGAACTGAGGTGTGCCTGCTGGTCACTGATTTGCCGTCCCATCTCTTCTAAGATTCCCTTTTCTGAAATCTGTTGCCTATGAACCCCAGAACAACAATCATCCGTTGGGGTGTCTGATATTTAGACCCCTAAGTTTCAAATTGCTGTTGCAGTACTAAAGACTTTTGACTGTAATGAGGTAAATCTGTTCCCTTAAATCCTCCCCCCCCCCGGTCTGTTGGGGACCAGTTCCTGAAACTGTTTTCTTAGTTGAAGCTATTTTGAATGCTGACTTATACCTCTTTGTTTTGCTAAATTTTGTAAGAAAGCTGTTATCAAACATTTTGTATCTGCCCACCAATCTAAAGGAGAGTCATATAAAAAGGCTACTGTGTGCCTATCTTCCAACAAAGTTAGCAGGTCCTGTCGGACCATAGGGGCTGCCAATAATCTGGTGTTCATATGCCAAACACCTCGACCCCCCACTCAAGGGGGGAGGGAGGAAGTATCAGAGCATGGTCTGATGTTTCAATAAGGACAGTTTGTGAAAAAGAAATGTGTATAATATTTGATATTAACCAAAAATCTATATGCGTGGAAAGCTGACCTTTAAAAAATTATGGCTAGGTTTTTGTGATATTGAGGCCTGCGCATCTTTTAACCCAGGTTGTTTAATTAAGACATTTAGAAAAGCAGTGTCACAGTAAGTTTTGACTGAATCCAACAAACTAGCATTAAAATCACCTCCCAATAAAACTTGTTTATTGGTACACAGATAGGGTTGCACCAATTTCAGAAGACCTACCCTCAGTGCTTTGGCCTGTGGGGCATACACATTAATTAACCTATACATATGTCCTTCAAATCTCACATCCAATATTAAGGCTCTCCCAGGAAAAACATCAATCAATTTATGTACAGACAGTCTTGGGTTAGTGAACAGATCCCCAGTCCACTGCACAAATCCTCTCCTATGGACCAGTGATAATCATCCATATACCAGGCATCATGTGCCTTCCCAATGTCTGCTGTGGTTCTGAAGCCTTGTATCCTGTAAAAGAAAAACATCATAAATTCATCTGTTGCTACACAGCAAATGTATTATCTCTTTTGATATCAGATTTGATACTGTTTACATTAAGGCCTCCTAGCCTTAAAAGCAGTGATTGATTATGTTTAAGGAAGTCCTTGTTTCTTCAAGCTTGTTCTAGTCATTCTTTTCTGAATGCCTGAAGGTCTTTGATCTACTGGTTGCCTCCTCCCTCCTTTGGGAAGTTCACTCTGGGAAGGATGAGAAGAAGCATCAGAATCTGCTTCCTCCATTTGTTCACTCCAGCTTTGGAGACCATCATAGGTGTTACTAAGAGGTACAATGTTTTTTGGCAATATTTGTTTAACCTTCCATCCTGTGCTTTCTGACCCTTTAGATACCTCTTTAAAGTCGTCCTTAGGTGTAGTTGCCAGTGCTGTCATTTGTGCAGGTGAGGGTTGTACTGGGGGAACTGGGGGTGGAGGCATACTGTTTTCCTGGTCAGAAACCACTGTTGGAGTTTGTTCCACAGGATGTATGGCATTTGCAGGAATAGTGATGTCAGGCTGCATGGAAGGACCTTCTGCAGTGGTAGTAATCTCGTCCTGAAATCCAGTGGGGGGCCAAAACGGTCTCTCAGTTCTGTAGGATTTCTTTGCTTTATGCAAATAATAGTCTTGCTTCAATGTGTCTTCTGAATTATGGGCTGCCCAGGGGCAAGACAGAAATGAATGCTCATCATCCCCACATAAATTGCAAACAAGTGGAACTGTACACAGGTTAGCTGTATGACCAAGTAACTCACACTGAAAACATCGAACAAGGTTACAGTCTGAACTGAGATGTGATAAGGAACCACATTTATAGCAACTTTTCAGCTTGCCCTGATAAAACAGTATGCCTCGTTCCCTCTCAAGAAAGAAGGAAGTTGGCAGGTGTCTAATCCCTTCCTCTGTGTGCTTTAATTGTACTCTAAATGTCCAGCCCCAGTCCAAAACCCAATACCATCGATAATAGGGTTTGGATGCCCCTGTATATCATATCTCTTTTCAAGCCAGAAGATGACACCAGTTATGCTGACCCCCTCATTCCGAAAAGAAATTGTCACCATTTTAACTGAGGGTCTGGTGATAGGAATAGCATAAAAGTCCTGCCACACTGGGGTATCTTTAACTGTGTAATATGTTTTCCAAAATGTATCCAACAATGTTGCAGAGCAGAAACTAATGTCATAGTTACTGTCTCCTGGAGAGTGAATGAAGGCATATACCTCAGTGGGGGTAAAGTGCATAGAGTCTATCAACAAAGTTTTCTCCACAAATAGACGATCTGGTATGTTACCAAAACTGCTTTTGAAATGGAGACAGACCACAAAACTTTGTTTTGCAGCTGCAACTGGTTGTCTAAAAAGACGGGCATACGTGGGTGTAGGTTTAGAGGATTGGTCACTATTTTGTTCGGGGAGTTGCCCCCACCCTTCACCTTCTATGCTGCATAAATCAAGAATATCAGTATCTACAGTACCTGGTTGCCATGTATCCTCTTAACTTCTGCTTCCAGGTTCTCAGAAGCAGCCTAAGGAGCATCCAAGTCACTGTGTTCTGGCTCACTCTGCTGCCGCATCATACTGCTCTTTTCAGCTTCTGGTGCAGTTCCAGGAGTGGAGACCACACCCGTCAAGTGTGCAACTGTCACAGTTGTCTCTGCTCGTAAAGCCATGCCCGAAGGCTCTGAAGCACATACTTGGCCTCCATTCATCACAATAGTGCTTCTTTTCCAGTCAGGAGAACCCAGAATGGGTATCGCTGGGTCTGGGATCCATTGGCCATTTACAAATGACCAGCCTGCATGTTGCAAGGCAGTTTCAGGAGCCCAGTCCATAGAAGATGGAAACTCACACGTAGAAGTCCTAGGACTCATTTCCACTGATGCCTCTGCCCTGCTGGACTCTCACTGTTATGCTCTAAATCACTCACTGGCTTTAAGGTAACTCTTTTGCCTGATACAGTGTTAGGGCTGGCTGCTGATTGTTTCCTTTCTTTCTCCTCCTCAAGCTTAGATTTATGTGCCTGGAATTCTTTCTCAGCATTAGACATCATATCCAGCAACTGTTTTTTTTTCTTATTTTCAAATTCAAACTTCAGTTTGAATTCTTTTTCAGCCATGGCATAAGAAATATCCATACCAGGTGTATCAGCCACTGTCTCACTCAGGGCATAGTCACTCACAAGTTCCATTTCTTCTGCTGAAACCATTTCATCCTTGGAATCCAAATCTTCACAAGTGTTGCACACAATATCTGCTTCCCCTTGCGCCTTAGCAAAAGCACCTCTTGCCTGGTCAGAAGTTCGTCCTGGACTGGAGTCCTGCATTCTGTCCACAGGAAGACAAGCCCCCTGCTGACAGAGTAGGGGAATTTTTTATTTAATACATCAGAGGAATGAAACAATGACAAAAAATATACATATTAAATAAAACAAAAGACTGTACAATTCCAGAAAAAAACAAACAGACATCTAATCAGGGTCTAACAATAAACCAAAAAAAGATATTTAACTCATCTCAAAATACAAAAAGAAAAACAACAAGTTATGTTATAGGAGTATCTGTATCAGTGACCCATGGCAGGCTTTTCCGCAGTTCCAACATTACTACATTTTCCAGTTTATACCATTGCATTAAATATTGCATAATTTTATATATAAAGTTCTTCATGGCTTCCTGCCTTTTGCTGTAGGGTATAGCCACACCTCATAATCCAGATGTTCCATTTAATGATTGTCATAATGCAGTGTACAGTGCTTAAATGCCACTTTTCCCATCTCCTATTAAACGCCCCATACATAAGATTAGTGTATGTAAGTGGACTGAATATATTCTCACCCCACTGTTGTTCTAAATAATCCCAAAAGCCTGATATAAATGAGCATTCAAAAAAAAGATGCTGTATCATTTCTTCCTGCTGCACACATCTTAACCTGCTGCATATCCTCTCTTATAAGAGTTTATGTTTCTGATGGCCTTAACATTAAGCTTCTCATGACACATTAACCAGTACACATCCTACATTTTTTCCGGTATCCTTTTGTTGTTAAAAAGCAGTTTTAAGGTCTCCCTATGCTCCACAGGACATTTTACAAACACAACATCTTCCTGACATATTGTAGATAATAGATAGTGATATAACTGCTTTCTAGGCAATGTGATCACCTGCTGCGTCAGTAAACTCCACTGTTTTAACCTAAGAAAAGTACAACTTATATATTCAGGAACTGTAACAGTTCTTTTAACCATTCTAAGGATCTGCCTTTCCCATTGATCAGTTCAGTTGCTGCATTTCCCTCTTAGTAAGTCCTCCCATCCTATTGTTTGCTATAATAGTACTGGCCTGATATTATAATGAAAAAAGAAACTATTAAAAAACAGAATTGGATTCGGCATATTCAAACCACCCTGTTTGAGAGAGAGATACAATATATTTCTTTTCAAAGGATTCAAACAACTCCCCCAACATGCTTGAAAAAAATACCTAGCAAAACAGTTTCTAAAATCTTTGGAGGTGGGAAAATATAACTAATATGTAAAAACACAGAAATAAAGTATGTCTTTATCAGATATATTCTGTTTTCTTTCCCATCTTCCACCTATTCCATTGGGCCACCTTTGCCTTCCCAGTCTCTGTCTTATTTGTCCAGTTTATAACATCCAGTTCTCAATACCTAGTACTTTATCAGATCAGGCTGTATTAATATCCCTGCCACCGTATCTTTGAAATTCAACATGTAATTTAACCTTTGACCTTTACACTTGTGTACATTCAAAGCTGAGCCAGATACCTTCCAAAAATTCTTGCAAGTTAATATTAATTCTGCTACTGAGGACTGTGTGCTTACTATAATATTCATGTCATTCGTGTAAGCAATAGCTTTGAATGGAAGTGGTTGTCCCCTTATGTTGATTGCTACAATTTTCTCATTAAGATTAATTTTTCTTAATAAAGGGTCTATAAAAAAATTGTACAGAATCGGGCTCAAGAGGCAGCCTTGCCAGACCCCTCTTTGTAGCCTGATTATAGGGCCCTTCCACCCACATACAACTGGTACTACTGTTGCTGTATGATATATACACTTCAACCATTTTATTACTGTCTCTGGAATATGATACTGTTCCAAGATATCCCATAAATATGTATGACTAGCACTGTCAAATGCCTTCTCCTGATCAAGCAAGAGCAGATATCTATCCACATCCTCACTCTTCTCCCATTCTACCAGTTCTCTAATGACCGTTATACCAGTTCTCTAATCAATGTGATATGGTTTTGAATATACCTGCCTGGAACTGCATAAGTTTGTGCTTGTGAAATAACTGTTTTAGCTATGCAGACCAGCCTTTTAGCCAGTATCTTGGTTAAAACTTTAAAATCTGAATTTAAGAGGCTCAAAGGCCTCCAGTTTCTGATATCAGATCTTACTCCTTTCTTATGTACATATGTCAGCACACCCATGTTCACGTACAGTGGCATCTGATTGATGTCCAAGATATGATTAAAAGCTACAGTCAATTCAGGTGAAAGTACAGTACCCATACGTTTTATAACTTCATTTGGTAATCCATCCGGCCCTGGGGTCTTTCCCCCCATTAAAATTGATAATGCTTCTTTTGACCTCAGTTTCATTTATGGGTAATGCTAGAGCATCTATCGCTGACTGTTCTGGCCTAGGTATCTGTATGCTATGAAATAAATTTTGCATGCTTCCATCCTCGCTTTGTAAGGGAGTATACATTTGATGTGTGTACTCTGATACTAGCTTTAAGATTGCTTTTTTTCCACCAAGACATTCCCTGCCTCATCCACCAGTGTGGACATATCCTTTGCTTTGATCTTTTTAATACATGCTTCAAAAGGGCAGATCAAGTCTACCCTCCCCTTCATCCCATATTGTTACTGGTGATGTAGCTGTCTACTTTTGGAATAATGATAGTCCATCATATCTGCTTTCACTGCCTTAATCTGCTTGGTCAAATTCTGTCCAGTTTCATACGAGGAGGCCATTAAATGTTGAAATAATTGTCTATTCTGTAAATATTTAAAATATGACTTTCTGCTCTGAAATTTATTAATCCTTTTACACATGTAAACCATATCTTGTTTTGGTCCTCCCACCAAGATCGTCAAAGCATACAAAAACTGATTTTCTAACTTCTAAAAAATCCTGAATTATGCTTGCAACATGTCTGTCCGTCAAGGGCGACACATTAAATTCCAAAAGCCAGGTCCTCTCAGTATGTCAGATGATATTTCTATCCTGACAGAGACTACACAGTGGACAGAGTATTCAGCTGGAATTGCCTCTGCAGATAATGTGTTTACTGCTTTTGAAGTAAAAATATGGTTTATTCTAGACACCAAAGGCCCCTTCTGAAAAATATGTACATCATGTTTAGCATGTATAAAAAAAGTATCTTGTAGCTGGGCCTTCTGTATCAATTGTGCAAGGAAATTAGAATCACAATATTGCTTGGCCATCCTGGCCTTTAAAGGACAATTGAAATCTCCTGCCAAAACCACTTGCTGTGCTGTATACAAGAAGGGTTGTATCAGACTAAACAGTTCACATCTAGCCACTTTTGTCTGAGGGGCATAATGATTTACTAATCTAAAGTTAACATTTTGTATCATCACATCCATAATCAATATCATCCCTGGGTAAACATCATATATTTTAATCACTTTCAATTCTGGAAGTCAAAAGAGAATGTTAACATCTAAACATAAATCATTCCCCATATATCAATATGAGGGCCCTCCCCATCGAAGCCCTTGCAGCAGTTTGACTATCTCTCAGGGAATGTAGGCGAACATCTTGTAGAAAAAAATCCCAAACTGTAAGTATGTCAGTACAGAAAACACAGTATTCCTTTTCCCTGACCTCTGAATGCTGCTCACATTTGATGTGTGAACTGAAAAAGGTACAAACATCAAAGACAGAAAAGTCTACTTTCCATTATTTATGTCGCCCTTTTCTCAGTTCTTTATGTTTTGTTTTCATCTTGGCCTTCCTTTTTTGTAGACCCTTTGGCCTTTCCTGTCTCTCTGTATCTGTAGTCCCTTCTGGAAGTGACGAAGCTACAGATGAATCATCAGAGTCACCCTCTGAGTTCCCTGAATGCAACACATCATACCTTTTGGAAATTGGCACCTCATTTACTTTTTGCAGAGGAACTACCTTAGAAGTTTGTCTAGTGCTCCTTCTAACTTCTTCTCCCATTGGGTTGGGGGGGGCACCATAGTTGTAATCTCATCTGTTGCCTCAGTAGTTCCCTCCTTCACTATCAGGGAGATGTTCCCTTCCTCTGCTACAGAGGAAAGCACTACACTACCAGCAGGGGTGATTGAGGCACTTGTGGTAGCTGCTACTGGGGGGTCTAAAACTGGCTCTTCTGAAGGAATAGCCTGCGGTGCCACTATACCTTCCAGAGCAGCAGAAACTTCTGTGTTGCTGGGTCTCTGATTTGCCTGTAGTCTGTGACTGGCTAGCTTTTTCTTTTGTGTGAGAGTGATTAGTAGCCTCTGCTCCTCCCTATCAGCCTGATCTTTGGTGTTATGGGCCGCCCATTTACAATTCTGAAAAGTGTGCCCCTTCTGATCACAGAGACTGCACTTACATTCATTTAGACATTGTGAACCTATATGACCCAATTCCCCATATACAGAACAGTGTTACTGATCACATATGCTGCTCAGATGTGCAACTGACCCACATTTATAGCACATCTTCAGCTGACCTGGGTAAAACAAAATGCCTCTATCCCTCCCCAAGAAAGAAGAATTAGGAAGGTGCACCACACCAGTATCTGTCATTTTTAACTTAACTTTAACTTTCCATCCCCCAGTCCATATGTTCTCTGTGTCCATTATTGCTTCAGGGTCCTCAATTATTGTACAGGGTTGTTGTAGCCAGTATTTCAGATCTTATACACTGACACTTTCATTCCTAAACAGAACAGTCAGTGTTTTATGTGCAGACATGGTTAAAGGAGTAGCCAAAAAGGAAGACCAGGGTACAGAATTTTTCAAATTATTATACTTAATCCAGAATCGCTCTAAGCCTCCCATAGTTTTAAAGCTCACACCAAAAGTCGACTCTCCTGATCTATGTATGAGCTCATATATCTCATTGGAGAAGAATTTCATTGTGTCTTTCAGCATGGTTCTTGCCACAAAAATACGGTCTGGAGGCTCTGTTAACCCCCCTCTGTGTGCGAGTTTAACCATATTATGCATTCTAGCCAGCAAGATTGGGGTTTTAAATAAGGAGGAGTAGGATTTAGGAGCTTCATTATTAATTCTGTTTAACGGCAGTTGCAGAGTGTCTATACTAGCCTCAGGGCATCCCCCAGGCAATTGCAATGCAGAATCTATAGACTGCAGTTGTTTAAAATTTAATCTCGGGTTTTGTGTCAAGGAAAGCTCAGAGGGTAGGTACCTCAATATCCACAGAAATCATGGGTGTCAGCCCTCATCGATGCACAGTGCTGCAGGGTGGTTGAGGCATTTGCAGAGGTTTAGTGCCAGAGACCCAGCTCTCTGTAGCAACATCTTGCTCCCAGCCAGCTGCTTCCAAAGCATTTTCAACCTACCATGGCTGTTTCTAGGTCAGATTACTGTTTACAGCGCGTTGTAGGCCAGGAGATGAATCTCCTGTGTGTGCCATTCCTGATGCAATTGCTGTTACCACTTTCTCCTGTTCACTCTTTTCTGCCCACTCTACAGCTGCAGCCCAGATCTCAGATGGAGCCTTTGATGCTGCTTCATCACAATTACTTAGCTGAGTGGAAATGACACAGCCTTTCTGTTTGTCAGTCTGCAGTTCCTTCAATTGTTTTTCAAGCTGTATTTTCTTTACTTGGTAGCAGTGTTCCTCCTTTTCTAATTCTATTTGCAATTGTATCTTTGAGGCATCAGAACTTGCAGTTAATATTTCAGAAACATCTAGTTCTTCTTCATTATTACTTAAATCTGACTTACCTTCAGAGGGTAATTCAGGAAAGTCTTGGATTTGCACAATGTTTGTTTCCGAAGTCTCCTTGGTTGAAAAATCCTTAGTTACAATACTTTCTGAGTTCACATCATCTCCTTCAAGCTCCATACCTTCACTCTCCTCTCCTCTCCCACACACACATCTTCGGCCATCTTGGCTCCAGTCCAAATGGACAGAGTCTCCCCCTACTGGCAGCAATGCTGTAGGGGAATTTCCCCAGTGTCCTGGCCACATTTTTTCCCATTGACTAAAATATAACCAACAACTTAATCTGGTTCTGGAAGTCAGTTTGCATCTGTATTTTCCCCCTCCCCTTGGACGAGGCTGCAAATGGGCAGAATTGCCTACTAGTGATGTGCAGAATGTAGAATTCCAACAGCAAAATTAATGTGGAATGACCATTCCGCTGGCAGAATTTCTACCAGAATTTTCTGATTCTTCTTCGGAATTCCACCTAATCTGATCTGCTGAATAATATTCCATGGAAAAGCATTTTTCCGTGGAAAATCATTCTGCAACTATTTTCAGCTGTGGAATTCTACCATTCCATTTTTGGCAAAATTTGGCAGAATTCTGTTGGAATTTTGAAAATTCCACAGAATTCTGTTCTGCCAAAATTTGAAAATTCCATACAGTACTACTGCCTATTCCTCTTTTCCCGGTCCACAAAAACTAACTAAATAAATAAATAAATATACAAGTCACAACACAGTTGCCACCAGATACTAACTATGATGGCTCATAATAGGTAGTAATCAACCCTTTTAGCTGCCCACATGATGTGCACACCAGTGCACCCACATGCCACAGTGACTGTGATACTTGACAAGGATTGAAGATGAGTGAGACTGACACCACAAGCTCACCCAGATGCCCATGCATGCCCATGAATCCTTCAAGTCCCTCCTGAGCACTGCTGCACTGGCCCATAAGTGCGAGTGCAGGCCCACACTGCACTCACTTCTCCTCTGCAGCAGTACCTAATTTTACTGGCTTGCCTGACCAGAGTTAGACTGGTTAACTAGGACACCAGGAACTTTCCTGGTGGGCCCCCTCTGTTGGGTACCTGCCCACTTTCTAAACTCTAAATGTCTTGGCATTAATTATCTACTATTTTAGTAAATGGTGTGTTTGGCCAGTGCAAGTAAATGTAGGGTGCATTCACAGAGCATGTGTATCAAATTTTGGTGGAATACTGATATGCATGTGTCCCTTGGGGCCCTCCCCTGTTGATTGTCCAGGCAGGCCCCCTGTATTCACTTGCCAGCTGTGTCCCCTCTATCCCAGTCTAACCCTGTGCCTGCCTGAAGCTAAAGTTAAATGCTGTGAATTAGCTACAATAACTAGAATAATATTGCACAATTCTCTGATAATTTCTAAGATTTTTCCTCATCAAAACTCATCTCTTTAACATGAAACAATAACCTGCCAGCAGCCAAGTTCTTATCCTGTTTGAGAGGGAAGGAAATGGCTCTGAGGTGTGTGCAGTGTGAGGAGCTTTTAATCTTCAGCATCGTTGATTGGCAGCCACAGGTCTTGTAGCATGCCAATAACTTGAATATGCTCATTGTGTAATACAGTAACCAAAACAAATCCTGTACCATGATGTGAAAATACCACAAGGGAAACTACATCTGCAAACAGACTTGATGCCAAATAACACACAGTTTTAGCAGCAATGGTTCCCTCTGTATAATAACTTTAAGTACCAATGGCTTTAAATAGTCAGAGGGAGAAATAAGTGACTGTTCACAAGACTATGCCAATAAGAAACTGTAGACAAGACTAAAGGGGCATATTATTTTGTTATGCAATGCACCACAATGCACCTTCCCAATAAAAAAACCCGAATGTAGCTGCATAAAAAATGTGTAATGTAGCTGTTGAAAAAATGGTGCAGTTGTGAAAAAATAAGGCAGCATCAACAAAAGACTCATGCATGATGCATGTGGTGCTCACCTGAGGCTGGTAAAAAGAACACAAAAGAACAGTGCTTGTACTGAAAAAATGTCGCAGACTAATTTAAACTTTAAAACTATAGAAAAACAAAGTATAGAACAGTTACCCCACTGACAGAATCACAGCATACACTAAAAGTACTAGCAGAATAATCTTCCTAAGAGAACATACCAAGCAGCATGCCAATGCAGAAGGCAGAGAACTGCTTATCAAACAAGCATTTGTCAATGCCAAATGTTGCTTGCTTGTATGTGCTGTTTAGATATTTGGAAGTGATAGTTCCATGCCTTCCTCCCAAGACATTTAATGTGTCTTTTCATTCAGTATACAGAGAAGAGTGGAAAGAGCAAAGGCCACAGCAGTACAGTAGTTGCCAAGGGGGTGAAGAGGTGGACAATAGTCCATTGAAAGGCAAAAGAGTCCTGTAGGAGCTCACTAAATTGAAGGTGGACAAAGCAATGGAACCAGATGGCATACGCCCAAGGATATTTAGGGAACTGCGAAGGGACATAGCAGTACCTCTGGCAGCCATGTTCACTGAGTCATTCAACATGAGTGAACTGGAGGAGGGCAGATGTGGTCCCTCTACACAAGTCCAGCAGCAGGGAGGAGGCAGGGAACAATAGGCTGTTCAGCCTCACCTCAGTAGTGGGAAAGATCATGGAGACATTGCTTAAAGAAAGGATAGTGGGGTATGTAGAAGCCATCAGAGCCCAGGACCATAGACAACATGGATTCACAGTGGGGACATCATGTCAGACAAATCTGGTTGATTTCTTTGACTGGGTGACAAAGGAAGTGAATCAGGGTGGGGCAGTGGACAACGCTTACCTTGATTTCAGCAAAGCCTTTGACACCATCCCATATAGGAGGCTCATAAACTAGCTGGGTAGGCTGGGCATGGGGGAAAGGGTGGTAAACTGGGTTAGAAACTGGCTAACAGACAGGAGACAGAGAGTGGTGGTAAATGATGTGCAGTCTAGGGAGAGGGAGTGACCAGTGGGGTGCTGCAGGAATCGGTCCTGGGCCAGTCCTGCTCAATGTCTTCATTAGTAACATTGCAGAACATGTGAAGGGAATTTTTTCACCAAATTTTCAACACAGACATTTTAAGATCTCTGCTCATGAACAGTGTCACTGTGATTGACTTAATGTGTGCCATACTTTGATTTCGCACACCAACTGCGCCACTGTGCACTACATGGACGGAAACATGTTTTGGGTGAGATGTGAAAAATGACAGCTGTACTGCTCATAAGGAGGTGTGGTAAAATGGCAATGTTGAAAATCTGGATTGAAAATATTGAAAATTCACGAACTTACAAGCATGCATAGGATCAGTGCAACAAATGCTTGTAAAATAGTAATTTTTGTGAATTTTATCACCAGATTTTTAACATATCCATTTTAACACTTCTGCTCATGAACAGTGTGACTGTGAATTTCTTAATCTGTCCCAAACACTGATTTCGCACACCGACTGTGCCATTGTGCACTACATGCGTGGAAACACATTTTGGGCGAGATGTGAAAAATGACAGCTGTACTGCTCATAAGGAGGTGTGGTAAAATGGCAATGTTGAAAATCTGGAGTGAAAATATCGAAAATTCGCAAACTTATGAGCGTACATAGGAACTGCACAATGTGCACTCCTAAAACAGTCATTTTTATAGTGGAGGTGCTGAACGCTATTGAACAAAATGGCATCGGAAGCCATAGGGAATTGTACTTCAAGCATTCGGTAGATGTCCTGATAATGGAGCTGTTGAGTGATACATTTGTCTCAGTGCAGCTGAGCGTGAAAGCAAGCTGAGTTCCCAATGAAAAGGCAGTGCACCTCTTGCAACTTTCACCCTGCAGGGCACATCCCAGCCCCATGTCCCCTGTTTCTACTACCCATGAGGACATGCTCATCTGCACTGCTGCAGGAGTTAGCAGGGTTCTGAGAATTTGTTGTCATCTTGATGCTTGAATATCTATAATTTTTTACGCATCTGGATCTGTGACATTTTGGGGGGCTTTATTTGCAGTCTGGGTATTTGCACTTCTATAGGCACGTAGCAGGCTTCTGCAGCACATGGTCCCGTGATTGGACAGTATTAGGGACTTCATGATTTGCCATTGCATAGGACTTTCATTATCATTGCCGCTTTTTAAAATGGAGAACTATAATGGGGGGGCGTGGAGCCAACGGGGGATAGGGCACCCCCGTTGGCCATAACAAATTTTGCCACTCTGGGGTGGGCTCCCAGCATGGCACCTGGAAGCTCTGGGGGGCATGGAGCTGATGGGGGATTGGGCACCCCTGTCAGCCCTACAGTGTGTGCGTGGGGGGGACAGGGACTACACATGAGCATGTAGTATGTGTGCATGCGTGTGTGTGTGTGTGTGTGTGTGTGTGTGTGTGTGTGTGTGTGTGTGGAGGGGGGTAGCTCTGCTCACTGAAGTGGAGCTCTCCCTTTCAACTGTACGACCACTGCATTTTCAACTGCTGTCATAGACAGCTGCAGCAGTGATTGGCTAACTGGGACCGCACCTGCAAACACACTGGCTGAATTGGAAGATGGGTGCCACACCTCCGAAAACTCGGATAATGGCACTATGTTTCTTGCACATGCGTGCAAGCAACATAAAAAGGAAAAGTACCACACTGCAGACTTCCCTTAGGCCCCAGGCTAGAAAAAAACAGACCAAATAAGGATGGTGTCAAAACTGCCAGATTTCAGCATGTTCACTGAATGCAAACTTGGCATCAGTTTATCCTTATATTGCTAAACATTAAATGAAGAGTTCTATGATTTTTGCAATACAATTGTAGAACTTTGCAAATGGGTTAGGGTTATAAAAATTTGCTGAATGTTATTTTCTTTTAAAACATCAGTCACAATATATATGGCATAGATATACTTACAGACTAGATCAATATACCTTAAACTGCATGTATATATTTTAAAACTGCATCAATGTTATTTTAGTATAGTGATATACTACCCTCAAGCATCTCTTCTCAATACCTCATGTCCTCCTCCTCTCCTATCTCCTATTACTGGGTATAGGATGAATCTGTCTCCTCTTCCTTTTCATCCCCCCATTCCTCTTCCCTTGCTATTTCCCATCTACCATATACCTAATGCAATGCCCTCCCTATTTCTCCCCTCGTTCCTCTCTCTCTCTCTCTCTCATACCACCCCCTCACCACCACTCTTCTTTCTCTTTTCCCACTAACCCACTCCTAACAAAGCCTCACTGAGCCACCTATGACTTGCACTGTATAATTAACTTGCAGCACAATTTCTTGACAATGCCTTTGGCTGCTATTATTGTAACCTTACATGTCTTTTTTTTTTGTGTAAGTTCCACTGTAATGATCATGTTATGTTTTGTACCTTATTGTCCTTATTACCTTGACGTGGAGCCTTTGTAAAAGACCCCTTGGCTCAAAGGTGTCATCCAAAATACAAATAAATAAATAAATACATAAAACTGTATTGATAGAACATGTCTACTCTGAGCTTTCATTTTTTTCCATTAAAGTTTATTTCATTTTCCAACAGCACATGCCATAACTTAAATCTACATTACAACCATACAAAAAACCCAACAAGTAAAGAAATAGGACACAGAATTAAGCTTCAATCCCTCGCAGTTCAAAAGCTAATCTAGCAATGTCCAAAATGGCCACAAATAGGGACTGTCTGAAGGGGGAAGAGGAGGAGGAGGAGGCATGATCATGAGACCTGAGAAGAGGGAATGTAAGATAAAGTCATCATTCATTCATTCATTCATTCATATTTAATTTAATATAGCACACTTTATCATTTGGACTCAAGGTGCTTTACATATGGACAAATTTCTAAAAACATTAAAATACATGACATAACAATAAAATAGGCCTAGATTATTTACAATTAGCTAATCTGTAGATCACCTGGGAGAATCAGGTGTTTGATCCTGGTGATGTTTCTCAGATGGTAAAATGAGTTCTGGACCACAGCCAACATCTGTGGCTTAAGTATCAGGCCACAGTCCAAAACAAAGCCAAGGTTCCTCACCCCGGTAGAGGTGAGCAACTGGGAATCCTCAAGCCTCAGCCCGAAGACTCAACCAGATTTCCCACTCACCCCTGGAGGACCAGATTGCACCACTAGTACTTCAGTCTTATCTAGATTCAACCTCAGCCAGTTGGATTTCATCCAGTCTTGGATCTCAGCAAGGCACTGATTAAACACACGACACCGCCTCTGGCTGTTCTGGTGCAAAAATCATGTATAGCTGAGTATCATCTGTATAGTAGTGAAAATTAAGCCCATACCATCTTATAATGTCCCCTAGCAGCAGCATATACACTGTGAACAACATGAGGGATAAGATGTAGCCCTGCAGAGTCCCACATGGCAGGGGAAGAGATGTTGAGGAAAAAAATCCCAGGCACCACCCATTGCATCCTGCCAGTGAGGAACAATTGAAACCAATTGAGGACAGTACCAGCCAGACCACAACAAACCCACAGGCTCTCCAACAGCACCCTATGGTCTACGGTGTCAAATGCAGCTGAGAGATCGAGGAGAATAGGGATGGAATGTTTCCTCAATCCCTCACCACCAGGAGATCATTTAACATCCAAACAAGGGCAGTCTCGGTGCTGTGGTGTTTCCTGAAACCTGATAGAAGAGGGTCGTAGATGTTCTGTGTTGATAGATAGGTCTCCAGTTGAAGGGCTACCACCTTCTCAATAACCTTACCCACAAAGGGAAGCTTAGAAACAGGTCCGTAGTTGGCCAGACAGTCCAGGTCCAGTGAAGCTTTCTTCAGGAGAGGTCTTACCACTGCCTCTTTCAAGGGCCCAGGTAAGACCCCTGTCACTAAAGAACACTGGACCTTCCTGCAAGGACTGGGCCGATGACGTCAACACACCCCACTGAGATGTTTTGGTCCCAGATCCAAGCTACAGTAGGTCAGCCTCAACTCCTGGATGACCTTCACAACATCCACGACTGCCAAGTGCTCGAAGTCAGATCATACAGACTAAATCCTATGACTTCTGGCCCATCCCTGCATGTCATATTAGAGAGCGCTGACTGGATCTCCGATCTGATGGAGGCAATCTTATCAACAAAGAACAGAGTGAACACATCATACCTCAATTGTGAAACAGCTCCTCCAGACTTAAGTCAGGCAGGATTATACAACCTAGCCTATCAATAGTGTGGAAGAGCTAAGCCAGCCTGTTAGTTGCTGCAGCAATCTCCTTGGACAGGAATTCTGCCTTCTTACAGGAGATTTCTGATTGATAATCTCTATAATGGGACATCAATATAAGTGTATCCTCCCCAGACCTGGACTTCTGTCAGCACTTCTCCAACCTTTGACTCCTCATCTTCATCTCCTTGACAGTCCCATCAAACCAGGGAGATCTCTGGTGTGAGATGAGGGGTCAAACACTGACAGGTGCAACAGAGTCAAGGACTTCAGTAACAACCCTGATAGAGGTCAAAACCAACTCCTCCAGTTCTACGCATACGCTCATTATACCTGATAGGTCAAGCACCACCATCAGACCCTGTGGGGTCAAACCCCTTAAAGGTCAGCACTGGACCATTTCCATAGGGGAAGGTCTATTATGGGGGCTTCGAATGAGAACCTCACAGTATGGTGGTCTGACCAAGTGACCAATTATAGGTGTAGGCATAGGAAGCACTAAGTTGTTGCATTGTCTATATCCAATCTGTAACCATCAGGCAAATCCAGATGTAGAAATAAAGATCACCTTTATGTGTATACTTACAGTACCTTCAGGAAAGAGATGCACATGGCCAGATAAACTGTGTCCATAATCACCACAAAAACAGTAGGCTCTAAAAAATAAGGAAACACAAATAACAATGTGACTATTATCAACAAGCCAGCACCATATAACAATCCATCAGTTTGACAGTGATGTCCTCTTCCAAAAAGGAAGATATATGGTAAGTATGTGAGATTGGGTCTCTGGGACTACCAGTTTGGGTCTTCATAGTACTTTTTAATGCTTTGATACATGTTAATGTAATGTACAGGAATACATTTTGCCATTACATTTTTGTAAAACAACTCTTTTAAGTAATGTTTCAAGAATCTTTCCTTTTCCTGGTTAATTTCTTTTTTTTAACAAATTCATCCAGGACCCTACGTTCCCTACTAAAATTATCCTCAAATGTGGTATGTTGTTAGAAAGGTCAGCTAATTACTTAGTACTTACATCTTGTGGAAACTATGAAAAGAAGTCTGGCCCATTTCAATTACTAATGTCCATGGATATGAGCTTCATTCATCTCTCAGATGCACTTATTCTTAGAAGTGCCAGGTAATGCTCAGAAGTTTGTTTTTTTCAGTTCAGTGACTTTTTATTGATCGACTATTAAGTATTTTCAAAGTTTTCTTTTCATCTATGTCCTTTTATAAAGATAATTATTTTTTTATCATAGAATAATTTTTTATTATTATTCATTAAGTGTATTCCATGAGCATAAGAGTATACAAACTTTTGTGACATAAAATAATGTTTCCAAGGCAAACAGGTACATCTACATACATCTTAGAAAGAAATGTGCACTATGGTACATTTACATTTAGAAAGGTTAAGGTTATAATCCCATATCCTTCTATACAGTTAGTATAACAAATCTAAGGTCAGCTACTCACTGCTTTAGGAGTCCTTACAAGAGAGATAGAATAAATGCCGTAAGGCCTGAGCATCATTATGACCAGATCTCTCCACTAGCAACGTATAGCGTGGCCTGTAAATACCAGTAGGTTGCAGAAGGAAAAGAAGAGAGTGGATATAGGAGATGGCATGGGAGAGTTCCAGCATTCAGGAAAAGTCCATAATAGTCTATGTCAATATCCTAACAGTCGTACTAGCCATCAGGAGGCCCTACATTGTAGGACTTTTAGGTGGGAGGGTTACTGGGGGGGGAGTTGTGCTGAACAAAGAGAGGAGTTAAGATATGCTTCCCATTTGCAGTAATACAGTGAGAGCTGTCCTCTGCCAGCATAGGTGAGCCTTTCGAAGGTAGCAAGCCTGGCTAGGAGTGCCATAGGGAAGTGGAAGAGAAGAGGGTTGCCACCAGATCATTAGTAAAAGCCATTTGGCTTCCAAGAGAGCTCCTAGAACCCAGTTCCTGTGCTGTAGTACAAGTTGGTCCAAGGGGGTAGTATCTCCCAACAGGAGCATAGTGTTGGAGAGGTCAATAGGTTGCCCCAGCACCCCAGAGCAGTCCATTGCTACCATGGGCCAGAAGGATACCAGAGCAGGGCATTGTCACAGGATGTGCAATATATTGGCTGGGCATCGCCGGCACCTTCAGCACTCTGCATGTGGGAGGATACCCCATTTATGAAGGGCCGGTGGAGAGTGATACCAATGGAGGAGGATCTTGAGTTGAATTTGTTGGATCTTGACATCTTTATAGGTGGAGTGAGCCCTATGCAAGCAGTGAGACCATACTTCTGGTGTAATGGGACAATTTAGGTCTTGACCCTATGCAGCTCTACAAAGTTCCCTGTGGTCAGGCTGTGTCTCGTGCCAGGTGCTATAGAACTGAAAAGCCAGACCCCAGGAGGAGGATTTTAGATGTAGGGTGGACAGCCAGTGCCATTTCAGATTAGATAAATGAGACCAGCTGAGGGACTGTATCATGTTACGAAGCTGCAAATATTTCCAAAAATCTTTGGGCTGAAGAGATTAGTGGGTTTTGAGCTGCTCGTATGACATGAGTGTGGTGGAGTTGGGCATAAACAAATCTTGGACGGTGTGACTCCCTTTTTTGTCCCATGACGGCCAATTGAACAGTTTGTTATCCATCACTAGGAGCCGATTCTGCCATAGGTTAAGGTACTGAAATGGCAAGGAGTGCACCTGCTTCTTGGTCTTGGCTGCAGCCATAAGTCGGAGCCACGCTCTCTTGGTTTCAGCCATGTGTGAGCTTGTTAAGAGGTGAAGGGGTGTTAGTTAGAAGTAAGCTAAGGGGGATCCCTTGTTGAATTTGGGCTTCTAACTGTACCCATAATGTAGGTGGGGAGGAAGAAGGGACAAATCATTTGGTGGCCTGAGTCGAGAGGAAGGACCAATGGTAACCTTGTAGCCAGGGGAGTCCAAACCCCTCCTTGGACCAGTGAGCTTGTAGTTTGTGGATGCTCCAATGTGGCTTTTTGCCCTCCCAAAGAAAGTGGGAGATTAACTTGTCTAATGGGTGAAAAACCCTATCTGACAGGGAAATGGGTAGGTTGTTAAGAAGATACGCTACTCTAGGTAAGAGGAGCATTTGGATCACTGCAACTTTGCCTGGAAGGGAGAGGTTAAGTCAGCGCCAATGGGATATTTCAATTGATAGTTGGGATATGAGGGGGAGAAATTTCTGGATTCAATCTGTTTCCAGTCGAAGGGTATAAGAATGCCCAAATAGGATAGACTGTTGGAGGCCCAGGACAGCCCCAAAACATGTAGACAATCTTTGGTGCAGGCCACATTCAGGAGGGTGACACTAGTTTTTGTTTTTGGTTAATTTGTAGCCTGGACATTTGGGAAAATGCTTGCAGGATCTCCAAAACTGTATGGAGAGATTCCTGTGGGTGGGATAGTGTAAGGAGTAAGTCGTCCGCGTAGGAGGCAGTCAAGTATGAGTGTTCCCCCACCTGTATGTCTTTGATCTCTTTGGTGGCCTGTAGTTTCCAGGTGAGGGGATCTAGTGCCACCAAAAATAACAGGGGGGAAGCAGGCACCCTTGCTGTGTGCCCCGCTGTAGAGAGAAGGTTGGGAAGATGTCCTTATTGGTTAAGATTCTAGCTAGGGGCTCATTATACAATACTTGGATCCACTGCCTGAAGTAAGGGCCAAACCCATAGAGTAAGAGTACCTCATGCAGGTACAGCCACTCTAGGGAATTGAAAGCTTTCGAGAAGACCACCGCCATTGCTGCCATAGGGATGGGGGAATGTAGGGTCAGCCATTTAAGATTGAGGACCAATCTAATGTTATCAGCTGCAGCCCTACCTTTGGTAAACCCAACCTGAGATGAATGCACTATAGAGGGTATTATATCCTTCATCCATCTGGTAAGTATCTTAGTTGCAATCTTATTGTCAACAGACATAAGGGAGATTGGATGGTAATTGGTGCGGTTTAGCAGATCATCTGATTTTTTTGGAAGAAGGGTGATCAGAGCCTCTCGCATAGTGGGTGGGAGCATGCCAATCTCATGGGTCTCTTGAAGAGCTGATAGCATTGGAATGCTAATTTCTGAGCTTGTGAGTTGATACAGCTCTGTAGTCATGCCATCTGGCCCTGGAAACTTGCCTTTTAGTGAGCTGGGATAGGGCAGTCTGTAGCTCTGTCTCTCCAAAGGGCTTGTCTAACTCAGCCTTTATAGGTTCTGCCAATTGAGGGATGTTAACTGTGGAACAGAATTCTTTCAGCTGATGCACCAATTGGCTTTGGTCAAGTGATGCATGTGACTGATATAGTTGCTGGTAGAACTGTTGCATGCATTGATTGATCTCTTTAGGATCAGTGACCACTTCATCCCTAGAGTTCCTGAGGGTGTGAATAAGGGAGGCAGCTTATTGCTTCTTTAAGTGAAAGGCTAGGAGTTTACCTCCTTTGTCCCCCCCCAGTAAGCATGTTTGGTCCTAGCCAACATCCATTCAGCTTGCTGTTGAAGCATTGTATTTATGCAGTATTTCAGGCTGACTACCTCGCGAAGAATCATCGGGTCATGATTACATGCTGTGGAGGCCTTGAACTTAGCCTCCAGGGTCGACAGTTCGGTCTGCAGATGGGTCAGTTCTGCCCTTCTAGCCTTATTTTTCTGAGCTGTGGATGCAATAATTTGCCCACATAAGACAGCTTTAAATGCTTTTCAGACTATAGCAGCAGATGTATCCGTGGTGCTGTTATTGGTGAAGTAGTCTTGGGCTGTGCTCCGTACCATAGCCTGAAATGAGGGATACCGAAGTAATGAGGGGTTGCAGTACCATCTGGCACCTGAACCACCCTGTCCTGAGGGCATGTAGATGCAAGAGAAGGGAGCATGGTCAGAGACAAGAATGTTGTCTATTCTGAAGGAGCTGATATCCTGGGCAGCAGGAGAATTAGCCAGCCAAAAGTCTATTCAGTTATAGGTGGTGTGGACTGTGGAGAAAAAGAAGTAATCCCTCCTCGAGGGATGGTCTCTCCACCATATGTCAGTCATTCCACACTCCTTCATCACATCTTGCATGGTCAACGATGCTTTGGGATGTGTTTGGGGAGTGGGTTTGGATTTGTCCAGGAATATGTCTAAGGTTAAGTTAAACTCCCCACCTATCATGATGGGAATGTTGGGGTATCCTACAGTGAGAGATTCAAGGGCCTGATTAAGATCCAGGAAGAAATCCATGTTGTCCATGTTGGGGCCATAGATGTTGGCCAGGACAGCATGCTCCCTAGAGAACCTAGCCGCTATCCAGTGGTCTTGAGTGTCAGAGGCCACTTTGTCCTCTGTCCAGGGACATGATTTCCGAACTAAGATGGCTACCCCTTTCGACTTATTCGTTACCAAGCTAGCTATTACTGAACACACCCAAGACTTTTTGAGCCACAGCACAGTTCTTGCAGTGAGATGTATCTCTTGGATGAATGCAATATCTGCCTGCAAGGAGTGTAAGTGCTTAAGGACCATAGAGAATTTGGTCGGATGTTTCAGGCCCTTTACATTCAACAATATGAGTTTAACCCCTGCCTCTGGATGCTGCATCTCTATGCCTGAAGTCAAATAATGTGTAGGTACTCACCACAAGAATCCAGTAAGGACAGATAATTGGGAGCAGACTGGTTGCCTGGGATATAGGACAGAGGATCAGTTGAGAAGAAAGAGCAAGGTAAACTGGCGAGAGAGAGACGTAGCAGAGTCGACCTATTAATAAAGAGGAGTGGTTAAGTTAAATGTACCAAATTACAATCAATGCTATTATATATGGTAATAATCTACAACTTCAAAAATATGTCCACTAAGAGGCGAACCAAATGGTATATTTGTAAGTCTGTTAATTACAATCTTAACAAAATCAGTAAGAGATTAAGTGAGCAACAAGCTAAAGGCAATTTGGTGTATGCACGAGGGTGCTTTTCCTCTACAGTTAGGAAGAAGATTGCACAGCCACGCTAGCCAAATACCTGATTGGGGACATAAGGAGTTTGACCAACAAGTGTCACAAAACTCCATCCCCAGCTATAACATTGCAACCATTAACTAATTTCCCCAACTAAAAGGACAAGAGGTGGGGCAAGCAGAGAGGAAGAGGATGGGGGAAGTGGATGAAGAGGGAGAGGAGAAAGGGGCGGAGGGAGGAAGGGAGGTGGACTAGGAGGGTAAAAGAAGGGGGAAGGGGAGGGGAGAGGGGGAAAGGGGAGCCGGGAAGGGGGGAAAAATAACTAAATGCTTCAGCGCCTTTAAGAACCTGGCCTGCAGATCAGGCACTATGCATAATCCTGAAGATTATAGGGTTAAACTTGGTACCTTTTAAAGTCTCTCAAAGTTAGGTAGTACACCATGAGGCAATAAGGGGAGACGTGAATAAAGTAGAGTAGGGTGATCTGCCCAGGAGAGGAGGGGAGCTCAAGAGTGCAAAGGTACAGTTGCACGATATCGAGGTGACCCTCTTGCACTGTACAGCACCAGACATTTTCCCCTGAGTTTATGGAGAGAGTTCCCTCTGGCATCATATACAGGGGACCTAGCAAGTGTATACCAGTGCAGAATCAGTGGGTAGCAGGTCCCATCCACTGCAGAAGCCATCCTGGGTGCCTATAAACATAATTGAAACATTAGGGAGAGAGCTGAACAGTAATAAAATGAGAACTGCAGGGAGGCATAAATAGGTCAGTCCAGTGGGGCAGGTCCCCACAGGAAGGAAGACAAGTTGTTGGGCATGGTGGGTCTTTGGAAAGCGCTTCAGCAAAAGTCAGCAGTCCAGGTTTGATCAGTAGAGTTGTGGAATCTTGACAATCATCCAAATCTGAGGGAAAATCTGCCCAGGAGTTTATATCCACAACTTCCATGATGAGATTATCTGGAATATCAGCAATTGTAAGTTGGTTTCCTGTGAGGAGCTCATCTTTGGTTTGTTTGGCAGGCGGAGTTGTTTCTGGACTCTCTGAAGCTGAGTCGTGGTCATTATGTGAATGTTGGCATATCTGGGTCACTTGGCCTGAGCCCCGCTGTTGCAGAGGGAGGGGGTGCAAGCTGGTCAAGACTGTGCATTTCAGTTGTTATTTGCAGGTCCTGATGAGGTCATGGGGTAAGGAGGCCGGGGGGAAGCAGTTGGTCATGGGACCGTCCGGCCAATATTATGGTCCTCCTGAAAACTATGTCAAAGGAATGGTTCCCCCTGCTGTGCACCCATTGTCCTAGGGCCCAAAGCTTCTTGGGAAAGGTAGTTTTTAAAGGCATCCATGGCCAGTGTTTGGATACCCATACTTCTATCTGTTAAGGTGTCTCAGCGGTGATGTTCTTTCCTTCATGGGATACATACAGGTAGGCCAAGTTGCGAAAGCCACATTTGAATCCTTGCTGTGCCACAAATTTTTTAAAAGAAATAAATGCTTTCCTGTGAGCCGCCACTTCACCGGAGAAGTCTGAAAAAAGACACCTTGGCCCCGTGCCACAGAATTTCTCCTCTGTCCCGAGCTGCCCTCAAAACTTTTTCTTTTGTGGAGTACTTTAGTATATAGGATATAATGGGTCATGGTGATGAATTCATAGAGCGAGAACCACTGGGAATTTGATGTGCCCTTTCCCCTTCTATTGGGCCATGCCACCTGTCCCCTAACATTTTAGGAATTTCCTCATTTAGGAAATATTCAGTGTTTTGGCCTTTTGATCCCTTGGGATACTGAGGATTCTGATGTTGTTATGTCGCCCACGGTTCTCTTGATCCTCTGCCCTTTGCCAGAGTGGGGCCAGCTTATCATCATGTTCTTGGAGGCATTGCAAGATTCTAGCCTGGCTTGATTCCAGGTCCTCTGTTTTTTGCTCCACTACATTCATTTTGTCATTTAGCACATGTACTTCAGTAACTGTGTCTACCAAAGTCGTTGATATGGAGTCCACCCTTGTGAGCAGAGTCTCTAGTACGGCTGTGATATGTTGGAGAGAGCTGCCCACGTCTATCGGCGGAGAGGGGGGCTCTATGGAAGTTGTAGCCAGGCTGATTGGAGGGTGATTGGAGGAGGCCATATGGTGGCTAGGGTGAGTCTGTGTTCTGGTTTCTGCAGTGAGGGAAATAATTTGGCACCACGTTCGCTGAGAGGGCTACAGTTAGCAATAAGTAGGAGCCCGCCGCAACGCTGGCATAACAAGAGGCCCACTAGGCAGAGTCGGAGTTATGAGGCATGTTCAGGTCTAGTCCGGGTCGCATGAGGAACGGCACCACAAGACAATGTACCGGATCCTTGTCACAATAGAACCCACATCGATTGAGTAAACAGGGGCTAGAGAGGCATATTCATACCTCAGTGGGGTAGATTATCTCTGGATGTCAGCATATGGGCTTGGATTGACATAGCTGGGGACCGAGCTAAAGGCTTAAGCAGCCATCTTCCTCAGCATCCAAGCCATGCCCCTAAAAAGATAATTCTTTAAAAAGATAGTCATGCATTACATTGTAATATGTATAGACAGTAATCAGGAATTGAGAAGGAGGGCAGGCACTGCACACAAACAACAACCCACAACATCCAAGTCATCCCTGAAGTCCACAGAAACAACACATCATTAGTTTCAACTTCACACGCCCACTTACACACCGACATAGGTGCCACATAAGGAGGAAGAAGCAGTGCAGGGGTTTTATGACTGGACAGTGGACACAGACAACAACAGCAAGAGTTGTCAGTTCTCTTGTTTTTTTTCTTTTTTTTTCGTTTGTTGTTTAACAGGCTCCTGCTTGTATCCTTTTCTGACATTACAGAGTCAAGTGATCACACTGGTTATCAGTCGATGGATGGTGTATACACCCACCAGTGCCTGTCATGATATCTTTTTCTAACCATAAAGAGGCAGAATCTAAGTTAAACTGATCATAACGTAACAGGTACACAGCACTTATTTATGCTTATAAAGTAAAAACATTAGCCACATGTTTTCAAATGGGAGTCTTTTCTCATCTAGAAATAAAACTGACTGAATTTACATGTTATGCAATCAAGATATTGATAGGCTCCATCACTGGACCACCAAGTTTTATTATCATCTTAGTAGTTAGGAGGCTATGAAGAGAGAGTTAATCAAACAGCACTTAGTTTCAACTCTCTGTGCAGATACAGTGCAAAACATCAACTACCTGCCTTCAAACTGAACCCTATCTCCTCCAGAAATAAAAATGATTGAAGTGTTGTGTTTATACAATGAAGAGATTGAGACAGTCCATCATAGGATCATCAAGCTTACTGCGATTACTGCTGTAAGAGGCAAGAGCTATAAAGAGAGATTGGGCATAGTCATATTATTCAGCAAAGAAAAGAGAAGGCCGAGAGAGTACATGATTACAGTGTTCCAAATATTAATGATGGGAGACAAAGACAACACACAAAATAATATTAGCTACTCAATCAGGGGATACTAATGGTTTTCCTTAAAGGATTGCACCTCCAGTTGATGGGTGTGGTGGTGTCATTGCAATATATTAACAACACATTTTCAATTGTTCAATGTTAGTAGTTCTGGATCAGGGAAGGATAGAAGGAGGGTACTACTATGCATATAATTTCTATCTTAACAAAAATGCAGTTTTTGAAAATTCAAAGGGCCAGTACACTACTATTCATTAGGATGGAATGCACCTTCACCATCTTCAACATCAGAATTTTCACTGGAAGCAAAATCAGGCTGCATGAATGTCTCTTTCAGCTTGTGTTTTTTCCTTTCACCTACAGTATGTCTTAGCAGTGCTGCAGTGTGATGTATATGAATGTGGCTATTCATTTTAATAAGCATTAGTGCTATAATTGTTTTTGGGGTGGAGTTTGTACAGCTATCACTAAAGATGGCCCCTTTGACACTGAACACATACTCTTTGATTTCCAAATCATTCTTAATGTACTTCTCCTGGTAATCTTCCATGTCTTCTTGGGACAACGATGCACTCGAAAAGTTTAATTATATTGACCTTTAGATTTGGTGACTCTGTAGCTGGTTGATGCCGAATGATCAAATATGCTTATGGGAGCTGTCCTCATTTGTAAAGACACCTGCTACTGAAGCATCTGCTCACATTGTACATCTTACTGTTATCAGTAATTCTTTCAGACACTGAACTTCTCCATGCCCTCTTGGAAAAATTGATTAATGGCCATGCCTATGATGTAAGTCTAACGTGATGGCTATTCCATACTCTACAATTCCTTCACCCTTGAAAGGTGTGTGAGCTGGAGTCAAACAGCTGCAGTGCAGGGCCATTAGTGCAGAGCTGGTTGAAACAATGCTAGAGTCTTAACTGCTGCTGTAAATTGTGGATTGCCAACCTCAAGATGTGGAGCAGTGGGATTACTTGACCTATGTAGGCAATGTCCCCACTCACTGCCAGAGAGGAATGTTCAGAGGGCTCTAGTATCATTATCTATAACACACCACTTTTAATTTCTCAATAAGATGGAAGCTCTGGAAGTACCATGGCTTTGTGTAGCAGCATACACTGTAGTTAGATATAGCTTGGTACTGATCATACATCTGCTCTAACATCAACAGCATTGAGTTCCATCTCATTATAACCTCCTGCTTCAATTATTGCTGAAGCAAATTATTTCAACTCAATGGCACATGCAGCAAATCTCTGCCCTTTATTGCCTGTGCAAAGTGGCCACAAATTCATCAGCAGACAGACAGAAGAATCGTCATGTCCTGTTTGGTAAGGAATTCCTGCACAACAAGGTTCATTCAATGTTCATGGCATGGAACCCTGAGCACAATATCACTGATGGCCTGCACCATGTTGTCACTATTATCACTGGCTATGAAGCCTGCTTTCAATGGCAGTTGGTAGAGCAGGGTGTCAATTTTGTCCATCATTCAATACAAGATGTTACTGACTTTGCATGCCTAAGGGGTAGTTTTCATGGCCAAAGCTGCTTACTGGAAAACTCCAGAAGACATGATGGCAGTGCAGTTCTGTTTTGTACATGGCATCACAGCATCAGAATTCGCTTAAGGCAGTTGTGCTCAATGTGCTGAAATGCAAAAATAGGAGCTTGATGCTTTAGGAGAACTGCTTCATATATTGGTGGTGAGATGTGTAAAATCAGATGAGAAATTCTGTAACACACAAGACTGTGTACTTTCTGCTACATCATGCAGCTCTGTAACAGTGGAGTGAAAAAAAAAAAAAAAGGGTTTGTGAATGTACTTGTCAAGTCCTGCCCATCAGTCTATGGAACCCTTTATTTTCAACAAATGATTATGAAATGAGATAAATTCCATTGCAGCATTTAGTTAACCTATGATTTGTTGGATGTGAGACAGAATATCTGAAATTGTTGGCTGCATCTGTTTGGGGGTGGTTATGGCTTTCTTAAAATTACACATTGTTTTTGTGAGGCACATGGCTGAGAGCTAGAGCAAGGCAGGTGATGAAAGGAAACCACCCAGTCATTTAGGTTTCTTTTGCCAAGAGTACAGTCAATGTTTTGCAATTAGTAGTACCACTATCCACCTCCTCTATACCTTTTACTCCTCTTCTTCCTCATATGCCATTTCTTTAGCTTTGTCATTAACTGCTGCTTCCTGTTCCACACCAGCACCTGCTACCTACCTCTGATGGGCCTGCAACCTTGCCAGGAGGGCTACTTTTCAGGTGTCTGTATTGCCCACCTGTGCTCAGATAAGTGCTTTTTTGCCATTGTTTACACATGCTTGCCAGTGTTGGTAACTTGCAGTACTCCCGTCCTTTGGATCTGTAATAAACAAATCCAGTCTGAAGATTTGGTACTGGAATGTGTAGGCATTTAATGTGAGACCACAATAGTGAGAGGTGGCAGTAGTGTGGGTATTGGGGGAGAAATAGGATCAGCAGAAGTTTGGCAAGGCAGTGACTTCTTTTTAAGAAGTTGAGCAGGACTGACATTGTCCACTTTACTAACCCCCATTATCCTTTTGGGGTCTAACTGCCACAGTGGATCAAAGATGACAGCAGCATCATGATTATCAGTCTCTTCCTCCTTGCCATCTACTTTGCTGTCATGATGGTGCAAGAGGTGATCAGCCTTTGCCTTGGCTCATAGTCTCTCCCCTCTGAACCAGCTATATCATGGTTGTTCACCAGGTTGGTTGTTAGCCTCACTAGAATAATTTTTTTTCAGTATTCTTTCTCCGTGTGGACTCAGCTGGCTGTCTTTCTCTTTCTCTCTCTCTCTCTTCCATCCTCCCAGTGCCATCACCTGAGCATCAGACCCCCTCCCCTCATGCCCCCATGACTTACACTTTATGGCAGGGTGGTGGGGAGTGACTCTACCCACCTGAAAAAATACAGCTCCAGGGAGGTGCCATCTTAGGGTGGTGCCACTTTTTCTTGTGGAGGGGGAGTGTGCAATGCTGAAAATGGCATGCAGTGCATGCATCAGCAGGCTGCACACCAGTCGGCTGCTCCTCATTTGTGCCCCATGTGTGGGATTTGGCATGCCAAAACCCAGTCTTCACTAGATGTCAGGCAAATGCCGGTCCAGGGTCCCCACCCTCCCTGGGAGAGAAGAGCTGTCCCCTGAATGCTCAGTCCTCTTCCTCCCCAGCCGACCCCTGGCCACCCACTTGAACCATGAACAGGGGTCATCGGTGTGGCAGGAGGTAAGGCATAATGGCTCAGCCCTCCACGCCACTGGTCGACCACTCACTAGAAGAATTTTGACACCATTGCCAGCCTTGACTTTTCTGTTCCTTGTTGTTGGGATTGGCTTAAACACAGAAACATGGAAAAGAGAATTACAGAAAAAGACCTGAATGGTCCATCTAGCATTTTCCAACATTCTATACACAGAATCTTTCTAATGTTAATTATTTCCCTCATGATCCCCTCTTCTTTCTACATTGCCCTGTCTTATAACTCCTTTAAATGTATTCCAGTTTTTCTTAAACCCCGATATTCTTTTCCATTTTTTACAATCTTTCCTGGAAGTTTGTTCCACCCATCCACTACCTTTTCTGTGGAATAGCACATTCTAGTGTCTTTTTTTAAACCTCTCTCTTCCAGCTTAAGCACATGGCCACTAGTGAACATTCTGGTTTGCTACAGCTGCTTTACTAATTGAGTAGTACAGCAGCCAAACTGACTTCTGTAAGTAGCTTGTGCCATTTGCATGTAATTGGTGTATGCTAATTCTGGATATAGCTTAAAGGACAAGTAAACAAGTCATTTTTTGTTCCACGTTATTTTTGTAATAAACATTATATTTGGATGTGTTATTGTGTAGTGTCAGTGTTCTGACTTGTTTTTTCTCATTAAAATGTGTTGTTTTCTCAAAAAACTTACTTTTTGTGAAGCGATGTACACTTCAGTATTTCAGCGCCTACCTCACTGAATTGCGTGAGTAGCATGCCACCACAGGTCAGTATGACGTATTAGGAGCGACTAGCTGTGTACATGCCAAGCAGTGTGGTCGAGAGATCTTTGTTTTTCGTCATTGCTGTAACCCGACAGAGTTAAAATGATGGCTGAGTTTAATGAATTTAGTCGACTTCAGGTCAGGGATGATTTTTTCCACCTTGCTGAGCTGTACATGTTTGAGCCAATTCGTGTAGAGCCTGTTGCTGCAGCAAACCCAGTGTCTGATAGTTCAGCTAGCGATAGTGAAGGGGATTCAGAAAGTGCCATCACTGAATGTCGTGGAGATGATGTGTCAAACTGGTAGGTGACCTCTCTCCCTGTGTTATAACGCATGTTCTGTAAGTTTACTTTTTTGGTGCATTATTGATTGACCAATCCAAAAAAAAACTACAGAGATCCCTCCACAAATGGCACACTATTCATTTTACTGGTGGACACTGAAGCCCTCTGATGCGTGTCACTTGCTGCAAGTGCACACCTTAAATAAATTGTCAATGTCTGTAACAGTAGAGAAAAACTTGATCATTTTGTGTATCCTAGGGGTTTAATTTTTAAAGTTGTGCACCATTGCTCCTTGCCCAGTTGTCCCCATCAGGCAAACAACTTCCTACTCCCAAAAAACTAACTTTTTCTTCATTCTGGGTCCTGGGAATCAGCCATGACTGTGGGTCTTGACATTATCAGTACCATCATAGTAGAAGCTACAATTGCTTTCTTGTTATGTGTTTTTTCAGCTTTCATTCTGTTCTTCCCAGAATGTCCTTAACCAATGCAGGTGTCCTATGGCACTGACTGCAGAGAGCCCCAGACTCCCTGTCCCTCCAAAGGGGTCAGTGCAGAGGCAGACACAATGTCACCCCACCCTCTCCCAGATTAAGGCAATCAGGTCAGAATGGCTATAATATTCCAGTGACTGGGACAGCTGCCAAGTGGCTGCCTACATAGCACACGCCAAAGCCAGTCATCAGTGAGTTCCTGGAGATGTACAAATATTATGTTTGTGCCTTTGGGACAAGGGGCCAGCCTGTTATATATGTTTTGTGAATATATTGTCATCTGTGTAATGCGTGTTTAGCAGGAGCAGACAGAAGAGCAAAAAAGAAAAACCATGAGTCTAGAAAATGTGTAAGTATTAATACATAGTGGGCTGGATATTCAGACTTCGCAAGGCCATCCTGTACTAGACAGGCAGAAATATGTGAATGAAGTCATTCACCTATGTGTGCCTGTCTAGTACAGTATTTTCTGCAAGCCCATTGTTCCACATGGTGGACTATTATGCTTACAGCTCATAGTGTAAGCTGTCACTCAGTTAACTGTGGAACACTATGCAGGTGGGTTGCAGACACACTGCAGATGGGGCTGGTGTGAGTTGGGTGGGCTGGGGGGTCCTGTGTGGGTGGAGGGGTGGCGGTTAACACTTGACCACCCAGGATATATCATTCACTAATTGATCGGTGATTGTGGATTCACGTTGGGAGGGGGTAACCACTGGACCACCAGGGATAGTTATCTACTATATGTAATCAATAAGACATGACTGGATGTGGGTAGTACTGAGATACCCACACACCCAGAGGCATAGTATTGCACAAGACAGCAGGGTTTCAATCCCACAGCCCACACTTGCATAATGTGTGACCCTCAGCAACTCTCTTAACTTCACTGTGTTCCCAGTATGCACCTGTAAGCACCCTTTCAGCTTACTGTTCCTGTCCTGTTATAAAAAAATGCTTATCATCTTCTTTTCTGTATTGCAGGTGCCAGTGTCAGAAATGCTCCACCATGGACACCGAGCGTGAGTGTGTCTGCTGCAGAGAGATACCTAAGATTGTAGAATACTGTCCCCAAGAGTCTGAATGCATCACTGATCAGCGTGCCTTTATTCTGAATTGCCTTACTCAAGAAGTAATCATTGTGTCATACTATGAATACCTGGAGAGTAATTGCCCCTTCGATGATGACCATTCCACTGAATGAGTAAATAATATTACATTTATAACAACTTAACATCAGTATTCTTCAGTGTACTTCATTTTGATTTTCATGACAGAAAATACTGTACTCATGGGGCCAGATCTTCAGACTGCGCCAGGCAAAGGTGCAAGTGGAGTCACAGCGCAACTGAGATGCACCTGGGCCAGGACAGGGAGATATTCAAAGGTGATGTGACATGGTGCATCACCTTTGAATACAACACAGAATGTGCATGTCATACATACAATGCACTGGCACAGTCCCCAGACAGGGAGGAATGGGAATGCTCCAGCTGTGCGCACGTCTCGAGAGATTCAGACTTGTACATGCAAGTGGTGCCAAAATGTATGCAATGTGCAAATGGGGCCATTTGCATGTCATTAAGGCCACATTTGCATGAGCTGCATAGGGCAGCATGGCAAAATGAGCCTGGGGCCATGCACAGAATGATTCATGGACTGAGGTGGTCCTAGGGCACCACCCCCCCCATAACAGCAATCGCGGTTGACATATCCCTGGTTGTCCAGTGGATCCCCCCATCTCACCCGAATCCCCAATCGCTGGTGTATTAGTAAGCTACACATCCCTGGTGGTCCACTGGTACCATCCCTCCCATACACAGTCATGTGTAAAATCAAATGAAACACATACCCTGGTAGTCTCATGGTAACCCCTCCCTCCCGAACCCAATCGCGGGTACTGGTGATGAATAGAAAATCGCTGGTATTCCAGTGGGAACCCCCTCCCTTCCTTACAGGATCATGGGTACTAGTGATGAAAAAAAAACTAGGATGGTGTAGTGTTAACCCCCTCCATACCCGTAGCCTCAATCACATTTAATAGTGTATAAATAGAATGTCATTGTGGTGTACTGGTGCATCCCCTCCATCCCCATATCCCCATTGTGGTCAAAATGAGTACAATCCAGCCCTGTTGATCTACTGTTCCCCCCACCCTACCCAATGCAGCAATTGCAGTGGAATGAAAGAATTCCCCTTCCCTGGTAAGCTACCGGTCCACGCACCTCATACAGGTAAACATTGAGGAAAGGTGAAAAGTATGGTAGGAAGGGTAGCAGCTACTGTAGGTGGCCTTGTAATGAGGAATAGTGCTGTCAGTGGAGAAAGGGGTGAAAGTAGAGTGAGTTGGGTGGAATATGATGTGAAAATAGGAATTTTGGAATGGAAAATATGGGGGGGGGGGTGGATAGAAATGATATAGAACAGCCAAAAGGTGGACAGATGTACTTATGAAGTTGCAGTCTACTTAGGTGAACAGAGGGAGAACAACTTCCGGTTTTCAGCTGTTGATGCCTCTCCTGATGCATCCCAGTATCCCTGCAGCACTCCTTACTGCATTCAACCATTGCTTGCCTACCTTTAGGTCATCTGATATAATTATTCCTAGGTCTGTTTTGATTTCGTTGTTGTTATTATGTCAACCCCCATTGTGTAGTGTTTCTCTGAGTTCTTGTTTCCCAGATGCATTACCTTGCACTTATTTGCATTGAATCCAAGCTACCATACTTCTGACCATTCCTCCAACCTTGCCAAGTCCCTTCTCATCCTTTCCACCCCACCTTGTGCATCAACCCTGTTGCACAACTTTGTGTCGTCTGCAAAGAGACACACTTTTCCTTCAAGGTGTTATTCAATGTCACTTATAAAGAACCCTGTGGTACCCCGCTACTTACACTCCTGCAGCCTCATGAAACATAGAAACATAGAAACAGAATTTAACGGCAGATAAGGACCGCTTGGCCCACCCAGTCTGCTCATTTCCCTACCTACTGGATAAGCTGCAGATCCTAGTTAACCAGCAGCCTACTTCTTCTTACCCCCACCCACAGAATTGCCTTATGACTGTCCCATGCATGCTTGAATTCCACCACTGATTTTGACTCCACAACCTCCTCCGGAAGGCTTAGTTCCATGCATCCACAGCCCTCTCTGTGAAAAAATACTTCCTTAGATTACCTCTGGGCAGCTCCCCCTCTATCTTAAATTGTGCCCTCTTGTTCTTGCACCTCTTTTTTGAAGGAGTCTGCCCTCTTGGACTTTGTTGATTCCCTTGAGGTACTTGAGAAGTTTCTATCATGTCCCCCCTCTCCATCCTTCCCTCAGGGCTATACATGTTAGCTCCTAAGTCTCTCTTCATATGTCTTCTGGTGCAGACCCTGCACCATTTTAGTTGCCCTCCTCTGGACAGCTTCCATCCTGTCTATGTCTTTGCGGAGATTGGGTCTCCAGAACTGCACACAGTACTCCAGATGGTGTCTCACCAGCTGTCTGTACAGAGGGATAATAACTTCCTGTTTTCTACTGGTGATGCCTCTCCCTATGCATCCCAGTAACCCCCAGCCCTCCTTGTTGCCCTCTCACATTGCTTGCCCACCTTTAGGTCATCTGATATGACTACCCCCAGGTCCCTTTCCATTTTTGTTGTTGTTAGTATCTCACCCCCCATTGTGTACTCTTCCCCTGGGTTTTTGTTTCCCAGGTGCATTACCTTGCACTTCTTAGCATTGAATCTAAGCTGCCATACATTTGACCATTCCTCTAACCTTGCCAAGTCCCTTCTCATCCTTTCCACCCCACCCTGTGCATCAACTCTGTTGCAGATCTTAGTGTCATCTGCAAAGAGACATACTTTTCCTTCCAGTCCTTCCACAATGTTGCTTATAAAGACATTGAAGAGGACCGGTCCTAATACTGAACCCTGCGGTACCCCACTAGTAACCCTCCTTTCTTCTGAGTGGACTCCATTTACTATTACTCTCTGTGTCCTATTCTCCAGCCAATTCTTTACCCAGGCTGTCATCTTGGGACCCACTCCCAGGCTGGCTAACTTGTATATTAATCTTTTGTGTGGGACTGTGTCAAATGCCTTGCTAAAGTCTAGGTAGGCCATGTCCACAGCCCTCCCTGATCTACTACTTTGGTCACCCAGTCAAAGAAATCTATCAGATTTGTCTGGCATGACCTTCCCGCTGTGAATCCATGCTGCTAGGGTCCTGTGCCTCTGGCCTCTAGATACTCAACAATTCTTTCCTTCAGAGTGATTCCATCATTTTCCCTATCACTGAGGTTAAACTAACAGGTCTGTAGTTTCCTGCTTCTGCCTTGCTCCACTTTTGTGAGGGGAATCACATCTGCCCTCCTCCAGTCCTCGGTACCACCCCATCCTCCCATGATTTGTTAAAAGGGTAGTCAGTGGTGTCACTAGTTCTACCTTAGCTCTTTAGAATTCTGGGATGAATCCCATCAGGCCCCATTGCTTTGTCCACCTTCAGTTTTAAGAGTTCTTTCAGAACCCTTTCTTCTGTAAATGGGCTGGTATCAACTTCTGTATCCAGAGTGTTACTACTGTTTGTTTTATGTACCTCCCTCTTCATTTATAAATACTGAGCAAAAATATTTGTTTAGTGTCTCTGCCTTTCACAGTCTCCCTCTGCCCACCCTCCCTCCCCTTTATTAAGCCTCACTATCCCTCCTTGGTCTTCCTTTGCTCCTGATGTACCTATAAAGGTTTTATCCCCTTCTTAACTGAGTTGGCTATCTTTTCCTCGGTTTGGGCCTTTGCTGTTCTGACTGCCTTCCCAGCCTCCTTTGCTTTAACTGATACAGTTCTCTGTCCTGCTCCTTCTGTGATTCCTTGTACTTCCTGAATGCTTTTTTTCTCTTGAACCTTCACTGCCACTTCCTTTGAGAACCATAGTGGTTTCTTACATCGTCTTGTTTTGTTTATTTGCTTCACACAAGGCTCATTACCTCTGTGATGGCAGTTTTATTATTCATTGTTCTTCCACCCCTCCTTTCTGCCCATTTGCTAGTGCATTCCTTAGGCACTCACCATTTTGGCAAAGTCAGCCCTCCTAAAGTCCAGTACTTTTTGTCTTTGTATGGCTTGAATTTCATTGCTGTGTTTATTGTGAACCACACTGTCTCGATGGTCGCTAGTTCCCAGATGGCTACCACTTCTACATCTGTGATCCTCTCTCCATCTCCATTTGAGAGAATCAAGTCTAATATTGCTCCTCCTCGAGTGGGCTCCAGTACTAGTTGTCTAAGGCATGCCCCTGTAGGGCATCTAGAATAACTGCACTCTAAGTGGCAGCTGCAACTGCATTCCAGTTAACATCTGGCATATTCAGATCACCCATCAGCAATATCTCCCTTTTCTGCCATTCTCAGTATACTTTCTATCATTTCCTGTCCATTTCCTCCCTCTGAGAAGGGGGTCTGTATACAACCCTGTGCGTGTTGTGGTGCCATTGCCTTGTCTCCAAATTTACCCACAGTGCTTCTTCTTCTCCCTGTTTACCCTTTTGTTCTGTTGCTTTTATTCCTTCCCTTATGTAAAGAACTCCTCCTCCTCCTCCTCTTTTACCCTCCCTATCCCTCCTGTAGACAGTGTATCCTGGTATGTTTATGTCCCAGTCATGGTATTGTGTGTACCATGTTTCTGTGACTGCCATGATATCCAGATGTTCCTCCTCCATCAAGGCCACTAATTCAGGAAGCTTGTTACCCAGACTACGGGCATTAGTACTGATTGCTCTCCATTTTTTGATGGCTTTACCTTCTGTTGCAGCATCCCCCACTGACCATTCTACCTCAGTCTTTTTCTCATTTAGTACCCTGTTTTGTAGGGAGAGGCTGGGATTTTCCTGCTGCTTGTCAGTGCCTCCCCCTGACTGAACCATGCCAGGCGTGGGTAAACCCAGAATCACCCACACCCTATCGTGGTTTACTGCTTAAATATACCATGGTCATGTGATGTGTTTTGACCAATGAAGTGACAGGATTTTCATACAGCATTGTATAATTGGGGATTAACCCACTTCTTGTGTGGTTAAGTCACTCGGTTGTGCCTCATGCCACACCACACACGGCTTGGTTAGACCCACAATAAGACACACCCTGTTGTGCCTTATTGCTTAATCCTTTTTTTTTGGTCCTCACCTGCTCCAAGACATGATACTACTTTGTGGCTCATAGGCCACCCTCCTGTGACTGTACCACCCAGCCCCCACCTCACATTTCAGCCAACACCCCTGGGTAACCAGGAGTAACCCTTCACCAGATGTGTTCCTTTCCTCCGAGAGGGGAAGCACCAGTGGGGTGGACAGCATGGCATGACACAGAGGTGTTGGCCCCCCCGATGTACACCACAACCACCAGTCAATGAATCCCAGCACGCTCCCATTCTCCCAGGCTGTGCCATGAATCAGTAGGCCCTGTGCTGCATCCCTGCCCTCTCGCCATGAGAAGGCAACCAGTCTTTCAATGCTCTAGTCTTCAACCCATGGCTGGGTCTTCAGTGCCCTGGTCTGTTCCAGAATCCAACTTGTCAGCATCAGAAATGTTAATCCCAGTGTCGCGCAGACGTGTCTATCCGATACTGTTATTAATGTTATACTTTTTACAAATGTTATAAAACAGATACTGCAAATGTCATTAAATCACTGCTCTCAATTAATGTTAATATTCTCATTTGCAGGTCTTTCAGACATGTTGCATACTGCTAGTTCGTTCTTTTCATTTGGCATAAACTTGGACGTTACAACAAGAAAATACTACCAGCGTGTGTAGTAATGTCAATACGAGAAGCATTCCCATCAGAGCAATATAAAGGATTCATGTATGCACATGAAGAGAATAGCCAAGTTGCATAACTGTTTTTGAAACTGCAGTATTGTCTGATTTTGTTTTCAGTTCAATTGTTGATAGTCAACTCACCATTAATGTTTCCTGTTTAACTCTGCTGACTCCCAATTACTTGCATGTACAGAATAACATATGTATATCAATTTGAGTCCAAATGTGAGCTATTTGCCATATCAGTTGTATGACGTGTACCTCAGAGTCAGACTCGTTGTATTCTTTACCAGATGTAAGATGCCTTCTTTCTGCAGACTCATAGTGTTTCATTAAGTTGTGTAACAGGTTATTTTTTTCTATAATGTAGCCACTCCATCATTTGACAGATCAGGTACAGATGTTGCCAATTCCTAATACAGAAAAAAAAATGGTTGTATGTATAATACTGAATCCTATTACCTTGAATATTGCTTTATTCTGAAGGTGAACATGCGATGGGGTGACATGTCCTACAACCGATGATGTTAACTTAGAATTCAACACACATAGAAACAAAGAAAATGACAGTGTGTGACTATCCCCAGATATAACACGTTTACATGAAAGGGAGAGCCATGATAATTGTATACCAGCATACAGTACATGCACATGACTGCATGAGTTAGGTTACTGTCGCTTATATAAAGGCACTTGTCAGAAAAGTGTCAGTACAAGCCAGTGCATGCAAATGGCTTGAACAGTAAAGTGAGGCATGCACAGGTTTATATGGCCAGTTTGCTGATGACTGCCTTATGTAAGCGCTAGTAACATAACTCATCCAGTCATGTTCACGTATGCAGGTATGTGTTTATCATGCTGTCCCTTTCGTCTAAACGTGTTATATCTGAATATATACACACAGTCTCACTTTCTTTGTTTCTCTGTGTGTTCAATGGTAATTTTTTTTTTTCAAATTCTTTTTATCACCCTACTTCTCCTGAACTGTCAGGCTGCCCTGGCTCACTGAGCCATTCTACCACCCACTGTGGTCTCCCTCAACATTTCACTGCCCTTCGAGATGCCAAGCAAACCACCCCACTATGAGTACCTCAGCATAGTGCTGCCCAACCACTCCTGGCACTCTATTTTTGGATCGAGATTGCCCTGCAGTCACCTAGTGGTTCATCCAACCACCCACCTGAGCTGTGTTCTCCCGACCAAGTTATTGGGTTCAGGATTCTTGCTCTCCTGACTCCTTGAAGAGAGACTAGAAATCACCATGGGTGAATTCCTGATAGACCGCCAACATTGGGCATGTTGTCCCATGCCACTGGACTTTCCTTTGCCTCCACGAAGGTAGGGTATTTTCTTGCTTACCCCAAACCCCACCCCCGGTAGCTCATACATGCAACTACGCCTTACAGCATCTTCTGCAGCTCCACCATAGTACTTAGAGTCCAGACATGCCCACACACTTCCAGCTACCACTTTGGGTCGCTGTTGCACTGTGCAGGTCCTGGATTCCTCTACAGAGAGAGGAAAGCAGTTTGTGGATGTTCAATTCTCACTCTCACCTGTCAACTCCTGCACCCAGAGCTCATTCTGTATCCCAGGTCGGTGTGGTGGGGCGAGGAGTGACATCCAGCGTGTCAACCCTCTGTGACAACGGGTTGGCTATTTCAATCGTATTTTGTTTCTTGCCACATGTGTGACAATATTAAACTTTAATGTTATTTATAAGACTTGCTCATAATGAATCAGTTCAAGTCAGATGAATGATGTTTGCAGTTGTATATTATAACATTTTAATTTGCAAATTGATTGTTAACTGTTACTGTATTTATTTTTACAAACTTCAAAGTTAACATTTTATTATGAAACACTCAACCATGACAAACCAGATGTATCACACTTGTTTGCTTTTTCCATGAATACAGACATAACATTTCTGGTTCCATGAAATAGCAATTGATAATATAGTAATGATTTTAACAATGAAAACATTCATAGAAATGTGAAGTAATGTAAAATTTTACATGAAATTTTAAAATAAATTACTTTTATTGAACAAGCATATCATTACTTTCACACACTGTTAGATGCTGTTTTTATAGCAGTTCTCATCAGTAAAAGTTGTTTTAATGCATGAAGCACTATGGTTCCACTTGGATATGGGCAGGGAAATGTTACATATTAATACCACAATCTTGAATTTCAGAAGGACAGACTACAGGTAGATTGGTGAGATCCTATGGGACCATCTGGTGGGCATCACAGCATATATGGGGGTGGACCAAAGGCGTAAGAAAGGTGTGGAGTGGGTGGAGGATAACGAGAGGAGGGAAGCAGAGATAGAACATTAATACTTCAGTTCTGTCTTCAGCAGGGAGAATGCCAGACAACTGCCTTCAGGATGGGAAAGAGTAGTGGGGGGCACATGTGTAGTGATACATGACGATACACTGAGGGAGGGTCTGCTGTCAGTGAAAGTGGACAAATCACCATGCTCGTACAATTTACATCCAAGATCTTTAAAGCTGGGGAGGTGATTGTGGATCTGGCAGCTTTGCTTCAACAACAAGAAATGCAGACTTATGCATATTGGACACAACAACACCTGGACACAGTATTACTGGAATTCAATAACACAGTCATAAACAACATTGCTTTCCTGTACTCATTCCAACTTATTTACAAGTAACTTAGATATGTGAACTCTTAGAGACCTGTAGCAAAGATCACATAATTCAGATGTGATGTAACAACTTGATCAGTTTCTACACATTTCCTTTTCGGATAATGTATAACTGCAACTGGAGACATTGAACACAGTAATACATGAAGACCCTAACTTTGGTAACCATTGCTGACTGGGTTTGATATAATACACCAAGATCTGCAATAGAGTAGATGATCCAGATGGGGTGGACAGAATGAGAAGAGATCTGGATAAAGTAGCAAAATGGTCAGAAGAGTAGCAACTGGGGTTTAACGCAAAGAAGTGCAAGATCATGCACATAGGGAAGAGAAACCCTGAAGCTACCCATAGGCTGGGATGGGAGTTGCTGACAGTCACAAGAGAAGAAATAGACTTGGGTGTCATCATCACTGATGACATGAAATCATCCAAGCGGACCACTAAAGCAGTAGGTAAGGCTAGAAGGATGTTGGGTTGTATTAGTAGGGGTAACAAAAGTCAGAAGAGGGATGTAATAATCCCTCTTTACAAGACACTGGTTAGGCCCCATCTGGAGTACTCTATGCAGTACTGGAGGCCACACCTTCACAAGGACATTAACCAAATTGAGGAAGTCCAAAGAAGGGCAAACAAAATAGTGCAGGGACTGCATCAGAAAACATATGAGGACAGATTAACTGAGCTCAATATGTGTACCCTAGAGCAAAGGATCGAGAAAGGTGATATGATCAGAACATTCAAACACCTTAAGGGCATTAACAAGGTGAAATAGTCTAACATGTTTCAATATAAGAAAAAGGTGGTGGATGTATGGAATGGCCTACCTCAGGAAGTGGTGAATATGAATTCAGTGCAGGGCTTCAAACAGGCATGGAATCGACATAAGGGAGCAATACAGATGAGTATGAATAGATAGGTAATTGACAGAGCAAAGGCCAATGGCACATTCATAGGATAGAAAAACAAATGGGCAGACTGTATGGGTCTTGCGGTCCTTATCTGCCATTAACTTCTATGTTTCTGTGCTAATAGTATTATGCACGCATTTGTAATGATATTTTTCTTAGCGAATGTCATGATGTCACACGTGTTGGAAATGTGACCGATGCTTTGCTACTGGATCCTGCTTATTGGGATGGTGGTATGAAGACCAAATGGAAGGAGGTCTTTCAGAGCAGCGTGGTGCCATAGCAGCCTTGTAAGATGGGAATTCCTTGCATATTTTTTCGACTTCCATCTTAATTTCATGAACGTATTCTGTCAATTTTTAAAATGGAAAGAAAAACAATATGAATAACTACAGCAACGAAAGAGTACTTGACACAGGTTATGTTTAACGGTTTCTATTGTCATGTATTATTTATGCTTCCAGATGATGGATGCCCCTTGGACAATTATAAAAGTGTCTGAGAAATGGAGCTTTCTGATTGGCTGTAAATATTCGAACAGCCTTATGTTAATCTTTTACTAACATACATGTAGAGTTTAATCATATGCTGAAGTAGGATTAACAGTATTTAAATAAACATTTTTATTGTAATAGCAACAAGGCACTCCCATAGGTTATGTTACTGGTCAATTAATCACCCGTTAGGGGGATGTGGCACTGAGCTATGCCTCGTGCCACATTATACCCCTAGAAGGTGATTAGCAGACCATTAACATAACCCCTGAGCATGCCTTATTGCTTAATTATGGTATGGTTCTGTTCTCTCTGTCCCTTGCTTAGCATATGCCTTTTTACATGTACATATATTTAGACATACCCATTCTTTTGTCTATCTCTCCACTGTCTTTCCGCTCCTTATTTTTCTCTGTTTATTTTTCTCTGGCTCCCCCAAAAATGTGATGGGTAAGGACCGTGCTGTGCCTAATGGTCAACAGTAGTGTGGAATTGTTCAATTCCATGGTTAACAATCACACAATGTATTCAGTGTCAATAAATACAGATAAGTGACAAGTGAAAAACATTCATTGATGGACTATTTTACAATATTGGAAAACATTGTATTATATATTTTTCAGAGTTTGAAAAGTTGCAGAATGTTCCTTTTTACAAGCTCACCTACTGTGTGGGACCATTACATACAAGCAATAAGACATGGCTGTTTGTTGCTAGTACTGAGATACCCGCCCACCCAGAGTCTGAAGGAACTTGACATGCGGTCTCGTGCCTAAGTACGCCTCAGTGTGTGTGGGTATCTCAGTCCTAGTAACACACAGCCATGTCTTATTGCTTACTCAACCTTTTAGAAGACATTCCCCTCGACATACAGCCCACCGTGTTGTTAGTTGTTGTTGTTGCTTTCCTTCATTGAGCTGATTTGGTAATAATCATCAATATAATCTACACCATGTCCCTTTTGTCCTAAATGTGAGGCAGCTTTCCTGACCCTGGGATGGATGAGGGGTTTCACCAGCCTTTGGCTGCCACCCAATGGAGGGTGGATGGCAGTTTGGGGAGGGGGGTGTTTTCAAGGGAATAGGCAGGGGTGGTGTGGAATGGGCCAAGCTGGTACTTGGACTGCTTGTGTGCCACTACTTGCAGGCATTGATGTGTGTGCTGTGGTTACCGGGACACTTGGGTATACAAACAGGGATAAAAGCATGCCAGTATGGAAATACTACACTCCGTGCAGGGGGCTTTCATCAGGCAATGATTCAGTGATGTTTACATGACTTTCTCACGAAGACACATTATTCAAATTGGTGGTTGTGAAAATCAAACCGAGGTCTGATGGCGGTACCCATATCATTCGGGAAAAATGGAATATGACTGAATATGTAATATAGGTATGGTCACCACATGACATCAGAATTTACGTACCATAAGTTGATGGAGTCTTAGCTGGCTTGACAAGGGCCTTGTCTCCTTTTTTTGCTTTTGGGAAACAGACATGAAACCGTTGCTCCCCTGATTTGGTCATTGCTTGTTCTCATGTGGCATTCTCACTAAAATGAAGGGCGGCCATGAAATGTCTGTAATGAATACCAATTAATATGTTAATAACATAGATGATAATGCATAGTCTGCAATCCATAACAAGCATATTTTTCATCTTGGGGTTGCCGAGGCAACAGTTTGAATATGGAGATCTCACTTCTAGAGTATCATAGCCACGGCAACCTAAAGACAAAGATATACGCTTGGCATTGATTGTACAGCATACATTATCTTTTATAATGTGGTTATGCCACAGTACATACATATCTAGTGCAGCATTACAGCTACTCTGACAATGGTAGTACAGCATAACAACATTATTGCAGTTCTATATTGTTATCCATAACAAAGTTCAACCATACTGCTTTTCAATTATATGCCTACAGCATCTACCATTCTTTAATGCACTTCACTCACAGTAAGTCATAAAAAGTATGAGAATAGTTGAGCTAGTGTATGGGCAACTGTGCACAACCAGTGTGTAGTGCTGCAGAGGAGTTGTGATTATCTGTGACGTAGAGTACAAAGAGAAAGAGGTCAATGGGAATCAAATCCCAGGAGGGGAACAACACAGTGGTTGTGCATAGAGATTGTCAACAGCTATTCCACATACTATATGGAGTTGCACCTGTGATCATGCTGCCTTTCCTTGTGAAACATTCTGAAAAAAAGAGAAAAAAGAAAAAGCATAATGGTGATTGATATCTGTTATATACAAACCTCGCTTGCATGCTCGGGTAGAAAAAGTGGCTGAATTTGGGCACAAAATGACAGACAAGGCTGTGGAATACCTCAAGGGCATATGTTTAGTACAATGGTGACACCTGGTGAATATCTTTTAATAGGTAGGGACTTGTTACCACCTCTGTGAACAGCTTATGTGCCTTGCTACCTGTGAGTGATGACAACACAGTATATATCCATGATGATCACATCATGTTATCAGTTAGTAACATGAATATTTTTATTTCCTTTTTTTGATGATCATTATAAATTGCAAGTAATTTTTCAGTTTTTAGTAGCTTTTTTAAATCTGTCCTTATCATTGTTGACAATAGGGACATGCAAAGACTCTGGGAATATTTCACTATGACCCTGGTGCACATCAGCAACATGGTTCACTACGCTGACCCACTTCGTAACTATTACATCGGCATTGTCAGTGCTGGTATGAGCAACCCAAAACATGTGGTTACTCACAGACTTACTCCACTTTCGGGCAAGTTCACAATCTTTTTTCTTGTAAATCATGTCTAGTTTCTTGGAAACTTTTTTGGATAAGATAGAACTTGGTGACTCACTTATCACACTATCAACCAGTGTAAAAATAATAACAGTTACCTATTTTACAGGTTGAAATGACTGTTTTCAGCTATTTTTGGGGGCATAGTGTGTACGAAACAGAACATCGCTTGGTCACTATACCTATTCAGAGAAATTGAAAGTCAGTCACCCTCCACTCCATGATGGACATGAACCAGCGATTATAAAAAATAAAAGATAGGTGAATGTGTGTTCATTGACTTTTTTCACACACCCTTGGTGTGTAATGATTATATAAACCTGTCGATATTTGTTCTTGAGGTTTACGGGTCATCACACACCTCGGGTGTGTGAAAAAAATTATTTACCCACTTTTTGTGGGGCTAAGTCACTTGGCTGCACCTTGTGACACACCCCAAAAGGTGTGTGTAAATCCCCAATAACCCATATCCTATTGTGCCTTATTGCTTAAATAACATACACTGACCTATCCGTCATTCTCTATATAATGTATGGGCACCCCTTATTAACCACTGAAAGTAACCTGTTTACAACCTTGTAATATTACTGTTGTGATGTTACAATATTATAAACCTCTGTCATCTATACCATATCACTGATTTTATATCATTTTACAAAATGGAATAACTGTATTACTATTCTACACAAAACAGAATGTGATTGTTGGTCTCACTACAGAATTCTGATAACATTCCAATTGACCAACTTCACTGTTACTGAGTCTACTGATCACTATGTATGGTGCTACCTCGGCCTGATGTCGTTCAGTCTGTGTATCCTAATACATTGTTCTAATACACAGTCGTGTGGCCTTAGTTCAGTCATGTCTGTGGGTGGCACAAGTCTCAGTGACAGTAGCCACATCAACATCCCCCTCCACCAACATGGTATGGAGCTCAGGCATTTGGTTGCCAAAGCTCCTGGCATTTATCAGGACCTCCCTGCTCCACTTACCCATATCACCTAACAGCCATTTGCATGACAGTCAATGGCAAGCTCAAAGAACTTAGTCATGATTTACAGCACAGTATTCACCTCAAGGTCATTTGGGCATAACTTCAGTAAGATTGAAAGGGAACCTCCACAAACCTGCTCCACTTCATGAACCACAAAATTGACATTGTGAACAGTCAGACCACACATATTCTTTATTATAACAGGACTGGGTTTTCAGTCAACCTGCCCTATCACTGATAAACTATAATCCTGTAGTCCCCCTTCAGGAGCACACCAACTCACCCTGTGTCCTTACGACCATCCCTTTTACAGGCCACCACAACAATCCTTAAATATTCCTCGATCCTGCCATTTAACTTGACTACAGTCAGACCACCTATTTGACATTGACGAGCAGCCCTGTTCATCTCATCCAAACGAATAGCCATGACTGTGTCATTTGCCACTAGTGCTGCCTCGAACCCGTTGACTACCCTAGCTGAGCCATCAGCTCATGTTTCCCACCCTCCAGACCCAGCAGAAACAAGCACACCTCCCCCTTCCATGCTACTTCAAATTTCCCCTCCACCCCTCGCAGTGACTGCTATTTTACTCTCCCACACAGTGAATGCCTCCTGGTACCCCAGACCAACCTCCTCCATCCTGCCATAATCCCCAACATGTTCAATATATACCCTTGAGCAAAGGAGAGAAAGAGGTGATATGACCGAAATATTCAATCACATTAAGGGCATTAAGAAGGTGAAAGAGTTTAACATATTTAAATATAATAAAAATAGCAGGACAAGAGGACTCAGCATGACATTGGATGGAGGCAAATTAAGGGGTAATGTGAGGAAGTTGTTTTTCACAGAAAGGGTGGTAGATGCATGGAGTAGCATAACTTAGGAAGTGGTGGATATGAATACAGCTCAGGGCTTCAGACAGGCATGTGATAGACATATGAGAGCAATACAGATGAGTATTATTACATAGGCCAAAAATGGGCAGACTGAATGGGCCCTGGGTCCATTATATGCCATCAACTTCTATGTTTCTATGTTTCCACATCCTTGAAAAAGGTACACTGATCACAGCATCCCTAACCTTAACAGCCACAAATGCCCCCATACACCCATACAAAGCCTACAATAAATCACCCCCCCCCCCAATATTGTTTGAACTCCCTGCACCTCTTTGTATCTCTGCCAGTTTACACCCTCACTCTTGCTGGCTCATGCACTTCAAACTCCTCCTGATGTATTTTGTTGTTTGATAAAGCATTTTCAGAATCCACCTCCCCACCCCCTCGCACCCTTTGTTACTTCAACTTGCTTTGCCACAACTGCAGCCCTATGATCAGGTTTACACCACTTGATTCCCATGTCACCCAACTTACCAATCCAATCACCCTCACCCCATATCCACACCGGCCATACTGTTAACATCTCTGGTTCCCTGCTGCTCGGAATGCAAGGTACCACCCATGCCACACCTCTTACGCTGGCAGCTACTCCTGCCCCTACATCCCCCCCTCCACCTTTTCCACAATATTTCCAGTCATCTCCTCATCAAGTATCATAGTAAGTGATTGAAATCTATTATAGTGGTCAAAGCACCACCCTTATGCAGCCCCATTGCTTCACCACTACCCACTCCACATGCCACTGTCCCCCTGTACAGCATCTGTCCATTTCTCCACAATTTACTGCCTGTGCTTCCCATAGTTGACATCCCTTGGGCCACCCATAGCAAAGACACCATGCAAGCCAAGGACTACCACACTATACCCTACATTCCAGCCTGCAGAAGTTACATAGAAACATAGAAACATAGAAGCTGATGGCAGATAAGGACCGCAAGGCCCATCCAGTCTGCCCATTTCTTTTTCTACCTTATAAATGTGCCATCGGCCTTTGCTGTCAGTGGCCTATCTATTCATACTCATCTGTATTGCTCCCTTATGCCTATCCCATGCCTGTTTGAAGCCCTGCACTGTATTCATAGCCACCACTTCCTGAGGTAGGCCATTCCATGCATCCACCACCCTTTCTGTGAAAAAGAACTTCCTCACATTCCCCCTTAATTGGCCTCCCTCTAATCTCATGCTGTGACCTTTTGTCCTGCTATATTTCTTATATTGAAACATGTTAGACACTTTCACCTTGTTAATGCCCTTAAGGTGTTTGAATGTTTCGATCATATCACCTCTCTCCCTCCTTTGCTCTAGGGTATACATATTGAGCTCCATTAATCTGTTCTCATATGTCTTCTGATGCAGTCCCTGCACCATTTTGGTTGCCCTTCTCTGGACTGCCTCAATTTGGTTAATGTCCTTGTAAAGGTGTGGCCTCCAGTACTGCCCGCAGTACTCCAGATGGGGCCTAACCAGTGTCTTGTTGATACGGAGGCTGTCATGCCAATGCCAACACTCCTCTCAAAATTCCAACACTCTTCTCACAGTCCTCCCCCATTTTGCTCCATCCTAGCATGCTACTAATCTCAACCACCTGCCATCTAATCCTGTCAACGTCCTGCATAATTTGCAACAGCTGACAGCACACTGGGCAATCACCCAATCTCCATGCACACTTAAGGATCATGGCTGAACAGCACCCCCCATGTACACCGCCATCCTTCCAAACCTGCAAGCTTGATTACCTGCATTTTGTTAACATTTGAATGCATATGTACTTGCTTTTAGTACAAAACACATGAAGGAGAAGTTACATCAAATTCAGTGGAAAAACAGAAGCATTGTCAATCAATAAAAAAACAATCAGTAACAGAAATATATAAATATACCTCAAAGCATCACCTTTTCATAAATGCAGACCTCTTCACTGATGATGACTGTGTGACATTAGTGGAAGATGTGTTGAATATAGATGGCACAGCACTGGCGTTCGTTTTGGCTCCAGACCAGCCGTAGTTTGCAGACCACTCAGGGTCACGCTCATAAGCCGAATGCTCAAAATGTGCATAACAAATAGAGCTGAATTTAGATGGGGTGAAATCCTTTCTGTGGCAAAAGTGAATCCATGCCTTCTTCATGAGTTTGTCTTTTGGGAAGTGGAAAAAATTCAGTCCACAACCCCTCTTATTCTTATTTGTGCAATCGTACACAACACAGTAAGGCATGATTTTTAAATGTAAATAAAGCAAGTAAACATACAATTTACTGAAATTCAAGTTGAACTAAACATTAAAAAAGAAATGCACAATATGGCAAAGGAAAAATATGAGAACAGTGAGCTGGAAAACACATGCAGCCTCACAGAAGGAAACTGCAATCCAAATGAATAGCAAAAGAATGCTTCTGCACTGAAAATTCTTTTTTCCCCCCTCCATAACTATGGTTTCCCTCCAAATCAATACCTGATACATTCTGTTCCTGCATGCAAAAAAGAAGATTCTAAAGCCAGATGACTGCAATACAAACTTTATTGAAAGGCAAAGCACAAGAACAGCAAATGAAAAATAAAACAGATTTTCAGAAATAAATACTGACAAGTGTTATAAATAACGAGGCAAAACAACCATGTCCTGTTTTCAGCTTTCTGTACCAAGGAGCGGGGTGGGTGGGGGTGGGGCATTTGCATGGAAGATGGCAGACACATTTGAACGACTTTTATGCGTGCTACCTACACAAAAGTTAGCCAGTATGTAATCCACATTTTCATTCTTATCCGTAGAAAAAGCTTCTGCATTACATAGGAGTAAAAAATAAACAGTCATACAAATTGTTAAATATCAGGCTATATTGTCATATATCCAGGCAGCACAGCATCACAATCACAGTGCATATGATAATCAGAAGAAGACTGTAATGATTATCACTACATTAGTAGATATTAAAATCATACTTTAATCAAGTGAATTATCGCATAAAAAATGAACTTTTGTAAAAGGTAAAACAGGTCATCTGCCACTGTTGTGGTTCCGTGTGGTGCTACCACAAATAATCACAATATGTGCATTGTGACTTTACATGTAAAATTAGGCTGAAATACATGCAGACACTCATGAAATAATGACAGCACAATCACATATGTGTCACACAGTTTATTGGAAAATACACCAGTGTACAGCAAAACGAGTGCTATGCTTCCACTTGTACAACATTGAAAACACGAAAACTCCATTGGCTCCAACTGCGTCACATAACAGAAAGTCACAATGTGCATGTGCGACTTCCAGACATGGCTAAGCCTAAAGTCAGTGAAAAATGCACCACACACATTTTGGAAAAATATAACATTAACTTTGCTGGAATGCACAAAGCAACCTGAGATTGACTGACTTTATAAACTGGAACCTTCTCGCCTGGGATCTGTGAGTATTATTATGAACAAATGTACTGAAAACAACTTATTTACTTGTCCTTTAATATTTTACACTTTATATGCACTTTTACGATATTTAATGACATGGTATTGCTACAGTACATTACATTCCAAGAATTGTATGTTTTAATATATGATGTATTGTAACTCTGATTGGGTCACCTATAAAGAAGTGTGAAACTGGAAAATTTAACCTAGTGAAATATTTTGCATAATTCCCGCAGTACGCAAAATTTTATGCCTAGGTGAAACATAATTTCGGCTCCAATTCCACTTTCGTGTATTGTGAAATTTTTTGAAATTTTGCCCAATTTTCCCCAGTTTTGCTTCTGTGTAAGATGAAATTTTCACCATTATCCTTAATTCTGCCAGTGTTTTAAATTTTTCCAGTGAAATTGCAATGCATTGTGGGTAGATAGCTGAACTATCATGTGCAGGCTGTTTCCTGCAGAGTATATTGTCTATTGAGTCTAAGAACAGTTCAGTGTGTTGCATCACAGCCAATAAACCCTTCAAAAACTTCTTTATTTGTGATTTTTGAGAATTAACTGCTTCCAAAATCTCAATTTAGTTCCTAGTGATGCTAGAGAAATTGTTTTTTTGTTTTTGTATCTTTGGATAATACTTAGTTAAACTTAGGTAGTGTTTTCAGTTTTCTCTGTGTCTGTGTCTGTGAGGGAACTGAGTGGGGGAGGATCGACCGTGTGGTATGTGTATGGGTGTATGTGAAAGTAGAGCAAGCTAGTTCCTAATATTTGACAGATTTCTTACAAGTTGTGAGTGAGTTTCTGTAATATCTTTTAAGTCTTAATATTTTTTGTTTGTGTGCTACTTATCTGTTATATTTTTCTAACATATTGATCCTCGTTTGGGTAACTTTATCTGAACAGTTACTACATTCTGACTGAGAAGTTCTGTTCCTGTTCCCCTTTGTTTAATCACTTTTGTGATTTTTTGTTTCTTGAAAGTATTAGTGTACATTAATCACTTGACTTGTCCATATCCAGGTACACTGCATTACTGAATTGCTCACAGAAAGTAATATTGTGATCTATCCTCTGCATTGCAGTGTTCCTGTTTTTCTATTGAATTTGCTTACCATATTAACCCTTTCCTCCCTGTTACACCTCTGTTGTTTACTACTTGACCTACTATATAAAAACTACATAGTTTTCAACTAGATAGTGGTGGTCCCTGAATGAGTTTTGGAGGCGACTTTGTTCATCTCAAATCTTATTGTCCCTTCTGTCTGATATATCTATAAGCCAAAACTGTATTTAGTAAGTACTAACACATTGCAGTACTCACCTTATGCAGACACCACTTATCCAGACTGCAGTTCGTATTTTGACTGAGAGGTGTTCTGTGTGGTTGGTTTAGTTTAGTTTTTGTGAACCTACCAGCACCTACCCAGTTATTATTAGTGGTGGGTGAAGTGGGCTCAATCCGCTCCGTGAAGCGATTAACGGAGCAAAGGCAGATTCGTGGAGTGCTCCGCACTGCAAAGCGGAGTACTTTGCGTTATAATGAGGAATGCGAAGTCCATTGGAAGCAATGACTTTGCATTACTCTGTCTCCCTAGGCCACTACTTTGCCAAATTTAAGGCGAAGTGCATTGCAGGCAGTGCACTTCATCTCACTTCGCCTTGTTTTTGAGCTCCAAAGGCGAATTTTGCAGTGATTCATGGGATTTCAGGTCACATGGGCTCTATATTGATCTGTACAACCTCAGTTCGGGCTAGCATGAGTAGGAAGTAGTAGGAGACAGTGTGCTCTGATAGTTGTCTGTGATAGGAATCTTGTAAAAGCTGTTCAAAAAGCATTTTTGCTTTTTTTTTTCGGATCCAGCTTTAGTTCATCGATTGTAGGAAACCCTCCTGTGCTCATATCATCGAGCGTTTTTGTTTTTGTGTGGATTTTGAATGTTAATTTACAACATTGAGAGTGTGTGTGGTGAAAGACAGTGAAAGTGTGCATGTGATGTAGGTAGATTTAAAGTTGGGGAAATAGTGATTTCTTTGTTTTTTGGTTATATTTTTGTTATTTAACTGACTGTGTTAATGTGCACACAGTAATACTGTCAGTAATAGTAGAACTTTTCTTGCTGTTTGTTGTGTGGATGTGGTGCAGCAGTTCATAAGTTCAGGTTGTTTACATTACAAATTTACAATACGTAACGTGGCATAGTACTTAACTTTTGCATTTGCGACGCCTTCATCACTCAGCATTGTACACAAACTGTTCTGTGTGTGAGTGTGTGTGCAGTGTTGCGTGCATCAAATAATACACCTTTTATTGTGCCACAGACTAGTGTAATTGCAGGCACAGCAGTGTGAACCTGCTATCCACTGCGGCTGCCTGATTTTGTACTGCGATTCTGGTATGTGTTCTTAGTTTTGCTGTTTGTAGTGCTGTAAAAATCAGCACTGTCTGCATTCAGTGCCCCCCAACCCCCACGTTCAAAAGGTATTTTTTACCAGATTGGATTGTTTTTGTGACCTCATCAGCACCACTGGTTACTGAAGTTGTTTTAATTCTGTGACAGTCTCAGAGTAGTCTCTTATCTGTTGCTAAAGCCACAGTTGTTTATTTGGCTTCACATCCAGCATCCCTCCAATCAGAGCGTGAATGTATCAAAATCTGAATTTGGTCATAATATTTGTGGTTGATCCCCCAAATTGCCTGCAAAGAGATGTGCAAGCAAAGTTGTTTCTCGCCATGGCAATGTTGGCAGTAAGATGGTCTGTGGGCGTGGTAGTAGTACGCAGATGCAGAAGTGCATTGCTGATGTGAGGAAAGGTATTCCCCCTGCAATGTTTTTTACAGCCCAATTAGTAGCTTCACTCATAGTTGGAGGAGATTATGTTTTCCCAGCCAGTGGTGTTAGTGTTACTGGTGTTAGTGGTGGTGGAGGTAGTATTAGTATTATTGCGTCAAGTTCTAATTCCAACCAGTGTACCATATTCAAAAATGTTGAGTGTGAAGCAGTGCAAATGAGTGGCAGCATAGATGATGTCATACTTCCCAGTAACTAAACCTGAGGATTCTGATAATCATGTCAATGATAGCATACAATGTGATATTCCGTCCCCCTGTGGCACTTAACGTCACGCATTTTCCATGCAGTGATTCACAGTGTGGTGAAAAAATATCAGGTGATGATGGTGTAGATGCTGATGATGAATGTGATGATGATGATGATGATGTCGCTGTTGTTGCAACATGCAGTCCACATGGTAGCATCCAAGCAGAAGATGTGGACGTGTGTGACGTTGATGAATATGATGATGATGTAATTGACCCCAGTTGGGAACCGGAGAAAAAGAAATTAAAAGTGGCTGTGTCTGAGTCTGTTTGTAGGAATTCCCCCCCCTGTAAAAACTTGTAATCTACTGATTTTAGTTGATGATGATGATGATGACCCAGTAATAAATACGATAGGTAGTCATGGTGGTCAGTTGCAGTCCAGGTGTGCAGTGTCTGAAACATCACGTGCCCACCCACTTCAGTGCTTAAAATAACAGACTTAAATAAGCCACATCATGGACATGTTAAAAGCAGAGCATCACAATCCCTTGTTTGGGATTTTTTTTGTTCAAGATGCAGATGATGATTCAGTTGCAATCTGCCAGGTTTGCCATGTGCGTGTGAATCAAGGTAAAAAGGGGAGCCATCTGGACACAGGAGGACAGCATACGCATCTTAAGAATAGGCACTTGGCACTGTGGACCCAGCACAAGCTGGCGGCTAATACCACAGTGGGGCGTTCACCCATGTCACAGGCAACCATAGCCAGCATGTTATCCCCTTCCATGACTGTTAAGCTCAGTAGGAAATTAAACCTGTGCAGTAGTGTGGTAATAAGAGCAGAGGATTACTACAGGCATGATGTGGTGGAGGACCAAAATGACTTTGAAATGTTGTCCAGTGCTGGTGAAAATAACAGTTTTTGTGGTGGTGGTGGTGGTGGTGAATGCAGTATGTCTAGTACAAGTGGTACATCAACCCCAGTTGGCAAATCTGACAAAATAACAGCATTTCTGGGTTTGTCATCATCACCTGTGCAACCATCTTCATCAAATGTCCACAGTCCACCCCCTGCCAATGCCATTCATCACAGAGCACAACCATTTGTGATCAACACACCCAGTGTAAAATGTTTAAGTCAGCCCGTGTTACAGAGTGTTTTTGCGCATAAGCTGAAGTACCCCCCGAATCATACAGTGTCACGTGAACTTAATGCTGCTGTAGCGGAAATGCTGGCATTTGATCTTTTGCCCTTCTCCTTTGTGGAGAATTCTGGGTTTTGGTGGTTTGCTGCACGTGCCTGTCCAAAATGGAAAGTCCCATCCAGGACATACTTTTCTACCTGAGCTGTCCCTGAGTTGTTCCACACTGTGTCCGACTCAGTAAGACATGCCCTTCAACGTTCCTCCTCTCCATTCATCCATTTAAGTATGGATATGTGGACAAGTGTCAAAACAGCGAGGAATTCATATTTGTGTATAACTGCACACTGGCTGCAGGTGCCGGGGGTTGTTTGTGATGTTGGTAGTATGAATAATCAGTGCAGTAAGGTGGATTGTTATGGTAGCAATCTTCCAGGAATTCGACAGCATGCAGCAATTGCTATGCACAGTGTGACCTGTTCTCACACTGGTGAGAACATGTTGGATGTGGTACTGACTGAAATTGACAGATGGCTAAACCCTCTGTCCCTGAGAGCTGAGTTCATAGCAAGTGACCATGGGTCAAATGTGGTGAAATGCATCATGAATGGTGTTTTTTTTCGTGTTCCATGCATGGCCCACTGTTTAAATCTTGTGGTTCAGGAGTTTCTGCAGCACCCTGCTATAAAGGAAATGCTGACCATTGCACAACGTATCTGCTCTCACTTTTCAAGATCTGGAAAGGCCCGTGACTAACTGCGGCAGTTGCAGATACAAATCAGCCTGCCTCAGCACCGCTTGAAGCTGGAAGCTGTCACCGGATGGAACTCCACTTTATACATGGCAGAGAGGTTGTATGAACAATACAAAGTAATACAGAATATCTTGTTATGCACACTAGCCATGACAGTTCCGTGGTCTCCATGTCTATGATGACTGAACAGTGGCGCCTTATGGACTCTGTAATAAAAATGTTGCGGCCTTTTGAACATGCCACATTGGCAGTGAGTGGCAAGTCTGCCTCCATTAGCAAATCAATTCCATTGCTGCAGGTGCTGAGGCAGACATTGGTGAATGTACAGCATAGCCTTGATGTTGCCGGAGATGGTGGTAGCAGTATGTTGCTGCAACACATACTGACAGTATTCGACCAGAATCGTCTCGTTGTGAGCATTCAGCATAGTGACAACTTTGCCATAGCAACTATGCTGGACCCATGATACAAACGTGGAATTGCATCAGTACTGTAGGGAGGGCCTGAACAGGAAAAAATTTCAGTGGTCAGCTGGTGTGCTTGGTTCATGAGGCACAGAATTCACGTGCCAAGGTCAGGAAACCTCAGCAGCTGAAGGTGTACCTGGAGGACCATCAAGCATATCCTGCAAGGGGAAGGGGACTGCAATTCAAGATGCTCTGTCATCCAAAGAGGCTGGCATCAACCCACATTGGGAGTCTTTGTCCCAAGTGGGTATTTGTGAAATAAATGATTCGGGAGAACAGGATGATGCATCAACAATTGGACTAGTGCGGCACAGAGAATGGTTGAGTCATATTCGTCTGAAAACAGGCATCTGACAATAGCTGAAGATTCTCTTTTGTACTGGAGTGGAAAGGTCAGTGAATGGCCATAGCTGACTGCAGTGGCACTGAAGTACCTCACATGCCCACCCTCCAGTGTAAGAGTTGAGAGGGTATTCAGCTCAGCAGGTGCAATAGTCAGGGATCGTCGGACAAACCTGTCTCCTGCAAATGTTAGTTTGCTAACATTCATTAAAATGAATGAGGCACATACCAGCACAGAATGCAACCTCGGTATTCGTACCCCGGCCTAGTCACGGTGGTCTTGCTGTGGAAATGCAGAATACTGGTGCATTGACAGTGGCTGCCTGAAACAGCCCACAACTGACGTAGATGATGACACAATGGAGAAAGAATTTCCCAGTGGTCAGACTTCAGACATCGATGACTGTGGGGGCAGCTTTCTTTATGAGGATAATGATGTGGTTAATGTTGGCAGGTTTTAACTGAAGTTTTTAAAAGGCGGTGTTCCCCTCCGGACCACCACCACTGGGACTGATGTTAGCCACTGCCACCATGAGTCTGTTTGACCCCCCGGACCACCACTACCAGGACTGATTTTAGCCACTGCCACCATGAGTCTATCTGTCCCCCGAACTGCCACCACCACTGGGACTGATGTTAGCCACTGCCACCATGAGTCTATCTGTCCCCCAAACCGCCACCACCACTGGGACTGATGTTAGCCACTGCCACCACTGACACAATGAGTCTGTCTGCCCACCGAACCACCACCACCACCACCGGGACTGATGTTAGCCACTGCCACCACTGCCACCATGAGTCTATCTATCCCACGAACCACCACCACCGGGACTGATGTTACAGCCACTACCTCCATGAGTCTGTCTGCCCCCCGGACCACCACCACCACTGAGACTGATGTCAGCCACTGCCACAATGAGTCTGTCTGACGCCCAGACCACCATCACTGGGACTGATGTTAGCCACTGCCACCACTGCCATGATAAGTCTGTCTGCCCCCCCGAACTACCACCACCAAGACTGATATTAACTACTGCCACCAGGAGTCTGTCTGACCCCCGGACCACTACCACAGGGACTGACGTTAGCAACTGCCACCACTGAGCCTGAGTCCATCTGGACCACCACATCCATCAGCCAGAGACACAAAGCTTCTTAATATTTAAACCATGAAGTGAGTACGTGTACTCATGTTTGTTATGCTGCTTCACTTCCTTTAGTTGTATGTTTTGTTTTCTGTAGCTTTTCAGAGCCACAATGGTAAAACACATATGGTACACTTCTTTTGTTTCCTTTACAGGGTAACAAAAAAAGGCTCCATCGCTAAAACTCATTGGGAATGGTACTGTAGCTGTACCGTACAGAGAGGAAGCAATGTAATATCCATGTGAAATCCATTCTGGTAAGTATGAAGACTTTATTTAATCTGTTTCATTGTTTTGTAAAGACTGCAGCAAATATTGCACACAGGTTGTGTTAGTTGACAAGATGTGGGTTTAAAATGTAACTTGACTTAGATTGAGATTTGAGAACCAGGGAGGGACACATAACAATTAAGTTGTAAGAAGTCATTCATTTCTTTTTTTAGGAAACTTCCAGATGCTTTGTTGTAATGTCAAAGTGGCCTTATCCAAAAAAGTTCTTCAACATCAGGCACTCCCATTCCCCGAGCTTGGGCAGACATGCAACATGCAGAAGTCATTTCATTAGATGACCATGACCATCCTTAGACAACCGGACTCCAGAAGGATGCTGATGAAATCTGTGAAGAAGTAACAAAATGAGAAACCATTAGAGACAAACCTGCAAATATGATTCCCCCAACCCCCCCACCAAAAAAAAATACTTACCTTCATGTGCTTGAGAATAATCCGTTTCCAATTTCAGAGCGAAAATTCTCATTGAGCACTGGAATGTGCACACCAACAGTTTCTGTGTGACCTGTGATGCAGAACAAGACCATGAGTACATGTCCATGTCAACCCCCCTACTCGCCTACAAAATACACAACACGACCATAAATATATATATATATATATAGATACACTCACCAAGGCTACTATTAGTGTACAGCCAAAGGGCACCCTTCAATCCAGTTGAGATGATCACATTGCATTTGCTGGCATCATCTCGCAGAACACATTGGACCAGCAACACAATGCTCACAGTTATCATTTTATACTGGGGGATGTGCTGAAATACTCTCATTCCACTGTGTTAACACTTGTCAATTTTCTGCACATAAGCAGGATGCATTTTGGGCCTGCAGAAAAAATCTGGGACTCTGTGCCACCACTGCGCACGTGACTGAGTTCACCATTAATTCTAGAGGACTTTGTATGTGCTGAAACAGTCTCATTTTGCTGTGTAACCACTTGTCAATTTTCTGCACACAAGCAGGATGCATTTTGGGCCTGCAGAAAAAATCTGGGACTCTGTGCCACCACTGCACACATGACTGAGTGCGCCATTAATTCTGGGAGACTTTGTATGTGCTGAAACACTCTCATTCCGCTGTGTTAACACTTGTCAATTTTCTGCACACAAGCAGGATGCATTTTGGGCCTGCAGAAAAAATCTGGGGACTCTGTGCCACCACTGTGTGCATGACTGAGTGTACCATTAATTCTGGGGGACTTTGTATGTGCTGAAACATTCTTATTCTACTGTGTAACCACTTGTCAATTTTCTGCACACAAGCAGGATGCATTTTAAGCCTGCAGAAAAAATCTGAGACTCTGTGCCACTTTTGTGTGTTCTGTGATTGTTGCTGTGAGCTCATGATGTCATACTGACATTTTTACAATTAAAGCAGCATTGCAAGAATGTCATCACAGTTTTGAATTGTACTTTTTTTGCTACTTTACATTGCCACAGCCACCACTAGTTACCTCCAAGTCGTGACTTGAATGATACGATTCTTTTCACAATTTATGTCTGCTTTACTTACTTGACTACTTTTTTTCATGTATGAAAAAAAATGAGCACACCTTCCAATATTGTTTGGACCAGGTTTGTATTTATTTGCAGCTGCTTTTCAATAACTATTGTTCCAAGGTGTCATAAAACACTGCCTGATGCATAACTTAATTAACAACAGAAGTGATACATAACAACTAATTGATGTGATGGAGAAAAGCAGAGGAAAACAATGACAAAGACCTGGTCAGCACCAATTTAAAAGGAATGCTTCTTTCATTATTACATACATGATAAAAGGTAGTACAGCAGACTCAACTACTGCAAATTCTCGTATCATTCCAATCAGTCAGGATGTAACTAAAGAAAGTTGTAACATAATATTAAAAAATATAGGTCAGAGTTATCAACAGATTGTTGTGCTGCTGCTTTACAGAGATTCACCATGTTACATAGTTATGGTGATGCACATAAACTAATATGTGGGGGCATTACTCCCACTGGAATATTTCTTGCTCCACAGAGTGCAATATATTTCTGTGAAAACAGCCCATAATTTCATTACAGTGAGACACGTGATGGAGGAATTATCAATCAGAAAATCCACCCACATTCTGCCACCCTTTCTCAGCAACATTAGGACGTGATGCCGGGGGAGCGCAGGTGCATGCTCCATTATAGTGAATGTCTAGCAGCTATCCCAATGTTTTCTTATGTTATAAGGTTGACTTTGTGGTGAAATGTGGGAATGTTTTCACTAACAAGGCTCTTCTTACTGGAAACGTGCCCACACATTTCACCACAAACTGACCATTATAACATAAAGAAACATTTGGAAACTGCTGGACAATCGGATATTCACTGTCATCATGTCCTAACGTTGCTGAGAAGGGAGGCAGAATGTGGGCAGATTTTCAGAATGGGAATTCCTCTGTCACATGACACACTGTAATGAAATTATGGGCGGTTTTCACAAAAATGTTTTGCACTATGTGGTGCAAGAAAGATTCTCCAGGAAGGGAAAATGTGTATGATTAAACAAAAACAAAGAAAAAGCACACAAAACCAGTACAACACAGTAGGTGGGTGGGGTCAGGGGTGGTGGTGGGGTGGCAGAAAACAATCCTCTCACTTACTGTGGCCATGGGATGCCATGGTGGTCCAGCAGCAGGTGCAGCATTGAAACTATTTGCTGCTGCTGTGCTTTTACTCTGTTCACCTGCTGCTGTGAAGCACTGAACCGCTCATTATTTTCTTCAAGCACTGCCCACACCAGGCTGATGTCAGACTGTGTTGCAGGGACTATGGTGGGGTCCTTTGTAGCAGAGAATCCAGATAGTGGGGGTGGACAGGGTGGTGCTGGTGGCTGTGGTGTTGGTGGTGGTGAAGCAGCTGCTGTAGTAGCCCTCCTCCTGCTGTGGCAGTGACTGTGAGGCACAACTCCCACCACAACAGCACTCTCGGCCACTGCCATGGAAGGGCCAGCAGGTGGACACCTGGTCCCTTCCATGGCAGCCTGCCACTCTGCCCTGTGGTGGTTCAGCATGTGGGTGTGCTGGTCACCAGTCCCCAAATGTGTCCCACAGGGGCCACTGCACACCAGCACACCACACACATGGCACACCACCACTGTGCTGTCTCCCCCCACACAGTTAAAAATCTCCCACACTGGGGAGCTGTGAGAGGGGACCAGACATAGTCCTCGCACGTCAGGCACAAGTCCCACCACCACCTACAAAATTTCCAGGGCCACCTCCTGTGGCTGTGGAGGTGGTGGAGGGGGTGCTGCTGGAGCCCCAACAGCTGCTGCTACTGGTGGTGGTGGTGATAGTGGCAGAGAAGGTGGACGCACAGCAGCCACCAGTGGCACTGGTGCTGCTGCTGCTGCTCAGGAGTCAGGAGCGGTCCAACATGACATGACCACCTCGCCTCCCATGGGTCCGCACTCCCCTCCTACCATGCCCATGGGCCAGTGACTCTCCTTCTCCTAGGTTCATCCTCCTGAAGTCCACGGGCCGACACACACACACATAGACAGTGGACACACACATACACACAGTCAGTCACACACACAAAACAAAACTTTTATAAAAAAATTCACTAACAAAAAAACCCCACAAATACAATACAAAAACTAAATAAAGATATAGTTTTTAAAAAAGCTGTTTGTTTTCTTCTGGAACTGAAATGCAATGACAAGGGGAACAAGGCAATCAAGCACTGTAACTCATCTTCTCTCCTCTCACAAATGCTTTCTCCCTCTACAAATGCAAAGGATAAAGTGAAACTGCTTCTGTGACTCACTTCCTTCCTGCCTGGCTAAAGCATGTGACTTACAGTACTGCAAGCCATGTGATGTGCCTATTCTCTACTCACTTTGTCTTACTTTGCATTAAGGCATAATGGCAATGCGAAGTGGTAATAATAATAACATGAAGTGAGCACTTTGCAGTGCCCACTTTGCGTTGTGCTCTGCTAATGCGAAGTGCCCACTTTGCGTCCTCTTCGCAGGCGGATTAAAAATTCACTGCATCTCTAGTTATTATCAAGTTGTGTAATAATTATTCCATTTAAAAACTGACATTTGATTAAGAACCACATAAGTATTCTTTTCAGATTTACTGCACAACCTTGTTGTGGTAGTGTTCTCTGTTGGTTTTGTATTGAAAGTCTCTTACTCTGTCCTCCTGTTACCCCATGTTACTTAACTCGAGTTTTTGTAATTGAAACAATAAAATAGTGTTTTCACACTCGAATAGGCTACAGTAGCAGTTGTAGGTACTTATATACACTACAGTGCAGCTACCTGTTCTGATTTCTGTTTGCCCTTTGTAGATTGCACTACAGGTGTGAAATCACACTTATTTAACAGAACAACATAATAATATAGACCAGACAGAGGAAGCCAAACAAAACAAACATATAAATATGTCTGCCAAGAGACGTTCAACTTCAGGTAAAGGTGCCAGGGTGGGAGGTGGCTCAAAGAAGACTGTTGGAGGAAGCAAACCTATTTCTGAATCAGTGGTCTCTGTGGCCTCCGCTGCTGCTGTGGCAGCCAGTAGCAGCAAAATCAAAGTTAGAAGTGGCTTCAAGTCTGTATTATCATGTCTGACTGTATTGTAAGCTTGGTGTATGAGAGCCGTTTTTATGGCTTGTGATACCTGAAAAACCTCAGTAAAATCTTACATGATAAAAAAAGAAGTGGCTTCAAGTCTGTGATTAATTTGTTTTACTGCCCAATCTGTAGCTAGTACACTTGTTGGGGATGATACTGGGAATAAGGGAGACACTCACACCAGTGGAGGCACAGAGGTCCAAGAGGTCAAAAAAGTTGTCAGTGTGACTGTTGTTCCTGCTTGAGGAGAAGCTGATGGTGGTGAGGGTGATAGTGTCCAGCTTCAGTCTGTTTCTCCTGGAGAAGGAGATAAGGAAAGTCAGCGCCCCCAACCCACAGTGAGGAGATGCCAGAGAAGGGGAAAGCTTGTCTGGCAGCAGACAGTGATAGGGATGAGGAGGATGTAATATGTTTCGGTACAGATGATGATGAGGTGTTTGATTCCCTGTGGGAGCCAGAAGTGAAAAAGATGAAGGGTGATGATGTAGCCCATTTAGATGACAAGACTGAGGGTGAGGATATTAGTAAGCCTACAACAAGCAGTCCAGTCACCCCACCTTTCAAGCGTAGAATGATGGATATCATGCAAGCAGCACAAAAAGCAAAAACTTCCACGCCTTTGGCTACGCTGTCCAAGTCTCAGTCCCATGTTAAATCTAGAGGCGCAAAGTCCCAAGTTTGTGATTTTTTCATGCTTGATGCAGCTGATGACACCATGATGATATATCAGCTGTGTCAAGCATGTGTAAGTCATGGAAAAAAGGGCAGCCACATAGGCACCGGTGGCCAGCATGCCCACTTGAAAAACAAGCGCCCATTGTACTGGCACCAGCATCATAAAGATACCAGAGCTGTTGTCGGGACTTCCCTTGTCAAGCTTAATGTTAGGGACAGCAGTGCAATAGAGCAGGAGGAGGGAGGGCTGAGTGGGTTAGTGGAAATGGAGTGTGAGGAATCATTTTCTCTCTTGAGCAGTGGGCATAGTAGCAGTGGAGCTGCCACTCCCTCAAGTTATAAAAGTATATCACCAGGCACCAAATCCACTAAAATAACCAGTTTCATACATTCCAGACAGCCCAGGCACCAAGAGTCACCTAGTACCCCAGCAAGAACAAAATTGGTGGCACCAGTAAAGCATTTTTGTTGACCTGCTCCCAAGACGCAGTCCACATTGAAGTGTGTGTTTGAGCGGTACTCAAAGTACCCCCCAATCATGCTGCTGCATGTGAGCTGAACGCAGCCACAGCTGAAATGCTTGCCATTGACCTGTTGCCCTTCTTCTTTATGAAGAATCCAGAATTCTGCTGTTTGATGGCCTGTGCCTGTCCCAAATGGCAGGTGCCATCACAAATGTATTTCTCCAGACGTGCAATGCCCAAACTCTACAGCAGAGTTTCACAGTCTGTACTACATGCCATGAAGCATTCTGCCTCAAAATTTATCCACCTTAGCATGGATATGTGGGCAAGTGGCCAAACAGCAGGCAGCTCATATCTGTGCATAACAGCACACTGGGCACAGGTACCTGGAGTGATTGTTGATTTGGGGTTTGGCAAAAGCTGCGTAAAGCAAAATTGTAGTGGTAACAATGCACCTGGTTTCATCAGAATGCAACCATAACTATGCAAAGTGTTATGGGGTCTCACACTGGCAAGAAAATGCTGAATGTGCTGCTAAATCAGATTGATGAGTGGCTCAACGCATACTCACTCACAGCGGGGTTTATTGCCAGTGCAAGTGGCTCCAATGTGGTTAAGTGCATTACTGACTGTGTTTTTCAGAGTTCCCTGCCTGGCACACTGCCTTAATCTAGTCGTGCAGCAATTTCTGAGCCACGATGAAATAAAAGAAACTGTGTCTGTCGCCAGATGCATCTGTATGCACTTTGCCTGTTCTGAAAAGGCCCGTGACCATCTGCGTGAGCTGCAGTGGTCTAACCATCCGCCTCAGCACCATATTAAGCTTGATTTTGTTACCAGATGGAACTCCACACTGTACATGCTGGACCGGCTTTATGAGCAGTATAAGGTGGTTTTCGGATTTCCCACTGCTGCACACCACTCGGGACAGTGCTGGAGTGTCCATCGCCCTAACAACGGAGCAGTGGTGATGGGTCCCGGGTCGCACCTGAAAATAGGCGCTTGTCTGTCTAGCATGCTCACCTGGTTAACAAAAGCTAAATAAATAAAATGGATGGCATAATATGCATTCTACATCAATCTGAATATGCAGCACAGGCTGTGAGTGGGGACACTGCCTGTATAAGTCAGTCAATACCCCTTATAATTGTGCTGAGGCAGACACTGATAAATGTCCATCCCCAGATGGAGTCAAGTGATGATGGCAGTTTTGTTCATGTAATGGGTCACATGCTCCGTAAACTGGACAGCAGTACACATATCTGTGGCATTATGCAGTCTAATGAGTTTGCTATTGCTACCATGCAGGATCCATGGTACAAACATGGCTTGCCTGCCATGACTGAAGGGGGTCATGTACAAGTGGAAAAATTGACCAATTACCTTGTCAGATGGGTACATGGTGCACAGATGAAAAATGCAGAGACACAAAGGGCACATATAGATATTCCAGGTGTTGCTACCACCACCACCAGTAAATCATCAGAGGCCACCAAATCGGATAAAATGTCAAAGTCACAGCATAGCACAGCAGGTAATCCCATTTGGAATGCTCTGTACTAGGTGGGCATTGAAGAAATTGAAGACAAGGAGGAGGAGCAGCATGATGAGGCAGCAGGACTCAGGGCAGAACAATGTATGGTGGATGCCTACATGGGAGGCCCCAAGCATCTTGACATCACTGATGAGCCATTGGTGTACTGGAGCAGCAAAGTGAGTGACTGGCCTGCACTGGCATCTGTTGCTTTTAAATACCTCATCTGCCCACCATCCAATGTCAGTGTGGAATGGGTGTTCAGTTCTGCTGGGGTCATTGTGCACGACCGTAGGACAAATCTGTCACCGAAGAATGTTTCCATCCTAACATTTATAAAAATGAATGAGGATCACATTGCACATAACACATTTATTTCAATGGTGTTGCCCCAAGAACTGTGTCTTGGGGACAATGTTGACAATGAAGACATCCACAGTGGTAAGGCCTCTACCAGCAGGGAAGTAGATGAAGCAGAATGATGACTGAATTTCTACCTGGTGATGACTCTGGTCTTGAAGACTGTGAGGGTTGCTTCTTGGATGATGTGTCACTGGAAGAAGGCTAAAGGTGTTCTGCCCCCTCCCCCAGACACCACCAGCATCCGTACCCCCATTTCCACTGAATATGCTGTTTTATGTTATTGTTATACATTTTTAATTTTATTTTGCTGGTTGTTCTGTATTACACATCCACCATTAAACCATTTAATTTGATTACCCAACCTAGTCTTTTAATTGGTTTTATATTTTGTGTTTATTATGATGGATGTGAAATGTTGTTATGTTCTGCGCTTTGATATTCGAAAAGCACATTATAAATACATTTTTATTTGATTTTATTTATTTTTTTTTTTATTTGATTTGATAGTCACAATGTTTACTTCATTTCATTTTTGAACGTTTATTGGCCCCTGCTATGCTAACTGGAATGAACGTGTCATCATCTCAGCAATACAGAATGGACACATCGTGCTACAAATACTGAACATCCTCCCCATTTCCACATATACCTCCTCCATGACACCATGAATGAGTGTCTAGTGAGTGTGCCACCTCTGTATATACGACAATGACAACTTAGTTGGACAGAGCACAGCCAGTACTATGTTTCTCAGAAATGCATGCACACTCCATGCCCATGTATAAAATGAACCATCATGTAATCCGCCTCCTTGTCATTTGGGCTGGCAGAATAGCCTAGAGGTTAGAGGAACAAGGTGTATATGAGCTTGATACAAACCAGCTGACAAGACCTGAGTTTGATTCTCACAATCTCCACTTGTATACTGTGTGACTCTGAACAAGTCACTTATCCGCCCAGTGCTCCCAGGTCGCCCCTGAAAACAGGCACTTGTGCCTAGTGGGCCTTACCCGGTTACCAAAGACTAAAATAAAAAAAATCCATCCTAATTTGTATAACACAGACTTCAACAGTGTGGGCCATCACTGTCATACTGCCAAGAAATACTGGCGACTGCTGAAAATCTATGAAGCTGACACATGCATGCTCCAGCATAAACAGCAGTCTCAGACCAGTACATTAATGCTGCCTCTGAGTCCAGCTAAATTACTCCTCCTCCTCCTCCAGCAGTCTTCCACCAAGAAGAACTGCAGCATTGCCAATGCCAGCACAACTGTGGCCAGTACATCAACCCACACAATGCATCACTTTCATTCCAGCATGCACACCTTGGGTTGTTTTCCCTCCCGCCAACCACCCATGATGACAGCACTGCCAGCAAATTTTGGGCCAGTATGTCAACCAGCACGATGCAGCACTTTCAACCCAACAAGCACTATTGGTGTAATTTTCCCTCCAGCAAAAGAAGCAGCCACTCAGAAAGCAACACATATCATCATGAAGCAAGAAATATATACAGTATGTTCTTCCCCATGGCCTGTCTTCTGTTAAATTGATTCATGGTAATTAGACATCAGTTTTTGTCGTGTTATTACTTATACCTCCATTGTGCTGTTATGCATGCCTTTGTTGTGATAGAATGTTAAGTATGTGTGCAAGACAGCACACCTTATTGTATAAGTTATCTAATGTATTTCCATTTAACTCTGTGCAGAGTTTGCCATGATGATGCCATGTGAGGCCAGGACCGTGGAACAAGGATGACACATCGACATGGCACATTCAGAGCCTAGTCAATACACATTGCAATCATCATTATGTACAGTTCAGTATTGGAATTGTAATGTTTTTCACTTGCTAGATTTTGTGTATTCCATTCCAGGCACTGAACATCCTGGTATGTTTCACCATAGGCTCATAACTGATATCATTTCAGCGGTGGGACATTTTTGGTTATGTTGCCAACATCGATGGTAAGTATCAGCACTGCACAGGTAAGTATCAATCCAACTTTTTTTTTATATGTATTTTTTCTCCACCTTTTTACAAATGACATTGATTCAAACAACATCTTTCTTGAATTGAGTGACTATCAAGTCAAATGAAATGTTCTAAGGAATTCATTTTTTTATATTGGTAACAGTGTTAGTTCAGGTAGCATCCTAGTGCAGGTGATAAATGGTTATGCTGCCATTTACAGTGTCAGTTGCATATTCGTGGATAAAAGTAATCTATCCTTCATCATCTTACAGTGGTTCAATCAAGGGACTTATTTAAGCTGCATATGGGTGATTCCACAGTGTCAATGGCAAAACACATGAGGATACAATCCAAGGTCACAATTTTCACAATTTTCTGGGTCATGTTAGGCAGTGGCAGTACCATGGTTAGGCCTGAAAAGCATTTAAACTTTGCAGAAAACAACACATTTGGGTCCTGCGGGTGGATATGAACCATGTAACTGCATGTCTGACACCTGATTTCTGTCTGAATTTAATATGCTGTTTCTGTGCTTATATTAACAGTGCTCTGCACAGCACAGTGTGGACTGGAGGAGTGGGAACCAACTTAACATTTGTGGTGAGTGCAGGACATGTGTTAAGCACTAAAACCATATTTATGCTTAACTTGATTTAGAGACTTTGTCAGCCTTCCAAGCCTGGTCTCGAGCTCTCATACATGCCATCAATTCCAGTGTGATCCACAGGAGGTGGTTTCCACATACTCGAGTGAGCTTAAAGGGTGCATGCTTGTTCCAGGTGCAAGAAAGTGTCCTTGGAAATAGTCCAGGGCTTCATTAACTGTGGTAGCAGAGGAAATAGGTGACCAGTCAGTGTGGTCTAGGTCATATAGGAGGTGGGTAAGGTCTAGGGATTTATATGAGTGGACAAGCAATGTTTTATGCTGAACTTTTGGGAGGTGGAGTTTGCAGACCAAGTAGATCATATGATGGTCGCTGAGTGCATCCAGGAGGAGACCTGATCCGATTACTCTGGACACGTGAGGTTAGGGCCCAATCCATGACTGAGTGGTTGCCTGATTTAGTATTTAATCAGGTTGGCTCGTCAATCAATTGTGTTAAGTTAAGGGCCGCAATGTTGTTTCACAGCTTGGATAGGGAGGGGTCAGACCACTTTTGGTTAAAGTCGCCTAGTATATAGAGTTCATCATTTGATGTGAGGGTGGAAATTTGAGAAAGAAGATTGGAGGCAATAGTAGGGGGAAAGGCCTGGGCAGCAGTAAATCCCAGCAATGTAGATTGGTATGGAGTAAGTCATGTAGAGCCTAAGGACAAGAGCTTCATAAGCTGTAGGGATTGATACAGCTAGGACCAGGGTAGTAAGAATGGAGGATGAGGTGTATATAGCTACAACGCCACCCCTGTCTTGCTGGGTGATATTATAGCCAGGGATGTATATAATGGGATCAGGTGTTTTATTATTTAACCAGGTTTCAGTTATTATGAGGAGATCAGGGGCAGTGATAGTGCTAGGGGTTGCAGCAGGACTAGTTTAGGTAGTAGACTTCTTATGTTAAGGTGGAGGATTTTAAGACCATGAGGGTTGGCATGTTGGAGACAGGGGATGGCGTGTGTGGGAGAGGGGCCACCTGCATGTTTGATGGGGGGGCAGGGTTAGGGTTTATATCCCCAGCAGATAGTAGGAGAAGGGAGATGATTATAAAGTGGAGCTTTGAACTTTTGTGCCTTGACTTAGATGTGACTAAGCTATAGGGGGTAGGTGGATAGTAAGAGGAAGGGACCGAAGAGACGAAGGCACAGGGTAGAAAAGTATGGTGAGCCCAAAGCTGGAGGAATGGAGTGAGGGATCCCAACATCGGGATCAAAGCAGCTTAAATTAGAGGAAGAGAAAAAGCAACATGGGTTACTAAGGGTTTATTTAGGAGGTTTGCATGGGTAGGTGGCGTGGAAAGAAGTGGGTCAGTAAAGAGAGTATGGAGAAGTAGGCAGCTTGTTTGTAAAGTCAGCATTCTGTGGTATGTGAGGGCCAGGCAAAAAGGTTTATTTATATATTTTTTGCAGATGACTTGGAGAAGTTAGGAAAAAGTAATTCTGTAATGCCTAGTTAAGTGACAGAGCTAGATAAGGTGGAGTAGAAGCCGTAAGTAGAACCTAATTTAAAGTCAGGTGATGTGTCAGAAAGATAGAAAGATTCTTCCCTTTGAGTAGTGCTGGCTTAGGAACAGTGCCCTCAAGTGGTACAGATGTATAACTTGTAAATAGAAAAGTGGGGAGAAAAAAACAAAATAAAAAAACAACTTACATTAATAATAATGACAACAGCAGTAAAATGCAGTCTAGGAGAAGCAGGCCCAGAGACGCTTACTCAAGCAAAAGAATAGTGCTGGAGGATGCAGTCTAGTTGCAGCATCAGGAGCCAACCAAGGATAAAACATAGACAGAAATCAGCCATATCATTTCCCAGAGTTTATCCCACTGGGCACCTGTGAGGTATATATTCAGGTCTCTTTCCTATCTAGTTTTAAGGTATTCCATAGAATTACCTGAGTCCATTATGTAGTTAGCACACAGAAGAGTAGTGGCCCCCTTCCCATGTAAGTGGCCCCAGATCTCTGCAAATGGTGATGGTGTATGCTGAGGGGGGTGTCAAGTCTGTCTTTCTGAGAACTTTTATTAATGTGGTCTCTAACTTGAAAGTGACTAAATCTGTAAATATGTCACCATCCAAAGATCTGGCCACATTCACAGGTACCACTTTGTCCTCCCTCATAAGTTGCCATGTCAAATGAAGGCACCCCTCAACTGCCTCTGAAACCACAGGTTAAGGATAACTGGGAGTACTGTCTCATCCCACACACACCATACCACAACATGGATTCTTTGGTTGGCCTTTCTTTTTTCCACCCTTTTAGCACCTTAAAAATACCCATGAGGGCCTTGGGGAGAAACACCATGGCGTGTAGGGGGATCAGAAAAGTCTCTGCTAAGTATATTGGTTTCCAGTGGTAAATGTATTGGTCATTACCCTAGAGTAGAGCTGCACACATTTGTACAGTCATCCAGTAGCCTAAGTAGCCTGCTAGTAATGGGATACCCTACCCACTTTGCTTCTTTGGTGGAGATATAGGGTCTTTCAGCATATTTGGGATCTGGATTCCTGCCAAGTAAAAGAATGAATTTGTTTTTGCCACTTCTGAAACTCCTGCTGGGAAATGAGACAGGGGGACATATTGAAACAAATAAAGAAATCAAGGGAGGACATTGATTCTGATTGACTGTGTTCTGTTGTATAGTGGGAACAGCAGCAAAGACCAGCATTTGTAGTCTGCTGTCAGTTGTGTAAAGACAGGGACAGTGTTGTTAGAAAATAATGTATTTGAGTTGAAACCCAGATTAATACCCAGGTACTTAAGGTTACTGAGGTTCCATTTCATTGGAAATTGCTATCTAAGTCCAGCAGAGTCAAGATGGGAGAAAACTAGGACTTCAGTCTTTGCAGTGCCTAGTGACTAGCCAGATAACTCTTTGAATTGTTGTATGTCCCAGAGTACTTTTCAGTGTGATTTCTCTGTGTTCCCAAATATACAAGACCATTGTTCACGTATAGGGCCAGTTTATGTTCTAGTCCCCCAGGTGGATACTGGTAATGTTCCTATTTAACTTTATGCTTTGTGCTAGCAGTTCAATGTACAAGGCAGATAATATGGGGGATTGGGGATAACCGTCTGGGTGCCCTGTCCCAGAGGGAAACACCCTGATATGTGACCATTTGCTCTGACATTTGTTACCAGTTCTGTATATGATATATCATGGAAATGTATTGAATAATGTTTTCTGAGAAGATGATCCCAATTAAGAAAGCCCACAGTAATTTATTGAAAGCTTTTTCAGCCTCTAAACTCATGAGAAAAGCAGGATTCTATTCAGACTGTCAGTGATGTGGACAGTCTATGTATGTTATCCTGTGCTTGTTAGCTGGGAACAAATCCAGATCTAAGTGTATCAACTGAGTTATAATACTGTAGGTTCCAATCACTGTGTATGGAGTTTATAGTCTATATTTACTGCAAAATGGAGATTGGGCGGTATGAGGAACAAATCATATGGTGCTTGCTGGACTGCAGATTCACCAATATCACTGCCTGCAACCAAGATGGGGCCATCTGTCCCTGTTCACCTAAGACAGTTATAAAGGCCTGGTACAAAAGGGGGGAACCACATAAGAACATAATAAAGTGCTGGTAGAAGGGGACTATATGATCCATTTAGTCTGCCCATGTGGACTACCCCCTCTCAAGTTGTTTTTCCTTCCTAAGTTTCTGCAGTGCCTATCCCATGCTAGCTTGAACTCTCTCACTGTCTTTGCTGCCACAACGTCAGGACTGTTCCAAGGCTCCGCCACCCTTGTGGTGAGGAAAAACTTTGTGATGCTGATTTTAAATCTACCTCCTTGTAGGCACATGCTGTGCCCCCTTTTTCATGTAATTGAGCTTTCTATGAAAAGGTCCTGAGTTAATTCCTTTGAAGTATTTAAATTTCTCAGTCATGTCCCCTGTCCCTTTTCCTTTCCAGTGAGTACATCTTGAGATGGCTGAGTCTTGACTCATAGGGTTCTTTATGAAGTCTGTGAATCATCTCCATTGCTCTCCTTTGATTGGTCCCCAGACAATCTGTCTTCTTGAGGTGTAGTCTTCAGAACTGGACACAATACTCTAGGTGCAGCCTCACAAAGAACCTGTACAGTGGGATTATCACCTCACTTTTTCTACTCCTGATACCCCTACCTATGCATCCAAGGATGCCGTTATCTTTCTGTGCTGCCTTTTCACATTACCTGGTTGTCTTTAAATCATCAGCTATGAGTACTCCTAGAGCCCTATCAACCTTAGTTTCTGTCAGTTGTTTCCCTCCTAGGGTATATTTCCTGCCCAGGTTCTTTATCCCCAGGTGCATAATTTTACACTTCTTGGCACTGAATTTCAACTGCCATTGTTTTTGACCATTCTCCCAGCTTTTTTAGATCAGAGTCCATTCCTGTGGCCCACTCCTGCTTGTCTACTCTGTTACAGAGCTTGGTGCCATCTGCAAACAGGCATACCTTCCCTCCAATCCATCAGTGATGTTGCTGATGAATATATTAAATAGAATTGGCCCCAGTACTGATCCCTTGGGGACTCCACTGGTTACCCCACCTTGCTCTAACAGAGTGTCATTTACCATGACCCTTCGGGATCCCCCATGGAGCCAGTTACTAACCCAGTGGACTATTTTATGCCCCCACTCCAGTGTGTTCCAACTTGTTTATTAGTATCCTATGTGGAACAGGGTCGAATGCCTTACTGAAGTCCAGATATACTATGTCTACTGCTCCACCCTGGCCTACCATTCTGGTCACCCAATCAAAGAAATCAATCCTGTTTTTCTGGCATGACTTCCCTGCTGAGAAGCCATGCTGCTTTGGGTCCAGTTTTCTATTTGTTTACATACATTACAGTTTTCTTTCCTTCAGTAATGTTTTCCATGATTTTCACCACCACTGAGGTGAGGTTGACTAGACGGTAGTTATCAGCGTCTTCCCTACTACCACTTTTGTGCAGTGGTACCACTGTGACTTTTTTCCAGTCATCTGGGACTCTGCCACTCTTCAGGGACTTATTGAACAGGCGTGCTAATGGGGAGGCAAGTTCCTCTGTGAGTTCCTTCAGTATTCTTGGGTGGATACTGTCAGGTCCCATTGCTTTGTTGGTTTTTAATTTTTTCAGTTCTTTTAGGACCCTTTCTTTTGTGAAGGGATTTGTGTCAGCTTCACTGGTGTGGTGTCCTTCATTTCCTAGTACTGGCCCACTACCCTATTCCTCTTGTGTGAAGACTGAGCAGAAGAATTCAGAACCTCTGCCTTTTCTTTGTCAGACTCCACATTCTCCCCCTGTCTGGTTCTCAACCGAATGATACCCCCTTTGTTTTTTCTTTTCTCCCATATGTATCTGTAAAAGGTTTTGTCCCCGTTTTTTAACTCCTTCAGCAATTATTTCTTCTATTCGCACTTTGGCTGTCCTAATCGCCCTCCCTGCTTCCTTGAGCCTTGCCTTGTATTCCTCCATGCCCCTGTCCCTCTTTGTCTGTTTGTACCTTTTGAAAGCTTTTTTCTCCTTTATACTGAAAGCAACCTCCTTAGAAAACCAAAGAGGGGTTCTCCTCTTCTTAGTTTTACTGATCTGTTTGCTGCATTCTGCTGTAGCCAGAGTTATAGCATTCTTTATGGCCTTCCAGCTTTCCTCCATGTCACCCCCTGCAACACCTTTGAGATGGTTTTTAATGCAAGTTTTCATTTCAACATAGTCAGCCTTCCTGAAATTCAGGATTTTCAGTTTTGTGTGACTTGCGTCCTCTGCTCTTTTGACTGTGAGCCAGACTGACCTATGGCCGTGTGACCCCAGATTAATTCCGACCTTAATGTCTGTGATCCTGGTATGGTTTGATAGTACGATGTCCAGAATTGTGTTTTTTTTGCTAGTTGACTCCACCAGTTGTTTTAGTCCTGCCCCTTTTAGAGCTATGAAGAATTCTCTGCCCCATTCTGATAAAGCCATGTAGGAGGACCAATCTATATCAGGCAGACTGAAGTCTCTGATGAGCAACATGTCACCTTTATCAGCCATCGTTAGGATGGTTTCAAGTAGCTCTTTATCTCTATATATCTGTTGAGACAGGGGTCTGTAGATCACACCCACTCAGATGAGGGACTTTTCCCCAGCTCCAAGGGTGATCTATAGGGCTTCAGTCTCAATTTTTGCCATCTGTACCTCTGTGGCTTTGATTCCTTCCCTTACATAGATAGCCCCCCCTTCCTTCCTTTCCAGTCTCTTCTGTCCAGAGTGTACCCTAGGAGAGCAACATCCCAGGAATGGTTCTCACTGAACCAAGTCTCTATTACAACTACCCAATCAAGGTTAGCCTCTGCTATTATGACAGTGAGGCCTGGTATCTTGCTTACTAGGCTATAGGCATTGAGACAGAGTGCCCACCAGCTTTGACTGTGTCTGTTTGCGGTGTCTTTCCTTCAATTATGCCGTTTTTGCTTCTTGAGTGGTTTGAACAGACAATTTTTGGAACAAGCAGAGTTTACATTCTGTTGGCTGCTAAATCCTTCTTATCTTCATTTTTTTTCCATGTTGTGGAGCATAAGCTTTATACATTTTTTTTTTGGGGGGGGCAAGTTTGATGACTTCTCTCTGTGCTCAATACTTTTTTCTGTCACAGCTCATTTCTCATTTGTCAGTGATGAAAAGGCCTTCACTGTGGGCTGCTGCAGCATTCTGATATTTCTTTTTAAATTATTCTGGGTAAGGCCCTCTAGGCACAATGCCTGTTTTCAGGGGCGGCCCAGGAGCACTGGAGAGGTTAGGTGATTTGCTCAAGGTCACACAGTATGCAAGTGGAGGTAGTAGACATTAAACCAAGGTCTGTTGGATGTATCAAGCTCATTCACAGCTCATTACTCTAACCTCTAGGCTACTGTATACACAGTTCTCTGTACCTCATGTACTTTGGCAGAAAGGAAATACTCTCATAACACATTCTTAATGAAACAAAGTTGAGCTAGCCCAGTGGTGTGGAGGGTTGGGGCACTCAATACTCCTACCATGCCGGTGACATAGGTTCAGAGAGGGATGCAGGTCACTTGGAGGCCAGCTTGTGAAAGGTGGATTGAGCATCCATAGGACTGCTCTCCTACTTCAGTGAGGGGGGTTGTCATGGCTCACAGCTTCTCTGCCACCTAGAGGTGTCCATGAAGACTGTTAAATACAATATGAACACCCCACGAGATAAATTGTTCATCTGTTATGCAATTTGTGTTTACTTGGCACAGTGTTCATGTAAGAGCTACTGCTACTGTGTCAGAAAAACTAGAAAATTCAGGATTTTAATTCTTGAGCACATCAGACACATTAAGGCCAAAAATCTTAAAAATGCTTTGACTCTACATGTGAAGAAAAGTGGACATGGACACACTTTTACTTTCCTAGGCACTAAGAAAGTGTCCTTGGGCCACAGAGGTGGTGACTTGAACAACAGGTTACTATGTAAAGAAACTTTTTGGCAGTATACTTTGAGGTCAGGAGTTCCACAAGGCTTGAATGAACATTTTCAATTAGCCCCTCTATTGCACAAGAGATGAACTTAACTTTGTTTGTGTTCCTATCTAGAGTATGATTATTAGTAGTCAGCTATGATTTTTACTGTGTGGATGAAATATGTTGGTATTTTATTGTACCTATATTAGCGTAAGTATATTTATCTTGGGGGGGTGATATTGTATTTAACAATCTCCAGTGTCTCTTTATGTATTCTATAGGTAGCAATAATCAGTTGTAATCAAATATAGGTATACTACTTATGAGTAGCTTCACTGATGTTATGAATTTGAGAGCTCTGTGTCAAGATATGTACTGTATATAATTTTTTGCAGAGTACTTTTTGCAAGTTTGCTATTTATAGTCTTCACATTATATTTATTTATTTATTTAACTTTGGTAACCGGGTAGGCCCACTGAGTCCAGTAATGGTCCCTTTTTCAGGGGTGCCCCAAAATTATTTACATATACAACAAAATATATTATTTGCAGAAAAATTCAACATACAGTTGTTTTCATATCACATACAGTGGAGAACATTTTTGAACATACGCCACAATGCGATTATTGTTAATATGCCTATATACACTTAACTAACATCATCTTTCACAAACAGAAATAATAGAGACAACAGGATCATAGTTGAGATATTAACGGTTACAAGTGCACTGATTTAACTCCAGCAAGTAGGTCTTTAATCCCTTTTTGAACCCCCCGAGTGATTCACATTCTTGGAGATTTAATGGCAATGTGTTCCAGATGGGAGGAATGAAGGCTGAGAAAGCCCTAGACCATTGGGAGGACATTGTCCTAGGAACCTCAAGGAGCTGTCTGCTTGAAGACCTTAGTGTCCTGCTATTTTTTTTTAGTTTGTAGCAACTCTGCCAGGCTAGGGGGAGCAGTAGTCAGCCTGAGTTTATAGGCTAGGCATAATGATGGATATTGTAATCTACCTTCCAAGGTGGGCCAGTTTAGGGCCTGCAGGACCTGACGGTGATGTTCTCTAGGGGGTGCCCCTACCACAAATCTGTTAACCCTATAGTACAGGTTCTAAGTTTCTGCATGTCTGTGTTTTTAACAGAAAGTAGAACAGGGGAGCCATAGAATAGTTTGAGAAGAAGGGTACCTTGGGCAATCTTGACACCTGAGCCCTGGGTAAGATAGGGAATGAGGCAGTAAAGGAGACCAATATTTTGGTTCAGTGTTGTTGTTGACTGACTAATGTGGGTCTTGAAGGTGACTTCCTGGTCTATGGTGAGTCCTAGGTAAGTTAGTGACTCAACTACCTCAACCCTTGCACCGGACAATAGTAAGAGAGTTAGTTTGTTCAAGCTACTTGATCCAAGGCTTTTAGGCCTGAATAGCATCCCTTTAGTTTTTTTACTGTTCAGGACAAGTTTATTATTGGTCAGCCATTCTTCCAAATTCTGTAGGTCTTTGGATAGCATTCTGTTTAGGTCACCTGGGTCCTCTGTGGACCTATAGAGCACTACCTCATCTGCGTAGAGGGTGATCTTCACATCATTACAGGAGGTAAGCAATTCATTAATAACTAAAGAGAATAGCAGTGGGACAATGATAGATCCCTGAGGGACACCATCTCTTATTAAGTATTTGTTAGATGTGGTACCCTGCCATCTAACTAGTTGGTACCTTTCCTGGAGATAATTGGTAAACCATTACGCTGCCAAACAGTCTAGATTGATCTGTTTCAGTTTTGCCAGGACCCGTTGGTGATCTACCAGATCAAATGCTTTGGTGAGATCAATAAAGAGCACACCAGTGAGCATTCTCTTATCATGCACAGAAAGTATATCTGTGGTGAGTTTCACCAAGGCTGTGTCCATTCCATGGTTCTTTCTGAAGCTGTGTTGGGTGGCAGTGAAGATATTATGTCTCTCCACATATTCCATAACCTGATTGTACACCACCCTCTCCAACACTTTACTTAGTGTTGAGAGTAGTGATATTGGGCAGTAGTTTTCCACTGGCTCTCGGGCTCCATCTTTATGGGTTGGTGTGACCAGGGCCACTTTCCAAAGAGAGGGGACTTTCCCTTCAATGAGGGATTGGTTAATTAACCACGAAATTGGTGTAGCAATGACTGAGGCTGCAATATTTAGAAGCTTGGGTTCTATTTTGTCATAGCCCACTGTTCCATAGGTTTTAATCCTCTTTAGTAGTTTTCAGACTTCTATACTGGAAACTAATTTGAAGTGGAAGTCCGGGATGCTAGGACTACCTTTATTAGGGTCTTGTGGTGATTTAGTTGGCCCAGGGGAGTAAGTCTTGAAATTACCCAGTTCTGTGAAGAACACGTTAAAAGCTTTAGCAGCCTAAGCAGGAGTTGTGTGTAGGATTCCTTTAGCAATAATGTCCCCTCCTTCTTGTTTGTTGTAGCCCTTGATAAAGTTATTTATTTGCACCCAGAAATTGTTGGGGTTCGATAGGTTCTTATCCTGAATGTATCAGAAGTGTTGTCTTTTGACTTTTTTTAACTCTGCTTTGCATCTATTCCTGAGTTCCCTATAGTTCTGTCAGTCCATGATTAGGTCAGAGGATTTAAATGTTCCCCAAGCCCTATCTCTGTCTCTCATGAGTTTCCTCAGATCTCAAGTGAGACACCGTGCTTCTTGTCCATTGACTCTGATCTTTTTTCTTGGGGCATGCTTATTGGTGGTAGACAAGAAGTTGTTAATGAAAAACTCAACAGCTGTGTCAAGGTTAGGGGCGTGTTTAATTTGCTTTCAATTGACCTCAGTAAGGGTGTTGAGAAAGGAACTTGGGTCAAATCTAGAGTAGTCCGTAGTCCAGAATATTCGGGGTGGAGGGGTTGGGAAGTCATTCTTCCATACCCCAAATGTGAGTGAGTGATCACTCAAAGAATCTGCGAAGGTACCAGCCATTTTGAATCTGTCCGGATTTGTGACCAGGTTTCAGACCAGAGTGGTGTGGTTGCCAATTTTTGTATTATGTCTGGTTGGTTCCTGAACTATTTGAGTGAGTTCAGCCTCTTCTAGTGTGCTTTTTATACCGTCCATGAAGTGGGGCCCTCAGTGGATATTGAAATCCCCCGGAATAACTTTCTCCCCCGGGGGAGAGCGGGGATTGTATTTATTATAGATTTTAGTGATTCAGTGGCCATTTTGGGAGGGTTATACACAGCCCTAGCAATTAGTGACTTGGTCCCACCTAGTAGTAATTTTATAAATATTGCTTCATAGTCTGATTGAGTTGGGTCTGTTACCAGAATAGGTGAGGCATTAAAGATGGATTTTACATAAATCATGACCCCACCCCCTTTCTTTTTCAATCTATCTTTCCTAAGGGACTGATATCCATTTATGTCAACCTCATGGTCTGATATATGGGGTTTGAGCCATGTCTCACTAATAGTGATGATATCAGGTGCATATAGGCTCATCTAGGGCTGTAACTCATGTATTTTAGGCCTTAAACTGTTAATTTTTATATGCATTATCTTTAGTCCTTTATTGCTATCCCATATGGATCTGTTAGAGGTGGTTACTTGGATACTGGCTACTGGTGGGCCAGGGGCTTTCCTCAATATCCCTTGCTAGCAGTAGATTTAGACAGAGGAGTAAGCTATCTAGAAACTGAGGCATTGTGGGGTATTTGCTGCATTGTAGGGCATTGATATACCATGTTAGTTGATACAGGTTTCCTTGTCTCCTGAGACCTTGAAGATATATTAGTGGGTCCCAGAGTGCATCCAAGGGAATTTCCATGGACCTCTACCTGCGCAGCCTATCTGTATCATACACATGGTCCTGGTTTATCTGATTTAAAATGGAATCAGAACCTAGATCTATTATAATATATATATATATATATATATATATATATATATATATATGTATATATCTGCAAATATTATTCCCTGCTTCTTTATGTGGCTACTGATGGCACCTTAGCCTTGACAGACTAATGTTAGGACACTTCTTATAATTTCTTCTGAGATTTTTAGAATAGGCTGCTGATCTTAGGTGCACTTCACTGGGAGTTCAGTGAGGTTACAGTCCTTTGGGGAACAGCCCTGTCTTTTTCCCCAGAGTGAATTCAGGTTTATATTAATAAAAGTACTCCCCCAATATGTGTGCTATTTTGTGTTTTCCTTTTCTTTTGGCTAATGGCATTAATTTTATGCAGGAGTGAGAGGGGGAGACCTCTTGTGGTGAAGAGAGATAATCTGCTAATGAAAAGGTTGGCTGTTAGAATTTAACACCATGCGTATTAGTCATGTGATCATCTAGCCCCTATATAAGTGAATGCTCACCAAGGGTGGTGGTGGGATAGCTGCCATGAAGTGGCAGCGGGGTAATTCAGAGGCACACCATGGGGAGTAAATGGCTGCCTTCTTCGTACCTTCAAGCTTGGGGGAAATTTCTGCAGTTCGGGGAGGGCATGGATACAACCCTCGTGACCCTCAGACCTTTGCAGCTGTGGAGAGAGGAGAAGACAGACACGATTAATATACTTCTTGGATGCGGTATGTAAGGGGAGTTGCTGGGGAAGGGAGCAAACAGTGCCTAATCAAGAAGTGTAACCTGAGCTCCCAACCTGATTTATTGTAGCTCAGTCTAAGTTTTATATTAGCTACCTAATTTATTGTTTCTTGCTCAGCTTAAGTTTATTTTATTTGCTCCAGCTTGTACCAGGTTAGATTAGTCTTTTAAAGTGAAATACAGCCACATTAGCCAACACAGGCGTGTTTCTTCGGTATGGGATAAGTTTAAAATTCATATCCTTTTGATTTGGGCTGGCAGTATAGCCTAGAGGTTAGAGGAACGAGGTGTGAATGAGCTTGATACATCCAGCAGACCAGACCTGAGTTTGATTCTCACAACCTCCACTTGCATACTGTGTGACTCTGAGCAAGTCACTTAACTGCCCAGTGCTCCCAGGTCACCCCTGAAAACAGGCACTTGTGCCTACTGGGCCTTACCCGGTTACCAAAGACTAAAATAAAAAAAAAATAAATAAAAATTTGTTTGCCGGAGTAGCCTTTAAGTAAATAAATAAAATGATGGTACTATGCTTCAAATACATAGTTAATAGTCATAGGCAGAGTGAGTAAATTAATACAGTTGACATCAGTCTGCCTGCTCCTTAAATGTCTGTTTAAGTTCTTGACACCAAAAATATTCAAATTTAATAATTTAAGTTCAGAGGCACATCACAGGAAGTAAACAACCACCTTCTTCGTATCTTCAAGCTTGGGGGAAATTTCTGCATCTTGGGGAGGGCATGGATTCAGCCCTCGTGACCCTCAGACCGTTGCAGCTTCAAGCTTGGGGGACATTTCTGCAGCTCGGGGAGGGCATGGATACAGCCCTTGTGAACCTCAGACCTTTACAGCTTCAAGCTTGGGGGAAATTTCTGCAGCTCGGGGGGGGCATGGATACAGCACTCATGACCCTCAGACCTTTGTATCTGTGGAGAGAGGAGAAGACAGATGTGGTTAATATACTTTTTGGATGTGATGGGCATTAGTTAATTATGGTAAGCTGTGTATATAAGGGTGTCCACATGAGGGTGCCATTTTCTTGAAAAAGCACTACAGCAGTGTGAAACATTGTCATGGAAGGTGGTGCCACTTTACATGTTTTTAACAATAAAAACATTTTAATGTTTTCTAGCATTGGAATTAGTATGTGGCAGTTCGTGTAGCCGAGCAGCTTTCTGTTTGTACTGTTGTGACTTCTATTTTCTGCCTGAGCTCCATCTTGACTTCACCTGAGCTGCCAGTGTGCAGTGTGGAATTTGACATTGTTCAATACTCATGAATACGTACTGAACATAAATGTAGGGTTTGTACCTAGTATAATTTGCAGGCTTGTAATTTCCAGAATTAAATATTTCAAATTTCTACATTACTTCAAAGTCTGCTTTAGAGAGACTCTTGTCATATTAACACATAGGTCTCTTGCTGTTACACTCTTGTATAAAAGTGTGTTTATTCTGGAAAAAGAGTCTGTATCTCTATGTTGATTCATTACCCAGTGTTTCAAAGACTGTACTTTATGTCTACAGAAACATTCAATTATTTATAATTCTCTTGCTATGATATTTTCTTATTAACATAATTGCCCCAGTAATGTAAAAGTTTAATTACACCTGAAGTGCTTGAATTTATTATTCTAATTAGCATTGAATTTTCTGTTTAATGTCCTCTCCATGTAACAGTTTTATCAAAATGTCTGAGTAAAAGGCCTACATGGCTTCAATAACTTGTGTAATATGTCTCTAACAGTCAAGTAAAAGGTATTATCGCCTTTTTGCATTATTAAAAGATGAAGAAATTGACTATATGAAATGTTTACCTCTAAACTAGGTGGAGTTATATTGTTTGCTCTTAATAAGCTATTACAGGCTGTTTTGTTCCTAACACAGCTGTTGCCAAATGACATGTCAATATTGATATAGAGTTGTAAATCAAGGAAGCTAGTTTTGTGCTTCTGAATGTCAGCTGTGAATTTTAATTAAAGTCATATATATTCCTCTTTTCACTTACAGCTCCATTCCAAATACAGAGACATTATATACAGAAATGTCACAGTCTATAATTTGACCAGTCTAGATGTGCTGTACCATAGAGCACTACGCTCTATTACTGACCTACATTTCAGCACTCACCATTGTATCCTTTACAAGGAAGTATGATGGCCCTCTCCTTGATACCAGAGAGCTTAGCATTTAATCACCTGGTCCTATGAAGCACTGAGTAACTCCCTTTCTCTATATATATTTCCATGCTGCTCTGCAGATTCCTAGGGCTATACAGCCTTAGAACGCACATTGTCCTACTGCTTGATGTCCCCAGGCATTTTTCAAAATATGGAAAGATGGCCTTCAGCTGGGCTGCTCCCACGACTTGGAATGCCACCCCAAAACTGTCAAATTGACCTCTCTTTTCATCCTTCGGTTCTTCCAAACACTGTTTGATCAACATTGTGAAGACGAATGCACCTGTTACTAGCATTATACCTGCAACCCACACTATGTGGTAATTCCTGACACACTGTTACATTATTGTACTGCAATTATCTATGTAAAAAGGTAAATGTAACCTTGTCACTCTGTTATCTTTCATATGACAATACCTATATAAAACTGTTCATTGTCTACCATTGTATGTTACACTAAGCTATTTCATGTTGTTCAGTACCACAATACTTGTTATACATATATACTGTACATTGCTTTTTTGTTTCCTATATGCTTTTGAACTGTACTTACTTGTTTATTCTTATGCTATCAAACTGTTACTGTTTGCTGTTATTCCTATGTTATCAATTTGTTTACTGTATTGTATTTTGTCAAATTGTTTATTGTATTGTACTCAGTCTACCTAGGACCTCCTTGTAAATGAGTGTTGCTAAATGAAGCTTTTTCCTGGTAAAATAAATAAATATGAATACAAAATACAAAAGACATAATCATTAAACCTACTTCAGTGCACTGCCTTATTGAGAAATCTGTTATTGGTTGCATTATGGATGGCCATCTGGTCCCACCATCCAATACTCGGACCTCTGGAAAAAACTCTCTTGTTATCCCTAGAGCTAGGACCTCTCACGGCCAAAGAGCCTTCAGCTTTAGGGCCCCCTCCTGGTTCAACACACTGCCCCCCTCCATCTCCGAAGCTCCAACTATATCGTGCTTCAAAACTTCCTTACATAACCACCTTATTAACACCCGATGCTGTAACTGCCACTAGTCAAAGCCGTACTCAGTACTTATGACAAAGCTTATTACTAAGCTGCTAAGGACAACATAACTCTGGTATTGTTTGCATCCATCCTACCTGTACCAGCTTGTTTGTATCTATGTCTTAATTTACTGTTATACTTATGTGTTGTACTGCTATACTGTGTATTTTGGTTTGTCTTACTGTGACAAGGTACCTTTGTAAATGAGCCTATGGCTCAAAGGTTTTCCAAACTGCTGTTTAAATAAAATAAAACTGCTGTTTAAATAAAATAAAATAAATAAAATAAAATGAGGAGGTAAGTAAAGGAGGGCACCATTACAGCCCCTGTAGCAGTACCTCATAACTAGAGACAAATCTGAAATAAATAGATATTTACATATACTGTAAGTATGAACTTGACCATGTCACACAAAAAGGAAGAGGCACACTGGCAGTAGCCCACTTATTTGAAAAATGACTCTCAGTTTAATAACCATATTGGAAGGAATATACATGTAACAAGAGTTAACATCAATCATAACCTACAAATAAATTTTTTTATTTGGTTTTATTCAATCCCTGCAGGATCTGCATAAAATTTATTGCAAAGAAGGACAGGCCCCTAACTGACTCCTGTAGAACATAGTCTACAAATCAGGATAGATGTTTTGTCAGGGAGCTAATCCTCAAAATATTAAGCCTTTAAAAGATTTTTATGTACTTTGAAAAGATAAGAGAATGTGGGGATAATAAGGTTAGAAGCAAGAAAAAAAAGGTTTTATTCTCATTAATCCATTCTCTTTGAAATGACATATCCACTAGATTAAAGGGGCACTGTCAGCTTTTCACTTGCGTATTTGAGTAATTCCAAACAGTGTGCTTGTTGGCACACACCAATAAAATGTGCAATTTAGAATGCCCCCCTGGAACTAAAAAGTATGCAGCCCTACCTGTTTTTGTAATATTTAATGAAATTCCCTTTTTGAGCATCCCAGCTTTAAATGACCCGCCACCGGAAGAATATGGAGGTTGGGAACATGCATCATGAACAAGCACAGATCTGAAGTGTGGTTTGACAGCATGTGTACTCTAAAAATATATTGCCTCTGTAATTTGTACTAAAAGGAACTGCTCCCGGTGCTTAAAAACACAAACTGAGGACCACAAGGCTTACAGTTTACAGTTTTAAACCGCAGCTGAAATCCCGCACATGCGAAAGGGCAGGATACTCTTGCACATGGGTGAGATCTTTGCCGTGTTACTTTTGCACATGCGTGGGATTTCGGCTGCAGCCTAAAACTGTAAACTGTAAGCCTTGTGGTGCTCGGTTTGTGTTCGTAAGCACCGGGAGCAGTTCCTATTAATGCAAATTACAAAGGCAATGTATTTTTAGAGTGGCCATGCTATTAAACCACACTTCAGGACTGCACTCATTCATGATGTGCATTCCCAACCTTCATATGCTTCCAGTGGCTGGTCAAGTAAAGTCGTGATGCTTGAAAAGGGAATTTCATTAAATATTACAAAAACAGGTAGGGCTGCATACTTTTTAGTTCTATGGGGGCATTCTAAGGTGCACATTTCATTGGTGTGTGCCAACAAGTACACTGTTTGGAATTACTCAAAAACGCGAGTGAAAAGCTGCCAGTGCCTCTTTAAGGAGGTGGAAGACTAGACTTGCTGGCAAAGGAACATAGCTTCACCTGAGCTCTTTCCTTCTAGGTTGCTTGTAAGGACAGAGCAAGGAACCCTATCAGAGCAAGGAAAAAGAGTAAGACGTCTTTTAGCTAGGCAGATTTATTGTGTATTATTTTCTTTTGTACTCACAGGGGTTGTTACTGTTTGTTGCTAACATTTTACTACTTTATTCTTCTCTGATTCAAATTGTTGTTGCAGTGTATACTTTCAGCTCATTATTACAGGGTGTGCCTACAGGTTTGTGCTTACAGATTACTGCTGTAATCTTCTGATTCAAATATTTTTTTGCAAGGTATATATTCTGTTACTGCTTAATTTTTCTCTTTAGCAAACTGTGTTTTTTACAGGGTATATCTTCTGTGAAGTTATTACTGGTGGTGCTTTACAGGTTTTACAGTTTTATCTATCATTAGGCTAAGCATTCAGGGCTACTGCATTTGTAGTTGATTTATTGTTTCTGCTCTTAGCTCCTTGTTTCTTTTGTCCGTGGTTCTTCTTTTTGGCAGGGGAAGGGCTCAGCCACCCACCACCATCCCTAACCACCCCACGCTACATTCCTTTTTATAGAGTAGCACAATCGTGACATTTCCTTTAGCAAAGCAGAAAGGGGAGGATCAGAGTAGTATCGAGGCAGAGACCTCATTTACAGGGGCACAAGTAATTTAACTTGTTACAACAAGTTATGCAAAAACAAACAAAACACAAAATCAAATTTTTGCTTCCATTTTCCTCCTTCTAATTACTCTGACCAGGTTATAAACCCAGCAACTCATCTGGAATGGATATTATTAACTGCAGGTACTGTGGGACACTTTTCAAAAGGGCAGTTATACAGGATTTAGGACACTGTTCTACATGCTAGACCATTGGATATCTAAGCGTTCAGCTCCAGGCAGCATGTGCAGATACTGCACACCTCAAATCATATATTCAGGAGGAAATATACTATAAGAACTGCCCACCATTCCTCCAACATCCAACAAAAGCACCTCAACCCCAGAGGGTAGTTGGTCTGAGAGGTTGGCAGGTGGTTAGAAGGGGCAAATCAGGTGCCCCATCACTCAGTGCTCTCTAAAGTATTACCTCCACAAACCATATAAAAACTGCAAACAGGTATCTTCCTCTATCTCTGAAATCAAACAAAGGGGCAGAGGACACTGCAGCACAGAAGCTAGCACAACAAAACTCACCCAAAACAGGGACCAAAAGAAAAAAAGAAAAAAAGAAATCCAAAACACTTCTGATATAGGAGAATCCATGATTCGGGGAGTTGATAGCTACCTCCAGCCAGGGGAATGGTCAGATGTCTCCCAGGTACATAAGCATGGAGAGACACTGACTGCATTGCTAAAATTATGCAGAAAGCAGAAGAAAACACTGTCTTGGTACACATAGGGACTAACGATCTTGCCAGATGGTCAGTTGTGCAGACCAAGAAACACCTGACCAGGCTGGGTGACAAACTGTCCTCCATTTCATCCGGCATCTCCTTCTCTGAGATCCTGCCAGTCTGGGAGAGAGGGGCAGATGGACAGAAGGTCAGAAAAGGGGAGATAGGGGAGCTAAACATGTGGCTCAAGAGCTGGTGCCAGGAAAAAGGACACACATTTGTAGGTAACTGGCAACAGTTTTGGGAGCTAAAGTTCTTTAAATTTGATAGACTGCATCTGACTAAGGAGGGAGTCAATGCATTGGGGCAGAAGTCTGACATATTTTCATAATATTTAAACTAACAAATGGGAAGGGGGTGCAGTACCCAATATGTCAAATGGGAAGAGCATCCCTCCCCCCTCAGCTAGTAATCAAACAGGAGTTCAGCATGTTTGTAGTTCATTTGCATCACCAGACTCCCCGTACGATGCACAGGGGAAATGCTGGACCTTGCCCAACAACTAACACACCGAAATCTGGCCAATGGAAAATCATGTACACAAATGCTTGCAGTCTGGGAAACAAGATCCCAGACAAGCAGGCACAATGATAGAGGCTAAACTGGACATAGTAGCCATTAGTGAGACATGGGTCACCAGTAACCACACTTGGGAGACTTCAGTACCTGGCTATGTGCTGTTCAGAAGAGACCGAGGTTCAAAAAGGGGGTGAAGGAGTGGCCCTTTATGTCAATGAAAATATCAAAGATACAGAAATTCAGAATACACATAAGGAGCCAGAAGAACTGTGGGTCACCCTGGAAACAGGAAATGGGACTGCCATATGAACTGGGGTTGTATACAGGCCTCCAGACCAGGGGGAGAACATAGACACATTAATGTTAGAATATATACAAAACATGACAGCTAAAGGGGAGGTTCTGATAATGGGAGACTTCAACATGCCAGATACAGATTGGTCAATATCAGCAGAAACATATGCCAGAACTAGACACTTAGTGGATTCCCTGCAAGGGGAAGGCCTCAAACAACTGGTACAACAACCCATAAGAGACAGGGCTATCCTAGATCTAGTACTGACTAACAGGGAAAGGATCACAGATCTCCAGGTAGAAGGTCACCTGGGGGCCAGTGACCATCATATGGTATGTTTCAATTTGGCCACTAGAACTAAATCATCCCATTCCAAGACAAAAATATGGGACTTCAGAGGAGCTGACTTTGATAAGGTGGCCAACAGAGTTAATCTAGCCCTGGCAAGGAGAAATACAGGTGAGGGGGTACAGGCAAAGTGGGTAAGCATTAAGGATGCAATACTTGAAGCAACATCTCATTGTGTTTGAGAGAAAGGCAAAAGTAAAAGAAGAAGGAAACCACTTTGGCTCTCAAAAACAGTAGCAGAAAAGGTCAGAGCCGAAAGGCTGGCCTTCAGGAAATATAAGGAAACACAGCGGGATGAAGATAGGGAGGCATACCAAACTTCCCTAAGGGAAGCAGGGAAGGCAGTAAGGCAGGCAAAGGCCCAAACTGAGGAAACACTAGCACAAACATTAAAAGAAGGTGACAAGACTTTCTATAGATATATTAGTGAAAGGAGAAAGTCCACAGGGGGTATTACCAAGATCAAAGGGGATAAGAGGGGGATTGAGGAGGAGGACCAAGGAAAAGCAACTACTGTATCCTAAATAGATTCTTCTGCTCAGTATTTACTGAGGAAAAGGTAGGACAGGACCCACAGCTCAGCACCATGGACACAGGAGGGAGGGAGAGAGGTGTGCACTAGTCCCTTCACAAAGAAAGGGTCCTACAAGAGCTCACTAAGCTCAGGGTGGACAAGGTAATGGGACCTGATGGCATACATCCCAGGATATTAAAGAAGCTAAGGGTGGAACTAGCAGAGCCATTATCAGATCTGTTTAGTGAGTCTCTGAGCTCTGGAGAGGTCCCTCAAGAATGTAAAAGGGTTCATGTGATCCTGCTCCACAAGAGTGGTGGCAGGGAGGAGACAGGGAACTACAGACCACTCAGTCTTACCTCAGTAGTGGGCAAGATTATGGAGGCACTCCTTAAGGAAAGAATAGGGCAACACCTGGAATCCACAGGGGTGCAGGATCCAAGACAGCACTGGTTTACAACAGGAAGGTCCTGTCAAACTAATCTCATAGATTTCTTTGACTTGGTAACCAGAGTGATGGACCAAGGGGGAGCAGCTGATGTCGCCTACCTTGACTTCAGCAAAGCTTTTGATACTGTTCCACATAGAAGATTGATTAATAAGTAGGTAGGCTTGGGCTGGGTCAGAAGTTGGTCAACTGGGTGGCGGGCAGAAAACAGAGAGTGGTGGTAAACGGTATACAGTCAGAAGAGATACAAGTCACAAGTGGGGTACCTCAGGGATCAGTCCTTGGGCCAGTCCACTACAATATCTCCATCAGTGACATTGCAGATGGACTGGAGGATAAAGTTTGTCTGTTTGCAGATGACACTAAGATCTGCAACAGATTAGATGATACAGATGGGGTGGGCAGAATGAGTAGAGATCTGGATAAACTGGCAAAATGGTCAGAAGAGTGGCAACTGGGGTTTAACGCAAAGAAGTGCAAGATCATGCACATAGGGAACAGAAACCCTGAAGCAACCTATAGGTTGGGAGGGGAGCTGCTGGCAATCACAAGGGAAGAAAGAGACTTGGGCATCATCATCAAGGCCACTGTTTTTGGTTTTTTACTGGAAAATCCGCTAAAATTCTGGAATTAGGACTGCCTGAAGACCGTTAAAAACAAAGATTTCATGGAATCTGGCATTTTATATCAGATCAGTAAATCTACAAAACTTGTGTTTTTCTTTTAATTCCTTCCTGTACTATTTGCAATTTGATTTATTTAATGTTCTGTATATTAAGCCTTCTTTAATTCTGATTATTTACTCACATACTAAAAGAATGATAGCAGAATCCTGGTAAAATTTGGAAATTAGAGTAACAATCACTGGTGCAACTTTGAAATTTGAAGTCTTAATAACAGAATTTCATTGTTTTAATCACCATAAATCAGTGGCCTTGATCATCAACACGGATGACCTGAAATCATCAAAGCAGACCACTGAAGCAGTAGGTAAGGCTAGAGGAATGTTGATGTGTATTAGTAGGGGTATCACAAGTCATATGAGGGAGGTAATAATCCCTCTTTACAAGACACTGGTTAGGTCCCATCTGGAGTACTGCATGCAGTACTGGAGGCCGCACCTGCACAAGAACATTAACAAAATGGAGGCAGTCCAGAGAAGGGCAACCAAAATGGTGCAGGGACTGCAACAGAAAACACATGAGGACAGATTAATGGAGCTCAATATGTATACTCTAGAGTAAAGGAGGGAGAGAGGTGATATGATTAAAACATTCAAACATCTTAAGGGCATTAACAAGGTGAAAGAGTCTAATATGTTTCAATATAAGAAAAATAGCAGGACAAGAGGACACAGATTGAGATTAGAGGGAGACAGATTAAGGGAGCATGTGAGGAAGTTCTTTTTCACAGAAAGGATGGTGGATGCATGGAACAGCCTACCTCAGAAAGTGGTGGATATGAATACAGTGCAGGGCTTCAAACAGTCATGGGACAGGCATAAGGGAGCAATACAGATGAGTATGACTAGATAGGCCATTGACAGAGTACAGGCCTATGGCACATTCATAAGGTAGAAAAAAATAGGCAGACTGGATGGGCCTTGTAGTCCTTATCTGCCGTCAACGTCTACGTTTCTATTCAAAAGTTCAAATTGTAAGTTGTTGTTGGGGTTATGTTTCAGTTTGCAATATATGATATCCCCCAACAAATAATTAGCCACTATTACATGGTCTGACAGAACAAAAGCAACAGTTCTGCCCCCTTTTTATGTCTGACAAAACCAGATGTCATTGATGGCCTTAAGATCATTAAGTGCAATAAATGGATCACTACCAACATTTTTATAACCCACGATCCAGTCACTTTCTAGCAAGTTACTAATGGCATTTTTATAAATGAGGATTACAGGGTTGCCCATTGAAACCAGAAAGAACTTTGATTTCTGTCTAAAAAATGTTCTCTACTAAATTCTGTATTCTCTGCACCTTAGGTGATAAATTTTCAATGTTCTGCATCACATGGCTATCTCAGAGTTATTTGCAATCAGATTCTTTAATAAATCAAACTTTACATCTTGTTACACACTGCCAGCACAAAACAAGAGGACTACTGGACTGTTGATGGTTTAGGGCTCCTCTCCATGGCATCACTTAAGTTGGAGATGTCTTCCTGACAGTTGTTAATGGCTTGTGCCTGTATGTACAGAACATTTTTTTGCCCTTATTTTCCTTATTCACAAATATCTTTTTAATCGATCTTTCTAAAAAAAATGTACAGCTGGACCAGAATGGAAAATGTATTTTCAATGTGTGAGGGGGATAAAGGAAAATCCTTCAATCAGTACTTTTGTGCTTTACTAATGATTCTAGACAACAGGTCAAGTCAAGTCATGTTTATTTAAAAAGACGCCCAATCCCAAAGGCTCTGGGTGCAGTACAAAACTTCATAGCATTTCATACCACATAAATACATAAAAAGAATACAATACATATATAATCAAAATCCATTTCTTGTTTGGTTTATCCCTCAAAGTACGGTTGTTACTGTGAAGTTGTTGGGATATTTCCAGTTATGTCAAGATATTCCTAAATGAAATCTCTCTGGTGGTCTAACATTGGTATTGCAGGTACGCATTAAATTTCTGTACACATATAATGGAAACATTCTGATATGTCAGTGAACAGTGTTACAGCTGCAGCTATATTTCTGCCCTTGTGTTCCTTGTTTTGCTCCATCTGTTTCCAACTTGTCCATTGTTTGTCTGTTTTTTTTTTATTTTTTATTTTAGTCTTTGGTAACTGCTAGGCACAAGTAGAGATGCAGTGAATTTTAAATCCATCGGTGAAGTGGACGCAAAGTGACCACTTCGCGTTGGTGGAGTACAACATGAAGTGGCCACCAAAAAGTGCTCACTTCACCTTCTCATCATAACTGCGCGTTGTCGCTCTGCCTTAGTCGCGGCAAGGCGTAAGGACAACAAAATAGGCAGCTCCCACACATCACATGGCTTACAGTACTGTAAGTCACATGCTTTAGCCAGGCAGGAAAGAAGTGAGTCAGAGAAGTAGTTACTTTCAATTTCTCCTTTGCAGTTGTAGAGGGATGAGGCTTTTTTGGTGAGAGACTGAGAGAGGAGAGCAGTTTGTTTCCCAGTGACTTTGTATTGTGTTTGTGATAGTTTTTTTGGTACTGAATTTTTTTTTATAAGTTTTGTTTTGTTTTGTGTGTGTGTGCCTGAGAGTGTGAGACTGAGTGTGGGTGAAGGTTAGGTGTTGGGACTCGTAGATAGTTGGGGACTTGTGTGCGATAGACCCAGGACAAAGAGAGTCTGTGGCCCATGGGCGCAGGCAGAGGAGAGAAGTGCACACACATGGGGTGGTCAGGTGTTACTGGACCATTCCTGACTCCTGGGTGTTTCTTCCCCCCCTGTGGAAGCAGCAGCAGCAGCACCAGTGCCACAGGTGGCTGCTCCACACCCACCTACTCTGCCACTACCTCCACCACCAGTAGCAGCTGCAGGGGCTCCAGCAGCACCCCTTCCACCACCTCCACAGCCACAGATGGAGCCCCAGGAAAATGTAGGTGGTCCAAGCAGTGTATCTGTTCCCCTCCCGCAGCTCCCCAGTGTGGGAGTTTTTTTAACTGTGTGGGGGGAGACAGCACAATCATGATTTGCCATCTGTGTGGTGTGCTGGTGTGCCGTGGTCCCTGGGGGACACATTTGGAGACCGGTGGCCAGCTCATGCACATGGCAAACCACCACAAGGCAGAGTGGCAGGCTGCCACCGAAGGGGCCAGGCGTCCACCTGCTTGCTCTTCTGTGGCATTGGCCAAGGGTGCTGGGGGTGAAGTTGTGCCTCGCCACTGCAGAAGGAGGAGGGCAACTCCAGCAGCTGCTCCACCACCACCACAGCCATCAGCACCACCCTCTTCAGCCCCGCCACTACCTGGGTTTCCACCTGCAGTGGACCCTGCCACTGTGCCTGCAACACAGGCCAACACTGCTCTGGTGTGGGTGGCCCATGAGGAGAACAATGAGAGGGTGGGTGCTGTGCAGCAGCAGGTTGATCAAATCCAGCAACAGCAGCTGCAAATAGTGACAATGCTGTACCTGCTGCTCGAACACCATGGCATCACACATTAAGGGATTTGTTTCCAGACCCCCCCCCACACACTACCGTGCTGTACTGTTTTTGTGTGTTTTTTGTTGTTGTTTAATAATAGACATTTTCCCTTCTGTTGTTGCAGTGCCTCAGTAATGTTGACTTTTTGTTTTGGAGTGCTAGTGGACAAGCTGTTGTGAACAGTGCAAATATAATGTGTAAAATTGCATGTTTGCAGTCAGTGTTGTTTCCTGTGTGTGTGTGTGTGTGTGTGTGACATCAGACATTGTTCAGCATGTTGCAAACATATATTGCTGTTGCTGACTTGTTGCAGTGTTTATGCTATAAAGAATAGTGAGCAGAATAAGGTATATTTTATTGTCATCATCATCAGTGGACTAAGTGATATGATACTTTTTTAGAGGTGTCTGGCCAGAGTATACCTTAGTCACATTATATACTATACTGCACACATAACTTTTAGGACAGCATGTGTTTTTTTGTGCTATGATCTCCGCAAAGTCATGTGTTCACTGTGAGTGACTGAGGTGCACAGTGGCCCGATACCTCTGAAAAAATATCATATCACTTAGTCTGCTGGTGCTTATGGTACCAATAAAATATACATCAGGTATTCTTTGTTATCTTTATTCTTAATACTGCAACAAGTCTTGCCATGTATGTGTTTGCATGAAGCTGGACAATGTATGCACACACAGGAAAGAACAGTGATGGCACACATGCAGTTTAGCACAACATACTTGCATTGCTTAGTCTTCATGCTGTTTGCAAAACACTTAAAATCCAATTCATGAGTCCCACCACAAAGTAAACATTACTAAGGCTCTATAACTATTTTGCTTGTGAAATAGACACGAAAGAGATTTACCAACTTACAGCATTGCACCCGATATATGGGTGCCTTACTTCCAGGGGAATCTTTCTTGCTCCACATGTCCTTACATAGTCCTTACATAGTGCAATACAATTCTGTGAAAACTGCCCATAATTTCATTACAGTGTGTCACGTCACGGAGGAATTCCCTTTCTTAAAAGGTGCCCAAATTCTGCCCTCCTTTCTCATCAATGTTAGGACGTGATGCAAAGGAGAGTGCGGGTGCAACACCATAACTATGTAACATGGTGAATCTCTGTAAAGCAGCAGTGCAACAATCTGTTGAGAACTCTGACCTATATTTTTTAATGCTATGTTACAACTTCCTTTACTTACATCCTGACTCGTATGAAACTATAATTTCCAGTATCTGAGTCTGCTGTACCACCTTTTTTCATGTGTAAAATAATGAAAAGAGCATTAATTTTAATATGGTACTGACCAGGTCTTTGTCAATATTTTCCACCGCTTTTCTCCATCACATCAGTTAGTTGTTATATATCACTTCTGTTGTAAATTAACAGTTATGCAGCAGGCAGTGTTTTATGAGCCCACAGAACAATATTTATTGAAAAGCACCTGCAAATAAATACAAACCTGGTCATAACAATATTGAAAGGTGTGCTCTTTTTTTTTTCATACATGACAAAAAGTAGTCAATGAAATAAAGCAGACAGAAATTGTGAAAAGAAGTGTATCATTCAAGTCATGACTCGGAGGTAACTAGTGGCTGGCAATGTAAAGCAGCATAAAAAAGTACAATACAAAATTGTCACCACATTCTTGCAATGCTACTTTAATTGATACTGTCAGTATGACATCATGAGCTCACAATCACACAACACACAAAATGCATCCACTTGGGGTGGGAATTTCAGAAATGCGTCAGAAACCAGCACAAGGACTGCGCAGTGCAAGTCCAACGCGCCATGGCGCAATGAGTGCAATATTCAAAGGTTGCACATGGCGACATGTGCCAGCGCAACATGGCTGAATATCACATGGATACTCCAGAGCGCAGACAGAGGTGTGCCAGGGAACAACCCAACATGCGCAATATCACAACCATGGATATGCAAGGGGCTGAGGAAGATGCGCCAGGATACATATGGACCAGCCACAGGCACAGCAAGGAGAAAGGCACCAGGGAGGAGGGGGCAACTGCCGGGGAGGTGGTGGAGCCAGGTGAGAGGCACAGCTGGCCCACGATGGAACACCACCCAAGGAGCACGGGCATGTAGCCGGTCCCTGACCACGTTCACTACAGTGGTGGATGTAGGAAAGGTGGCACCAATGGCCAAGGGTGGGCCACCACTGGCCACCCCCCACTGGATGTCACACACCATTCCACCCAGGCCACAGTCAGCCACACCCTGGCAAATGGCACCCAACACATATGCCACACATCTGGAACAGCCAGCCCATGGCCACCACAGGGCACAGCCACTGACTGATTGGCAAACACCACCATGCACATCCCACAGAACAACACAGGTACACCACACAGCCACCGAGCACACCACTGCAGCAAGGCTCCACTCGCCAGTGGCAAAGCATACCCGGACACAGAATGGTAACCATATAAAAGCTGTATTAAACATCAAGTAAAAGAGCACAACAGGGTACAAGGTAGGGGGAACTATATACAGAGCAGGAACAAGGTAGGGAAGAGAGGGATGGTGATAGGGGGCAGGGCTATACAAAGGGACAGGGGAAGGCATGTGAAGGGTGGATAGGTGCAGGAACAGCAGGTTCAGTCCCAACAGGCCCTACGGGCGGCCACGTTCCGCTGCCTGGCACTGACCCCACAGCAGGAGCCATCTGGTGGCTCAGACAATCTCCAGTGTGGCGGTAGTGATGGCGATGAGCCTCCACAGGAGGAGACCATAGTTCGGCTGTCGAAGACCCCATCAGACACCTATGACAAATGAGGGAACAGGTGATCAGTGTGTGTCCAGTGCACCCCAGCCCACCTACCTTGCGCAGTGGACAGTGGTGACACACACCCTTGGGGTGGCCCCCTGGCCACCCGCAGTGGGTGGGTCCACACCTGCTGCTGATCTGGCATGCCACAGCTATGCAAAGTGCTGGACAATGCCACCCATGGGCCAACCACCAGCACAGTGGCAGTCAGGTGGCATGGAGCAGCAGCGGGACTGCAGTGGCACAGGTGGCAGCCGGATGCACCCACAGCCCACCAGCAGCTGCCACACACATGTGCAATAGGCCACCCAATGGCGCCACGCACACCATGGGCTGAACACAGCTGCCACAGCTCAGTGCACAGGGGGTCGAGGCCACACCCCCGCCTCTGCTGCCCACCCTGCACAACAATGTATTAAAGCACAGCACCTACCTGCCCGCTGTTGTGCTGCTCACATGAGTCTGGTGGCTCCACCCCTTTGTCCTGCAGCTCCAGCCATAGGTCCCGCAGTAGTCTGCAGTGGCCCACCAGGCGCGCCTGCTGCCCTGGCCCTCCTCTGATCCTCAGAGCCTAGGATGGGAGCATAAACAAGCAGACATCAGTACACAGCAACACCATGTGCCCGCCACCCACACTCCACTGCAAAGAGTGCACCCCAGCATGGCACAGCCGCAGTGCAGTGGTGCAGCGGACCAAGTGCATGCAGTCCCAGGCCACAGGGCACACAGTGACAGAACCCCCCCTGGCATGGCATGCAGCCTTGCCAGCCCCATGGAACACTGGACGTGCACCGATGCAGGTGGAGCACACTTACCTGGCTGTGGCATGGCCCCCTCCGGACACACGCCTGCAGCACACTGAGCCCTTCTGGGTCCCACCTCCGTAGGTCACCATAAAGTTGGTGACACTGCTCCCTGCTGCACCGCACACCAGTAGCCTGTTCTAGGCCATCTGCAATGTCCTGCCAGACCTCTGTCCTGGGCCTGATGAGGGGCTGCTGCCCAAACAGGCAGGCAGCATGGGGCTCCACCTGGGCCACCAGGTTCACCAATTCAACTTGGCTCCAGTTCTGAGCCCTGGGTACTGCATGCCACAGCATGCCTTCTCCACAGTGTAGCAATTCAAAATGGTGCCCTCTAGCACACGAGCACCACATGCTCGGGATGCATGCCTCACTTGGAGATGCGCTGCCCTCATCAATTGCGCATCCCCATGGCTGAACTGGCATGTGAGGCAGAGGTCCCTGGTGGGCATAGGGTAGGTCAGGGGTCAGAATGTGCACTGTGCATGAGTGCTCTATTGGGACCATAACACATACTGCACAACAGGGTCCTGAGGGCACCACACCCTACAGACCATATTGTGCCCGAGTGCGATAGGGCGTATGGTGCTCGGGCGCTATGGGGCCTATGGTGCTTGGGCACTTTAGGGCCTATGGCACTCTACAGACTGAGAACAGTCAGGATAGCAGGATGGGTGGCTGGTGTGGGCCACTGCAGCCACTGACCACATGTCATTGCCCACAGATAGCATCATGTTCGAACATGAGGAGGGTGAGGAGCATGGGCCTGCATGCAAGCGCAGGCCCAACTTTACGAAAGCGGAGGTGGATGCCCTTTTTGAGGCGTACCTCAACAGGGAGCCTCTGCTGAGTAGTGCAACTGGCACACCCCAGGCCAGGGCCACAGCCTGGGTGGAGTTGGTGGAGGCCTTGAACCAGCAGGGCAACCACCAGTGATCCGTGCAGGAGTGCAAGAAGAAGGTGGGCACTGACAGACATCGGATCAAGGAGAAGGTGGCGGCCATCTGGGCCACAAGGGTGGCCATGGGCGGGGGGACAGGCTGACATGCCACAGCTCACAGTGCAGGAGGAGCTGATGGTGGCCACCATGCAGTGCAGCGCTGTTGAGGGGGTGCCAGGTGGTGGCTTCCAGACTGGTAGGAGACCATCACTGCATGCTAGGTACAGAGGCATCAGGGGTGGGAGGGTGTTGGGGAGGTGTTCGGGAGGGCAGTGCATCGGCAGCACTAATGCGACTGTTTTCCTTTTCAGCACCAGAACGCCAGCATGCAGTGGCAGGGGCAGTGGAGTCTGCCATGGGGGCATGCCCAGCCCTGGAGGACCAGTCATCCACCTCCACTGGTGTCCGGGTGACCCGATTGGCTGTAGCACACCACCGCCATCTGGCTGGATGACCTGGGCATGGTGGCGAATGGGGCCCTGGCTGTGTTCCAGTGGGATGCCAGCCACGGCATGCAGTGTGTGGAGACACAGATCAGGGCAGGTTCCAACACCGATGATGATACGACCATTGTCCTGGATAGTGGGGGTGTTGTCAAGGGGGAGACGCCCATACCATATACCATCTCTGGCAGTGCCACCAGTGCCCTGTTGGCAGTAGGTCTGCTGCCCACCACTGCCCCTGGTGCTGCTGTGTGCAACAGTGGCCCAGTGTGGGGGGATGGTGATGGTGGTGGTACAGCCACAGGGGCGCTGCCCAGCTTATAGCGGCCAAAAAGATGGCAGCAGCAGATGGCTAAGGGCCTTTGGGGGGCCGGGTGCAGTGTCTGCTGCCAGTGTGCTGGTCAGTGAGCAGCCCCATGTGGACCATGCTGTGCAGTGCCCACCTGAGTGGGGGGCTGTACAGTGTGGTCACACGCCACTGGTGGGCGAGAGCAATGCCCATGCCCCCCCGGGTGCTGACCCCTTGCACGAGCACACCTGATTGCTGTGGGCCTCTGTGGAACAACAGGTGCTGCTCATGGCTCGGGCACATACACTCCATGCAGAGGTGCACCAGGCAGCTGATCAGCATGAAAGGGGCTTAGCACAGGTCCAGGAGGCCAGCAATTGACTGCGGGAGGACACTTCAGCAGCCCTGGATTACCATGCCAATGTGGTCATGGTCACCCTAGCTACACTGACTGCCATGGGGCATGGCCAGCTGCCGCAGACCCCACAGAGTGCATTGTCCACCCCACGGTCATAACATCATGCGCCCCCCTCGGTGTCAATGACGGGCTCTGCTGTTGGTATCCAAGGCATGCCTGGTGCTGGCTTGCTTGGGAGTCTGCAGACCCCTGCAAGGACACGGTTGTGTTCCCACAGTACCACCCCTGGGGGACAGTCGTAGTCACCCCTGTGGCCGTCGTGCAGTCTGGGTCTGCTGGGCGGCCACGGCGAGGCTGTCCACGCATCTGAGGCAGCCCTGTGACTGCGCAGTAGACCTGATGTGCCCACCACCCAGTCTGCAGTCTGCTGCTGCCACCCTGTGGGCACATGGGTGTTGTGTGTGTGTGTGTGTGTGTGTGTGTGTGTGTGTGCATGCCATGGACATGGCATCCGTTGACTGCACCACACACTAGCTGTGTGCGCACCTGCCCAAATGATGACCTGTGTGGTGTGTGCATGATGATGCCACCACAGCACTAGATGCACCTGTGCACTGGTGCTCTGCTTCTGATGCACGCTAGGTGCTAGTGCCCGGGCACGTGCCTGCAGGCACCAGTGTGTGTGTGTGTGTGTGTGTGTGTGGGTGTGGGTGTGTGGGTGGGGTGTGCTGTGCTGTACTGCGTGTTGCTATGTGTGGCCATGTGGACTCTCCCCATGCCCACCCATGCCCCTGCCCATCTGTTCAGGCTGAAGGGCATGCCCACACATGCCTGTGTGCTGTGCCATTGTGGCCATCCCATACGTGGGTGTTTGTCCACCTACCTGCGTGCACCATAGTGCTCCTTCGCTATTGTGTCCCTGTGCTGGTGTGCCATCCTGATCAGTCGGGGATCCCTCTGCCCGGGGGCGGCTACCCACTGCTACACGGCCTGTCGGCCATGTTGTCCCAACCGCTGTTCCCCTCGTCGACCTCAACAGCTATCCCACGGTCAGTGGCCATGTTGTGCAGCACACAGCAGGCCAGGAATAGGCCGCAGGCCTTTAAGGGGCTGTACTGTCGGGCACAAACAGACCTGTTCAGGCAACAGAATCATATTTTCAGCAGGCCAAAGATATGTTCAATGATGTTCTGCATGCTGGTGTGTGCCTCATTGTACCGCTCCTCCACAGGGGATGATGGGTGCTGGTAGGGGGTGAGCAGCCAGGGCCAGAGTGGGTAGCCACTGTCACCTGTGTGGATGGAGATATGGTTAGCCTGGTGTCCTATGTTGCTGTGCCCCTTGTCCTTCCCAGCTGTACTCTGCAGCACCTCTACCCTGGCAGCCCCCCCATGCCCTGGTGTACCCGGCTGCCCGTGGTCTCAGCATACTCACCCACTAGGTGACCTGTGGGGATGTCCCCACTCTCGAACCTATGGCACAGTGCCACACTGTGCCAGATGAAGGCATCATGTGCTCCCCCAGGGTGTGTGGCACAGACATTGATTATGCACCCCCTGGCATCGCACACCACCTGGCAGTTGATGCTGGGGTAGCCCTTTCTGTTGATGCAGGCTACCTCCTCTGGGCCAGGTGGCATCCAGATGCCAACCTATGTGCAATCGATGGCCCCTAGCATGCTAGGCATATGTGCTACCCTGTATTCTGCAGCGTGTGGCAGCAGGGCATTGAGGAATTGTGTGAGGAGACGTGACACATCTGACTGGGTTATGCCTGTGGTGTCCCCTGTTGGTCTCTGGAAGGTGCCCATGGCGAGCAAGCACATGACAGCTGTTACCTTCATCTCCACTGTCAGGGCGTGGCTCCGTCTAGTGGGTGCCTGCATCTCCTCACTGTACAGCTCACAGAACTGCCTCAGAATTGCCCAGTTCAGTCTGTACCAGCCCATGATCTTGGTGTCAGCGTAGGTCTCATAACTGCTGCAGGGTCGGTACCGCCGGTTCTGGGAGTAGCGCTGACAGGCCCTTCCACAGCCATGCAACCCTGCCTCCTGCCTCCCCACACCCCTCATTACAGCCTCCATCTGGAATATGGCACTGGCCATGGCCCCTGTCCTCCTGTCCCCCCTGGGTGTCTGACTCCACAGTCCCTACCAGCTGTGTGCAGCTGTGCGGGCTTTTCTGCAGGGACCACACCTGGGTACCGTGCCCCCGACTGGCTACCTGTTGCCTGCGGCCTCTGACTCCCACCCCTGTGGGTTCCTGTGTTGCTTCTCTTGGGCCTGGTGCCACTTTGTCATGCTCAGGCACACTCACACCCAGCGTTGCATCTGCCTGTCACACACACACTCATTCACTCTCTCACACACTGTCATTCCCTCTCTGTCTCTGTTTCACTTCTCCTTGTTCCCCACTGTGTGGTTTGCTGGCCTGCCTGTGTCCCTCTATCCTGCTCCTCTCTGGTGCATGTGCCCTTCTCTTACTTGCTCCCTGTTTTATAGGCTCAAGTCTGCTCTGCACAACTGCCATTTGCTCTATGCTTGCGCCATTTGACCAGTGTTGAATATCGCACTGTGCAGCATATTCATGGGTATGCCCCTGCCCTTGGGCATGCATACATTCCCATTGCACATTGGCACACTGCCACTTGTGCTGCGCAGTTGCTGCCGCTGAATATCACTCTACGGCATATTTCTGCAGTTGCATATGCGCAACCCAGTTGCGCAATGTGCAGCTGCTTTGAATATCCCACCCCTTGTGTCAAGAAAATTGACAAGTGGTAAGAAAGAGAAATGGAATCATTTCAGCACATACAAAGTCCCCCAGAATTGATGGTGCACTCAGTCATGCACGCAGTGGTGGCACAGAGTCCCCAGATTTTTTCTGCATACCCACAATGCATCTGCATTGTGTCCAGAAAATTGACAAGTGGTAACAAACTAAAATGCGATCGTTTCAGCACATACAAAGTCCCCCAGAATTAATGGTGCACTCAGTCATGCATGCAGTGGTGGCACAGAGTCCCCAGATTTTTTCTGCATGCCCACAATGCATCCGCGCCTTATGTCCAGAAAATTGACAAGTGGTAACAAAGTGAAATGGGAGCGTTACAGCACATACAAAGGCTCCCTGAATAAAATGATGACTGTGAGCGAACTGTTGCTGGTCCACTGTGTGCTGCGATTTGAGCAAATGCAATGTGATCATCTCAACTGGATGGAAGGGTGCCGTTTGTCTGTACACTAATAGTAGCCTTGGTGAGTTGATATATATATAGATATGTAACTGTGTATTTTGTAGGTGAGGGCAGTTGACATGGACATGTACTGAAGGTATTGTTCTGTATCACAGGTCACAGATGCTGTTGATGTGTACATTCCAGTGCTCGATAAGAACTTTTTGCGTAGAAATTTGAGATGGATAACTCTCAAGCACATGAAGGTAAGTATTTTTTTTTTGGGGTGGGGGGAGCATATTTGCAGGTTTGTCTCTAATGGTTTCTCATTTTGTTACTTCTTCACAGATTTCATCTGCATCCTTCTTGAGTCTGGTTGTTAATGATGGTCATGGTCATCTAATGAAATGACTTCTGCATGTTGCATGTGTGCCCCAGCCGGGGGCTGATGTTGAAGAACTTGTTTGGATAAGGCCACTTTGACAGAACAACCAAAGCATCTGGAAGTCTCTTAAAAAGAAATGAATGACTTCTTACAACTTAATTGTAATTTGTCCCTGGTTCTCAACGTCAAGTCAAGTTACATTTCAAAACCACATCTTGTCAAGTAACACAACCTGTGTGCAACTTTTTCAACACTGTCATGGTCAGGGCTGCACAGCTACAAGTTTAGAATACAGTGCATGATATCTTACAGAAATAGTTTTGGTGACGTACACATGTCACCTATTTTATGAATCTTACCCAGTCGCATTTGCTGCAGTCTTTCCAAAACAATGAATCGGACAAAATAAAATCTTCATACTTACCAGAATGGATTTCAAATGGCTACTCCATAGGTTCCTCTGTACGGTACAGCTGCAGTACCATTCCCACCGAGTTTCAGTGAAGGAGAGTTTTTTTGTTAGCATGTAAAAAAAAAGTCTACCGTATGTGTTTGACCATTGCGGCTCTGAAAAGCTATAGAAAACAAAACATACAACTAAAGGAAGTGAAATAGCATAACAAACATTAGTACACATACTCACTTTATGGTTTAAATATTAAGAAGCTTTGTGCCTGCGGCTGATGGATATGGGCTCCTGTTCGATTCCCTCTGTCTTGGCATGGTAAATGTAAATGTAATGGGGAAATATTGTCTGAAGGACACTGGTGGTGGGTGCTGATGGTGATAGCTGTAGCACATGATTATATTCTGTGTTATACCTTCCTGCATCTGGTGGTGGTGGCAGTGGCTAACATCAGTCCTGGTGGTGGTGGTACGGGGGGGGTAGACAGACTCATGCTCAGTGGTGGCATTGGCTAACATCAGTCCCGATGGTGGTGGTGGTCCAGGGGTGGTCAGACTCATGCTCAGAGGTGGCAGTGGCTAACATAAGTCCCAGTGGTGGTGGTCCAGGGGGTGGACAGACTCATGCTCAGTGGTGGCAGTGGCTAACATCAGTCCCAGTGGTGGTGGTGGTGGTCCGGGGGGCAGACAGACTCATTCTCAGTGGTGGCAGTGGCTAACATCAGTCTCTGTGGTGGTGGTGGTCCGGGGGGCAGACAAACTCATGCTCAGTGGTGGCAGTGGCTAACATCAGTCCCGGTGGTGGTGGTCCGGGGGCAGGCATACTCATGCTTAGTGGTGGCAGTGGTTAACATCAGTCCCAGTGATGGTGGTCCGGGGTGCAGATAGGCTCATGCTCAGTGGTGCCAGTGGCTAGCATCAGTCCCGGTGGTGGTGGTGGTCTGGGGGGGCGGACAGGCTCATGCTCAGTGGTGGCAGTGGTTAACATAAGTCCCAGTGGTGGTGGTGGTCTGCAGGTGGTCAGACTCATGCTCAGTGGTGACAGTGGCTAACATCAGTCCCAGTGGTGGTGGTCCAGGGGGCGGACAGACTCATGCTCAGTGGCGGCAGTGGCAAACATCAATCCTGGTGATGGTAGTGGGCCGGGGTGGCACACCACCTTTTAACAACTTCAGTTAAAACCTGCCAACATTAATGACATCATCATCCTCATAAAGAAAGCTGCCCTCACAGTCATCCAGGTCTGAAGTCTGACCACTGGGAAATTTTTTCTCTATTGTGTCGTCATCGACATCAGTGGTCGGCTGTTTCAGGCAGCCACTGCCAGTGCCACCAGTATGGTCCATTTCCACATCACCAAATCCACCATGACTAGGCTGGGGTATGAATACCGAGGTTGCAGTCTGTGCTGGTATGCACCTCTCATTCATTTTAATGAATGTTAGCAAACTAACATTTGCTGGAGACATATTTGTCTGACGATCCCTGACTATTGCACCTACTGAGTTGAATATCCACGCAACACTTACATTGGAGGGTGGGCATGTGAAATACTTGAGTGTCACTGCAGTCAGCTCTGGCCATTCACTGACCTTTCCACTCCAGTACAAAAGAGAATTTTCAGTTATTGTTAGATGCCTGTTTTCAGACAAATATTACTCAACCATTCTCTGTGCTGTACTAAGTCCAGTGGCTGATGCATCATCCTGTTCTTCCGAATCATTTATTTCACGAATACCCACTTGGGACAAAGCCTCCCAAAGCGGGTTGATGCCAGCCACTTTGGATGACAGACCACCTGGAACTGCAATCCCCGTCCCCTTGCAGGACAGGCTTGATGGTCCGCCAGGTACCCCTTCAGCCGGATTATGCTTCTGAGGTTTACTGACCTTGGCACGTTACTTCTGTGCCCCATGAACCAAGCGCACCAGTTGACCACTGATATGTTTTACCTGTTCAGGCCCTCCCTCTATTACTGATGCAATTCCACATTTGTATCGTGTGTCCAGCATTGTTACTATGGCAAAGTTGTCACTACGCTGAATGCTCACAATGTGAAAATTCTGGTCGAATACTGTCAGCATGTGTTGCAGCAACATACTGTTACCACTGTCTCCAGCAAAATCAAGGCTATGCTGTACATTCACCAATGTCTGCCTCAGCACCCACAGCTGTGGGATTGATTGGCTAATGGAGGCAGACTCGCCACTCACTGCCTATGTGGCATGTTCAAAAGGCCACATAATTGTTATCACAGAGTCCATGAGGTGCCACTGTTCAGTCATCATAGACATGGAGGCCCCGGAACTGTCACGGTTAGTGTGCATTGCAAGATATTCTGAGATGGCTTTGTATTGTTCATCCAACCTCTCTGTCATGTACAAGGTGGAGTTCCACTGGGTGACAACTTCCAGCTTCAAGCGGTGCTGAGGCAGGCTGTTTTGTATTTGCAACTGCCGCAGTTGGTCACGGGTCTTTCCAGATCATGAAAAGTGAGAGCAGATAAGTCTTGCAATGGTCAGCATTTCCTTTACATCAGGGTGCTGCAGAAACTCCTGCACCACAAGGTTTAAACAATGGGCCATACATGGAACACGAAAAAAAACACCATTCGTGATGCACTTCACCACATTTGACCCATTGTTACTTGCTATGAACCCAGCTCTCAGGGACGGGGGTTTAGCCACTTGTCAGTTTCAGTCAGTACCACATCCAACATGTTCTCACCAGTGTGTGAATACAGTAGGTAACATTATGCACAGCAATCGTTGCACACTGTCGAATTCCTGGAAGATTGCTACCACGACAATCCACCTTACTGCACTGATTATTCACACTGCCAACACCACAAACAACCCCCAGCACCTGCGCCCAGTGTGCAGTTATACACAAATATGAACAACCCGCTGTTTTGCCACTTGTCCACATATCCATACTTAAATGAATGAATGGAGAGGAGGAATGTTGAAGGGCATGTCTTACTGAGTCAGACACAGTACGGAACAACTCGGGGACAGCATGGGTAGAAAAGTATGTCCTGGATGGGACCTTCCATTTTGGACAGGCATGTGCAGCAAACTGCCAGAATTCAGAATTCTCCACAAAGGAGAAGGGCAAAAAGATCAATTGCCAGCATTTCAGTTACAACAGCATTAAGTTCACGTGACACTACGTGATTGGGGGGGTACCTCAGCTTATGCGCAAAAACACTCTGTAACATGGGCTGACTTAAACATTTTACATGGGGGGTGTGTGATCACAAATGGTTGTACTCTGTGATGAATGGCATTGGCAGTGGGTGGAGTGTAGACATTTGATGAAGACGGTTGCACAGGTGATGATGACAAACCCAGAAATGCAGTTACTTTGCCAGATTTGCCAACCGGAGTTTATGTACCACTTGCACTAGACATATTGCATTCACCACCACCACCACCAAAACTGCTACTCTCACCAGCACAGGACAACATTTCAAAGTCATTATGCTCCTCCACCTCATCATGCCTGTAGTAATCCTCTGCTCTTATTACCTCACTTCTGCACACGTTTAATTTACTACTGGACTTAACAGTCATGGAAGGGGATAACATGCTCATTATGGTTGCTGACGAGGTGAACACCCCACTGTGGTATTAGCTGCCATCTTGTGCTGGGTCCACAGTGCCATGTGCCTATTGCATCTTGAGCAAAAAAATCTCAAATAAGGGGATTGTGATGCTCTACTTTTAACATGTACATGATGCTGCTTATTTAACTCAGTTCTTTTAAGCACTGAAGTGGAGGGGGCATGTAATGTTTCGGGCACTGCACACCTGGACTGCAGCTGACCACCATGACTACCTATTATTATTACTGGGTCATCATCATCAACCGAAACTGGTAAATCACATGTTTTTACGGGGGGGGGGGTTACTGCAAACAGACTCAGACACAGCCACCTTGAATTTCTTTTACTCTGGTTCCCAAGTGGGGTCAATTACATCATCATCATATTCATCAATGTCACACACATCCACAACTTCTGCTTGGATGCTGGCATGGGGACTGCATGTTGCAACAACAGCAACATCATCATCATCATCATCATCACATTCATCATCATCATCTACACCACCATCACCTGATATTTTTTCAACACACTGTGAATCACTGCACAGAAAATGCATGACATTAACCGCTACGGTGGACGGAATATCACATTGTATGCTATCATTGACATGATCATCAGAATTCTCAGGTTCAGTTACTGGGATGTTACTGGGAAGATGCAACTCACTTCCACTGCTTCACATTCCACTATATTTTTGGATACGGTACACTGGTCAGAATTTGAACTTGAGGCACCAATACTAATACTACCACCTCCACTAACACCACTAACACTAACACCACCGGCTGGGAAAACATTGCCTCCAACTATGAGTGAAGCTACTGATTGGGCTGTAAAAAACATTGCAGGAGGAATACCTTTCCTGACATCAGCAATGCACTTCTGCGTCTGCCTACTACCATGCCCACAGACTATCTTACTGGCAGCAGTGCCATGGTGAGAACCAGCTTTGCTTGCACGTCTCTTTGCGTGCATTTTGGGGGGATCAACAAGAATATTATAAGTAAATTTAGATTTTATGTTCACTCTCTGATTGGGGGGATGCTGGATGTGAAGCCCAAAAACCACTGTGGCTTCAGCAACAGATAGAGACTGTCATACAATGAAAACAACTTCAGTAACCAGTGGTGCTGATAAGGTCACAAACAATCCAATCTTGTAAAAAATTCCTTTTGCTGGTGGGGGTGGGGTTGAGCACTGACTGCAGATTTTTACAGCAGTACAAGCAGCAAAACAAAGAACAGATACCATGATCACAGTACAAAGTCAGGCAGCTGCCACAATTCCCATTCCAAGGCAAAAATATGGGACTTCAGAGGAGCTGACTTTGATAAGATGGCCAACAGAGTTAAGCTAGCCCTGGCAAAAAGAAACACAGGTGAGGAGGTACAGGCAAAGTGGGCAAGCAAAGTGGGCAAGCATTAAGGATGCAATACTTGAAGCAACATCCCATTGTGTTAGACAGAAAAGGAAGTGCAAAAGAAGAAGGAAACCACTTTGGTTCTCAAATACAGTAGCAGAAAAGGTCAGAGCCAAAAGGCTGGCCTTCAGGAAATATAAGGGAACACAGCGGGATGAAGATAGGGAGGCATACCAAACTGCCCTAAGGAAGCAGGCAAGGCAGTAAGGCAGGCAAAGTCCAAAACTGAGGAAACACTAGCACGAACAGTAAAAGAGGTGACAAGACTTTCTATAGATACATTAGTGAAAGGAGAAAGTCCAGAGGGGGTATTGCTAAGCTTAATGGAGAAAAGGAGCATGTGAGGAGGAGGACCCTGTAAAGGCATCTATCCTAAATAGATACTTTTGCTCAGTATTTACTGAAGAGAAGGTAGGGCAGGGCCCACAGCTCAGCATCATGGACACAGGGGGGAGGGAGGTGAGCACTACTCCCTTCACAAAAGAAAGGGCCCTACAAGAGCTTGCTAAGCTCAGGGTGGATAAGGCAATGGGACCTGATGGCATATATCCCAGGGTACTTAAGGAGCTAAAGGAGGAACTAGCAGAGCCATTAGCAGAATTGTTTAGTGAGTCTCTGAGCACAGGAGAGGTCCCAGAAGACTGGAGAAGGGCTCATGTGATCCCACTCCACAAGAGTGGTAGCAGGGAGGAGGCGGGGAACTACAGACCGGTCAGTCTTACCTCAGTAGTGGGCAAGATTATGGAGGCACTTAAGGAAAGGATAGTGCAACACCTGGAATCCATAGGGCACAGGATCCAAGACAGCATGGGTTTACAAAGGAAGGTCCTGTCAAACTAATCTCATAGATTTCTTTGACTGGGTAACCAGAGTGGTGGACCAAGGGGAGCAGTTGATGTCGCCACCTTGACTTCAGCAAAGCTTTTACACTGTTCCACATAGAAGATTGATAAATAAGCTAGGTAGGCTCGGGGTGGGTCAGAAGTTGGTCAACTGGGTGGCAAACTGGTTGACTGGCAGAAAACAGAGAGTGGTGGTAAATGGTATACAGTCAGAAGAGATGCAAGTCACAAGTGGGGTACCTCAGGGATCAGTCCTGGGGCCAGTCCTATTCAACATCTTCATTAGTGACCTCGCAGATGGACTAGAGGGTAAGGCTTGTCTGTTTGCAGATGACACCAAGATCTGCAACAGAGTAGATGATCCAGATGGGGTAGGCAGAATGGGAAGAGATCTGGATAAACTAGCAGAATGGTCAGAAGAGTGGCAACTGGGATTTAATGCAAAGAAGTGCAAAATCATGCACATGGGAAGAGAAACCCTGAAGCCACTTATAGGCTGGAGGAGTTGCTAGCAGTCACAAAGGAAGAAAGAGACTTGGGCATCATCATCACTGATGACCTGAAATCATCCAAGCAGACCTCTAAAGCAGTAGGTAAGGCTAGGGGGTGTTAGGGTGTATTAGTAGAGGGTATCACAAGTCGTAAGAGGAGGTAATAATCCTCTGTACAAGACATTGGTTAGGCCCCATCTGGAGTACTGCGTGCAGTATTGAGCCACACCTTCAAAAGGACATTAACCAAATTGAGGCAGTCAGAAGGGCAGCCAAAATGGTGCAGGGACTGCATCAGAAGACATATGAGGACAGATTAGCGGAGCTCAATATGTATACCCTTGAGCAAAGGAGGGAGAGAGTGATATGATCGAGGCATTCAAACACCTTAAGGGCATAAACAAGGTGAAAGAGTCTAACATGTTTAAATATAAGAAAATAGCAGGACAAGAGGACACAGCATGAGATTAGAGGAGGCCGATTAAGAGGAGCGTGAGGAAATTCTTTTCACAGAAAGGGTGGTAGATGCATGGAATGGCTTACCACAAGAAGTGGTGGCTATGAATACAGTGCATGGCTTCAAACATGCATGGGATAGGCATAAGGGAGCAATACAAATGACTATGAATAGATAGGTCACTGACAAAGGCCAATGGCACATTTATAAGGTAGAAAAAGAAATGGGCAGACTGGATGGGCCTTGCGGTCCTTATCTGCCGTCAACTTCTATGTTTCTATGTGACAATAAATTCAACATTGGTTGATAAATGCTGGCTGCATCTCTGTCTGTTCTTTGGAAGGGCACTACAGTCTGGAGAGACTTTAAGAGTATTAGGTGATTTACCTTGGTGACGAACTCCTCCGTGTGTGTGAGTGCAGTAATTTTGCTATTTGGAACTTCGCTGCAGTGGATAGCAGGTTTACACTGCTGAGCCTGCAATTACATTAGTCTGTGGCACAATAAAAGGTATTATCTGATGTCACGCAACACCACACACACACTCAAACACACACACAGAACAGTTTGTCTATAATGGTGAATGAGTAATGCATAGCAGAAGAAAACTTCAGTAATATGCCAAGTATTGTAATGTAAACAACCGGAAATTATAAATTGCTACACCAGATCCACACAACACACGATCAGCAAAAAAAAAATCAACAATTACTGGCAATATTACTGTGTGTACATTAACACAGTCAGTTATATAACAAAAATATAACTGAAAAACAAAGAAATCACTACTTCTCCAACTTAAATCTACCTACACCACAGATACGCCCCTCCCCCAAAGCACACTTTCACTGTCTTTCACTACATACACTCAATGTTGTACATTAACATTCAAAATCCACACAAAAACAAAAATGCTCGATGATATGATATGATATGAGGGTTTCCTACAATCGATGAACTAAAGTTTGAGCCCAAATAAAAAAGGCAAACATGCTTTGTTTAACAGCTTTTAGAAGGTTTCAATCACAGACAGCTCTCAGAGCACAGTCTCTTACTGCTTCCTACACCCACTACCCCAAACAGAGGCTGTGCAGATCAATATAGAGCCCATGTGATCTGAAATCCCATGAATCACTGCAAAATTCATCTTCAGAGCTCAAAAACAAGGAGAAGTGCCTTAAGATTTTGGTGGAGTAGTGGCCTGGGAAGGCAGAATAATGTGAAGTCATTGTTCTCAATGGACTTCGTGTTACTCATCATAACTCAAAGTACTCTGCTTCACGTTGCAGAGCACTCCTCGAATCCGCCTTTACTCTGCGAATCACTTCACGGAGTGGATTGAACCCACTTAGCCCACCACTAGGCACAAGTGCCTGTTTTCAGGGTGACCTGGGAGCACTAGGTGGTTAAGTGACTTGCTCAGAGTCACACAATATGCAAGTGGAAGTTGTGAGAATCAAACTCAGGTCTGGTCTGCTGGATATACCAAGCTTGTTCACATCTTGTTCCTCCAACCTCTAGTCTATTCTGCCAGCCCAGTTTCTTTCCTTTTTACATGCCAACATGCATACCTTGCAAGCACCTTTTGTTGTCATGACTACTCTTTTCTGCATTTTAGTCAAGTTTATGGATACCCTGTGCATCAGTAGTTCTACTGCATCATGACGCTATGTGAGACTGCTCCTCTTTGCACATTAATCTAGTGTATACAAAGCATCATAACACTGCCAAACTACATTCTACATGAAGCTGGCTTCTGACTTCTTTCCTGATGGAGGAAATTCAAAGTTTGGGTACGGTGGATGCTGAGGTAGTTACCTTATCAGGACCCCCCTCCCCAAAAAAAACTACATTGCTGAAGAGGAACTCCTGGCACCAGTGTGGATCTCAGTGCAGTGGTGAGAGCTGCAGCACAGAGAGTCTGTACAACAACAGCATGGATAGTGTGAGGAGATGGTACAGCAGCAGCAGTATGAGGAGAAGGTGCATGCTATCTGTCACTGCTTTCTTTATATCATTCCTGACAATCTTGCTATCTTTCACTGCTTTCTTTATATGATGCCCGACAATCTTGTCATCTCTCACTGCTTTCTTTATATCATGCCTGACAATCTTGCTATCTCTCACTGCTTTCTTTATATCATGCCCAACAATCTTGGACACAAACAAAGAATTGAAAAGGGAAAAAAAAAGCAAAAATACCTGAAATAAAATGTATTCCTTATTTGATATAGTACTTTTCCTCTTGACCACTGCTGCTTTTTTTTTCACTCTATTTATACTCCTTCACACCTGGGCATCCTTCTGGGGTATGCACTCAACCCCAGCCTCTACTCCCTTGCCTGAAGCCTTGTTAGTGGAGAGCCTCCCCTGACAACCCGGGCAGATCTAACCCCCTGGATCACCCCCCAGGCGTGGGCTGTCTTCCCATGATGGCCTGTCTGAAATTAGGGAGATCCTACCTGGTGTGTGTCAGGTCAGCCTTGGAGTCCTTCAGATGATGGGATGGCAGTCGGGATGTGGGCTGCATCCCTTGGCATCCCCTTCATCTCCACAAGCAAGATAGGGAATTTTTCTACTTTATCTGGTCCCCCTTGGGAGTGTGGCATGCAATGACATCTGTACATGGCTTCCCTGCTGACGTGTGCCGCACTCCCACCCCTTCTTCTGGCTTGGTGTCCCTGTGTTACCCCCAATCTCCACTGGGGGTCTCCAGGATGCCGAATAGCCCCGGATCCCTCTCTAGAGAGAGGGGAGCAGTCCTCTGGACACTCAGTCCTCTCTCTCTCTCTCTCCCCTGCCAGCACCTGGTAGCCTGGGCTCATTCCCAAACCCAGGTCCCCGGTGTGACGTGAGGTGTGACGTCCAGCACCTCAACCCTCAGTGCCACTGGGCTGGCTACCACTGCTGCTTGATAGTACTTTTCCCTCTTGACAACTGCTGCTCTTCTCAGTGTCCAACTCTAGTTGTACTGTCACTCAATTGTCAGGGTCCTCAGTTTCCAGTCTGAAAGGCCACAAAATATAGTGCACAGTGAAGCCAAGGAGTCATGATCCTGAACATCATTTAATTTGATATTTGTGGCTTGTTTAATGTTATACCTGGGTTTGAGTTTTTCTAGGCCCTCTTGCTACAATGTCAGACATTCAGGTGCAATGATCTCAAAAGAGACTGCACCAGGCAGTCATTACTGGATTTCCAGCCAGGGGGAGAGTGAATCACAGTAACCAGCAATCCACAATCCTGAAACTCTAATAGCGGTTCTCAGTTAAAATGTACAGATACTTGGCAGGCATCTTTATTTGCTAAGGTCATTGTTTTTAAATCCTCTCATCTGAGGACAATTTTCAGATACTGTAGTCTGAGTATTAATATTTCACCCTCTACATTCTGTTTGCTGGCACCAATAACGGGAGCTGTCCAGACTGTAATACAAGTCACCCTCAGTTAAATTTCTCCAAGTTGCACTGTCTGCACTGTACCCAACAGGATATTTAGTTTAATATCTTTTAGTCTTCTACAGTATTTGCTGAACTCATTTACAGCTTTGTCTGTCTGGTCAAGTCCTCAGCTGTGATCTACATCTTAGATCTGGACTCCAGTCTGCCTCGCAGAATCGACTATTGCAGACAGTTTAGCTTGATAAGAGGATTTAAAACAATGACCTGGGCAATAAAGATGCCTGCAGTGTCAGTGGTTCAGTAGGTAGCACACTCACCTCTGAGGCCGGGAGATCAGAGGGCTGTGGGTTCAGTTCCCACATCTGGCACTTGGGTTAATATCCCAGTACTGACACTGTAGTGCAGCATGAGAGGGGTGCTGCACTTCTGAGGTACCATCTTTCGTATGAGATGTTAAACAGAGGTCCCATCAGCCTGGATTGGTGGTAGTTCAGGTGGATGTTAAAGATCCTATGGCACTTATCAAAAAGAGTAGGGGAAATTTTTATTAGAAACAGAAACTAAATACAAAGTAAACATAAACACACACATATATATATATATATATATATACACACATCAAATCCATATATCCCACCCCAAAAAAGAAAATCATGAAGAAAAAGAAAGGGAAAAACCTTAAAGGAAACAATAAATGAATATCACTCATGCTAATGGAACTTTCAAAAGCATACCTAAAAACAAAGATTTGTCACATCTCAACACAGATTTATGTATAAACCATAAAACACAGTTAGTACAATCTTAATGCAGGAGAAAGAAAGAAACAAGAAACTGTCCATCAATTGACTGCATAAAAAAGGAAAATAACAACAAAGAAAAAAAGTCCAGCTGATATCTACCAACTATAATTGTCCTTTAAGTAATAGGGGCATCTGAGTCTGTGATCCAAGGCAGGCCTCGCCATTTGGCTAACCAGGTAGTTTCCTGCATTGATTGTCTTTCAGTCATACAAATCCTTTTTAGATCTTTGGTTATTTTCCCCAAAATTTCCAGGTGTGTAATCTGCTTTTGCTGTAAAGTAAACAAACATCGGGCTGTCCATATTTGCCACTTACATACAGTAAATATTATTTCTCATGTCTCACCATCCCATGCTTGCCAGGTTCCAGATACCTCACTATACATTAGGTTATCCAGGGATATGACAGCAAAGGTCGGAGCCTGCCATGTGTTAGCCAAAAGATCCCAAAATCCTATAATGAAAGAACATTGGAAAAAAAGGTGTTCTACAGTTTCAACCTGAGTAATGCAGTCCAGTCGACTGCAATATCTGTCACAAAGCTGTTTGTGCTTCTGGTTCCCCTTGACATTGAGTTTGCCATGGCAGCTAAGCCAGTGCAGATCCCACATATGAGGGGCGATCCTAGGATTTCATAAAAACTGAAGAGTCCTCATTCTCTTATCCTCTGGGCAGTGGTCAAACACTACTGGTACCTGGCAGACTGTACCCAGTAGTTCCACATACACATGTTTCCTCTGCCCAGAGATAATCCCCAAGGTTGTCACCTTCCATTGTCTAAGTCTGGTAAATGTCTCTCTCCAATATATAGGGGCTGTTTGTAATTGTTTTACCACCCTCAAACTTCCCCCTTCCCACAGCCGAAACCGCATCTGAATTGTCTCGTAAACCCAAGGTTCCCATCCCTTACCCATATGGATTAGAATGGGGCATAAATTAGCCATAAAAAAATACTATTGAAAAAATATAAAGGATGAATCATGTTTAATCCCCCCTGATTAATGGGTAAATACAACTTATTTCATTGAATGGGATTGAGCCGACTTCCCCATACAGCCTGGAAAAAAACATTCAGTAATCTTGTTTCTAATGTTTTTGGTGGTGGAAAAATATAACTTATAAACAAAAACACTAGAACCAAGTAAGTTTTAACTAAATAAACTCTCTTCTTTTTCCCCATTTTCCATCTATTCCAGCCATTTACTTTTCATTGCACTATCTCTAGTTTCTCCTCCCAATTAAAAAGGTCTGGACATTCCATTCCAAAATGGATTCCCAAAATTTTAATTGGACCTGTTCAAAATTTAATGCCCCCTAATATTTACCGTGGGCTATCCTGTCTAACTTCTGTCCTACACATTTGTGTAGGTTAAGACATGCTCCTGCCACTGATCCAAACGTGGAGCATAACTGCAAGGCCTCCAGTATGGAGGCTTTATCTTGTACCAATAAACAAATGTCATCTGCATAAGCCAGAACTGGGCTTACTTGTAATGTAGAGGATGAAACAATAGGGGAAAGGGCTTGGGAGTGCTGTAACATACGCAACAAAGGATCCAGAAAAAAGTCATATAAAATGGGGCTTAGGGGGCACCCTTGTCTTACCCCTCTCTTAATCCCAACCAGTGGGCCATGCCCTCCATTAACCAGTGGAAAAACTGTTGCAGTTCTATAGAGCAGTTTAAGCCACTGTATAAAACCTCTTGGAATTTGAAATTTAGCCAAAACAAGCCATATAAAATCATGTTGAACAGTGTCAAAGGCCTGTTTTCGATCTAAGGATAGGACATACCCATTTAAAAGATTGGAATGACCTCTCTCAAAAATTTCTCTTATCAACACCAGATTATCTTGAATACATCATCCAGGAATGGAGGAAGTCTGACTGGCGAAATTACCTCTGTGGCTACCGACAGCAAACATTTTGCCAATATTTTAGACAGTATTTTAAAATCAGTATTTAATAAACATATTGGTCTCCAATTTGTTATGACTCTTTATCCCTTTCTTAAAGAGATATATCAGAGCCCATATTTAAATGTAACGGCAAAGATGGACTTTTTAACAGACAGTTATAAACTTGGGTCAGTTCTTCCCCCCAGTATGGAACTAAAAACTTATATAACTCAGATGGCAAACCGTCTGGGCCAGGGGCCGTATTCACTTTCAGAGTCCGAATACCCTCCACCACTTCTGCTAGACGTATATCTGTAACCAGATTTGCATTGTCCTGTAAAGAAATGCCAGGAAAATCAATGTGGGATAACACCTCAGCAGTTCGTGCAGTATCAAAAGTGGTTGGACTAAACTTTTCCCCAGTATAGGCAGTAACTACCGCCATAATCCCATCCTTAGTTTGTACTATTTGACCCTGATCATCATATAAGGACAACATTTCTTTATGACTAATACGGGAATGACATGCTTCAAAAGGGCATACTGAGTCAGTCGAACCTGTGGTACCAAACTGTTGTTGGTATCGAATAAATTGCGATTTTTCCATATGGAACTGTTGCATTTTCTCCTTAAAAATTTGAATCTGTGGGGTGTAATTGTGTTTAGTGGTAATAGACAATGTAAATAATCTCTGTAGGTGAGTCTGAATCGCTAAGTATTCTTTATATTTGGTCATGCATACAGTTTTACTATATTGTTTCAAGAAAAAAAACCCAGGTCCCTTTTGGTATCTAGCCACCACTGTACTGCAGCCTCATATAAAATAAACACTGATTTTCTAGCCACTACAAATTCAGTAAAAAGAAGTTTAAAACTCATATCCACTAATATGGATGTATTCATTTTCCAGGTACTCGGTCCTTTCTGAACATTACTAACGTCTCCAATTTCAACAGACAACCTCCTATGATCGGAGAATTCTGCTATCTGCACTTCAACCCTCTTAATGCATAATTGATAAGATATAAACAAAAAATCAATTCTAGTGGCGAAGTTTCCTTTGCAAAAAGTCGGTGTGTGTTGCTCCATATATGATGAATAGGAGTCAATGAGTTTAGCTGTCTTTATCATGGAGGACAAAAAAAGGGAATCAGAATATATTTTAACTGTTTTAGAAGTATGTGTTTTGTCTTTAAGAGATAAGCCACAATTAAAGTCACCACCAAAAATAACAAACTGCGAAGTGTGTAAAAAAGGCTGGATAAGTTTTAATGTCTCAACCCGAAGTGCTTTAGTTTGTGGAGCATAATAATTAATTAATCTATAAGAAACCTGCTGAAATTTAATATCTAGAATAAGAACCCGTCCTGGAACTACATCATATAATTTCATTAATACCATTTTCATACAGTGGAACAAAATTCCCACCCCTGAAGCTACTTCCTGGCCTATTGACCAAAAAGATGGACCTGGGTACCATGCCCTAGTGGCTTGCATTACTTCAGGCAGCGTGTGAAAGCTAACATCTTGTAAAAAAATAATACCTGCAGCAGACAATAAATAAGAAAAAACTAAATCTCTTTTAGTTGTGTTCTTGATACTATTTACATTAATAGTATGAAAAACATGTTCTGGGATCAGCATTCAGGAAGAGAATAGAAAAAGAAAACAATGCCATTATTATTTTAATCTACCCTTATGAGTAACAGACTCATTATGTTTAGCTTTGGCTTTTCTTTTCTGAGCTCCAGTTCTTTCCACTGGTGCCTCCGTATCAGTAGTTTGGTGCGGTATAGAAGACTGCACAGATGAAGAATCTGAATCATCTGAAGACTCCCCCGTGGACTGTAATAGATTGTATTTGTTCAAGAGGGGGACAGCCACTGGACATGGCTGTGAATCTAGCAATTTTCTGCTATGGGTCACCCGAAGAGTAATAAATTGTGATCCTGTTTGTTGAGGTGGAGGGGGTGGCCCCATTATTTCTATTCCAGGCTTCTTTGCTAACCTTAAGTCATGAGAAGACAACACTGTGGTTGAGGCTCCTTCGCACTGTCAGGGGCTCCTATCTGTGGAGTTTCTTCAATTAAACTCCTAACTCCATTGTCCGTCGTTTTACTGGTTGAGACACTGGGAGGGGGGAGGAAATCCCTGGAATTATCAAACTGTGGAGTCTGGTTTGAAGTAGTAGGAATATTTAGTGCCAGTGTGTCAGGAATAGCCCTCTCCTCCCTTCTCTGTTCAGCCAAATCCTTCTTTTCACCCCTTCCCCCTTGATCCTTCTGGGCAAAGATTCTCTGTTTTTGGGCTAGGGATATATATAGGCTTTGTTCCATGCCATCAGCCAACTCAGGTACATTGTGCGCAGCCCATTGGCAAGATTGAAAGTTATGGCCAAGTGCGTCACATAGGTTACATCTGCCCCAGTTCCCCACAGACCGTACATTTTATCTGGTCACATGCACTACTTAAATGTGCTACTGACCCACAGCAGTAGCATGCTTTGGGCTGCCCGGAATAAAAAAGGACCCCTCTATCCCTACCCAAAAAGAAACTATTGGGGAGATGAGCCAACCCTGTGTCTGTTATTTTGAGCATGACTCGCACCCTCCATCCCCCAGTCCACAACTGTTCAAAATCAAAAATTGTTTCTGGATCCGAAAGTACAGTACATCGTGCTTTAAGCCAGTATGTCAGGTCATTCATACTGACTCCCTCACTTCTAAATAAAACAGTTATTGTCTTCTGGGTGGGCCTAGATAGGGGCAGAACAGAAAAGGGTGTCCATAATGGAGTCTTTTGTAATTTATGGTATTTCAGCCAAAATCATTCCAGCCCTTGCTGTGTCTTGAAACTGACATTAAATGTTGTTTCCCCAGACACATGAATCAGTGCATGTACTTCATTTGCGAAAAAATTCAGTGAATCTTTCAGTAGTTTTCTAGCAACATACAACCTATCTGGGGCTTCTGTTAGACCTCCAAGATAGCGAAGTCTAACCACATTATGCCATTTAGCTGGCTACATAGGGCCTCATGGAGGCAACCCCTTAGGTTTACTGATGGTCCTTGAAGTAACTGCAGAATATGACATTTTATTTACTCTAGCTTGGGGCCCAGTGACAGGTGAGGGTTTTGGTGTTGGGTTATGTGGCAACAAAGTTGTTGATGATCCTGGTACGTTTAAGATAGGATTTTGGGTTAACAGCAACTCCTCTGGGAGTTCCAAAGGTGAAGGGGTCTCTCCGTGATGAGTAGTTGCAGGAACCTCAGCCTGCCTAGTTTCCTTGCCCTCAAATGTTCATATTGGGGAAGTCCCCGAGACCCATTGCCCATTTGTAGGGTTTCTTTCCCAGCCCGCTGCGAGTAAAGCCTTTTCCGCTGACCAGGTTTCATCTTGTCCAATTTCTAATGTTACTGCTTCATCCCAACTAAGACCAAGCTGTAAATCTATTTTTTGTTTCTCTGTACCTTGCATATTTTCACCTCCTGTGAGTGCATCAAGATCAGGTAAGCTATCTGATGTTATTGTGGGCTGTCTTAGGCTGGGTTGCGCACCTACGGTTGCCATTCCTGACATGTTCCCCACAGACATTTTCACTGAGTTAGTCATACAGTCATTGTCACTAACCTGCCACTCAAATCCCAAGTCTGGGGGGAGCAATATTTTGCAGGTTCTGAGATGTATTCAGCTTTGTCGTTTTCATCTCTGTATCTGTTAATGCCTGTGATATCGATGCATCCTTTGTAGAAGAGTCAGCCATTTGTGCCAGCAGTATCCCTCGGGCCTGTAGATGCCGCGCTCCTCTTCACGCTGCAACAAATCCAATACAGTGGGGTTCAAAACTTCTGCAACTGTCTCCTGTTGTCCAGGTAATTTCTCCATTTCTGTAGATTGAAGCTGCACATACTCTAGACCCTCAGTAGGGCTAACATGCTCCTCAGATTTCTGTACTGACCCAGAAATATCCTTAAAAGTCTCCATACTTTGTGATGCAGGAACTGAATCCATATCCTCTGTCTCCATAGTCTCCTCAAAGTTCTGTTCCAAACTGTTGTCAGCCATCTCTCCTGCCACATCAGCACTTCCTCCTCGGTTCAGCTTCAAACTGTGCTCCTCCATTCCTGCACACAGGAAGAAGAACCCCCTGGTGGAGAAGAGGAATTTACCTGGTGTCCTGGCCAAATTTCCCTCATTCACTAAAAATACCACCAACAGCTTCTTCTGGTTCAAGGTCAGTAGGCATTCATCTGTAGCCCCCTCCCCCTGGGTCGTGCCTGAAAATAGGCAGGATTTGTCTAGTGCACTTACCCAGTCAACAAAAACTAAATAAATAAATAAATAAATATAATAAAAATAAAATGCTATAGGAAGACACAGCATATGAAGGCTCTACAGAAGTTGTCCAAGAGATTACCCCTTATGCCTTTGAGCAGATACTTAATTCAGCAAATGTTGCACCTCTGCAAGTGAAACTGCTGCTAGCTAAGTCCTCTCCATGTTAGACTTGCACAGGTGCAATGTCTGCTGCATTTGTTATCAACTCAAAGGCATAAGTGGTACTCTCTTGGAACACTTATGTAACCCCCTGTTACCCGGGGTTACTAGAATCCCAGTAAGACCTAGTAGTAGGCAGAGAAGGCAGCTTGTGAAACACCAGTTAAATGGATTTCACACTGTCTCACTCCGTTCTCAGTCTCAGCTGAGTCTGAGGGATGACATCATAATAGAACTTTTGCAGCTATATAAGCCATACCGGAATGTTGCATTTGGAGATTAGAGTAGAACGTTGGGGAATTTGAAGGAGTCTGTGTGCAGTCTGAGCGAGAGACTGTAGTGCAGCAGTGTGTGTGCTGGCTCTCAGAGCTTTAAGCTCTGTTTAAGAGCTACTTTTGGGTAAGGTGTGTGTTTCCACCTGAAGAGGAACACAGGAACTGATAATTGAAGTGGTGGAGACCACTTTCAATGGTTCAGTAGCCCCATCCCTGAGGGGATGGGGGAAGGTGTTTGCCTGTTTTCCAGGAGAAACCCTCCTGGGTCTGGCTAAGGGAAAGAAGCTGCCTGTTCAAGATGTGCTGAGACACCAGAAGCTCTGAGAAGAAGATTCCTTGTGGAGAAAATGCCTGTGGGGCACCTGCAACCAAAGGGTGAGTTCGCTTTGAAAAAGGGCCAAGTGTTTTCACCTGAACAGAAGGAAACTAAAGGGACTGTTACTGTGGGGTCAGAAAAAGACAGCTAAGTACAGTTGGAAAGTGGGGATTGGACTGCTTAATCTGTGGGAGGTCTAGAGTAATGGACAATGCCACTTAATTCAAGTATGTTCAAGTCCAGCACAAAAAGTTGAAGGAAATTGGGGATTGGACTGCTTAACTCAGTGGGGGGTCTAGAGTAATGGACAATGCCACTTAAAAGTATGTTCAAGTCCAGCACAAATGGGAAGCAAGACAAGTAGATGGAATGTGAAATACATTTAGCAAGAATCTACATTGCAAAGCTTTACAGTATGAGTTGTTTACTGTCCAGAGAAATGGCTGGGTATGAATTATGGGAGTGAGAGGTGGGAGACCCCCCATCAGTAGTAATAAAATTCACCTATACGGATTTGTTCTGAGACACCTTTTGCTTTCTCTCAGGTACTTAGCCAGTGCCTGAGGAAAGTACCCAGATGTGGGATTGAAAGAAAGATTCCCTTATGGAGCCGTGGTGCTCTTAGGTGGTTTAGGGAGCCACCAAAAAATGTTTCCATGAAGTACAGAAGGTGTCCAAGTGGCTGGCATGGGAGCCGAGCCAGGAAAAACCCAGAACTGTGTACAAGTTCAGGCTGTGTAACCCAAAGCAGCGTGCAAGTCCAGGCTGTGTGCCCAGTGGGTTCAGAGCCTGAGGGCTAAAGTGTTGAGGAAGTGTTCTGGTCTCTTTTAATCTGTATTACCAGGAGTGTAGCCCCAAGGGGGTCCATCTATGCTTTGTTTATTCTGTTTGGATGTGAATAAAAAGCTACACTTTAGAATCCCACTTGTAGTATTGGAAATTACAGTTATTGCTTCCTGTGTTCGGAGTTACTTGGGTTCCCCTGTGCAGAGTAGCCAAACCTAGCCTTTGTGCCGATAAACTCTGTTTATCTTGTAACTCCAGAAGGATTTAAATACTGCATTTGGGTAGACCCTTGGAGGTAGCTAGATTGTCTACTAGGATTTTCTGACAGTTAAACTATTTTTAAATAAATTACAGGTGACTGAGGAGTTGAAAAAGGAGCTTGCAAACTCTGCTTATCTTGGAATTAACTTCACAAGTGTTTGAATACTGCATTTTGGTTGTCCATTGGGGGTAGCTGGATTAACTACTAGGATTTTGGGACAGAAACTATTTTTAAATAATTTACTGGTTCGTAGGAGTTTGTGATAGTTAAACTATTTTTAAATAAGTTACTGTGGTTAAGGAGTTGTCATAGCAAAACCTGCAGTGTGAAACAGGAAAAGACAGTCTTTCAAGCAACAGAGGGAAGTGGATCTAGGTTTGTGTTTGTTTGTTACAATTTTTAAGATTTTCAGTGCAGAAAGAGTTTAAAGCACAGCTGACTTATTTTGGGGCTGACTGCTTTCAGAGCACAAACCACCAGGCCTGTTTTGGGGCTGGGGAGGTTTACATGTCTGACTTGGATGTGTGGATTTTCTCTGTTTGATTAGCAGGGTATTTTCTCTGTCAAATTGTTGTGTAGGGCATCTTGCTGACAGGAAGGCACTTATCGCAGCAGTGGGTCAAGCTTTTAGCTGATTGTTTTGTAAGGGTGCAGTTTAGGCCCAACTCCTTCCCACCCACCCCACCCACCTGGAAATAGTTTCTTTATACCTGGGGTTCTGACATCATTTCATCAAGAGTGCAAGGTGCATATCACTGTCATATCCTCTCTAGCACACTGCACTGACAATATAAGCATACACATTGTATAATATATATATTTCTATATAACAAACCAATCACACACACACACACATGTGGGGAGTAGTGCAATGTAATGGCTGTGGGGCAGCAGTCTTCCGGGAGTCTTTCTGGAGGATGAGATGCTGCCCTATTTGCAGACAACTCTCTGCCCTGAGGGAGGAAGTTGCCCATCTTCAGGCCACACTGGACAGTAGTAAGGGAACCTTCCCCCTGGCCACACTGGATGGTAGGAAGGGAACCTCCCCCATCCAGGGAGCACCAGAACCACCACCAGTACCTCAGAGGTTGTGAAGAAAGCACAGCAGTTGGACCACAGTGGGCTTAGGGAGGGTGAGGATGGTGGAACAGAGGAACACCCAGTCAGTTGTTCCACTCCACAATCCATACACCATTCTGGGGGAGCATAGCTCCCCTATGGATGCACCTGCAGAGGAGACTAAGGAGGCTAAGGACAACTGTCACAAGGGAAGCCCACAGGAAGGAGGCAGAGGACACCACAGGAAAGGAAGCAACTCAGTGGGGGACTCAGTATTAGGGATAGAACTGGGGGAGCAGGAAAACTGAAGTAAGGTGCCTGCCTGAGTGCCATGGCTGGGAGACAGGAAGCACATCCTCAGGATCATGAGAACAGCTGCACGGGAGTCTGAGCTGGATGTCATTGTTCACCTAGGGACAAATGACTTGGCTCATAATGAGATTAGAGCAGTGCAGAAGGACTTTGTAGAATTGGGAAGGGGCCTAAGACAAGTAGCACACACAATATCCCTCTCTGAGGTGCTGCCTGTCAATGGCATGAGTGAGGTGAGGGTACTTTGCACCATGCAATTTAATGAATGGTTAAAAAATGGTGTGGAGCACAGAGGTTTGGCTTCATTGGGGACTGGGGTTCCACCTGGAGGGACACCAGCCTATACTGGCAGGATGGTCTGCATCTGTCCAGGAAGGGAACAAGACTTTTGAGCAATCAGTTTAAATGCTTCATTGGCAAGCTTTTAAACTAGTCAAGGGGAGGCACTGATAAGCAGCAGGAAAATCCCAGCCTCTCCTACAAAACAGGGTACTAAATGAGAAAAGACCAGAGGTAGAAAGGTCAGTGGGGGATGCTGCAAAAGAAGTTAAAGCCATCAAAAATGGAGAGCAATGAGTACCAATGTCCATAGTCTGAGTAACAGCTTCCTGAATTAGTGGCCTTGATGGAGGAGGAACATCTGGATATTGTGGCAGTCACAGAAACATGGTACACACAAAACCATGACTGGGACGTAAACATTCCAGGATACACTATCTACAGGAGTGACAAGGGGTGTAAAAGAGGAGGAGGAGTAGCTCTTTACATAAGGGAAGGAGTCAAAGCAACAGAACAAAAGGGAAAACAAGGAGGAGAAGAAGCACTGTGGGTAAATTTGGAGACCGGCAATGGCACCACAATCTGCACAGGGGTTGTATACAGACCCCCTTCTCAGTGGGAGGAAATGGACAAGGACATGATAGAAAGAATACTTAGAATGGCAGAAAAAGGGGAGATATTGCTGATGGGTGATCTGAATATGCCAGATGTTAACTGGAGTGCAGTTGCAGCAGCCACTTCGAAGAGTGGGGTTATTCTAGATGCCCTACAGGGGGCATGCCTTAGACAACTAGTACTGGAGCCCACTCGAGAGGGAGCAATCTTAGTCCTGGTTCTCTCAAATGGAGATGAAGAGAGGATCACAGATGTAGAAGTGGGTAGCCATCTGGGAACTAGTGACCATCGAACAGTATGGTTCACAATAAACACAGCAATAGAGTCAAGCCATACAAAGGCAAAAGTACTGGACTTTAGGAGGGCTGACTTTGCCAAAATGGGTGAGTGCCTAAGGAATGCACTAGCAAATGGGCAGGAAGGAGGGGTGGAAGAACAATGGGGAATAATAAAACTGCCATCACAGAGGTAACAAGCCTTTGTGTGAAGCAAATAAACAAAATGAAATGATGTAAGAAACCACTATGGTTCTCAAATGAAGAGCAGTGAAGGTTCAAGAGAAAAGAAAGCATTCAGGAAGTACAAGGAATCACAGAAGGAGCAGGACAGAGAACTGCATCAGTTAAAGCAAAAGGAAGCTGGGAAGGCAGTCAGAACAGCAAAGGCCCAAACTGAGGAAAAGATAGCCAACTCAGTTAAGAAGGGGGATAAAACCTTTTATAGGTACATCAGGAAGCGAAGGAAGACCAAAGGAGGGTTAGTGAGGCTTAATAAAGGGGAGAGAGGGTGGGCAGAGGGTGACTGTGAAAAGGCAGAGATACTAAACAAATATTTTTGCTCAGTATTTACAAAGGAAGAGGGGGAGGTACCTAAAACAAACAGTAGAAACACTCTGGATATAGAAGTTGATACCAGCCCATTTACAGAAGAAAGGGTTCTGAAAGAACTCTTAAAACTGAAGGCAGACAAAGCAATGGGGCCTGATGGGATTCATCCCAGGATTCTAAAAGAACAAGGGTAGAACTAGTGACACCACTGACTACCCTCTTTAACAAATCATGGGAGGATGGGGTGGTACCGAGGACTGGAGGAGGGCAGATGTGATTCCCTTCACAAAGTGGGAGCAAGGCAGAATCAGGAAACTACAGACCTGTTAGTTTAACCTCAGTGATAGGAAAATGATGGAATCACTTCTGAAGGAAAGAATTGTTGAGTATCTAGAGGCCAGAGGGCATAGGACCCAAGGCAGCATGGATTCACAGTGGAAGGTCATGCCAGACAAATCTGATAGATTCCTTTGACTGGTGACCAAAATAGTAGATCAGGAGGGCTGTGGACATGGCCTACCTAGACTTTAGCAAGGCATTTGACACAGTCCACCAAAGATTAATATACAAGTTAGCCAGCCTGGGAGGGTCCCAAGATGACAGCCTGGTAAAGATTGGCTGGAGAATAGGACACAGAGAGTAATAGTAAATGGAGTCCACTCTGAAGAAAGAGGGGTTACTAGTGGGGTACCGCAGGGTTTAGTATTAGGATCGGTCCTCTTCAATGTCTTTATAAGCGACATTGCAGAGGGACTGGAAGGAAAAGTATGTCTCTTTGCAGATGACACAAAGATCTGCAACAGAGTTGATGCACAAGGTGGGGTGGAAAGGATGAGAAGGGACTTGGCAAGGTTAGAGGAATGGTCAAATGCATGGCAGCTTAGATTCAGTTCTAAGAAGTGCAAGGTAATGCACCTGGGAAACAAAAACCCAGGGGAAGAGTACACAATGGGGGGTGAGATACTAACAACAACAAAAATGGAAAGGGACCTGGGGGTAGTCATATCAGATGACCTAAAGGTGCGCAAGCAATGTGAGAGGACAGCAAGGAGGGCTGGGGGGATACTGGGATGGATAGGGAGAGGCATCACCAGTAGAAAACAGGAAGTTATTATGCCTCTGTACAGACAGCTGGTGAGACCCCATCTGGAGCAGGCGTGTAGCCAGAAATTTCCATTTTGTACACAATCTCCAACAGTTACACCCCCCAACTAAAAAATGTACAAATCTTTTCCAAATGGCACCCCCTTCCAAACAAGTCAGATTGTTATCAGATGACTCATCTACTCTCTAAAGAGGTTATACATGTATTGGACACTCCTCAGTGGCCTAAACTAACCCAAATACTGCAGATTAGAATGATAATATTAACCGAGTGGCTTATGGTTTGTGAAAGGCACTCAACAAAACTGTACACAAATGTGTACAGTGAGTATGCCTGTCTACACCCCTGATCTGGAGTACTGTGTGCAGTTCTGGAGACCCAATCTCTGCAAAGACATAGACAGAATGGAAGCTGTCCAGAGGATGGAAACTAAAATGGTGCAGGATCTGCACTGGAAGACATATGAAGAGAGACTTAAGGAGCTTAATATGTATAGCCTTGAGGAAAGGAGGGAGAGGGGGGACATGATAGAAACTTTCAAGTACCTCAAAGGAATCAACAAAGTCTAAGAGGGTAGCATCTTTCAAAAAGAGGTGTGCAAGAACAAGGGGGCACAATTTGAAGATAGAGGGGCGGCTCAGAGGTAATGTAAGGAAGTATTTTTCACAGAGGGTTGTGGATGCATGGAACGGTCTTCCGGAGGAGGTTGTGGAGTCAAAAACAGTGGTGGACTTCAAGCATGCATGGGACAGTCATAAGGCAATTCTAGGGGGTGGAGGTAGGAAGAAGTAGGCTGCTGGTTAACTAGGATCTGCAGCTTATCCATTAGGTAGGGAAATGGGCAGACTGGGTGGGCCAAGCGGTCCTTATCTGCCATCAAAATCTATGTTTCTATGTTTATATGTTTCTATTCCTCTCCAAACCCATCCCACCTGGTATTGCTATCCTATACAACGGTAGACCGGTTAGGGGTTACACTTACACAAAGCAGCCATACTCTGTATCTTCATCTCTCATTTTTTTAAATGTTATAATATCAAGCTAAGCTGTCTGCAGTACTCAATTATGTGAAGCAGAATGGAGTCCAGATCTAAGATGCATACCACAGCCAAGTGTATGACAGGAAACACAAAGCTGTGAACAAGTTCAGCAAAAAGAGAACTCGAATGACATCAACATAAATATCCTATTCAAAAAGTTAGCTGAGTGTGTCTTGTATCATAGTTAAGACACCTCCCCATTATAGGCACCAGCAATCAGAATACAGACGGTGAAATACTAACACTTAGATGACAGTATCTGAACACTGATATCAAACTAGAAGGTTTTAAAAACAAGTGATCTGGGCAAAAAAATGGCTGTTAAGTATCTAGTCATACCCTTTTGAACAGAATATGTAAAGTATGTAAAAGGCACATTTCATATTAGTTTAAATAGACTTTTGTTCAGTGAAGAGTAGTGCTCCTAACAAACCACTATTAACTAATGCTTCTGGATTTTAAATAAAGTCTGTGATTAGAAAGAATATGAAAGTTATTTAGACTTATGTAGTATTCAAGAAAAATCTAACTTGCTGAGAAAAATGTATTCAGCACTTGAGACAACTGATCAGTTCAACTGTTCAATGTCCCTACACACAGCTGTCTTTGTGTTGAGTTGACATCCATGGCACTCTGGAAATTACATCATGGGTTTTAGCCCACCTGATAGGCTAGTGATGCACATGATCTAGGATCAAATTTCATAGTACACCCAGATCCCAGGAGCCCCTGTTCTTCAGTTCTAATTCTGCATCTGATCAGGCTACAAGCACTACAGGAGTCCCTGTAACAGAACTTTATGTTGAAAATAATGGAAAGATTGGAGGCAATAACCCAACACAAGATACCACCTACCCCGAAGCCCCAACCAGGGTCAGACACCCCAGGAGGGACCTTAAGGGGGCCAGAAAGACATGATTGATCCACCCCCTAGTGCCCCAGTACCTGACACAGGGGAAGACACTTGGGACAGGGAGCTACCGGATGATGAAGATGAAATGGTATCTGATGAGGGGGAGATGGATACACAATCCATGCCATCCCTCACATCCAAGCAATGCTCATTTGACCTCATACCAGGCCTTATGAGGATCATCAAGTCCACCATGGGGTTTGAGGTTGAGGAGGACAAGCCTGAATTGAAACTCAGTCCCATGATTCAACAGACGAAGGTCACTAAGGAGACCTTTCCTGTATGCCCAGCTATTGATGATATCTTCATCAAAGAATGGGAGTCTGCAGAGCCAGGCAGGATGTCGGACAAGAGAAATCAGTATCATATGTATCCAGTCCAGGATGACAAGACCAACGCCTGTTGCATGGCTCCCATGATTGACCCCCAGATTGTGGCCCTCAGCAAAAAGACAGTACAACCATGTGGTACCATCTCCTTGAAGGACCCCACAGATAAGAAAGTTGAGGACATGCTAAAGAAACTTTTTGAGATAGAGGGTACAGCAGCTAAGGCTTCCACTACCACCATCTACACCACACGTTCCCAAATCCAATGACTTGAGGAACTCTAGAAAGAGCAGACTCCAAGGTCAGAGATACAGAATTGTTGGAGTGCACACTCGATGCAGCAAAATATTTCGCAGACATGGTGGTGGACACCTTGAAACTAGATGCCAGGGCAACTGCCCTAACAATCCAGACCAGAAGAGCTCTGTGGCCCAAATTATGGAAGGCAGACAATGAATCCAAAGCACTGTTACAAAATTTACCAATGAAAGGTAAACGTGTTTGGGGAAGGACTACAGGAGTACCTAAAGCAGAAGGAGAAAGGGAAAGATCTTCTCAAGAATAAGAGCAGACCACCTACCTGCCCTGTGGCAAATGTAGATTTCAAGGGGGAAACAAATTCCAACAGGCACGTAGACAACCCAACTATTATCAGACCAATTCCTTTCGATGCAGAGGAACTCAAGGCAGGTTCCATAGCTCCTTCAATGCCAGTTACCAGCCCTCCATCTTCAGAGGACGCAACCCCAAATTTGGAGGCAGAGAAAGTGGAAACAGGAACAAGCAGCAATGAATACAGAACCCCGCACTTCAGAGTTTATCCCACTCTGGAGCACCAATACCTTCCAGTGGGCAAAAGACTGCTACTATTCCAATTCATGTGGCATGGCACTACCTCAGACAGATGCATTCCAGAGGTAGTATCCTGGGGGTATTCAATAGAGCTGTCCCAAATACCAGTAGCACACAGGTTCATAACTCCCCCATCGCAAAGAAGAAGGCCTCCACTCATCAGGTCCAGCAAATATTGCAGGACATGATACAGAACAGGGCAATCCAAGTTGTGCCATGAAACAAGCAAGAACAGGGAGTTTACTCCATTTTCTTCCTTGTGGCCAAAAGACAGGGGAACTTCATCCCATTCTAGATCTCAAGTACCTAAATGAATATGTGGTTACCCAAAAATTCAAAATGGAGACATTAAGATCAACCCTCTGGGCATCCGGGTGGGTGATTATCTTGCTTCAATAGATCTAAAGGACGCGTACCTCCACATTCCAATCTGACCGAGTCACAGGCAGTTCCTCTGGTTCCACATACTGAGACAGCACTTTCAGCATCAGGCCCTACCCTTCGGCCTAACCTCAGCACCAAGAGTATTCACAAAGGTGTCTGTAGTGCTCATCGGCAGGCTGAGAGAACAGGGAGTGGGTGTCATCCCCTACCTAGACGACTGGTTGATTTGAGCTTGCTCCATAGAGCAGTCACAGAGGACCATTCAGATGGTGTTATTGGCACTCAAGGAGTATGGCTGGATAGTGAACCAGGCCAAAAGCTTCCTGGTCCCCACACAACAGCTAGAACACCTGGGAGCAAAGATAAACACATCTCAGGGGTAGGCTTGACCATCCCAGAAAAGAGTAAAAAGTTTGATCACCCTAGCCTGACAACTGAAGGCCAACAGTCAATCAGTCATTGGCCAGATAGCTCAAATGTTGGGCTGAATGACCTCATGTATTGACCTGGTTCCATGGGAGAGGTGGCACATGAGACCACTGCAAAACTACTTGCTAGTACAGGGCTCACCAAATGAATGTATTATGAGTGTCAAGATCCCACTACCAGCCACAGTGAGATGGCCCCTGGTCTGGTGGACCTTGAGACACTACCTCAGAGGAGGGGTCCTCCTAGAGTTGGGCTTCAATGCCACCATAGAGATGAATGTGAGTCTAGTAGGATAGGGAGCATGTCTGGGCTCCCTGTTGGCCCAAGGCCGCTGGACTGTTCCAGAGGCCAGATTGTCCATCAATGTTCTGGAGATGAGGGTAGTCTACCACACCCTCAGAGCCTTCCAGTCAACTATATCCTGTCAGTCCATCTTAATTAGTTCTGACAACCAGATCACCGTAGTGTACGTCTCTGAACAAGGGGGCACCAGAAACAGGGCTATGCAAAGAGAAGTGGACGGGGCTTAAACCAACCTCATATCAATGGACCTCATGGCAACAGCAGAGAACTCCCAGGTGAACAGATTGTACTCCAGGTACAGGAAGCATGGCTCACAGGGGGTCAATGCTCTATCCCAGGCATGGTCACTGGACCGGGCCTATGTCTTTCCACTCATTCCCCTACTGCTGCAAGTTCTAACCAAGATTCGACAGTCCTGGAGAACCACCATTCTGGTGGACCCATATTGGCCACAGAGAGCATGGTTCTCAGCAGTGGTGGCCATGGTATTGGACAAACAGAGACTCCCATACCAACCAGGCAAGCTGACGCAGGGTCCCATGGTTCACCCTGCCCCAGGGACCCTGAGACTTACTGCCTGGCTCCTGAGAGGCAGAGACTGTTGAAAGCCAGATGCCATGCATCTGTAATTTTGACAATGCTGCAATTCAGAAGGCCACCCACCACCAACACATACGATAGGCAATAGGCTACTTTCTCAGCATGGTGCAGAGATAAGGGCAAATAATCAGAACTCACTGACATGTCAACCATTCTCCTGTACTTGCAACAGGGAGTGGATAAGGGTCTCTCCCATTCCTCACTCTGGGTTCAACTGGCTGCCATAGGTGTGACCATTGGTCCCATAGGACAACACAGCCCAGGGGCTCACCTGTACACAGTGCAGTTCCACAGAGTGGTAGAGGTGTTGTGGCCCAGAGTCAGGACACTTGTAGCTCTGTGGAACTTAACACTAGTCCAAGATGCCCTCAGCATAGCACCCTTTGAGCCCTTACACAAGATAGATATTTTTTGTACAGGTCTAAATACCTGCTTCCTTGTGGCTGTATGATCAGCTCAGAGGATCAGCGAGCTGGGGTTGCTATCTTGCAGGGAGCCATACACTGTATTCACACTGGGAGGGGTACATCTATGGATGGTACCGACCTTCCATCCCAAGGTCACTTCTGTGTTCCACAGGGAACAACCCATTGAACTGCTGACTTTTCTCAAAAATTCACAGCCAGAAGGCACAGTCATTCCCCATCACTTAGATGTAGGGGCACACTAGTTACATACATTTCTAGAACACAATCAATACGCAAGACACAAAAACTCTTCATTGTTTCAAAAGGGCAGAGACAAGGCAGGGCAGCATATAAGACTACAATCATCAGCTGGCTAAAGAGAATCATCCAGGAAGCATACAAGACAAAGAGTCTAACACCTCTTGAGGGCATTAAGGCTCATTCTACCAGGGCAGTGTCCACCTCCTGGGCGGAGAGGGCTAATGTTTCTACAGAGGACATTTGCAAGGTGGCAACTTGGACCTCCATCAATACCTTTGCCTGACACTACAAACTGGACTACCTGTACAAACAGCAGACTTTCTTTGCAAATCAGGTTCTCTTGGCTGCCAGTTCCTCCTCTCACGCTTAAATCACTCTATCCCTCCCATTAAGTACAGTACTACTGATTAATCAACCATGATGTAATAGCTGGAGTGCCTTGTATGTCAGCTCAACACAATGGGTGTTTACTCACCTGGTAAAAGTGATTGTGTTAGTTGATATCCATGGCACTCCATGTCCCTCCCTTCAGAGTGATCAGAGTGACAGGAGAACCACTTGTAAGACTATAGGACATGATCTTGTTAAGGCATGCAGGATGCCTACCGTTATTCATTTTAGGTGGCTGAGAATTGTATTAATAGGTAATAAAGGGCCCATCTCGGCCATATCTACATACGGTGTCTCAAGGTGTGTTATTAGCTCAATGCATATTGTGGCATTACTAACCTTATTTTCAGCTATGGAAGAATCAAACTGAAGAACAGGGGTTCCTGGGGCCTGGGTGTACTATGAAATTTGATCCTTGGTCATGTGCATCACTAGCCTATCAGGCAGGCTAAAACCCATGATGTAATGTCTGGAGTGCCATGGATGTCAAATAACACAATCACCTTTACCAGGTGAGTAAACACCCATTGACATCAATCCTTGAATGATGTCAGTTGCAGTCTGATGCCAGTTAAGATTGGAAATTAAATGGACAATAACTGAGTCAGTGAGAAGTTACTGAAACATGCCAGACTGAGTAAATTAGGTGGACACAGATTACATGTGGTTAGTCATACTAAATTGTATTACACAGTTCCAAAACATCTAAAAATGAATCACTTTAAATGAATCTGTGCATTAAGTAACTAACAGACAGGTCTTGGTACCAACTAGTACCGTTGGTACTTTGAGTTTTGTTGTTGCTGTTTATTTTTTGTTTGCTTTTGTTTGATGTTATTTTTTAAAGTTGTGTCTGCACTTAAGAGGGTTCTTCAATAGTCTTATTATGATTTGTACCACTAGAAGATCCAGCTATATAATTTATTTGTTTTTATTTATTTATTTGAATTTTTGTAACAGGGTGGGCCCACTAAGACAAGGTCCCTTTATCAGGGGCGACCCGGGGAAGGGGTAAGAATGGGAGCAAAAGGAAGTGTATGCAGACACTTAACAAGAGCAAGTACAAGGGGAGTGTGCACTGACACTTCTTCAGCATTAGCATATAAACCAATTAACAATTAAAAAGTGCAAATAAACAGTGGACAATAGACAAAGTACAGACAAAATATTAAATAAAACATCAGGTTCATACTGGTGGGGGAGTTTCAGTCTCCTCCTAAAGTATAGTAGGTTGGAACTCAGCCTGCAGTGTAACAGAAGAGAATATGAGCCAGAGAGGGAGGGGGTGGGGGAAGGTAGTGGGGCGAGCAGGGATGAGGGACAAAGGGAGAAAAGTGGGAAGGCAGTAGAGGTATTGCAAATTAGTGACAGCTGCAAGTAGGAGAAAAGAAGATTTCCTTGTAGAGTCTTTTAAAATGAGGAAGAGAAGTGCAGGAGAATAATTTGTGTGGGAGTTTGTTAAATTTTTAAGGTGCAGCAACATGGAAGGATCTGTTGCCTATGGCGAAGTGGGGTTTGGGGATACTTAATATAGGGAGATGAGAGAATCTAAATGTCCTACAGAAGGATTTCAGTGAGAGGAGATTGGAGAGGATGGGAGGAGAGGAGGAAAGGTAGAGCAGTTTGAAGACAATACATCGTACTGGGAAATCCATTTTGGCCTCAAAGGACAGCCAATTCAATATGTGGAGAACATGGTAGCAGCCACTAACCCCTTAGGCCATCAAACAGTAATTGTTTTAGTTCACTCTGAGTTTTAAAGTGGAGCATTTTTTCATTTTTCTGAGGAAGTCCAACCCCCTGAACAAAATTGCTGCCACTTTATAACAATTGAGCAGGCACCCTATATTGTACCTGCCTACTAAACCAAATACATTTTAAGTGTGTCTTATACTATTTTTAAGAACTGTACTGTTGTGTATATGTTTGGAGCCCTGTTGTTACTAGCACTCAGGTAGAGAGTCGCAGCACCTAGCAACTGTCGCTAGGTGAACAAAGCTCTGTGTGAAAATGTTGATTCTGGGGAGTTGTGCAAGCTGCCATGATATAACACTACTTGGACATGCATGAGTGTCTACATAGGGCTTTAAAACAGCTATTTTAATTTTATTTTGGGCATATTGCATCACGACGGTGCTGTGACCATGGGAAGCATTTCCAGGTCACACCAGGATATATTAACAAGCCCTGCAGCAAGCGGGTGAGCTAAACTTGAGCAGGCACCCAATATTGCACCTGCCTACTAAACCAAATATGTTTTAAATGTGTCTTATACTATTTTTAAGAACTATACTATTGTGTGTATGTTTGGAGCCCTGTTTCTACTAGCACTCAGGTAGAGAGTTGCAGCACTTAGCAATTGTTGCTAGGTGAACAAAGCGCTGTGTGAAAATGTTGATTCTGGGGAGTTGTAGAAGATGCCATGGTGTAACACTACTTGGACTGGCATGAGTGTCTACATAGGGCTTTAAAACAGCTATTTTAATTTTACTTTGAGCATATTGCGTCGCGAGGGTGCTGTGACCCCAGGAGGCATTTCTGGGTCATGCCAGGATATATTAACAAGCCCTGCAGTGAGCAGGGCAAACTCAGCCAGGCAGCTTGCTCTCACGCACACAGACGCGCGCAGAGACACACACATCTACTCATGTTATGTGAGTTGCGAGGGGTGAGAGGAGTCAACGAAATAGGTAGAAACAGATATATTGGTGCAAAGTAACAAGTTATTATTTGCAACCCAAAATAAGAATAATGGATTTTAATATTTTATTTCTGGGTAAGCAGGGGTCAAAATGTATATCTTGTGAATTGTATCTATTCTCTGAGATATCAATACTCAACAATCCTTTTATGTGATTAAAGCGTAAACAAAACGCTGACATGCAAGTGGAAAAAACAACCTTTGGCACTCGACTACAGGCTCTTGAATGTAGCCAACAAACTGTGGCATCTAGAATAAATGAAAGAGAGTGTGGTGAATCATATGCACAAAACAATAAAGATGATGGCAACAACAAACAACACAGTAAGCATTTAAGCATATCTTCCCCTCACCAAATAAAGGATAATAATGACATAATGAACTTGGAAACCTGTAAGCCTGTGGTTCACAAAATAAACTCCACAAAGAAACAAAATAGGCTAGAGGAGTTTAATGAAACCAGTGATGATAACTGGTATATGATACAAGGTACCAGGCAAGTAAAAAAAAGGGGAAGGAAAGCCAAGGGTTTTATGTTACCCTTATCAAACAATGTTGACCCACTGATTCAATTCATAGATGAAGAGCCAAGCACAGATCCAACAGCTGTCCCTCACATTAAGCCCTCAAATCAGGCCTCCAATATTCAATCTAACCTCCCCCCTACATAGGGAAGAAAATAGTAATAAAACTATCCCAGTTCCACTCTTAAACATAGACAATGAAAATACTAGTCTCTCAGTATCACAACCAAACATTAGCAGTACTGAAAATGAAGCTTCAAGTACAAACATACTGTCTGACCAAATTTACATCCTGGGGAATTCCATTACCAGATATACCGATCAATACACCTCTAGGGAGAATAAAGACAATTTTGCTAGTTGCAGCTATAGTGGTGCAACAATAAAGGATGTGACTGGTATGCTCCCAGGCATCTTTTAAAATATAATAAATCTAAAAATTGTCCTTTTGCATGTAGGGACAAACAATTTCAGAAAACAGGAAGTTGAAAAAATAACTAAAGATATGGAGGATGCTGTTAAAACTTTAAAAACCCTAAATGTGACTCCCATTATCTCAGAAGTTTTACCTGTCCCAAGAGCAAGCAATTATAGGAAAACAACAAAAAAAAGTTTACAATAACTGGCTATGAAGATGGTGCCTCACAAATAATATTAGATGAGTACATACTTGGGAAACATTTGAGGGAAGATACAACCTGTATTGTTACAACAGTTTACACCTAAATAAAAAAAGGCATAAGAGTACCGGGGGTGTATTATGTACAATATAATAAACACAAACTATACACCAACAACAAATTAAACTTTTGAGGGCAAAGGGAGATGACCAACAAAATAAAATCCATCAAACACCCTGACCAACAAAACAAATACGGACTGACTTTTCTACTTACAAATGCAAGAAGCCTTCATTTTACTAAACTAGATGATTTAGAGATATTACTTTAAAAATAAGATATTGATAAAGCAGTGATCACTGAAACATGATGGAGAGACAATTCAAGTTGGAACTTAAACATACCTGGTTACAATACAGTACATAAAAATAGATTAACAAAAAAGGGAGGAGGGATAGCCTTCATTATTAAATCAATACAGAATATAAATCCATTAATGTAACTGATAGTGAAATATGCAGCAAAATTCTATGGATTGAAATAATAAGGGAGACACTAACTAAACTGACAGTAGGACTCTGGTATAGACCACCTAATATTGATCCATCTGAACATCAGGAAATATTTAATAATTTAGACCTAAAAATGAACAAATCAGATATTATTCTATTGGGAGACTTTAATTACCCAGGAATTGATTGGATAAATTGCACAGCAAATAATAAAATGAAAAAAAAAATGTTTGGGATTTATGTGAATCACATGACCTAGTCCAACTTAGTCATACTCCAACAAGGAAAAGCAATAGTCTAGACCTAATAATAACAGACATACCCCATCAAATCCATAACATTAAAATCCAGGAACCTTTGCAAAATAGCGAACATTGCATAATAACTTTTGAAACAAAGACTAAATTAGATCTAAATCCTGGTATAACTATCTTTAAAAACTATAGCAGGGCTAACTTTAATCTAATTAACAAAGAATTAACAGAATGGAAATGGGACACCGATACTACATCTCTGGACGAACTTTGACAGTTACTAATTAATAAAACATTTACTCTAGAACAAAAGTATGTCCCAGATAAAATAGGTTATAATAATAAGGGTAAATTATGAATATGGGTAACCCCTACTATACTATATTTGATAAAAAAAAAAAAAAGAAGAGCCTATAGAGCATCAATTAGACGCAACGATGAATATAATAAAAACAAATACAGGACAATACTAAAGAGTTGCAAGTCAGCAATAAAAAAAATGAAAAGAAAAATTTGGAATTTAAGTTAGCCCACATTAAAGATGGTGGTAAAAGTTTCTATTCTTAAGTAAACAATAAAAAACAATCTACCAAAACTATCGGTCCATTACTCATCAATGATGATACTATTCAGGCACCATTAGAAATGGCTCAAGAATTTAATAAATATTTTTGTTCAATCTTCAACCCTATCCCAAATACAAAAACGAGCACAGAATTTCCAAAAAATATAGTTGATTACACTCTGCCTGAAATAACCAAACTGGAAATAGAAAATAAACTTCATGCAATCAAAACAAATAAATCCCCAGGTCCTAAAAATGTCCACCCACATTTGTTGAAAGGTATTGCACCATGGTTGATCGATCCACTACATAAGTTGTTCAACTTGTCCTTAACAACTGGACTAGTACCTTGTGATTGGAAGACAGCATTAGTAACACCTATCCATAAAAAGGGAAATAAAAGTGAAATTTCAAACTATAGGCCAATCAGTCTGACTAGCATTTTAGGCAAAATATTTGAGGGTATCTCAAAAACTAGATTAGAAGATGACCTACTTAGAAAACATCTTGTGGACCCAGATCAGGATGGCTTTAAAAAAAAGAGATCTTGCCTCACCAGTAATTTAGTATTCTTCAAGAAAATTAGCAGTCTCCTCCATGATAAACTACCAGTGGATACAGTATATCTGGACTTACGTAAGGCCTTTGACAAAGTGCCACACCTAACCCTGATCAACAAATTAAATCTTGTGGGATACATCCTGTATTGATAAATTGGGTAAACGAGTGGTTAACCAATCGTACACAAGTAGTACGTATAAGAGGGTACACCTTTTCTATAGGTACAGTTACTAGTGGGGTTCCACAGGGATCTGTCCTTGGACCTATTCTTTTTAACATACTGTATTTGTGTCAGATATGACAGCTAACCTTCAGAACATGTCTATAAAATTCGCAGGTGACACTAAAATTGCAGCTAAAGTGGGATCACCAGATGAAATAGTGGATTTTACTAAAGACCTTCAAGACCTTGAAAACTGGGCTAAACAAAATGACAAGAACTTTAATATTAACAAAAGTGTTATTATGCACTTGGGTGATAATAATCCTAATGTGTAGTTTACGTTAAATGGTTTACAATTGGTATCGGTAAAAGAAGAAAAAGACCTTGGAGTAATTATCAATGCAGACCTTATATTTACCTCACATTGCAATTATATAAAAAAAAAAAAAAAAAAAGCAAAACAGAATAATAGGCTGCATAAAAAATATCTTTTGTCTGGAGATCACGTGATGGGTTTGGCTTGCTAGCTGCTGTTTCCCTTGGCTCCCGCTACCCCATCTGAAAATCTATTATAATCTAGTGTTTTCTGGTTTAAACTATCGGGGATCATCTTAATATCACTGCTCCTGTCTATCCAATGAATCTTTCTGGCCGACTTTCTGGTGTTTCTGCGGTTTTAATACGCCGTGATGGAGGCCAAAATGAAAGCAGCCTTGCCCAGACATACACCCCCGGTCTCGCCTGACAAGCAGGCGAAAAAAGCAAAACCTCTCCAGCACTCCTCAGCTAAGCAATTGGGCATCCTTTCAGCCTCCGCACCACTTTCAGAAGAACGCTTTCTACAAGAACTGCAACCTTTTAAGGAAACTCTTTAAGATATCGCTGAAGACCTTAAAAATATCCGCAGTGAGATGGATCTCAGAATTCCAACGGCGGACACCGAGGCACGTACCCACTCTCTAAAGGCCTGGTGAGACAAGGCAGAACCAGAGATCACAAAGCTCAGGCAACAAATTACTAAATAGCAACTTAAAACTGAAGACCTAGAGGGGCGCAGTAGGAGGAATAACATCCTGATCTTTGGGCTACCAGAAGGGACTGACGGTTCCTCTGCGATTCTATTGATGCAGAAGCTTCTCACCAAGATTGTGGGTCCTTCCCCACATAATACTACTTATCTAATCGAAAGGGCACACGGGTCTTTACGCTCGAAACAGGAGGAGTCTGTCTCCCCTCGTCCGATGATCATTCACCTGCTTAATTACTTGGAAAAGCAACATATACTGGTGAAGGTTAGAGAGCTACAGGCTATACACTGGGAGGGCAAGCGACTAAGGATTACTCAGGACCTGCCTTTTGAAACCCGCCAGAAGAGAGCCACCTTTCACTCCACAGTTAGCAAACTGATTGCAGCCAGTATTAAGTTTCGTATGGCCTACCCAGCTCGTTTTCAGGTTTTGATGGATGGAGTATGGCTCTCCTTTGACTCTGCTGACCAGGCTCAGGCAGATCTGAGCATAAGCTGCCTTCACTATTAAAACTCTAATGCTATGGGCCAATTCACAAGTTACCAAGAAAGTTTTTGACTGTTCTAATTCCTTTTCAGCTGGCTTACCGTGGAAGTGATCGGTCCAGAGGGTGCCTTTGTGTGGGGAGGTAATCCCCGTTAGGGAGAAGACGGCAGTGGACTGAGGGGGAGGCAAGCATTGGCCCGAAGCCCTGGAGGATTCCATGCTGCATCGAGGCATCATTTTCCTGCGGTCCTTTTTTTGTGTAGTTGGCTGTTTCCAGTGGGGGTTGTTTTCTGGTGTGGCATTGGCCCGTTACCAATCTGGTTCCCCTGGGAAACAGCTGCACCTTCAAGGGGTCACTTGTTTCATCTATTCCTGCTCGAAATATTGCTATGTTGCTGTAAGCAAATAAGGCTGGAAATACCATCTTTTTTCTCCCTCTCTGTTCACTACTAACCCTCTCTTCCCTGGTTGTTCCTTTACCATACTACCTTTTTGGATTTGCTATACTTGGAGTGAGAGTGAAGCCTAGCCCCTGCATAAAGAGCCTGCCTCCTTTTGATATTTCTCTATAGGACATCTGTCCTCCTCCTTGTCTTCTTCTTTCAATCCCCCTTTTTTAGTTTTTTATTGCTCTCTTCCGTATTTTCTATTTTAATGCCTACAGCTAGCTTTCTCTGCATTCCTGTTCGTTCCGCCCTTTTTCCTTTTTCTTTATTACCTCACCTAGAGTCTCTGGTGCAGGCTTTGCTTCCCTGTTGGCAGGCTGGCAGTAATACGGCTTTGCATATGAGGGGTGGTCTGTTTCATAACTGTACAGTGTTTCTCTATTTGGATTAAGACTACTATATTACCCATTGGTTAGGGTCTTGTGGGGGGGTGGGGGGAGACGGCATTAGCATAGGGATAGCCATCCACACGTACTGGTGTATGGGGGGTGTACCCTAATTACTCTCATTCCTTTTTTTATATCCTATGTCACTATGGGGATTATCTTGAGTTTCTCAGGTTGGATCGTACTTGTGTCTAAATTAGGACTTGTGGTTTATTCTATGCATGAAGCTGCTAAGTTTAGTTTTGTATGTTTAGACATGATTATAGAGGGTAACTATGAAAGGGTACATATGGGATCTCTACCATTCAGGAGCAATGAGGTTTTTCAGTGGGCTCTAAAGTTGGGTAGAGAATTAACTGTAAATAGTTATAAGAGGGCAGGGATTATGGGGGGTAGGTATTAGATAACCATGGTGTTCCGCTTCTCTTCACTTTTAATGATGGGGTCACCCCTCACTTTACAATTATTTTAATGAATGGAAATATGTTCATGTGTCTTTTTGGGACCTGTGAGAACACTAATTTTATAGTTTCCAAGGATTATTTTTTTGGGGGGTTATTGGTGCACTTTCTCATTACAAGGGACTGGTTATGCACGGTGCTTTATAGACTTCAATGGCTAGTGGCCTGAAAAAATTTATAACCTGGAATGTAAGAGGGGCTCATGAACTTAATAAAAGAATCCAGGTTCTTAAACATTTATCATTACTGCATGCCCACATCTCCTTCACTTCACTTCACTTCACTACCAGTCTAGCATTGCTTGTAAAGCGCTTTGGATGTATGAAAAACGCTATATAAATGCTGATTCTTCTTCTTCTTCTTCTTCTTCTTTATCCAAGAAACTCATCTTCTCTCCGGGGAAGCGGTGGGCTTGCATAGACAGGAGATCGGGCAAGTTTTCGTTTCGGGAATCTCAACCACCAGTGGTGGTACTACCATCCTAATTCACAGGTTGATTGCCTTTCAACCAAAAATGATAATTACTGACCCACAAGGGAGATATGTACTAGTTCATGGCCTATTGGAATGTACTGAATTAGTCCTTGGGAGTTTGTATGGGCCTGTGGGGGGAAATACTGATTTTTTCCTGGACTTGCTGAACAAATTGCAAATGTTTTCTGCTCTTCCCTTAATTTTCGGGGGGGATTGGAATTTACCACCCACGGAGGACTTTGATCATTCTAATTCCTCGCTTAAGTCCCCCTCCAATGTCCAGATGGCATTTGCTGAATTTCTCGATTCCGCCGGGCTGTGTGACCCATGACATTTGCAAAACCCCAGGATCCACGCTTTCTCTTTTCACTCTGTGGTGCACTCCACCTGGTCCCAGCTGGATTATATTTTGTTTAGCAGTTCACTTATACACGGTCTAAATGATTCTGCCATAGAACCGATTGTTATATCAGAACATGCTGTGGCATGGGTCACTGTCATGCTAAACCAAAACCTCCAAAGGGACCCAGTATGGCATCTAAATACGCAGCTTTTAAAGGAAGACTATGTTATTACTAGGATCTCTGACTTGATTCAAGTATTCATTGCAAATAACCAGGGTTCTGTCACAAGAACAGATCATGAATAGTGTGCCTTGAAATGCTTTTTGAGAGGTGAGTTTATTAGGCTTTCCTCTACCCATAAACGGAAGAGAGAGGCTACCATCATCTCACTCCTGGCTCAGATCTGTTCACTTGAGCAATCTCTCACTTCATCTTCCTCTCCCGATCTGTTGAAACCATTACTGAATTTAAGGAATCAGTATTCTCATTTAGTACAAGAAAAAGCAGTTTTTCGCATACTAAGAACTCAGGCAAAATATATAGAGCAAGGTGAGAAGGTGAGTCATCTCCTAGCCTTGCGCCTGAGAAAATTAGAGACGTCAAGATTTATTCCCTCTATTAATGATCCTGACGGAATTACTAAAACACACCCAAGGGACATAGTTTCTGTTTTTAGACAGTTCTACTCTTCTCTTTATAGTCAACGTCCCGCATCTCCTTCACAAGCAGAATTACTAGAATACCTGTCTGCTTCATCTTTACCCACTCTCTCTCTCTTATGCAGCAGTCCCTTTTATCTGCTCCTATCTCCCTCAAAGAAGTGTTATCGGCCATTCATAATCTCATTATGGATAAGGCCCCCGGTCCAGATGGATTCCCTTCAAACTTTTATAAAGTTTTCGCCAAAGACCTTGCACCTTGCCTGTTGCATTTGTATCAATATATGCTCTCCGGGCAAACTCAGGATCCATCCGTGTTGGAAGCCTCTATTATCCTTCTCCTTAAACCAGACAAGACACCCCAGTCTCCAGCGAGTTACCGCCCAATTTCTCTACTAAATTGTGATATTAAAATTCTAGCCAAGATACTCACTAGTAGAATTGAGCAAGTCTGGACTCATCTTCTCAGTCCAGAGCAAATTGGATTTATGTCAGGCACAACCCCTGCTGATCACCTTCGTAAATTGTCGCATCTGGTTCAGGTGGCAAAAATCTCCCCTATCCCTATGGCCCTGATATCTGTTGATGCAGAAAAAGCCTTTGACACGGTGGACTGGAATTTCTTGTGGGCTACGCTACAGATAATGGGCTTTCCAAATAATTTTATTAAATGGATTCAGGCTCTATATTCTTCCCCTCTGGCTAGAATACACTGCAACGGTGTACTCTCTGATGTCTTCTCTCTCTTCTCAGGTATGCAGCAGGGATGTCTACTTTCTCCCTTTCTCTTTAACATATATCTCGAACTCCTGATCAGGTGACTGAAATCCTCTCCTTTAATCTCCAGCATTCCAATAGGCGATAGGGTCCCTTTGCTCTCAGTCTATGCAGACGATATATTGCTTCATCTCTCAGATCCGGTCTCTTCTCTAACAGAAACACTGTATATCATTGACATTTTTGGGAAATTCTCAAATTACAAACTCAATATTAGCAAAACAGAAATGTTCCCCCTTAATTACTTAACATATAGCTCAGCTTTCAGCAAGTTCGGTATGAAATGGACCCCCAGGTCCATTAAATATTTGGGTATTCATATTACTTCGGACTTACCTCTACTCCATAAACTTAATCTGGAAGATTTGTGGTATAATATTCAGTAGGACTTATCAAGATGGAAAAAGCTTCCCCTTTCGTTATGGGGTAGAATTAACACCGTCAAGATGAATGTCCTACCCAGACTGTTTTATCCATTAAACATGCTGGATGTTTGGTTACCTTTGTCTTTTTTTCAACGTATCCATTCTGATGTTAATTCCTTTATCTGGCAGGATAAAGCTATTTGAAGATCCTATCTTAAGCTATCCCTACCCAAGGAGCTAGGAGGCTTGCGTCTCCCTAATTTTTTATATTACTACTGGGCTTGCCATCTCCCCAAGTGTGGGAAGTGGCTCTCTTTATCCGAACTCCTTGCTCATCATGAGTACGTCCCAATCTGGTTGCATATTGAGTCGGACATTCTTGCCGCGCATAATCTAGCTCCATATTCACTTTTTTATATGTCCATTAAAAATATACCAAAAGCTCTGCAGTCTTTCCTGATTGGTATTTCATTAAGAGTTCTTTCTCAAATGTTTAGTTATTATAAGGTATCTCCGAGCTCTGATTTTTCTCAGCTAATCTATGCCAACTTGAATCTCAAAATAGATGGTGCTCCTATATCTCGGTGTTGGCTACCACTCTCTCCTGATCTCACTGTGGCTGATTTTTATTCACAGGACTCTATTTTGTCTGCTGAGGAGATTCTTGCCAAATTTGATCTAACATCACGGGCTGCCTTCCAAATTCTTCAGCTTAAGCACTTACTAGCCAGTGTGTTTGGGAAAGAACCCAACCCCTCCTATATTGGATCCTTTCTCCAGCAAATTAAGATCTCAGTTTGCAAATCGCATGGCATTTCTACCATATATAAACTGGTTCTCACATACCCACAACCTCCCCTGGTTGCTGGATCCCAGATCTGGCAAGCTCTTTTCCCTGATGAAGTTATTAATTGGCACGGTATATGGACAGGTCTATATATATACCACACTCAAGATCTATACAGGCTTACACAATACTGTATTTTAAACAATATGTATTATACTCCTATCAAATTGGCTTAAATGAAACGTCTTTCCTCCAACATGTGTTCTAGATGTAACAAGGAGGAGGGCTCGCTCCTTCATATATTGTGGTCATGTGAAAAAATATCTCCCTTGTGGAAACAAATTGAATCTACTCTAGACCCACTGCTGGGGCTGCAGGGCCTCCTCTCCCCAATCATATGTATTCTGGGAGATTACTCCAGAATTCCTGTGGAGGAGAGAAGATTCCATATGTCTTTAATCTCAATGGCGGTTAAAAAGCTAGTGCTTAGACACTGGATGGATCAAGCTACCATTTCTTACATGGAATGGCTTCATGAAATATCATTTGCGCTCTGTGTTGAGCACCTAATTGCAAGTGTAAGTCACCATCAATCATCTTTTAACAACAAATGGGGGAAATTATATGCCCTCTATTTGTCTTGACAAGGTGTCTTGGTAAGTTCGCAAGCCTTTCTTCCTTCTTTCCTTTTTCCTTTGGCCTTTTTCGTTTCTGCAGGGGATGACCCATTGTTTTTGTATGGCCACTTATCGCTCCTTGATAATTTATACAACTGTTATCATCCTGGTCCTCCTTTTAGTTCTGTTGTGTTAGGCTAAGGGTAAGTGCACCATGGAGTTGGGGGTGGGAGGGGTAGTTTTGTTTTGTTTTTTAAAGTAGTGTTAGTTATTATTTTCTTCAAAAGTTTATTTTTTCTTTTTCTTGCTAATCAACTATGTACAGCTTAATATGTAATATTTACTGATGTTAATGTATCCCATGTTTTTGTTATTATGTGTTTTGTTATACATAATAAAATATGTTAAATTAAAAAATATATATCTTTCATCTCCAGAAGCAGGGCATGTATACTCCACTCTATAGAGCCTATGTGCATCCTCATTTGGACTATTGCTCCCCACTATGGAGTCCTTATCTTAGACATGATATTAACGCATTGGAGGGGGTGCAGTGAAAGGTTACCAAGATGATAGATGGTTTGCAGAATAGAAGCTATGAGGAAAAAATGGGGCAATTTGATTTGTACTCACTGGAGATGAGAAGAACTAGGGGGGACCTACTCTTGATGTTTAATATAGTTAGAGACAATGAACTAATGACACAATTGGGAATTACTTTCAATATGAGAGAATGTAATCTCAGGAGCCACAGGTTCCAATTGGCCTTAACATACCCTAAATTTGATATCAGACGTTCTTTTTTCACTCAAAGAATTATATGTATATGGAACAGATTACTTAAATTATTGTTAGATACAGATAATGTGGAAACCTTTAAAGTCAATCCTGACAAATTTTCATTAAATAAATCACAAAGATATCCAGGTACTGGAGATGCACTTATATGAGTTAAACACCTTCTGTGCATCTATCACTCTTAGTATGTATCTTAGTATGTAATTCTAGGTCCCCCTGATTTTTGCTATCTGCCCTGAATAGTATTAAAATTACCTGAAAGAAATCATTATTTCTTGCTTTTTCACACTTTTTTTTTAGAGGAAAACCATCTAAGCTCACTGATGGGTTTTATCCAGTCTTAAACCATGCAGTGCTCTTTTTTGTCTTCCTCATAAACTTTAAGTGCAGCTGTGTTGTACCAAATATTTTGTTCTATGAACTTTAATCATTCTAATTTGTTAAACAGTTTGTTAATTCGGTCTTGTTTTCTCTCATTAGAGCTACTTTTACTTGTGTTAAGCCAATGCACAAATCTCCTTTTGTTAACAATAGCAATGTCCTTAAAACAAAATAAGGCAACTTCCCTAGAGGGCCTGCCTGTATCTGACGCTCTTTCTGCTGCACTTATATTTCATAGTTTTGTGTGTGTGTGTGTGTGTGGCGGGGGGTGCTCTAGGGACCTCTGCTTGTCTTGTCCATGCCATTTGGTTTACTTAAGTGAGCTATCTTAGGTTTTTCCTACCAGCATTTGTCTTTTGGCATTGTGTGTCCTGGTAATCCACACCAATTGAATACAAAACAAAGCATAGAACATGCACTATTCCCAGCCTGTGCTTGGTCTAGTGGATAATGTATAAAGAAAATCAGTATTTGGCTCACACTCAAGAAATAGTTGAACAGAACACAAATGTTGCTAAAAACAACTGGTTTATTTGAGAAGTAAGCTGTTACCCAATGCCCCAGTGCATTGCACTTGTACAGTCCTTCATTAAGAGGTGGAGGCACAGGCACAGAGGTGTAATACTGGGGTGGCTCAGGCAAGTGCCATCCCCTTGCTTTGTTTTGAGAGGAGGCATGGACCCCGCTCTCCTCATAGCCGTATACACTTTAACTGCTGTTTGTAAAAGCCAGTACTGATCAGGAAAAAAAAAAGCCTGCAGCCCACCATGACTATTTTCTGACAGTTAACCCAAAAACACTTAATAGCTCCCTTTGAAGTCCAAACGATCCATTGCTTAACCTGATATAAAAGGGCTATGCATGCAATTAGTTAACTGGCATGTTCTAATTAACTGTATCACTTGCCCTCATCCTACCTTTGCTGTCTGACATTCAGCCATGATTGCCCCCATCCCCACCAAGTCTGCTCCTGAGCTGTCAAATCCTTATGAGGAATAGAGAGAGTTCTTGCACACATGGGGCCCCTTTTCTACATAGGCTTAATCTTGAAGAAAGTTGTTCTAACTGGTGTGGTGTTTGGATGCATGAGAAAACTAGCATGCGTAGTTGTTTGTTTCATGTGGAACTTGTTATTATGTTATATACCTTAAAAACACCGAGCACTGTTATTACAGAAACTGTATTTTGGAATATAATAGTGTGCAGTAACATGGGATTGAAAAATATAAGCCCTAAGCTACTGTACCTGACATGTCTGTAGTTTTGAATGACTATCCTAGTTTGAAAAAGGCAACACATTAAAGTCTTACTTCACTACTGATCAAGGGAAAAAAAGAGATGATTCACTACTGAGTCTTGATTCAACTAAGAAAGTACCATGTTAGTGGTTCTGTTGGTATGCTTATCTCTAGGGCTTAAGGATAGGAAGGTCATGGGTTTTAGTCCCACACCAGGAACTTAGGTTACTACCCAGTACTGACACTGTAGTGCACTATTATGGGGCATTGCACTGTTGAGAAACAAACCTTGGCTTGGTGTACCTTTTTTGCAACCCATATGTAAATTAATAATGTGAGGATACTGATTATGTCAAAAACTGTGCTGACATGTATGACAGATTTAGAAAAAGAGGACATGCCAGTGGTGTGGTAGACAGAGCATATAGGGAGGTGAATGACATGAAAATGGAGCAGCTGTTGGTGGAAAAAACAAGAAGTAATGGTGAATCGTGGACCAACTTTGCAACAATGTATACTAGACACTCAGGTGAGATAGAGAATATAATAAATGTGAAGTGGAACATACTTGAGGGGGACCCATTACAAGAAGCAGTGGCGGAGGAAGAGAAAGATGTGCCCCAGTGCAGGTTGTAATTTTGGGCCCTCACCCCACCCCAACCCCCATACTGGCACCTCAACACCCTCGATTTTTTATACCTGTTTATGGTTACGTACCCTTCACCCACCTCCCTCACGTATCAAAGAATACAACATACTTATTAATACACATTAAATATGCCATTGCCAATTCAAGTGTTCAATACTTCATAACAGTTAATTATCAAAATGGTAGCATATGGCACCATGAAACTGTGTATGGCAACTCATAGTGTAATATTTTCTAGTCATCTATTTGAATCGCCTTTTGTGTACCTTTCATTCTGCAAATTCATCAATGATCTGCTGTAGGTTAATTTTTCTGGCTCGTTCATTTTCAATAGATAAAATTCCCAACCCACGAAGTCTCTCTTGTCCCATACTACTCCTTAAGTAGTTCTTTATAAGTTTAAGTTTTGAAAATGAGCTTTCAGCACTGGATACTGTTACTGGGTTGGTGAGAAACAGCATAAGTACAGTACAGACATCTGGAAAACGGGATGCTAATGCACTATTGTCAACAATGAACAGTTTTGCCAAATCTTTCACTGATGATTGTTTGGAGATTTCAGATTTCAAACATGATCTGAATGAAACCAACTGTCCAGGAAAAGCAGGTGAAATGTCTTTGTTGAAATGATGGGCCAGTTTTTCAGCTCCTTTATACAGATCACCATCACTTGCAGAAATAAGCATACTTGGCTGGATTACGCAGAATCTATCAGCGACTGCCTGCAAGCTTTGAAATCAATTTGAAAGCTGTGCATTTATTATATCAAGGCACCTGTAAAACACATTCACTTTGAAAAATTGTTCTGAGTTGGCAAGTCTTTGATCTTCACGTAGCTCATCAAAATGACATTTGACCTTTCTCATGCATTTTTCTTCAAACTTTGCTTGTACACCCCATTTTTCTGATAATGTAATTGCTGACTTTTTGGCTTCATCAAACTCATTTCATCATTGGCTTTGTGAAGTAAGTTTGCTGCATTGAAAAGGTCTGTGTCTTTAGATTGTAGCAGTTCTGACACAGCATTGACCATTTCCAGAGTCTTTGGAGCATGACAAGAAAAACAAAACTAAAATTATCCAATAATTTCTTTAACGTCAAAGTCTCATTGCACTCATCTGCATTTTTTGGTCTGAAAAACTATTTTTGTGAGTGCCTTCATAATATCTAAATACCGAAATCTAAGAGCAAGGAGTGATTCATACCGGGCTGTCGGGTAGGGCAAAGCCTTTTTAAAGGAAAGTTGCTGCAAAGCTCTGAAGTGGAAGCGAATGAAGATAACATGGCCCAGCGTTTTATGCTGTGGCCAAAAAAAGTGTATAGTCTTTCAATCACATCATAAAAATTCTTTAGTTCTGGTATTCCTCTAAAGGAATCATTCAGTGTGAGTTTTAAGTTGTGAGTGGCACAATGAACATATGCAGCATTCAGTTTCTTCTGGGATATTCTTGCTAGCACACCCAGAGTACACACCACTCATATTAGAGGCCCCATCATACCCCTGACCACGACATTTCAATAAATCTAAACCTTTCTGTTCAATGCAACTGATTATTATCTTCTCAAGTCCACTAGCAGACTGATCACTAATTTCCTGAAAACCAAGGAAAGATTAGTTGATTTTCACCTCTGTTGCCATGTCCCTTTCATCCCTTTCTATTGTGACATACCGAAACATTTTACTCAATTGGTCAGTCTTTGCAATGTCTTGAGTGGTATCCATTGTTACAAAGAAAAAAGGCGCAGCTTTTATTTCACCAATAATATCTTGCTCAATACGCTTTGACAAAACTTCAATGAGTTTGTCCTGTATAGTATGACTAAGATAGCAAATTGATCCAGTGGGCATAGAAATGAGTTGCTTTAACAAGGGATCATACTTGGTCAACAGTACCACAACTGAAAGAAAATTCCCACTATTTACTTGCTCTAAAACCACTCTGTGCCCCCTGAAAGGTAAATTACACATAGCTAATGTAAAAGTCACATTGATCCGACACTCCAAAACTTGTCTCCAGAAGTTTTTCTCCTTTTGTATTTGAGTTTCAAAATCTTCATCGATTATGCCATGTAATCGCCACTGCTCATACACTAAGCGAGATTCTAGATGAATTGCTGATGATTCATGATATTCAATTTTGCTGCTTAGGTGACGCCAGTCTCGAACTCCTTTAACCCATGCAACATTATATGGAAGCGCACTACGATCAGCAAACAGCCAACATGGCTCGCAGTATGCACAGTCTAATTTATGGGAGTAACAAAGCCAAGTATGTGGTAATGTAACTCCTAACTTTGTCGTAATATTGTAATAGCTACTGGAGAAATAGTTCCCATTTTGATTTTTGTCTCGTGGAAATGGTCCATCGGATTTACACAAACCTAGTGATATGATGTGTCTCTTTATTTGGCTATCCTTAATATCTAAAGGAAAATGACCTCTGTCTGTGGGGTTTTTGTCATCAACAGGAGGAACACTTTGAAAAGCAGGTTCTTCTAATTCTTCACTGTTTAAAACAGCACCTGTTTCATCGAGTTCTTTCTCCAGTACACTTTCAATGTCCAGTTCTTGTTCAGATTGTTTAGCAAAGCTAGTTTCAGGATCAACATGATCAGCACAGGCCATCTCAGCCAAAGTACTAGGTCCACTTCTCTTTCTCTGTGTCTGTGTCATTTTCACAAATTTCAGTCTTATCAGGTGTGTCAGACTCAGTCGCAGTTTGGAAAAATTGTTGATTTTTGGAATCTTTGCAGCCAACAGCAATTTTTCCTTCTTCTGTTTACACTTTTGTGCTCCACTTTTGTATTTTGGAGGTGTATTTCATATTCAACAATAAACTGTATTTATAATCTAAAGTATTGTATTTACAATATACAGTGCTGCAGCTGCAGCTGTAAATTACAAGATAATATTATTTATCTTCCACTAAAACGCCTTGCATTGTCTATCTGAATGCCTGCAGTGCCTCAACTCAGACTCTGTTTTCAACTGCACAAGTTAACCAAACTGAGGTACAGCCCCACGGCCAACACACAACAAAAGCCCAGTTACCTTCTCTACAAGTTATTGCTTTGAACTCACACAGCACTACTACCTTTGCAAGACTTTATGTATTTAATGAAATAGTTATTTTGTTTGATTCATACAGTATAGGCAACTGGAAAACAGGGTGAGGACTTCTTTACTACTGGTAATCCCCCCCAGCTTAGTAATCAGACCCCCCCGGCCCAGTGCCCACTAGTCCCCTACCTACCACCACTGCTTTTGCACAGGACTGTTTATGTAGGTAATTTACTTTTTGAAATGGCAAACAGGGTGGGATAGGTGTAGGACACTGACTTCAGGACAGGAGAGGAGCTCCTTTGTTATAGTTATGATATTTACTTTAGAATCCTTTGGTTTATTAATCTGCCAAATTTGTTTTGGCCCCCTGAACACCTTTATTGTATTTATGTTACAGAGTGGGGAGTAAGTGCTCAGTGGTGCACTGCAGTGCCACAATAGTGTGTTTTATTTTTTTGGAGGGAAGGGCATGCCCTGGTCTGGACAGTTCACTTGGTAGGGTAGTTTTTTATGTTTTTTTTTTTCACTTGTTTACCACAGTTGCATCCAAGCAGCTGCCAGTACTCCATTTTTGTCAGTGAATCAGATCAGTCACTATGGCAGTCTTTGTCTTTCTCTCTCTAGTCAGTGTAACTTTGACTTGTGATGACTAATAACAAGAAAGATGTCAGTCAACAACTGCAGATCAGAGGGATAATGAGGATAGAGGACAAGGACTGAGAATGAGATTCTGAGTCAGCTTAGCCAGGAAGTCACTAAATGAAGGAGGGATGTTTGTTGTACAAGATGGGTCAGCCACGGAGGCAGGGACCAAACAGTCTGAGAGAGAGACAGAGCGAGAGAGAGAGTCAGTCACAGAGTTGCAGAAATGAGGACAGACTGGTGTTCAATTCTGCAGCTAGAGCTCAGCTAGCTAGCTAGCTATACTGATGAGACAGAGCAGGAGAGGCTCAGGCAGGCCTGGCAGGCTGCGCTGCAGACACAAAGTCATTCACACAGTCAGGGTCAGGCAGCACGGCAGCACTCTGTGGCAGGCAGCTGCACAGGCAGGCCTCCAGAATCTCACTCACACACACCATTTACTGCTGCTGCAAGGCCAAGGCAAACACACTACAGACTCAGTGGCTAGTCTTACTGTAGAGAGTAGATTGACAGAGACAGTCTGACAGGCAGTGACTGCTAACTTTACTGGGCTGGCTATGCCTGAGCTGACCCCTGGCCTGGCAATAACAAACTACATACAGTATTTTTTCTATTACTTTTTTTAGTTTTGTACTTTGTACACTGTCACTGCTGCTGCTTACTTGCTCAGACACAGCCTCACACTGAGACTTCAGTGATCCCCCAGGGCAGGGACTCCTGAGACCTCTGAGGCTCCCTGGCTCCCACCCACAGGCACACAGTCACACACACAAAAAAAGAAAACCTCCAGCTAAGGTGGCTATACCCTGCTGCTATGCTGCAGTGCCTAGGCCTATGGCCTTATAAGTTGTAGCTGTGCCTGTGTTGTGCCCCCCCGCCCCCAAATTCCAAAAATAGCCAGGCACAGGTGCCCACCACCAGAACAGATTCAGTTGTCAGAAAGAAGGCAAAAGCAGAAAAAAAATCAGAGAAACCCAGGAGCAGCAGCTTAGGCACCCGGCCTACAGGCCTAACCAGCAGCCTGCTATGCTCTAGATGTCCTCCTCCAGTACTAGCTCTAATAAGTCCATCTCATCAGTGATATCACACACAGAAAAAACAGTCATCAAGTAGTCAGTCACAATTGGGAAGGAAGTTAAATCAATCAACACGGAGAGATGTGTCTGTCCACATCACAAAGAGCACAGTCCGAGACACACACTAGTCACTACACAATCAAACATGTGACCTGCTCCTGGGCTGCAAGGTTCATTTAATCCTCAGCCCTGCCTACCACAGACTGACTGACAGTGTCCATATCCAATGAGCACAGCAGGACATGTCAGCCAGCCAGTCATGTGGTGCAGGCACAACCGAGCTTGATTAGGACCCATAGCATCTATAGCCCCATTCACCACCCATCATGCTGCCCTTTGTATGCCTGTGCCAGCCTGCACTGCTCTTGGTGGTTGTCTTGTTGTAGGCAGCCTGAGCAAGCAGATCTGAGGGTGAGCTGTCACCCGGCGAGGACTGTGCAGGCAAGGAAGGTCAGTGAAGGTGTCGGTCGGTGTGGTGATTCCTTCCGATTTTAATCCCCCCCCAGCTAGGCAGTGGCACATAAATAAACAAATAAAACAATCACATAGGGTCCCAACTCAACTAATGCTATTGCTACTAGGCAGGCTAGCCTGCGAAAGACAAGTCACTCACAAGTGCTGCTGCGTGGTGGAGGGAGTTGGGACCGGGTCAGCCAGACAGTAGAAGCAGTAGAAGCAGTGACTCACTCAGTCTCCAGAGACCGGAGAAGTTAGAACACAACACACAAAGACCACTCACTCACTCGATACAAGACTGGGTCCGGGGAGAGAGAAAAAAGTAGAAAGCAGACTGCAGACAAGCACTCACTAAGGGCATTAGGGCAAGGAAGGGCAAGAAAAGAACAACAAGTTACTTAAACTTGCAGCAGCTGCAATGCAACCAAGTGAAGTTAGCATCCTGATCTTCTGACTCCACACACAGCAACCAACAGCATCGCAATCGCTGCCACAGTCAGTCAGTCCACCTTTTTTTTACATGCTGTTTCTGTTTTGTTATTCCTTGTGTAGTACGGGGGGGGGGGACGCTGCTGCTGCCTGTGTGCACTGAGACATGATGTCTCTTGAGTCTGACAGTGAAAGTCTAGTAGTCTAGTAGAGAGGGTAGAGGGAGTGATTAGTGCTGCACTGAGTGACTGACTGCAAGCATGCAGCCATCACCAGCATCTCGCTGACTTGCCTGCCTCAGCCTGACAACCTGCCCTGCCACTGTTGTCCCTCCAGTTAACTCCGCAACTCTGTGGTCAGTGCTGCCATCTCAGCATGGCAGGCTTGTGTGAGTCATGTCAGCAGCTGAGTGAGTCAGTCAGTGTCAAAAAAGACAACGCGATCCATCCGATTGCCGAACAAATGAAATCCTTGATTTTTGCAGTGGGCAACTATGTGTGTAGGGCCCCTGTGTCATTGCACCAGCTGCACTGGCTATTCTTCCACCACTGACTAGAAGAAGTGGTGAGCAATAGACCACAGATGGTCTATAAAAGGGGCCCAAATTTGAGATATAAATTGGTACATAGTTTTCTACTAAAGGGCAAAGAGGGAATAAACTCTAGACCACCATTACTAAGGGGTATGTATTAGTGCGGTAATTGTACATTTTGCAATTCAGTTCTAAAATGTCAAACTTTCACCAGTTGTAACAGTGAAACAACATTTGAAATCAGGGATTTTATTGATTACGTTACTGAAAATGTTGTGTCATCTATGTGGGCAAAACCACACGGGCACTAAAAACAAGGACTGATGAATATTTAAGATCAGTACAGAACAATGATGTGAAGAGTGCACTGGCATATCACTGCAGGACCACTAGACAGAAGAATATTAGCCATACCTTTACATTTTGCGGGTTAGAGGTTGCAAGACTTGGGCCCGAGAGGTGGAAATATAGATGAGAGGTTAAGTGTGAGGGAATCTTATCGGATTTACACACTTGGGGCCCTCACATTACCAGGTTTCAATGATGGTATTGACCTCATGCCATGTACGAAAAGGAAGGCTAGATAATCAGTGTTTTGTTACAACCCCATGGTTTGCTTCTCTACAGTTTGGACAAGATTGTTAGATAAGCACTGTCCCTGTACTATCAGGTTTGGTTAGATGTTCAGCATGTTGTCCTCATGCATTTACACCTGTTTGTAAATTATATTCTAGGGTTAATGTTATGTTCGTTTTTTCCTATAGGTAGTTGTGAAAGATTCTGGGTCCTCTCCAATCTGGGAATATCACAATGGATCCCTGGAGTTCATATCTAATAGATGAGATAAAATTAATTCATCTGAATCTGTAAACAAAGTACTATGGGAAAGACTGAATATGTTTACCCCGGCTGCAAAAACATTTGATTGTCTATGTTAGTTTTAGTCTAGTTAACAATATAATATAATGTAAGTTACTTTTTGGGATTCTTAGGACTTTTTAGCACTATTGCACTTTATACATATATATATATATATATATATATATATATATATATATATATGGTTTCACTAATTGTGCACTCTCACGTTAAGAAATTTAAGAAAGTCTATTAAACAGTTACAACTAACAGAGCTTACCCATCCTCCTGATGACGTACTACTGTTGTATGAAACCAGTCGAGGTTGGTCAGTGAACCTGTCTGTGTGGCAACATGGCACTGCAATTTTAATATTAAAATATTTTTTTCTACGTCCAGCTGAGATGTGCTGCGTTTTGTTTCTGGACATCAAACTTAATAATGTGCAATATTCTGTTCCTATTAATGTGCATTATTTTATATAAACAACATTTTCTAAGATGCCTTTCCTTGCTCTGACTTTGTCAGGTATTTCTGAACAAATACTGATAACTGTGTGTATAGTGGGGCATATCATGGTTCTCCATAAATTTAGGGCCCCGGAGTCATTAATTCACTGGGGGCCCCAAACATAGAAACATAGAATTTGATAGCAGATAAGGACTGCTTGGCCCACCTAGTCTGCCCAAATCTGTAAAGCTAGCCCTGTTTGTGGAGATGGGATTGCTGGACCTCCTGGTCACTTGGTGGAAAGGTGCTGGAGTGCTGAGCTTATGGGGGGTGGTTGAAGCTAGAGGAGCTGGTCTGGCTTGGGAATCTGGCCTGTTGGTGTGGCTTGTGGGGGAAGTGGAGCAATGGGCCTCCTGGTCTGTCTGGTGGAGAGGGTTTGAAGTGAACGGCATACAGGTGTGGCTGAGGTTTGTGTTGTCAGGGGAGCACTATAGAAGTAATGGTGCCTGTTAGCATTGTGTGCTGGGGGGCTTGGAGTTGAAGCCAGGCTTGCTGGTCTAACTTTGGTATCCAACCTGAATGTGGCTTGTGGGGGGGGGGGGCTTGGATCGATGGACCTCCTACTTGGTTGAGGGAAGGTGGAGTGAATGGCCTACAAAGGAAGGCTTGAAGAAAATGGAGCTGGTCCACCTTAGGAATCTGGACTGTTGGTGTGACTTGTGGGAAACATGGAGCAATGTGTCTCCTGGTCTGTCTTGGGAGAGTTGGAGTGAAGGTCTTACTGGTGTGGCTGGGGGTTGTGTTGGGTGTTGTGGAAGCAATGGTGCCCGCTGGTGTTGTGTGTGTGGGGGGGGCTTGGAGCTTAAGGCATGCTGGTCTGGTTTTGGGATCTGGCCTGTTAGTGTGGCTGGAGTGGGGGGGGATTGGATGGACGGACCTCCTGGTTGTTTGAGGGGTGGAGTGAAGGGCCTGCTGGTGTGGCTAGGGGTACTTGTATTGAAAAGGCTACTGGTGTGGCTTGGGGGTTATTTTGGAGTGAATGGTCTGTTGGTCTGTCTTGAGGAGCAACCAAGCCATGGCAACCGGTCCTTCACACCAAGCCTGTCATCAACCATGGCCCTTCACTTCAAAAGTTGAGGGGTAGCATTTGTGTATGGGAGTGAGGACTGGGACTTAAAAATTATGTTTAGGGATGTTAAAACGCATGTGGACCTTGTGCGGTCATGGGTGTGGAGATTAACAGTTCAGCTTAAAATGTAGCTTTTTTGGGGTAGGGAGCAATAGTCTTGGAAGTGTTTTTGATTGAAGAGTACACTGCATCGTGAGTTCCAGATGGGGTGAGACAAATCAGGTAGTCAATGGCCACTAAAAAATTGGTTTGGCTACTAGATTTCAAAAGTTACCAGCAAATAGGCTACCTGCTCACAGAAGTGATTTTTGATTTTTTTTTTAAATGATGGACATTTAAAAAATATTGATCTGGCTTCCGGTTTTTAAAAGCTAGGGGCCAAGCTGTCCAGCAGCTCACAAACTGATATGTCCCACTCTGGTTCCAGACTTAGGCCCTATCCACACTGCAGCTCGAAAACCCTTCTGTAATGTTACAGAGGGTGTAAACCACATCAGTAACAGCTTGCATTTACACTGGTAACGTTACAGGAGGCGTTTTCGTAACCATTGTGGAAACCACATATGAGGTGGTTTCCACTATGGTTATGAAACTGGTCCTGCCCTGGTACCATTACTGGCGGTAGTGTGGACTGACGGTAACGGTCCCCTGCAGGGCACAAAGCACAGCGAGAGTTGCACTGTGGGATCGGGCGCCGCTGTAACGGTCGCCCGGATCCTGATGTGTGGACCGGCGGTGCCAGTCCCGCAACGGACACCGCTGAGGTGTGGACGCACTGCACCGCTCTGCGGCCATAACAGATTGCATCCATTACCGGGCGCAAGCGGTGTAGTGTGGACAGGGCCTTAGGATACTGCTTCTTGTGCTGGTTGAGGGGATGGGGGATTGAAGCATAGGACCTGCTGATCAGGCTTTGGCTTTCCCTGACAGGTGCCACAAATGATGAAAGCTCATTAAGGCTGAAGAGCTGGGGCTACGGTTGGAGCTTAGGGTTAGCAGACTGCTGTAATTGCTACTGTTAGCATTTATTCTGCACTGAGGAACAGTGAATACTCTGTGAGCCAGTAAAAGAAAATTGCCTCATTTGTCCTGCAGTCTGTATAGATTTTGGTGAGTATGCTATCACTGGACATTTTGTGATCTTTCTTGAGGAATGACCGAGCCTGACCACCAGACTCAGTGCTCCAAACCCTCCACTTCCAGCTCTTAACTTCAAAAGCCAGACCATCTTGATCTGAATCTAGCTCATTAAGATTGTTAAACAAGTGATATGTTGTCTAAAGATTGTCTGAAACGTGCGTTTAATAGTTTGTAGTGCAACACTTTGTTTTCTAATTTTTTTTGCTTGCGTACTGTTTATCATCTTTGTCTTGGTTTGTATTTGGAAACTGGTTTGCTCTTACATCACTCGACCCCCCCCCCCCCAGGTCTTTCAATTCAGCAGCCAGAAGAGCTGACTTGGGACTGCACAGCCTGCTAGTGCGGTTTGGTTAGGGGTGGGGGGTGGAGAAATGGGCTTCTTCATCTGGTTTTGTGGGGTGTTTGGAGCACAGGGCCTGCTTGTGTAGCTTGGGGGGGGGGGTTTGTATAAAGGGCCTGTGGTTTAGCTCAGGGAGTACATGCTCTACTTTCTCTCCAGATTCTCTCCTCTGACAAACCTAATTATGGGGAGTTTGTGTGTAGTGTATTGTCTGTCCAGAGTTTTAAACATTTGTGTAAACCTTCTTTTCTTGTTGGAAGTAAAAAGGTAGTAGATGACTTGGCACAAGTTTAGCATTGGAGGGGCAGCGTTTAATTGATAATAATGCCATCCCGAAAGTGAAGTACCAAAAACGTCCACACACTATAAAAAGCACTGTAGCACAAAACAACACCTGAACTACGACAACCTCATAAAAAGCAAATCAACCACCTATCCAAATCCCGATCTCTTTGATTGGTACCTCAATATAAATCAATCGGTCATAAAATAAGTAACATTCACAAACGGTATCTAAGAAAATGAAATGCTACCTCTGACAGCATCTGGTCAAGCAGTAAACAGGAACATCCACAACACAGAAACCCAGTACAAGTGCTGCAACCACAAATGCCATCACCATTTAATTTACAATTCTTCACAGTGCATGGCACAGTCCATTTCCATTATATAACTGACAAACCAAACAGTGTGGCACCAAATGAGTAATGCAGTGGCATTGTCATACCGGAAACAGGTTCCGACTTTCACAGAACCTGCCGAGAAATAACAAATGAGACACAATATGCTAATCAATTGGATCTACAGGTAACAGAAGTCAAAGTTACTGAAAACCTAGAGCTCAAAGACTGGCTATGGCAAAAACAGCAGCACAAATTTTTTCAAGAGCAACAAAACTTGCTTTACAAATGTATTTCTTTTCATGTATGTAAACTGGTTTTCAACACATAACAATATTAGCAGATGTCTCTGTAAGTTCCAAAAGTGCAGTAAACTTATTGGAACATTACAACATATGTCTGCATTCTTTATTTCACACATTAACATACATATATAACTTATAAAAAAAACTCCACAGTTACCGTGTTACAAGTGCATTAAGTCACTCTGAAGGTGGCATCTAATGGGGAATTAATGCACGGTTGGGCTATTGTAGGCACTCTGCCTTCGGCCTCATGCCACAACCCTTCCAACCATGCATTAATTCCCCATTAGATGCCACCTTCATTGTGGCTTAATGCTTACGGGTGCCAGATGACTCCCTCAAGATATAAAATATGGAAGGTTTCAGTCTTTGGGACAGGCTCAGAAAGAGTGCTACACTAAATTAAAAACCAATCTGTCCATCTACCTCTCCCTCTGGCTACTGGTGGTTTGTTGTATTGTGGGAGGCACTCTAGAGTGGTGGAGGTGGCATTGCACCAGAGAGAGGGTAGGAGACACAACTGGAACTAAAGTGGAAAACCAAACTACAGTTAACTATCTGTTATTATATTTCTTTGTTGGATCTTCACCCTCTCATGATCTCACTCCACAACATTTATGGCATGAGCCCAACCCCAGTGTGGGATTAGAACCCACAACCACCTGGCCCGAGGGGTGCTACCAACTGAGCCACACTGACACCTGCTAGCCAATAGCCACAGTTTTATGTGAGACAAGAGACACAGAGACAGACAAAAAAAATTCATAAATGGTGACAGCCTATCTCATCTCCAAAATGGTCTGGTCCCTTTTTTTATGCTGTCTTGCTCACGCAGCTCAAGCAACACTTTGTGGCAGCTTGCTGGAGTAGCAGGTTGTGGAAGTGTGGAAGTGCTGTGGCCAATGGCACCACTGCTTTTTTTGGCTGGTCTCTGTGGCACCAATGAATGAGCACGCTGTCTGTGACAGCAGTTCAGAAGCGTGCCACCAACTTGAAAGAATTTTGCTGCTGAAATGAGGGAGCACCCTGTCTTTGCGGGGCATGCCTTGCCTGCTGAAACATTTCAATAAACATGGCAGTGGCTGCCACAATCCACCTCTCACAGCCCTTAGAAAGCTGATGTCAGGGATGCCCAATCCCCCTGTCAGCATGCCCCCTTCCCAATTCATTTGCCAATGGGGAGCACAAACGGCATCGGCATTATGTTCCCCCTTGTTTTATTTGTCTGCCGAGGGGGTGTCCAATCCTCCTCGGCATCATGCCAGACATGCTTTCTTTGCTGACAGGGAGCCCAGTCCCTATCAGCTTCAGTCTCCTGTCCCCAAACAATACAGGTGGCACACTATGAGCCCACCCCAGTGTGCCCAAAGCAAACCTATAAAAACAAAAAAAGTTCCCCTGACTTTTTTTTTCCCCTGTAACACAGAAAATGATCTCTCATGGTCATGACACCCTCTCCCCCAACCCACACCCACCCTCTGTGCACCTCACCTCCCAGCACCACCTTCATCTCATACTTACCTTCGAAGTCCGGCATGATGATCTTCGGTTTAGTGACAGATGTCTGAACTCTTCAAAATCCAACTGCAAACTGAAAACAATTATGGTAAGCCATATAATGACATCAATGGGGGGTCAACTTAGATAGATATCTTGGCCATTTTTGCAACTTTTGGCTCCAAATTTTCAACATGGGGTTCTTGGGACCCCCGCCTCATCAACTCAGTCACTGTCATTTCATTATTCAGTCCAGAAAGGTGATTTCATGGTCACTGTGCAGAATCACCTTTCAGGACCGATTAACCAAATGACAGTGTCACTGTTCATGAGGTGGGCTCCCAAAATGCCTATGTTGCAAATTTGGTGTAAACATTCTCCAAAAAATTACTGTGTTATGAGCGTGCATTGCGCAGTTTCCATGTAAGCTCGTAAGTTTGAGAATTTTTAATATTTTCACTTCAGATTTTCAACATTGCTATTTTTTCACATCTCCTTATGAAAAGGACAGCTGTCATTTTTTACATTTTGCCTGAACTGTATTTTCGCACATCTGGCGCAGAATGGTGCAGTCACTGTGGGAAATCAATATCATGACTGATTAACAAAATCTTAACAAAATCACAGTGCCACTCTTCATGAGCAGAGGTCCTAAAATGCCTATGTTGACAATTTGGTGAAAAACGTCCACAAAATAACTGTGTTACGAGTGTGCATTGCACAGTTTCCATGCATGCTTGTAAGTTCAAGAACTATTAATATTTTCACTCCAGATTTTCAACATTGTCATTTCTTCACATCTCCTTATGACTGTTATAGCTGTCATTTTTCTCATCCTGCCCAAAATATGTTTTCACACATCTGGCGCAGAATGGGGCGGTCACTGTGGGAAATCAACATTCGGGACAGATTAACAAAATCACAGTGGTACTGTTCATGAGCAAAGGTCACAAAATGCCTATGTTGAAACTTTGGTGAAAAAATTCCACAAAATGACTGTGTTACGAGCATACATTGTGCAGTTTCCACACACACTCGTAACTTCTATCATCTTTAATATTTTCACTTCAGGTTTTCAACATTGCCATTTCTTCACACCTCCTTATGAATGGTACAGCTGTCATTTTTTACGTCCTGCCAGAAATGTGTTTTCGTACATCTGGTACAGAATGGTGCAGTCGCTGTGGTATATCAACATTCGGGACAGATTAACAAACTCACAGTGCCACTGTTCATGAGCAGAGGTCCCAAATGCTTTCATGAGGTAGGGTCACGAAAAGCCCATGTTGAATATTTGGAGTGCAAATACCAACAAACGTCCAGGGTGTTAGGATTTCTAACCATAATGTCCCACCCTGTAGAGACTGACAGCCATCAGGGGTGTGACTTTGGATTGTTGGCTGCAATGCTCACACCATTCCACCCCAACTCCCACCCTGCAGCCAGTGACAGGAATCAAGGTATGCCTTGGACTCTTTGGCCCCAAAGTTCACCCCATTCTCCTATACTGCACCCATCTCAAATTATTTCCTTATGGAATGGGGTGAGCTTAAGGCTCAACAACACCAAGGCACAACGTGACACTTGACAGAGTCTGCAGGGTAGGGTGAGGTGAAATGGCATAAGCGTTATGGCTGATGACCCAAAGACACACCTCAATGCCTGCCAGTCTCTGCAGGATGGGGTGGGGTTGGCGTCAGTTCAGTACTTCACTGCCATTCCTATTATGCATCTCTCTTAACTCCTGCACTCTAAGTGCCAATGCCAGCAAGACAACATTCAGCATTGACAAATGCTTGTTTTTTTTAGCCACAGTTGTAAATTCTATGTGCAATAAAGTTGCCAATGTGAACATTTCATGGTTGAATTTTCTGGATTAGCGATGTATGCTGTTTCTGCTCCTTGGTATTGATCAAGAAGTTGTTTGGTGAAAAAAATCCACAAAATAACTATGTTACGAGCATGCCAAGGCACAGCGTGACACTTGTCAGAGTCTGCAGGGTAGGGTGAGGTTAAATGGCATAACCGTTATGGCTGACAACCCAAAGACACACCTCAATGCCTGACAGTCTCTTCAGGGTGGAGTGGGGTTGTCGTCAGTTCAGTACTTCACTGCCATTCCTGTTATGCATCTCTCTAACTCCTGCACTATCAATGCCAATGCCAGCAAGACAACATTCGACATTGACAAATGCTTGTTTTTATTAGATGCATGTGTAACTCCTATGTGCAATAAAGTTGCCAATGTGAACATTTCATGGCTGAATTTTCTGGATTAGTGATGTACAGTATGCTGTTTCTGCTCCTTGGTATTGATCAAGAAGTTGTTTTAGTTTTGATTATTTTTTTAAAGAAAATTAAAAATTAGTTATTTTGATAGTGATATTGGTTGTTTGTAACAAGTCAAGGAAGGCTTTAAAAGCAACCAAATAGTGTCAAAATGACCCTCAAATTACACTAGAATGCATCTAAAACCTGATAGCTTCTGGGGCCTCCCACCTACTGGTTGGAGGGGCATGGTTCATGACCAGAGATCCTTCACTTCTAAATTAAGCACTACACCAATGCATAAGCAAGGACATTCCCCTTATGAACAATAAATTTCAAAGTGATAATATCATTGTTTATGCTTATTTCATACTGTATGTTAATATGTGGTTAAACAGCACAGCAGTTTTGATTTCTTCAGGTCGTTCAGAGTGCAGAACAAGTGAGACAATCCCTCTACATTCTCCTAGAAAACCCTTTGTCAGAGACAATAAGAGTGCCTATTTGGGAGTCCAGTTACATGAATATCTCCATGGCAACAGGATTACCCATGCCAGGGTTTCTTTCCAGCACTGTAGCCTTTTCAGCCTGTTTCTCTGCAAGGACAGTGGAAGATAGAATGGGAGTCAGCAGCTGCAGAGATGTGAAGTTGCATCTAACAATTTGAGTGTGGATTGTCTTTCATTTATTTATTTACTGAAATGTTTCACCAGGAAGGCACACTGAGTGACAAATCACTCATCTCCTGGTGTGACCAGGGGGAAGGGGTTTAATAGGAATGAGACATTAAACATTCACGTTACAAGATCAACATTACAATACAGCTGAAAGGCAGGTGTTACAAACAGTGTTACAACAGTGTTGTGTATAACATGTAGAAAGAGTGTACAATAATAAGTGCTGGGTTAACAAGTAATTAAGTGCTTACTTGAAAGAAAAGGGAGAAAGGGAAGGGAGGGGGATGTGAGGGAAGGGGGAAGAAACATGTCCCTGGAGACCCCATCAGGATGTGAGGAACCCAGCATGGGGACTGTGGGGACCAGAGCGAGTGGAATAAGGCAGTGTCCCAGAGAGACCCCTTTAGGATGGTGAGAGAAGGGAGTAGATGAGAGATATCTGATGACCTAAAGGTGGGCAAGCAATGTGGGAAGGCAGTAAGGACAGCTAAGGGGATACTAGGATGCATAGGGAGAGGCATCAACAGTAGAAAATAGGAAGTTGTCATCCCTCTGTACAGACAGTTGGTGAGACCCCATCTGGAGTACTGCCTGCAGTTCTGGAGACCCCATCTCCGCAAAGACATAGACAGAGTGGAGGCTGTTCAGAGGAGGCCAACCAAAATGGTGTAGGGTCTACATCAGAAGACATATGAAGAGAGACTAAAGCAGCTTAATATGTGTACCTTTGAGGAAAGGAGGGAGAGGGGGGGCATGATAGAAATTTTCAAGTACCTCAAGGGAATTAACAAAGTCCAAGAGGGTAACATCTTTCAGAAAAAGAGATGTACAAGAACAAGGGGGCACAATTTTAAGATAGAGGGGGGAACAGCTCAGAGGTAATGTTAGAAAGTATTTTTGCATGGAGAGGGTTGTGGATCCATGGAACAGCCTTCCTGAGGAGGTTGTGGAGTCAAGAACAGGGGGAGAATTCAATAATGCATGGGACAGACATAAAGCATTTCTAGTGGGGGTAGGAGGAAGTAAGCTGTTGGTTAACTAGAGTCAGCAGCTTATCCATCAGGTAGGGAAATGGGCAGACTAGGTGGATCAAGTGGTCCTTTTCTGCCGTCAAATTTTATATTTCTATATAAGCCTCTTTGGGGAGGTGGGAGAGGGACCCATGGAGAGTATTCGGGGTCCTTAACATTCTATGAGAGATCAAGGGAGGCCAGTAAGGGGGGAGGCAATTTGGGGGAAGGGGAGGAGAGCAATACATTTGAAGGAGTATGTGTCCTCAAGTAAAGTCCCATCAAGGGTGTGGAAAGTGGGTAGGGAGGGAAGCCCAGAGAGTCTCTGCCTTGTGCCACAGAGTAAAATGAAGGTGACAACAGAGCCTTCAGTTTTACACCCCAGTCAGTTTGGTGCATTCCACAGCCAGCCCCCCTCAAATAGGGAGAAGAAGAGATATTCATTTTGAAAGACAGTAAATGTCCTACAGTGCCTGTGAGATTGCTGAACAGCCCACATTTAGAGCTAACAAGAGCATTGTGTGTTCACCCCATCAGTTCCAGAATCCACTTTGAATTCACCTGCCGAAAGGTATCTCATCTTCCAAGTTTCCGAATTCCTGTTGTGCTGTTGCTTAAAATCATAAGTAAAGATATGGAGCCCTGCCCTACAAATATTAGTTAGTTAGCATAGTAGAAAAGGTATGAAGTCCTGAGCAGGGCAGGATTTCTGGTTTTGCCCAGATGAATACTAAGTGATTAAATCCTATGTAAGAGTTGTGGTGCTCTGGTTTAAGTTTGGACTGCAACCACTTCAGCAAAATTTGCCAGGGCACTCTGGAAGGGTGTTTTCATAGATGGAGATGTAACTGGTTACTACTGGCACTCCAGGAAGGGGGCAAGTTTGGGTGTTGGCCAGAGGGAGCTGGGTATAGATTGTTGTTAATTGATCTGGTCTGACTGCTCTAAACTTGTTTATGTCTCCAGAGCCCTATGCCTGTGTTTTCCCTTAATACATCCTGTCCCTGTTTTGTTATTGCATAGTCTTTTGTATTATTCTGTTTGCTTATTGTATAGTGTGTGTGTGTAGGAAGTCCATATGCTGCAATGATGGTTGGGAATGTTTTATTAATTTTTGGTGGAGAATACACTAACGACTTGTGAAAATCATATGCGTCCTGCTAGCTAGAGACAACAAGCCAAATCAGTCCAATCCATATGACCATCATGGGACTAATGGCCATCTGGCCATCTGCTTTAAGACCTAATGGTGTAGCCATCCTTATAGCCATGGTCTTTACCACTGGCCATCTGCTTTAAGACCTAATGGTGTAGCCACTGTTATACCCATAGTCTTTACCATACCTTAAGGATAGGTCATGTATATACATTCTTTGCAAAAAACTGCAGTAACACACCAGTTAGGGTTCAAGTTAATGCAACAAAAGTAGGGAAATGTGCATTAGGGTTTCCAACCCTAACTTCCCACCACCCACACAACAAAAGAAAAACAATGAGGGTTTTGTGTCTCTCAAGCCTTGGCAAACCAGTAGTAGAGTCATCCTTGGGGTTTTCATCCCTAATGCTTAACTTCTCCCACCCATAGTCTCCTGTCTGAAGCACACGGTACAGTTCCAAGGTACTGCTTCAATGTGATACAGTCTTCAAAGGAAGAGAATTATGTCTCACCACATGTTGCCAACAAAATCTGTTGTCACTTTCTTTATGCAGGGCTCTGTGGACCCTGTGTGAAGAAAGGTAATCACATCTGACATTGCTTGCTATGGGAAAGGGCTCAGCATTATGGCTGACAACCCCAAAAAGACCTCACCACCGATTCACCAAGACTCCAGAGACCCCAAACCCTAATGTTTTTTCCTTTCGCTGTTGGGGGGATAGTAGTGAGGAGTTAGGTTTGGAAGCCCTAATGCCACATTTTCATACTTTTGTTGCATTAACTTGAACCCTAGCTGGCGCATTCATGCCGTTTTCGCAAAGAATCTTCTTTGTTTTTGAGATAGTAGAATCATAGCCTTCTTTAGGGACCTGCATGAACAGATGTGGAAGCACAGGGTCCAGGGGAAAAATAGAAGTCTCTGTCCACTTTTGGAAGTCCAGAGCCCTTGCAGGTCCTGCAGTTCCATGCAGTGATGAATGCCAAGAAATCATGCAGCTGTCTGGTGGGTGAAGGAAGTACAGGACTCTCTGTTCTCTACCCTTCCATGTGGCCCAACTACTGATGCACAGGGCAAAAAGTCCATCTGTCAGCCAATGCACAGGGCCCTCTCCCACCCATGGGTGCAGATGCGCAGGGACCTATGCAGAAAGAAGAGCTGCCTTCACTATATGGCACTTGGGCCCATGCAGGCGACCCGGCATCTTTCATTCTCTGGCTGGGGGGGTCATATAACAGTGCCATCCCCTAACCTCACCCAGTCTAGCTGGGTCACTGAGCTTGCCCCTGAACTCATTTCATCAGGATAGGATGCCAAAGCATATCTATAGGGGCAAAGACTGGCACTACATAAAAAAGTTTCTTAATAATTATATATATCTATATCAATATATATATATATATATATATATATATATTTTTTTTTTTTTTTTAATTTGGTTCCCAGATTTTCAATATAGTTGTTAATGACTCCCCTTATAAATGTGACAAGCGACATTTAAAGCATATTGGCAGAAATGTAATTTTGCACCAGAAGTGCAAAAACACATCTCATCCAGAATTTAAAAAAGTGACACCTGTCACATTTATGAGGTGGTGTGAAAAAATGGGTATGTTGAAAGTGTGATGTTAAAATATTGAAAGTTAGCGAAGTTATGAGTGAACACTGAAATATTGTAACATTCAGTCATAACTTAGTCATTTGACCAGATTTTTACTCCAAAGTTTCGGCATAGCCTTTTTACTAACCCTTCTCATGAATCTGGTAGGTAACACTGCTTAAATATCCACCAAAATGCCATTCTGTGCCACAGGTTTTAAAACACATTTGGGCAAGATTTGAAAAATGACAGCTGTGATATTCATGAGGTGGTGTGAAAAATGGCTATGCTGAATGTATGGGGTCAAAATATTTGAAATTAGTGAAGTTATGAGCGAGTGTAGACAAATTTCAATATACACACATAACTTTCTCATTTTGTTACATATTTTTACCCTAATTTTTCAACTTAAGCATTCTCATGACCCCAGCTCATAAACAGTGGTAATGAAAATTTTCAAATCTCGCCTGAAAGATGATTTTGGAAAGTTACCACCAGATTTCCTTTTACACAAGAAGAAGAATTAGTATTTATATAGTGCTTTTCATACACAGTATCCCAAAGTGCTTTACAAGCAATGTTAGACTGGTAGTGAAGCGACTGAATGTGTGGTGGTGGCCATATCGCACATCATCACCCACACACAGCCTGGATAATTGCATGAACTGGTTTTATGGGAAGGGGAATGTTGACCAGGACACCGGGAATGTTCCCTGCTCTTTTGCAAAGAGTGCCCTGGGTTCTTTTACTTCCACCTGGACACTCACCAGGACAACACCAGGATGGGCAGAAGGGACCTCGGTTTAACATCTCATCCGAAGGACGGCACACCCCAGCAGTACAGCACCCCACAATACTGCACTCGGATGCCAGCGATTTTTAGGTGCAAGTCCAATCCCGGTGTGGGACGAGAACCCATGACCTTCTGGTTCAGAGGTGGATGTGCTACCAACTGAGCCATGCTGACAAGATTTGCACAACTCCACCACCACTGGTCATGAGATGCAGTCACAAAAAGGCCATGTTGGAAATTTGGGGTTAAATTATGTAAAAATGGAAATGTTATGAATCAAAGCTCAAACCCCATTAAAATACATTAAACTGCATTTACTTAATTTTCTCATATCACAGTCATCAGTTCCCAAAGAAAGATGTGTCTTCAATCTAAGAGTGAATTTACACCACTGGACATTTTCAGGTGAGTGAGGGTGTGTGGGGGTGTGGGGTGGTGGTGGGTGCTGAGTGGAAAGTCAGGGTAGGGTGGATGTGTGTGTTTGGGGGATCATATCAGTAAGGGACTGTTTTCTTTTTTACAGGGTAAGAGAAACAAACAAAAAACATTGAGAGGCAGTTTTTTTTATTTCAGATAATATTTCAACACTGGGGATTGTGGACCCCAGTGCTGGGCTACTATTCAGCAGCACCAGGGGTGGTCACCCCTGTGCTGCCACGTAGGTAGTGAGAATGGGGGGCAGGCAACCTGGAGAGGAGGGAGGTCAAGAAAGTGGTAACCAGGGTGGGCACCCTGATTTGCTTATATATGCATTGGGAAGGGGAGTGGGCAACCTGGAGGGTAGTGGGGAGAAAGAAGTGATACTTGGGGTGGGATCTATATATATCTATATATGTGTAAACATTGGAAAGGGGGAGCAGGCAAACTGGAGGGTTGGGGGAGAAAGAAGTGATATTAGGGGTGGGCACTCCACTCCAGTTATCAACTAGATAGATAGATAGATAGATAGATAGATAGATAGATAGATAGATAGATAGATAGATAGATAGACAGATAGAAAGACAGAAAAATAGATGGACAGATGGATGGATAGATAGATAGACAGAGACAGAGATAGACAGAGAGGCAGAGAGAACAGGAGATCACTGGCTTACTGCTTGAACTGAAGCTGGCAGCGCCACTCCTTTTGCAGCTTCATCATGCAAGATAGTCCTGATGTTCTCATACAGAGAATGTGAGAGAAGGGCTCCTCTTGCTAAGATGGGCACCCTTGATTTTTGAGTGCCAAAAAAAGGTATTTATGGTGATTTGTTTTAAAAAAACAAACAAAAGATTCTAGCTAAATGGTTCCTGTTTAGCTAGGTTCATGTGTCTGTTTTTGAAAAATTACATAATTGGTATGTATTTTTTATATTTTTTAGCCTGTGGGAGGAGAACAAGGTGGTGGCCATCATGACATGAAACTTATTTTGTGCTGTGAGGAGCAAGTGGTGAGAAAATTAAAATGTCTGCAACATGGAATAGGCTTTATCTGAGAGCAAAATCAAAACCCATGTTAAGTATAGGAACAAAATTAGAGATCTACAGGAAAATGACATGCAGATCTGAGAAACTGCATTTACAAATTGTGGATCTGAAAAACCACACAAGCTGCCATCATGAAACTTTACACATATTTAGACCTTTCCTCCTAGACAATGCATACCACATTTCAGGAAATTGTTATAATAACGCCAAATCTATTAAGGTGCAAAGTCAGAGGTTTAACGTAGAACATATCGCTCAACCCTCAATGCTCAGCTTTTTGTGGGTTTCCTTGGTGAAATAATGTTCCTCCGCTTTGGAGGAGTGCCACTGCTATGCCCATTGTCATGAACGCCGGTGTTTGTGGGGCGACACTGACACTGATTGATGGAGGAGCGGCTTGTTTGGAAAAGTTTTGAAAACAATGGCAGCAGAGTTTAGTGAGCAAGCCCTTCTTGGTTTACTTTGGTGGATGTATTGTTTTATTCAGTTGCAGATATGAGTTATTTTCTTATTTTCTTGTGTTTTTACAGTAATTTTGGTGTTGGGCAAGGAGCTGAAATATGGGGTTGGTGGAGGTAAACAACAGGCTGAAGATGCGAGTAGGGAGAAGAAGTGAGCGCTGTTGTGGCAGAGAAAAAAAGGTGTCTGCCTCTGAAAGAAGCTGTGTTTAGAAAAAGAGATACTGTTTTTCTGAAAATTTGGATTGTAAAGTTATGTACTTAGTGAGCGGCAAGTGTGACGTGGGGAAGAGAGTTCTAGAGCACACTGGTGGCAAGGAGATTGACATGAAACAAAGAGGTTAAAGAGGCAAGTTTAAAAAAAAGCAGAGAATATTTTGTAGGGTGTGCAGGATGAGAAGATATGAACTGCAAAGGGAGGTGAAGGAAGCAAGTGGGTGGTCAGGTGGTGAGGGAATTCAAATGTAGTGTGTGAAGCAGGTTGCACATTTTTTTTAACAAAAACAGAGAAAAAAGGAATATAGATTTTGTTTGCTGTCTGGTATTCAGTGAGCTGGGTGCTTTTAGTAAAATACAGTTTACCTGAGTGGGAAGATAGTGTGGTGGCATACAGGTACTGCCTGTACTGTGGAAGTAGAGCCAGTAGGCTTGGTAGTGGTGGGGGGCAGTGATGTGTCTACTATGCACATAAATACTGATAACATGTCTACTATATACATATGTAACCCCTAGACGGCGCTACTCCAAGGGCTACTACCTATGCTTGTCTTTCTAAAAACAGGTTGAGGGGTCTGGGTTCCAAATTGGCAAGTACCGGGTTGTCCTACCCTCAGTAAACACAATAGTTTGCGGCCTCCACCCAGAGTACAGTTTACATGGGTATCTATCTAGACTGGTACAGACCTCTTGGAAGCTATAAGCACTCACAATCCCACCTAGTGACAAGTACCTATGAATTGACAATACCCATTAGAAGCATCCAATACACAGTTTGCAGTAGGCATTAATAATATGCTCACAGTTGTCTCACTTGTAAGTAGGATCTCTGGTCCTGGTGTATGCCCTGCAACTTCCTGTAGAGACAGTTTTGCAAAACAGCATGCACTTTTAACATGTTTAGTAGAAAGTCTATCACTTTAAGCCAGCTAATAATATGCTCACAGCCTAGATTCAAAGTAACACAGTAAATCAGGTTTATTAAGGGGACATGAACAAGGAGGGGGCATACATCTAAGCAAATGATTACTGTTTCGGATAGTGCCAGGTTACTTAAGACACAATTAATTTAGTCCCTTTGTTAAAGAGTCTTACAACTACTGGGTACCCAGAATATAATGCTGGTTGGCCAGAATCAGTGCCCAGGGTTCCCAGCATTGCAGCTGTTGTTGGTGCCCTTGATGGAAAGACAATCAACATTAACAGTAAAAGCAGATTAAATTATTTGTATCCTTGGCTAGTTGGCCTAGTCTCTTGACACTCTTAAATACTCTGGCTGAATACATTTAGGTGATGCCACTTGTAATTAAACACACTTGTTGCAGGGAGTTGCCCTGGGATAACTTACGGTTCCCATTGAATTGATGGAGACCTGGTGAAATAAAAACTGCTGGCTTGGATTTGCCTTGCTCGGGGAAACTGGGCTGACACAACTCACCTCTGCTTCATGGCCATTCCCAGTAGGTGGCCGCAACCTGCGTTTATCTGCTGCGCAGGGGCTGAATCCCCAGGATGGGTCTCTCACCGGAGAAAACTGTCTCTGCAACAGGAACATGTGGCATGGGCTGAATTGACAAGGGCCCACATGTAGGAACGGTCTTTGGAAGGGTTCAATCCTTCTGCTGGTAAATCCTCTGGCTGGCAGACAAACTGGTTACTGGGTGAGGCTGGCTCCCTTTTTGGCAAAACAAGAGTTCCTGGATCTCAGTCTCTTTGCCCACAGCAGGCCTCAGTACATTCAACTGGAGAAACACTGAATTCTCTATTTTTTCTCTTTTGGTTCTCTGCCCAGTTGCAATTTCAGCTGCCTTGCTGAGCAACCCTCTCAATCTGCAGAAAGGCAGTATTCTTGAACTTGTTCCCCTCTTGGGATCAAAGAGGACCTCAGGAGATGATTCCAGGCGTATACTGCATAGGTCCCAACAAAGCTTAGATGCTCCTCTCTGTACGAATGCACGAGTTGCACAAGAACACCGTTTGAAGACAGTTATCTGTCTAGTCTGTTTTTTCTGCAATCTGGTTGGCTAGGGGAGCAGTCAGTCACAATCTTATGCTCCCATTGGTTCCTTTTGGTGTCAAACACTAGAGTTCACAGATTCTCCCACAAGGCACCAGAGCTAAGGACCCTTCGAGGTCCCCTGTGTCCCAATTGTTCAAATTGGGAAGTCCCAGACCAAAACATGGTGGCTCTCCATTGGGAAATTCATGCTGCAAAGAAGGCAGGTTAAATAATAGCCCTTATCTCGGAAACAGTAATGAATTAAAAGTAAATAACTGCAGTACCATGTAAGGCTCCCTCTGATTTGTTAGCAACAGCAGAGTGGGACAGATTAGGGAAATGCCTGGCTGGTCATGAGCTCAGGAACACTCTGACCCAGCCCAAGCTATTTACAGTATACACTGACTGTGGCACTTAAAGGGACAGCACAGAGCCACATCATTGCACTCTCACACAGATCAATAGGACACCAACACCCATGGATTTATCATCTCTGTGGGATGCCTGCCTGGCAGTGGCCATTAGCAGACTGCAGGGAGACATTGAAGATAAGCCCCCGATTTGTGGGGGTTACACTCGGATTCATGACAGTCAGTTGACAAATTTCTTGTCAACTGACATTACAGGGACACCTTTATGTCACCCGCATTTGAGGTTGGCATAAAGCCTGTCACTTCAGACTGTGTTTTCTTTGGGGGGCTTCACTAACTAAAGTAATCAACTCAAAGCCAGAGTTGATTTGGGGAGGCAGTGCAAGACCCCCAGAAAGCAGTTCCGGGGTTCCGTGCTGACACTGTTGTCACTGTAGTGTCGGTCACGATAAAACTGTCGCTGTAGTGATGGCATACAGTTACACGATCTCCTGCCTAGGAAACTTGGCATCCATGTCTAGTCTAAAATACAAGCAACAATTATTTTTAACACACTATACTATATACAGTTTGCAACCATATACTACTACATACATTATCTGCACAGTTCTGCTATTAATATATACAATATAGCATGCTTTACTCTAAATGCATTTCTTTAAGCAATGGCTTTTCTCAATCAGTGGCATTTTTATCTTGACACGTAAAATGTGCATTTCTCACTTTATTTCAAACAGTTACCCATAGCATAACCTTTCTTCTTGAAACCTTTGAGCATTTGCACTAGCTTGTAAATACCGTGTACCCTTTCACCTGACCTTTTTTACTTGGTAAAGGCGATCTTCAGAATAGTGGGAGGAGGACCTGATTATTGGATTGGAAAATGCAGTGAACCCTATTTTAGGAAGGGAGTTAGCTGAGATGTATAACCCTAAATGAAATACATTTATTGGTAAGTCCACGGGCATTCCTGGTGAGTCATAAGCAAGGTGTACTTCCAGCTTTACAACTCTACCTGATCTTCCTGGCATAGGGGGCAGTGGCACAGTCCTTTCAACGTTGGCATTCAGAGTGATCAATCCCGGCTCATTGTCCACCAGTAAGACAGCTTCTTCAGAAAGGGACACCTCTGCACTCTCTTGCTGGTCTGAGCTGGTTGCAGTACTTGTATTTGTAGTAACACTTGAATTTGCCTGTTCTGTAGGCTCTGGTTCATCTATAAGAGGTACTTCAATGAAATTTGAGTCATCTAGTTCACTGTTATCACTCTCAGGAATAGCAACACTTTTTGATTTGAGCTTTGGTTCACCAGGCCCCCTTATTTTAGCTTCACATAAAGGTTCACTGGTGTGTTCATCATTTTCTTGGTCAGAAGTAGCTATTTCGATTTCAGACAGTTCCACAAGGCACAAAGATTCAGCTACCTCAGAGATCACGCTTCGCTTTTCACTATCTGGTGGCACAGGAGTAGTTGAAAGAGCAAGATTATCTGACAACTCTTGATTATCAGCATTTTGTCCAACATTGCAGAAAGGAATTCCTTGGAACAATTGGGCTAGCTCAAAGGGTGGATAATGCACACTTCCATATTCATGTTCACTAGACTCAGAGTTAGCTTCATCATTAATAGCAACATTGCTTGTTGAAGGCTTGGTCTGCTGGGTAGCAGGAGGCTGGCTTGACTGTTTCTTTTGAGAGGCAGATCTAGTAACAGGCCCATTTGGTGCAACACTTTGCGGTACTGTATCTATGACAATTTGCCCAACTGGCAGGAGGTGATTCCAGTGGATTGTTTTTACAGCTTGAGGATCTTCTTTTGACCATACTTTGTAAACTGGGAGGTCATCCAACTTGCTGATGACTATGTAGGGAGTGTGACTCCAATGATCTGCTATCTTACATTTCCCTTGTAATCCCAACATTTTCATCAGAACACAATCTCCAGGTTGAAGTTCTTGAGCTTTGACTCCTTTGACATGTCTTACTTTATTCACTAGATTTTTCTTGGCAGCCATAGTGTGGGAAAGTTGATAGGCATGATTAAGCTGTGTGTAGACAGGTGTGGGAATGGATAACACAAACACATGAAATAGGTTTTAAAACACACATGACTCTGTGAATTTTATTTTCTTAACTCATAATAAAATAATAAAAGAAAAAAAGAAAGAACAAGATCTTCTTGATCTTCAGCACTACCCTTCTGGTAGTGCTACAACAGAGTGGATTACTTATAATCAGTTTTCCACCTTCCTCTGTGCTTTTACCAACCAACTATACATCCTCTCAGTACAGTTCCCAAGGCTGATCTCATGTACCTGGACAAAGGAGGCCTTTTTATACAGACCCAGGAGGTCACCCGATCCACCCCTAACCTTATACATCAGTTTTACCGTGCTAATGCATTCAGTGGAAGATCAGGATGACACATTATACCTTCAATATATAACACTGTATAATATCAGGCATTTTATTGTTTCTACTTCTCCTGAAGTAGTTATAAGACTTGCATGACTAATTGCTATTTACTGGGGCTAAGCCCCTCCTACTTTGAATGACTGACAGTCAGGGTCTCTGATAAATAAGCCTCATTCTGGGGCCGCTGGCTCATAAGGGAATAAAGAAACTCAAAGGATTGCAGCAGGTAAGAGTGGGGGTTTTAACCTCCCAGGGATATTTCTACAGACCAGTTACCCTATTCCTCCTTGTTTCTTATAAACCCTAGTCTCTGCCACTGTATGTTATGGGCATTTCAAGTATACCATGTAAGAGGTTATAATACTTAAGTTTTTTATACTTATATCTCTTTGGCTATCTTTTCATTCAAAATACATGTATTTCCAATATATTTATTCAAAAGACATTCCTTCATAGGATGTTTATTTAAAACCCTTAATATTGCCTGGGTTTTTGCTCATTCCAGGGTTCTTTTTATTTGCTTTTATATTTCTTTCACCATCCAGATGGCTGAAATTTCAAGCCGGCAGGTGACCTTTAGCTTATTCCAGGCTGACAGCCACCCTTTTTTATTTAATTACTGCTCTCCTTTTTATAGCACTGAAGACTGTATTTTAGCCCTCTTCATTTCATGGCAGCCATATTGAGGGAGAGGGGTCTACGAGAGGTATTTATCCCCATATCCCAATTCAGTTTTATGCAAAGAGCCACACTGTGCACAATGCACACACACCTTCAGAGCACTGTCTCATTCCAAAAATGAGTTACTCCCCAAGTCGCCTTTCATTATGTGGATATGTCAACATTCACTCCATTGGAAGCAAGGAGTAGACAACTACAGCGGAATGTATTTTGCACTGTAACATACACCCCACAGTTCCCAGGTTGGTTCCTGAGTTCACAAGAGGCTGGCACAAGGACCCAAGAGTGCAGCTCATGCTAGAGAGCCATGATCCTGTACGCTCTGCTCCTCTATGGATTTTCCTACACAGAAACAGAACAGGAACTATTTTTCATTCTTCAAGTTGATGTACCACATTATCTCAATGTATATAATGTCCTCCATGGGTTGTTTCTTATCCTTGTACCCGACATGTTACAATATCAGGGAGGCAAGCAGTGTGCCTAAGAGTACCACCAGGGGGCAGAAAGAAAAATAAACAGAGGGGAAAGAATAGCATGGAGATACTTCAGTAGGAGACTACCCTACTGAAGTAGAAATGGGGAAGAGAGATTCAGATAGTGAGGATACTGCTGCAGCAGACTGTAGCAGGGGAAAAGTTAAGAAGGGGATGTCCCAAGGTGCACAAATGATTGGGGAAGGGGGCCTCTGCAGCACTGTGCTTTGAGTTTGTGTGCATATTACAGATAGTTATCGGCTTGAATTCTATCTGGTGATACTCCAAAGCAAATGTCCACTGAAAGGCATGCTTCATGACCAAACATTAACTGATATGGTGAGAAACCTGTTGCATCATTTTTGGTGCAAGTATAGATGTGCACTAAAGTACTTATCTGCTGACTCCATCTTGGCTTGTCTCTTGGGTGAAATGTGCCCAGCATATCCAGCAACATCCTATTACATTTTTCTGTTTGTGAATCTCCTTGTGGGTGATGGGGAGTGGTCCTTGACTATTTTACACCTCACAGAGATAGCATTTTTTTGATTAGTAGACTTTGAAAGTCCCTTCTTGGTTGGAATGTATCCGCTGTGGAGCACCATAATGTGTTAACCAATGGTGCTGGCCTTTGTGGCTGAGCCTTTCTTTGAAGGCATCTGCTGCAAGTTTTGATATATTGGTCAACATCCACACTCATCTTGGGCCAATAGTAACGGGCTTGGACTAAGTTTGCAGTTCTCTCACTGTCCAAATGTCCATAATTGGTCATGAAGGGCTTTCAAGACCACATGCTTAAATTTTGAAGGTAACACCCATTGTTTTCTTATAACTTCTCTCTGGCTATTTGTTAGTTCTCGATATAGTCATTTCTCTCAGAGTTTAAGCCTGGGTTCCTCCCGAAACAGTAAAGCAGTTCTTTGGTAATTGAATCGTAGTATGGAAACATCTTTCCCTATGTTCCTAGCATTCAGCACAAGTCTAAGCATGGGATTGTGATACTGTTCTCTTTGGATGTCTGCTGGAATGAGTTGAGGCAAGGTACTTAAATCTAACACTGCAAAATTACAGTAAGCTGCAGGCACACAGGTATCTGGAGGTCCTAGGCAATCAGTGAGGCAATTTACAGTCTTGTCAGTCGGACGTTCATCCCTGTCAAACTTGTGGCACAGGGCCTTTACAGATTGCTCCAACATTCACACCTACTCTTGATTTGAAGCAGGCCTTCTGGAGAGAGCATCAACACTGGTATGGTTTAGGCCTGGATGGTATTTCACTGAATAATTGTATGTTGATAGAGCACAGAGCCCCTTGTGTCCAGCTGCATCAAATTTGGCTAATGTTTGGACGTACCTGAGAGGGTTATTATCTGCTTTGACCAGGATTTTAGCACCATATATATACTCATGAAAGTGGTCTACTATGGTCAATTTAAAGTGAGAAATTCTAATTTGTGAACCGGATAATTCTTTTCAGAAGATGTAAGGCTTTTTCTTGCAAATGCCACTGGGTGCAGTCTCTCTTCATAGTCTTGATAAAGTACAGCTCCAAGGCCACTCAGGCTGGCATCTGTGTGATGTACATATGGCTTGGCTGGGTCAGCATATGCAAGTACTGGTGCATGTGTAAGCTGGTAGATCATTTCTTGGACTGTTGCGTCACAATCTGAAGTCCATCTTGACCCAGAGAAGGATTCATTAGGTTTAAAGTGAATCTTGTCTCCTTCCTTCACAGTGCCCCTTTTGAACCTTTGATTTGTAGGATACCCTTGAGTCAGGTTTAGTAGCGGCCAAACTACCTTTTGTAGTCCGTGACAAAGCATTAATAATATCCACAAAACCCTAGAAATCTTTGGAGCTCTTTGAGGTTGTTGGGCCTCAGCCAGGTGGTTAAAGCCTCTACTTTTCTGGATCCGTCTGGATACCTTCAGAGGTCATGATGTGACCTGCATATTTTACAGAGCTTTGGAAACACTGGTACTTGTCAATTGATAGTTTCAGCCCAACTTTTTCCAATCTGTCCAGGACTTTAAACAGACGAGCCTCATGCACTTCAAGTGTTTTGCCAAACATGATGACATCATCCAGATTAACAAGGCATTCAAGGAGGTTCATGTCTCCTACAGCATGCTCCATCAATCATTGGAAAGTGACAGGCACTTCAGATATGCCTTTGAGCATGTGCAAGAATTCAAAGAAGCCCGGGGAGGAATAAATGCAGTTTTCTCTCTATCATCTAGTGCCATAGGTATTTGATAATACCTGCTTCTGAGGTCTAAAATGGAAAACCACTGACTTCCATTGAGGCAATCAAGGGCATCCTGGGTACGAGGCATTGTGTACTGATCAGGTATGGTTCTTCAATTAAGTGTCCTGCAATCCACAGACAAATTCCCACCGAGCCGTTCTTTTTCTGGACCACCACAATCGGGGATGCATAAATGCTGCATGATTCCTGGATGATTCCAGCTGCTAACATTTCCTGAAGATGGCATCTGACATCAACAATATCAGCAGGTGCTAATCAGCGTGATCTTTCTCAAAATGGCCTCTTGTGGAACCTGATGTGGTGTTCAGCACCAATAACACATCCAACATCCAATTCTTTCAATGAAAATACTTTGCTCTGCTGCACCAACTTGCAGCTGATTCTGTCTTTCCACTCACTGGGGATGGGAGACTCTCCAAAGTCGAATATATCTGGGTACACAATTGTCTTCCTCTCTGAGGCACTTATTTGGCAATACTGCAGTATCCAAGCAGTATATGTTGGCCGGAATACAACCCTGAGTAACTTCAATGTCTCTGTCAGTTACATTGCAAAGCTGCACCGCAACTCTTTTAGTGCAGGCATGGGCATGAACTGGCAGCATACTTGGTTTAACCAGGAGCCCATCAGGCAACCTCATCTTATCTCATCTGGGGTGTCCAGCATGAGTATCTTGTTGATCACATTCTTGCATGTGCACACCTGTCCACAAACACTGCATTGTGCCTCAGGTGGAAAAACAAGAGTTGACAGATCCTTCTTCCAAATGAATCCCACCAGTTCATCCTTATCATCTTCTTTGGCTTGCATCTGCATCTCAAAAGCCTATTGTACCATTGCTTGAATGTGTATGTCCAGTCTTTTGGGCTTGCTTTTCTCAACAGATCTGTGCTAGGCAGCCAAACATGTGTGCATTAGTGCCGATCAATATGGGAATCCCATCATATAAGCCAATTGGAGAGCAAACCAAGGTCAATGCCTCCACAGGTTCATGCATGCCTGCCACAGTGGATAGGAAAGAAAGCCATACTGTTAAGAAGCCAAGGTACAGGTAAGATTTATCACTTAAACCTCACACATGCAGTCCATCCAGGGGTTGTAGAGGGTGGTCGGACGGACGATGGTCATACCAGTCTTTAAATATTATGGTGACCTGAGATCCACTGTGAAACAGGGCTTGGGCTGGGATTCTGTCAGTATGTACAGTGGTCTCCATTGAAGGGCCTACTACCTTGGACCGGTCGGGAGGAGCAGTATTTGCAAGTTGCAGGACAGTGGCCTTAGACACAAAAGACTTGTGTGGAGGCCTATACTGAGGTTTTTATGTTACTTTGTCTGACCTGGTTAAGCAGCTTGGCAGTTACTTTATGCAAATCTTCGGGAGAATGGCAGGCCTTCTTGCTGTGCCTGTCTTCCCCACAACAATAACAGAATATTTGTGGTCTGGAATCAGGAGTTCAAGCAGGATCTTCCCTAGGTTTACAGTCATCAGAAAGTGCAGACCGGTACTCTTCCTTGGACCTAGACTCAGAGTCAGCTCCGCTATACTTTCTCCAGGGCAAGGGCTGTTGAGATGAGTGAATAAGATCTCTCACCATAGCTTATAGCTCCCTCATCTCTTCCATTATGTTAGTGTCTATTCTACACTCAGGAACTTGAGCACTGGCCCCTTTCACAGCAGGTTGAGCTTCATGGGTAGCCTCAGTATTGGAAGAACAAGTAATGCGACTCTTACCATATTTGCTCTGGTCTGTGTACTAACTCGCAACTCTTTCAACTCTCTTAGCAGGTTACTGATTTGCTGGGAATCAAGAGCATTATCTCATTCACTGGATTTCTTAGAGGCAGGTGCAGTCCTGGCGGCACCTGCATAAAGGTCCCAACAATCATTCTCATTCTCTGTTTCCTCTAATTTCTTTCATTAGCCAGTAATATGAAGGGGGATCATCCTTGCTATCCTGAAACTTCAGCTTTAGCATAAGCACAATAGAATACCGAGCTGACATAAGGATGTGTTCTAGTCGTACTCTGTTTAGATCATTAGCTGGGATGCCACCCTTGTGATGTGCTCTATGAAGGCCCCTCTCTACTCAAGTCACATAGGCAGATAAACGTTCATTTTTCCATTGCTTGATGGATTTTAACTTCCACATTAAGTCTTCTCCTGACTCAGTACTACCAAAAACTCCTTCTAAGGTAGACAGGTATTCATTGGCAGAAGCATCCAGGTTTGTGAACTGGAGAAACCTGATAGCTTCAAGTGCAGGGCCCCTTAAACTTTCCATAAGTCTCTTATGCTTCTCACCTTCTTAGCATTGCCACTCTTGGACCAGATGGAATGCATAGTTCATCCGAATCTCTAAGACATCTTCCCCAATGGGAGTGGGAAAAGTGCCTGAAAACAGTCTGACCCTGTGGTAAGAGTCCAAATTCACAGAGGGTACCACTATGGGGGACACTGCAAGGGGAGACGGCATAGGCAGGGGCATAGGGGCCAGGGAAGAGTTCACTGGAATAGCCCACCCAGGATTTTCTATAGCCCTTCTCAGATCTTCAAAAGTCTGTCCCTCAGCTGCTAAAAGTTTTCCTAATTTCTCTTTTAATCCTTTCACTTTGGGTGATCTCCAAAGGGAAGATGTACCACTATGCATAGTGATAATCCTCCAGCTCACCTGGGATCCCTCAGTCATAATAATGTGGGGTACAGTTTCTGGGTCTATGGGGCACTACACGAAATAAAAGCCACTGTGGTCTGAGAAAATAAGTCAGCATTTCCCCCCGTACTGTGATTTTACCCAGACACTTAACTTCACTCACTGTTTCCTCTACAGCCGCTTTGGTAGTCCCCAATGGTATATCCAATAATAATAAAGCATGGTGAGGATCAACTTCTTCTGCCTCATTCCACTCCAACAAGTGTTGAACAGCCATTTTGTGAAGATGAATCTCAAGTTTAACCTTAATAAGGTTCTCCATTTTCACTTTGATGCTAAATTAACAAAAAAATGCAATTTTGTATTTTGGCTACTAGGTGGCAGTGATCCCAGTGGTGCCTCCAAGATGTAACCCCTAGGTGGCGCTACTCCAAGGGTTACTTCCCCTGCCTGTCTTCCTGTCAACAGGTTGAGGGGCCTGGGTTCCAAATTAGCAAGTACCGGGGTGTCCCTACCCTCAATTAACACATTAGTCTGGTGCCTCCACCAAGAGTATGGTTTGTGTGGGTATTTATCTAGACTGGTACAGCCCTCTGGGAAGCTATAACCACCCACAATCCCACCTAGTGACCAAGCACCTATGAACCGACAATACCCATTAGCAGCATTGAATACACAGTTTGCAGTAGGCATTAATAATATGCTCACAGTTGTCTCACTTACCAGCGGGGTCTCTGGTCCTGGTGTATGCCCGCCCTGCAGTCCCCTGTAGAGACAGTTTTACAATACAGCATACACTTTCAGATGTTTAGTTGAAAGCCTATCATTTTAAGCTAGGTTCAAAAAAACAGTAAATCAGGTTTATTAAGGGGATGTAAACAACGAGGGGGCATAAATCTAAGCAAATGATTACTGTTCTGGATAGTGCCAGGTTTCTTAAGACACAATTAATTTAGTCCCTTTTTTAAACAGTCTTGCAGCTACTAGGTACCCAGAATGTAATGCTGGCTGGCCAGAACTGATGTCTGGTGTTGTCAGTGTTGCAGCTGTTGCTGGGGGCCCTTGATGGAAACACAATCAACATTAACAGTAAAAGAAGATTAAATTATTTGTATCCGTGGCTAGTTGGCCTAGTCTTCTGACACTCTTAAATACTTTGGCTGGATCCAATTAGGTGGTACCACTTATAATTAAACACATTTGTTGCAGGGAGCTGCACTGGGTTTACTCATGGTTCCCAACAAATTGATGAAGGCCTGGCAAAACAAAGACCACTGGCTTGGATCTGCCTTGCTCAGGAAAACTGGGCCGACATGACTCACCTCTACTTCACAGCCTTTCCCAGTAGGTGGGTGCAACCTGCATTGTTCTACTGCACAGGGACTGAATCCCCAGGATGGGTCTCTCGCTGGAGAAAACTGTGTCTGCAACAGGAATATGTGGCATGGGCTAAACTGGCAAGATTCCACATGTAGGAACAGTCTCTGGAAGGGTTCAGTCTTTCTGCTGGTGAAGCATTCGGCTGACAGGCAAATTGGCTGCTGCATGAGGCTGGCTCCTTTTTTGGCAAAACAGGAGATCTCAGTCTCTTCGCCCACAGCAGGCCTCAATACATTCAACTGGAGAAACCCTAGATTCTCTATTTTTTCTCTTTCGGTTGTCTGCCTGGTTGCAATTTCAGCCACCTTAATCTGTAGAAAGGCGGTATTCTCAAACTTGATCCCCTCTTGGGATCCAAGAGGACCTCAGGAGATGATTCCAGGCCTGTGCTGCATAGGTCCCCACAGAGCCTAGACACTCCTCTCTGTATGAACACTTGAGCTACTCTGGAACACCATTTGAAAACAGTTCTTGGACTATTCTATTTTTCCCGCAATCTGGTTAAGTAGGGAGCAGTCAGTTACAGTCTTATGCTCCCATTGGTTCCTTTAGGTGCCAGTCACTACAGTACACAGTTTCTCCCACAAGGCACCAGAGCTAATGACCCCTTGAGGTCCCATGTGTCCCAATTGTTCCAAACTGGGAAGTCCCGAACCAAAATATGGTGGCTCCCATTGAGAAATGCATCCTGCAAAGAAGGCAGGTTAAATAATAGCCCTTATCTCAGAAACAGTAACAAATTAAAAGTAAATAACAGCAGTACCATGTAAGACTCCCTCTGCTTTGTTAGCAACAACAGAGTGGGCCAAATTAGGGAAATGCCTGGCTGGTCATGAGTTTTGGAACACTCGGACCCAGCCCGGGCTATTTACAGTATACACTGGCTGTAGCACTTAAAGGGACAGCACGGAGACACATCATGGCACTCTCATGCAGATCAATAGAAGGACTCCAACATCCATGGATTTATCATCTCTATGGGATGCCTGCCTGGTAGTGGGCATCAGCGGAGCCCAGTGACACACTTAACATAAGCCCCTGATTTGGGGGGGGGGGTTACACATAAATTATTTAACATCTGCATCATTAAATCAATTTTTCATTGTTGCTGGGTATTACTCATGCGAGATTTAAGGCACACCAGGGTGTTGCTTTCCCAGGGTTAGCTACATGCCATGAAGTGTTGTGAGGCATGAGGCACATGCTCAAATGCGTTTAACCTGCAGGAAGTGCAGTTAATCCATGAGAAACAAAACCCTGAGAGTCTTATTGTGCTTACAAAATGACTGAATGGCTTGTATGCAAACTGTGTATATAGCAGATTTTGTTTGAGAATAATAGCAGAGGGAACATACAGTATGTTTTATAGTGTTTAAAGTGATAAAATAGCTGGCTACAATTTTCACTTTGTGTGCAAACATTTTTTTTTACTGTTTACTGCAGTATAGTAGATTGTATTAGGGTGATTTTGTTGACTTTCAAGCTGGCATTTGTTGTAACCAGAAATCCCAGAATTCCCTGTAGCTAACATCAATGGAGGGCTACAACAGTGGGAGATTCAAGAGCCTGCAGTACATGTTATAGCGTTTTTAGTATCTCTGAGCTTTTGTTTGCTGGTCTGGCAATCCTCCCAAGACCAAGCACAGTCACAGAGGATTGCTCTTAGCCTTGAGAGAGCAGTGGGACTTGCAAATAGCTGCTCACAGGAAATCTCCAACATGCCCTACAGGGTATCGAGTCCCCAGTGCTGCATCCTTGCTCTGATCTCAGTTGCAGAGGATTTTGGAATTTCTGGTTAAAGCAGATATAAGTTGGAAGTCAGCAAAATCCACCAGATGCAATGTACTAAACTGCTGTAAACAGTAAGGAAAAAAATGTTTTTGCACACAAAGTACAATTGGGATCAGTCCTACACTTGGTTGTGAGGCTTTTATTGCTGACTTTTCCCCTTTAAAGAGCAACTAGCAATAACACATGTGCTAGTGCTGCTGATTGTCTGCTACTTCTCACCTGTGTGCTAGTGTGCTTGAGCTTGTGTGTGTGTGTGTGTGTAGTCAACGCACTGATTAAAAGCTGAAACACCTACTGTATGACTTGGGGGATGTGATATTCTGAAAAGAGAGAGAGGAAGAGAGCGAGAGCGAGAGCGAGAGAGAGAGGCATTCACTTTGGTTTTAAAAGCTGGTGTGTGAGTGATTTTTTTGTGTGGTGCAGTTTTGTAGCCAAAAAAGTGCTTAACTGTGGGTGTAATGAATTAAACACATGATCAAGTGGTAGGTTTTGGCCAATTATGTGTTTGGTATTTTATTACCCATTCTATAACATATATCTTCCACAGCTGCTCAGGTATCTTATCGAGTCTCCAAGCTCCACTCTCCAAGTCTACTTTTCTTATTACCTTTTCACTGCCTCCCCGCCTCTTGCCTTCTTGACAGCCTAGTTGCTGGTTTGAAGCATTTTTTTTGCTTCCCACTCCTTGTTCTTTATTATCTATTTTGTATGTCAGTAATTTGCAGATATGACCTTGTTATTTTCCAGTGATATTGTTTATGTATTAAAATATTTCCCGTGGCATTTGACACTGAATTACTGTCATTGTTTTACTTTGTTATTTCAACGCATCATCCCTAATTGTAATCCTTACATGACACAGTGAACCTTGATGTATTGTGACTTTTCCAAACAAAAATTCTAATCAACAAAACACGTATATCTTAGCAGTAGTGGCCGTCATCATCATCATTATCATGATGGGAGTCGTTTGTATTATTTCATAAACTCGATTATTTTGCTACAGCTATACAGTTTTTAATTTAATTGATTCATACTGGTTCATTAAATTACCATTTTAGTGTCAACATAGTCCTCATTAATAATTTATTACCGGCATGTAATTATTATAAGAGTATCAGTTTCTCATTATTTACTCATACTGTTTAATCTTGGTGGGGCTTTTGCCAGCCCATTGCAGAATGTATATAAACATTTTCACTTAACCTCTAGTGAGATAGGCAACATGCATGACCATGCTTAGTCATATACACTGTATAATAAGTGGGGACTATTTTTCCCCATAGGAAAAGCTGGTTGTAATTTATTATTTTAACTACAGGTTATAATGGTAAATGTGCCAGCTTTTCCTGAAAGGGTGCTGGTGCTGACTGACCCACGCTGTAAGCAAGAAAGCAAAAGCTCTTGAAATAGTAGATACCTTCAAGTGCAACTCAGCCTGCTTGCAGGTGTGGAAAGCTTTTTCGCAATTAGAGTGCGATGAGCTTGCTCGTTTTTTTGCTAATAGCACTTCAACTGACACACTGTAAGGGCATTGCTTTTGATCAGTCCGAGGTCACTACACCACAGTTTTCCTGGAGTACCTTCAGCCGACTGGAGTTCTCGGACGTCCTGCGGATTATCTAGGTTGTGTGCCCTAGGTACTATAGTTTGGATCCCGGACCAGCAACCCTAATTTGGGGTTGTATAGATGTCATCAGTCTGGTCCTTACGCAGATAGTTTGATGCTCCTTGGAATCCAGAAAGTTTCCTAGCTCTCTGAAGGAAGCGGTGGTGACATCCCTCTTGAAGAAAGTTACCTTGGACCCAGACTGCCATGCAAACTACAGACCCATCTCGAACCTTCCCTTTTTGGGGAAGGTGATTGAGAAAGTAGTGGCAGCACAACTGGAGGACCATTTGACCATCCATGACATCTATGAACCACTCCAGTCCGGTTTCCATAAGAGACACAGCACCGAGACAGCACTGGTTCAGGTGTTCAATGATCTCCTGATGGTCAGAGATCAGAACAGTCATTCTCTTTTAGTCCTTCTGGATCTCTCATCAGCATTTGACACCGTGGACCATGGGGTATTGCTGGGGCACCTGAGGTACATCTGTGGACTGTCAGGTACAGTCCTCAGGTGGTTTACACCATTCCTCATGGGTAGAACACAGCGAGTGGTGTTGGGAGTTTATTATTCAGACCCCATTTCTCTGTTGTGTGGAGTCCCTCAGGGCTCGGTGCTTCCCCCATATTGTTCGTGGTGTACATGCTTCCCACTGGAGACATTGTAAGAAGGTATGGGCTGAGGTTTCACTGCTGTGCTGATGATACCCAGCTCTACCTGTCACACCTGACCAGGTTGGAGCTGTCTCGGTTTTTAACAAGTGTCTGAAGGAAATCCAGGAGTGGATGGATGCCAGCTGGCTGAAGTTGAACTCAGGAAAGACGGAGGTGTTGGTAGTGGATCTGGGTCGCTGGATAGGGGGGTTGGGAGTTGGTGCACCTCCGGGAATTTTTCTTGATGGTGTTTCACTCCCAGCCTCTGAACAGGTGCGTAACCTGGTGGTAATTTTTGATGAAGGGCATACCCTGCATTCACAAGTGTCAGCCATTGTCAAATCTTCCTTTTACCATCTTAGGAATATCACCAGGATTAGGCACCTAGTTCCGTATGGAGACCTGCCCACCTTGTTCCATGCCTTTGTGTCCTCGCGCTTGGATTATTGTAACCCCCTTTATCTAGGGCTGACTGGGGTTGAAATCCGCCACTTGCAGCTAGTGCAGAACACAGCAGCCTGGCTATTGATGGGGTCTCTGCTAGGGCTATGCATGAGCCAGACAGTATTTTCCGAATACCATGAATAGTAGGCTTCCCGAATATTCGGATGCATTTTCTGAATAGTTCACTATTTGGCCACGATTGGGGAACTACTATTCAGTGAGATTTCCAAGTCTCACAGAGCTTTGTTTGCCAATCAAAAACTGTTTCTTGAGTTCAAAGGCAAGCACACCATGTGACTCCCTCACTCTGAGCTGGTAGAAGACAGGAGACAGTGGTTTCTGAGAGCTGCTCTGCAGTACTTTTGAGTCCTTAAACTTGCTAAAAAAGAAACTGATTTTTGCTTCACAGGCTTTTTTGGGTCAGTATAGTTTTTTTGATCAGTGTCAGAAAAGCTATGTTCTGCTTTCTGACAGGTATTTTGTCCTTATTGCTGTACTCAGTTACAGGGACTAGGAGACTGCCTGCTAACACCCCTTCTCTGCTGCTGTCTTACATAGCTCCAGTGTGATTTTTTTTGGGTGGAGCACATTTTATTTTTGTGTTTTTTTTTTTTTTTTTTTTTGCTGTTATCTGGTTCCAGGCTTGGTTCCCTGCATGACTGATGAGGGTGTCTGCTAACTCCCCCTCCTGCAGGTCACTGCTTATAATTTTCTGTATATGTGCAAAATATTTGATTTTGTGAGGCTTCACCCTGAATGTGCGTGCTTAATATATTTTTTCATGAGGCAGGGCCACACGTGTACACAGCTGTGTGCACACATATTTTGAAATAAACTTCTTCAGTTCTAAGCCAGTCAGGCTTGACTCACTGAATTAGTATTGTTAGTCTCCTCTGGTTTTCAGAATAGATCCCTGTACACATAAGGAGAAGAAGAAGAAGAAGAAAAATCAGCATTTATATAGCACTTTTCATACACAGTGTTTCCCAAAGTGCTTTACAAGCAATGCTAGACTGGTAGTGAAGTGACTGAATGTGTGGTGGCGGTCATATCGCACACCATCACCCACACACAGACTGGATAATTGCATGAACTGGTTTATGAGAAGGGGAATGTTGGCCAGGACACTGGGAATGTTCCCTACTCTTTGTGAAGAGTGCCCTGGGTTCTTTTACTTCCACCTGGACACCCACCAGGACAACACCAGGATGGGCAGAAGGGAACTCGGTTTAACATCTCATCCGAAGGATGGCACACCCCAGCAGTACAGCACCCCCCAATACTGCATTCAGATGCCAGTGATTTTTAGGTATAAGTTCAATCCCAGTGTGGGACGAGAACCCATGACCTTCTGGTCCAGAGGTGAATGTGCAACCAACTAAGCCACACTGACACGGCGGCTGACTCCCCCCCCCACCTCTACAGCCCACTGCACACAATTAAGCTGTGCTTGTGAAATATATCCCCCTGCGAGTCTGTGCTATGTGTGTGCACAGTTGTGCACATGCATTTTTTTTGTTTGTTTATTGTTGTTTTGTTAATTAAACCATTGCACTTAGGGGGCAGATTTGTCTCACTGAGTTAACTGTATGTCATCTGTCTGTTCCTTGCTCGGTTCCATGTTTGACTAAATTGCCCTTTTCTTCCCCTTCTTAGTAGCAGTGTTTTTCTTTACTGCTACTTTTTTGTGCTGCAGTATAACTGGAAAGGTTGGTGTATTACTGTAGTTCCACAAACACTAAGTAAAGCATCACACACACAGGTACTACACAGTAATAGTTTGTGTTTTACCCAGTAACCTGTAGTGACCTGATCCATCATGGCTTCAGCAATCTTGCAAACATGCGTGGTCCAGCCCCAGCAAAGCATCTGCACCGTTGGCCCCAAGTGGTGAGGGGACAGAATGATAGACCACAAACATACAGCACATCCACACAATTACTGCTAGTGTTGTCCCTGGGCTGCCAAACCCCCAAAACAATATATGTAGGACAAAGGAAGATGCCAATACACTTGTTTGTGCCAAGGCTGGAGGATGCCAATAGAGCCCTGGTGCTTTGACCAGAACCTGGTCTTTGTCAGGGTGCATGTCAGGAATGTACAAACACGCTGTGAATATACAACCCTTAAAGAAACACATACTATAAATAAGTGAAGTTAAAATGAAGGCGACTGAGATGCCCTTGTAACAAAACAATTCACAACTAACATACCCAAGGATGAAACACTGCATCAAGATTATAGAACATAATTTGTACTGTAGTACCAGACAGTACCCAATGCAGTATCTTGCAAAATTGCTGTAAAATATTGCAGTTTGCTGCAAGGAGCAGTGTAATTTAATGGCAATTAAGCCCTCCAGTCATCCAATATTTTGTGGCATGTAATTTATTGCAAAGTACTGAATTGCATCTTGTCTTGGTCCACTGTAAATTATTGATACATAATACAATTCCAGAGAAGGTGGTGAGATAGACTACATAGACAATGACATACAGGTGTCTCTCTTTATTCGATGGGCTAAAATATTGTTCTCCCCAAGCAAGCCTTGTAGCATTGGTAATAGTACTACTACCACTAATACCATTAGCAGTACTACTACTGCTAGTGTCACCACCTGTCCATCTGTACGTTCACTGTCACATCCTGTTGTGCAGTAGTAGGGGGGAATTAGAGCATACATGCTTTGTGCAGCAAGCAGCAGGCACCACCGCCACCAGTGTCCCCACTGTTACCATTATGGCTACTACACCCACAGCCAGTGTGCTTCCCACCACCATCAGTGCCATTCTTGCAGCAGCCACCCTTTCAGCTGCTGCAGCCACTGCTACCACTATTCCTATGCCCGTGACTGAAGCACCTTCTACCCCATGTCTGTGACCATGAACACCATCTAGTGCTGACCCAATGCAATGCTTGATATTATTTTCAGAGTGCTATTGTGTGTGTTGCAGTGGATCGAGTGTGCCACATGAAGCTTGTGTTGCATTAGTGAGAGCTCAATGTTGGTGGCTGAAGTGTCATTGAGATGTATATGGTATACCAGGTTCAATGGGTGATTAATGGTGTTGTTGAAGTACTTTTTTAAAGTTTCTTAAAAAAACACCTTTTCTGGCTGAATACCGAATACCCAATAACGAATACCGAATACCGAATACTTGTGACCCGAATATCGAATATTCGGGAAAAGGAATTCGCACAGCCCTAGTCTCTGCAATCCTGTCATATTTTGCCTGTTCTGTTCGAACTGCACTGGCTGCCTGTTCAGTGACTGGTCACCTTTAAAGTTGGCTTGCTGGTTTTTAAAGCTCTACATGGACTGGGCCCTGGTTTTCTACCGACCCGGACGATCTCTCCACTCAGCCAACACGGAGTTGCTAGAGAATCTAAGGGTATGCTTAAAAACATCGTGGGTAAGAGCTTTTGAATATGCTGCCCCTACCCTTTGGAGTTCTCTACCCCACCGGTTTCGGGAGTGTATGACTGTGGAGGGATTTAAACAATCCCTCAAAATGTATTTGTGGCTTCAGGCCTTTGATTAATTGATATAGCTGATTTTATTAACTGATGTTCTCTTTTTAATGGCTGTCTTATTTTTGTTTGTTAGTATTTTAAGGTATGTCTATTTATGAATTGTGAGGCACCTTGGTTATTGATAAGGCGCTTAATAAATAAAATGTAATTATTATTATTATTATTAAATACCATGGGTTCTGACTGGATAACAAGCTCAACTTCCTGTGCCACCTAAACGAGGTTTCAAAAAGATTAAGGCAGCGACTAGGTGTGTTCTACCATATTAAGCATCTACTTACCTTAGAAGCTAGAAAGAGATTGGACTGTGCTGACTTTCTCTACATCCATTGCCCTTCTGGTGTGCTCAGCAAACTTGACACGCTCTACCACCGGGCCATAAGGTTTATCCTAAACTTGCCCGCTCGCACCCACCATTGCATACTGTATCAAGAGTTGGGTTGGTCATCCCTCTCTACAAGGAGGAAAAAGAACACTCTCCTCTGGTTCTCCAGAGCCTTGTCCGACAAACTACCTGCTTACATTTTGAACTTCTTTGAGCGTGCCAAGGGATCTTACAGACTGAGACATTTTTCCTTACTCTCATATCAGATAGCCAGAGTAAAAGCAATCCATGGTGTGGCTGCAATCAATTTTTCCCTCCCGTTCTTATGGAACGCCATGCAAAGTACATTTAAATTCTCAACCCTTCCCGGTCCGTTCACTCTCAAAGCTCTATTAGCCAAATACCTTAAAGAAACCTGTAACTGTTTTAAGTGACCGGGCACCTGTCAACCTTTGTATCGCTTCCACATCTGGCACAGCTGCTATCACTCCATCTATCTCCAAGTTGGGGGTGTATTGCACTTCTTAATCTCTTTCCTCTTCCTCTACCCTCTCCTCCCCCCCACTCGCTCTATACACATGTTCCTATTTTACCACCAATATCGCCTACGACTCCAATATCACTGCAACTCACCCTAGGTCACCTCCCCAGTCCCCACAAGGGAGCATCTAGCACTTATTATTCTCTCTTCCCTTCCCCTGGCCCCTCTCTTCCCCCTTACACTTTCCCCTCCTCTCCCACTTGCATACCTGTTTCTTATTGTTATAATTGATTGTTACTTAACACTACCTATGTACTATATGTTGTCTCTAGAATTCTAATTAAGACTTGACATCAACATTAGTTATGTATGTATTGGTATACTAGTTATGACCTCACATTTATGTATCCTATGTGTGTTACTCATGTATAGGCCTGTATATCCCTCCAAATGTATCATGTATGTACTGGCATACCAGTTCTGACCTCACATTTATGTAACCTATGTGAGTTACATATGTGTAGGCCTGATTATCCCACCTAATGTACTATGTCCTCTCCCTGTCTTCCCTATTCTGTTACCTTTGTTCTGTATTATGTCCAAGACCACCTTGAATATGAGGTTGCTCAATGATGTCCATGCCTGGTTAAATAAAGTTTGATTGATTGATTGAAAAGTGAATGCCTGATTAGTTATTATAACTGACCTTACAGTAGCATAGCAAAATAACAGTCATCAGCAGTTACATAAAATGACATATGTGGAGATGTGGAAAATTCTAATTTTATTCCCACCCCTAGTATGGGATGCTTCTAGAAACCCTTTGAGCTTCGCTCTATGGGTTTATGTAACAGCCCACACCTCAGGTGTACATAAAATTATCATTATGAACTGGTTGACAATAATCCAGCAACTTGATTGGCTGAGCCCTCTCCTTACCTGTGATTAAAATCCACACCATAATCACAGGTAAGAAAAGGTGCCAGTCAACAGGTCATTTTACCATGTTCAGACCTGTCTGCTTGTACTTTTCAGGGTCCAGGCTGAAGTTGCTGTTAGGTCCGGCAGCTGCAAAGCAGGACTCAAGCTGCCATCAGTAGCAGTCCCAAACAGTCATTCATCAGGTTAAACTGTAACGGGTAAATCCTGTTAAACACAATATCTGAAAGCCAGCTCCAATCATCACGAACCGTGCCATTCAAAAAAAAAAACAACAAAAAAAAAACACACACATGCTAAACCCTCCACTGACCATGGAAAAACAATTACTCCCTGAATGAAACTAAAACTGATGCTGAAGTGACAGGCTACATTTTCTTCAGTGCAAATAATAAAAATTTTTAGAAAATGGGCTTTGAAATCTTAAAAACCTGATTGTCTGGCAGGGGTGCATTAACTTGCAGTGAGAGCTCTCTAAATGACAAGTACCAGCTCAAGTGCCCCCTTTACCCATTCAAAAATCCTTGTGCCTACCATGCCTGCCCATTGGTTGAAAGCACCCCATTGAAGTTCAAAATGCCTCCATTTTTTTCTTTCACTTAGCGAGAGATACTGCCCAACCGAAACTGGCATCATTGTGTCACCTTTCAAAACAGAACACCACTATGTTTTTCCCCCTTGCTTAGTGGCACAAAAGAATGAGTGAGCCCCACAGACACAATCCCCAACAGTCATTCTTGTCAGAAAAGAAATGGTATTTGGAGGAATTTGTCACCCTTCACAGTGTTGCTGTCTGATCGCATGCAAATGGTGCCAATAATTTCCTCACAGATGCTCACCCACTTGCTCTTGTAACACTCTTGAAGCCTTACTTTTTTTTTCTTAGAACAGCATTCACTGCTAGCAGCTTTAAAGTGATGCCATATAAGGTCAGACTTCTATGTGTCATGTCCAATTCCAGGTTTTAGGTACAACAGGCATGTGAGACCCCACGTCTAACAGAACCTATCAGACCATAAAAAAGTCAAGAATATCAGGCAACTTAAACACACACAAAAAAAGAAAGAAACCGGTAAGGGTTCAGTCATGGTTCTCAGGACAGGTAGAGATTACAGGGAAAGCAGGGATTAGGGAGTGGGAGTAGGGGGTGTACAACCGTAGCTGAAGGGTAAACAGCGGGGATTGGAAGTATTCCAAATAAATCACTTTTGTGAATCTGATCCCCACAGCAGGCAGTGGGAACAGAAAACAGCAGAAACAGAGAAAGAATGAGTAAATACATTTAAAAAAAAGAAACAACCAACCACCACAGCCACCTCCAAACTTACAATGACAGAGGCTCCTGTTGGACAAAAGTCCTGGGGGGTGGACATATCATTCTAATGAAGGTGGAAGAACTATTTGATTACAAAATATATCAAATGGCTAAGAGTTTTAATATTTTTTTTTCAAACACGTATGTAATACCATGGCCCATTTTCTAAGCACAATAATACCCTCCATGGTGGGTGGTATGGGTACTACTGGACCTTCCAGGGGCTATAAGACCCTCCACCTGTGGCATTGGGCCTCATTACACCCCTGGGCAGTCTGGTATTGCCCAATCTCGACCACCCTGTTGGGTATTATTGCTTGCTTACAAAATGCCCCTGCTTACTGTTCTATCTCACAGTTGTATACCTCTGCAAAAGTCTGAGCTGCCTGCTCTTGGCATTGACCCTGACTTCATAACAGCTCTAAGTAACAACGGTTGCCTACACACTCAAGTCACTCCAGATGAGGCTCTCGATAACCTTATAATTTTTCTTCAGTCAAAGGGCTTCTCTATGGTCTTGGTGGAGGATGGAGTTGGGGCAACACTGTGCACATTTACTGCAATAAACAAACTACATGGAGAGATCTCCCTGCAATACCTTCTACTACCTGGTACTAGAACAGTGCCACCTGATGACCACAACCTGCACACAAATAACTATTTGTTTAACTTTTTATTTATAGAGTTTTAAAAAACAGCAGCAAAATGTATTCACCATAAAACAGTACATATGCAATGGTATGCTATACTAGCCCCCCCAAAAAAATTGTTTTGTCCATATTTTAAAACGTATTTTATTAGATTTTTTTTTTATTTATGCAAATTTTAAACCAGTTCATAATAGCAATAATGCATGACAGGGTGTGGTATATCATGGGTTATCATTGCTTCTCAGGTGCATGAGGCCCCCAGCCTGCGGCTTTGTACCTCACACACCCGAGGCATGATTATATCCCATGATATACCACATCCTGTTGTGTATTGCTGCTAAATTGTCCACTCCTTCTCCTGCATTATTCTAAATATCATTCAGGCACAGTAGTGCCTGTTTATTAGGGTTGAGTAAGCACTTTAATGTTAAACTTTGATTTTTGCAGCTTAATAACTCTGCTCCCATTCATTTGATTTGCCTGCAATTTGTATGGTGTGGAGTCAGTGCTGGATCCTATAAATGTCATAGTGATCAGTTCAACTGGGGCAAAGTTACAGAGGTGTAAAAACAGTAACATTCATGAAAATTAAGAGCTTTTTTTATGACCTTTAACTAAAGATGGTTCTGTTTTGAATGTTGAAACTTACAGGTTTGCTACAGTCTGGCCCAAGGTACAGTACATACTTTCACAACTGGCAAGTTTTTGACAATATAGTTTTTGACATACTGTATAAGTTACAAACAGTGCTGTATTTCACACATGCTGTATTAAAAACATTAACATTTTAAGGATAGCTGGATTTTCTCGAAGGCAGTTTGATTAAAAGTGATTTCCTTCACACTGTTTTTGATTTCTAGCTATCTTTAGAACCCCTATGTCCCATATTTCAATAAATCTGGTTGGCAGGCATCCAGTCCACCACTGGTATCCCCTTCTTTTACCTCGTTTCCCTATAACAAGGTAGCAGTTACCCAATCCCACCACCATTATCCCACTTTACTCCTGCCCCACCTTTTAACTTAAACAATTGTTCTGTGGCCAATCCCATTGCTGTTACCTAGTCAACCCAACCCCTGGTGCTAACAACGCCCCCCGAATAGGGATGAGTGACACCTGGGTGCCCACCCCAGCTGCTACTGTAGAGGAAGTACTCCCCAGCACTGTTTTTCATGAGATAAGCCCCTTTCAATATCAAATGACACCAGGGTTCCTAACCCCGTAAACCCTGTGAGCAGTCCACCAAACCGGGGTGTGAAATCCCCAGTGTTGATATTCCTGTAAAAAAAGAAAAGAAAAGTGCCCCTCAAAGTTTTTTTTAGGTGCACCTGTAGATTAGCAAATAGTTCCTCAGCAAAGTCTCTGTCTATCCCAAACCCCTACACCTCTGACTCCCCCCACACTGCCCCCCACTTAGCACCCAATACCCCACAACCCTCCGTACCCCTTACTCACCTAAAAAATCCACTGCCTTAAATCCACTTTCTAAGAAGAAACACATCCTGCTCTTTCAACCCAGACCCAGAACCTACTTGAAACAAGGTAACTGTGGATTATGTATTTTCAATGTTTTAACTGTTACTCATAACTTGCTTATTTTGTAGATATTTGTTAATACATTTTCAGCATGACCTGTTTTGGGCCGTCATCCCTTACAGAAATATAGGTTTGCTGTGTACATACAGAATGCATGCCACATGCTTAATTGTGCAATGTTAACATGCAGTTTGCATATACAAAGTGATCCTAAGCCAACCAGGTCTAAAAAGCAAATCAGGTTCACATGCTGCAAGCTTGATAAGTGCGCAGTAGGTAAGCTGGTGGGAACATGATTTAAACATCACATCAGGTTCACATGTTGCACACTTGCCATGTGTGCAGCAGCTAAACTGGTGCAAATCTCATCTAAACAAACCATCAGGTTCTATTTCTTATACTACTGCTAGCAATTAAAGTCATTAAAATACATTTTTATTTGAATTCTCATAAAAATTAGGTAAACTCATTAATTCTGATCATTTTGCAAGTTCTTTGTCATTAAATTAATTTGTAAAGTATTGTTTGCTTACTGCATTAAATGCCTAGGACATAGCCCGTCACCATCCCCCAATCTAGCTGTATGAAGAGGGGCCTTTGTGTTGTGAAGCCTATCCTTTTTGTTTTGGTCCATGCAAATCCTTTATGAATATTTAGTGCTACAAATGTTTCTCCATGAATGTTTCATCTCACTTACTTTCCCTTTGTCATTCTGTATTGAGCATATACTGTACACTATGGCCTTGCTCAGCACTCTTTGTGCTGAGTAAGGTCTTGGAAGCATGCACCATACCTCACATTTTGTCACTGAAATGAGGAACACGGGTTCTCAAAATGAGGGACAATGAAGGACACTAACTCACATAATGATTAGGATACCTCATGAAACATAGAGATACAGTACCTAAGAACACAGTGGAAACCATTGCATTAGCACCTGAGAATGAATTTCTACCATTAAGCAGTGGTGCCATTTAGATAGGAAAGAGGGGGGCAGTTGCCCCTCCCCGTATTTGTGCCTAGGTTGTTCTCATTGTGTGGCAATAATGGCTTTAAATTTGGATTTAATCTTTTGTACAATAAGTGCCCACCTAGTCTGTGTGTGCTCATGCTGCAGGTACTCTCCAGACTCAACAGTGCCTGTACTGTGTTGTCCACTCTCTCCACCTATTAGCAGCAGCACAATCACATGTGATGTGGATGAGCTCCAGCCAAGAAAGAGCACATGAGTCTTGCAAGTGCAACACTGCCTTTCCCACCACAGAGTAGACAGACTGCACACTACAGCTTGGAGGAGTCAGTGAGCACTTAACTCAAAATAGCAGTGTTGTGGCAGCATATTTTTGTTGGTCTACTCTTAATGAGTCTTCATCTCCCCTGGTGGCTGAAGGGGCAGAAGATGAGCTAGTAGCTAATTCAAGACTAGGTTATCTACTTACTCTACTAGGTTTGCCTTGCAAAGAAAAACAGCACAGACTCCCATGGCAGCAAGCTAGGCTTAGCAGCAGTGGTGACAGTGGTGTGGGTGGCCTTCATAGGCCTTGATCAGGTCAGTGCAACAACAGCCACAGCAGCAATCAAGCAAGAAGCAAGCAACCCAGGTTAGGTGAGTTTGGTTGGTGAGGTGACTTGGTTGTGGACCATGCTGGGGACCTGTTATGGTCAGTTCCAGCATCCAGCTTATGGCAGAAGGACAGAGGGGAAATGGACTGAGAACTATGTTGGTTGTACACTATGCCAGGCAGCAGGTTCTGGCCATATGGCTGGGTAAGTAAATGTAAATACATTTTTTACAGGGGGATTGTAGAAAGAGGAAGGACTGAACTATTGATGTGTTTTTCACATTTCATCACCTTTATGACCCATAGGGGATGGGTATTGAATGGAATGGAGTCAGGGAGAAAAATCAGGACAAAGTTATTCTTTTTGGGGGGAGGTGCAGAACTTCAGCCAGGAAACAAATTGGTTAGTAACCGGGTAGGTTTAAGCCCAAATCTGATGTACAGTTCCTGGGTATATACAGATGAATCTTATACATTTTCATTTTTCCTGATTTGCATATCACTTTTCAATCAAAAAAATAAGTTGCACCTCTTAGAGATGTTACAGACATTCTAGAGCTATCCCTTGCATTCACGGACAGTTGAGCGATATGGTATGCACTGCTTATTGGAGCCCCACTATAGTCAGGCTTATGCCCCCTCAGTGAAGCTGACTTCCACATCCCCAAGCTCAGCCACATTATGACAAAGGGCAAAGGAGACTGCAGATGTGTGAACAATTGAAATGTATGGGGGTATTTTTATTACTATTTTATACATTATTGATGGAGAGTTGGAATGAAGGCCACCGCTCGACTAACTAGGGCCTTGTTAGTAGAACAGTGGCCATCATTATTCTCCAATTCACCATCATAACATATAAAATACTAATAAAAAATAACTCCATTCATTTCAAGGGGGTATACCCCAGCACTTTGACCCATGGACATCATCTCTTAAAGACTCCGGCCTCTGGCTCCCTGGTACTCAAGTAAGAGACTTTTTACTTACATCTATACTTAGTGGGTTGTCCGTAGCAGCATGGCTGTACCCACAAGAGTGTGTATGAATGGGGGTGACTGGCCATGTGGGTGTGTGTGCCAAGTTATTGCTACTTGTGTGTTTGCACCTTAAAGTCTGTTTACATGGAAGCATTCAAACTATGGTGGGAAAATAGTAGGTGCACAGGCCAGACAGAAGTAATTAAGTGTTTTTTGTGTATTGGGGTGGGAAAAACCACATGTGTTTCGATTAGTATGTTTACTGCAGTTCAACTATGAAACTGAGATGATGGAGAGAATAAAACTGAAAAGCATAATAGTTGCTACAAGCATGCCACATGCATGCAGATGTATTCAGATACAGTATGTACTGATGTACATGCGAGCCATATGTGTGCAGATAGTTTGGCTTAGTGTTTAAAGGCACTGATCTACAAGCCAGAAGATTTGGAGGCATGAAGACCTGGGTTTGAATCTCATCAACCCCCACTTGTATATCGTGTGATCCTGAGCAAATCATTTAACTGTTACGTGTACAGTCATCAGTGACCACTTGCTTTTTGCATGCATGCAGCATGCATGCAGTCTTTCCTAATTTAACATAAAAATCATGGTTTCCACACTTGCTTGCTGCACACATGCCATACTCATGCAATCGATTCCAATTTAACATTTAAATCATACTTGCAGCATGCATATCACTTGGGTAGTTTTATGTGTGCAGCATGAAAATATTTCATAAAATTATTTCTATAAGGGATGAACAGGTTGGTGAACTCTTTCAAATCCAGCCTGAAAGGTGATTTCTCAATCATGTCCTAAAATCACCTTTTGGGCTGGTTTTAAAAAAAATCACCTACCAGGTTCATGAGGTGGAGTCATAAAAAGATTATGTTGAAAACTTTGGAGGCAAAAAGTCAAAAAAAACAAACAAACAAAAAAAAACATTGAAGTTATGAAGGAACTCAAGAGGTAGCAATCTTAGACCTGGTTCTCTCAAATGGAGATGGAGAGAGGATCACAGATGTAGAAGCGGGTAGCTATCTGGGAACTAGCGACCATCGAACAGTATGGTTCACAATAAACACTGCAATAGAGTCAAGCCATACAAAGGCAAAAGTACTGGACTTCAGGAGGGCTGACTTTGCCAAAATGGGTGAGTGCCTAAGGAATGCACTAGCAAATGGGCAGGAAGGAGGGGTGGAAGAACAATGGGGAATAATAAAATCTGCCATCACAGAGGTAACAAGCCTTTGTGTGAAACAAATAAACAAAACAAAATGATGCAAGAAACCACTATGGTTCTCAAAGGAGGTGGCAGTGAAGGTTCAAGAGAAAAATAAAGCATTCAGAAAGTACAAGGAATCACAGAAGAAGCAGGACAGAGAATTGTATCAGTTAAAGCAAAAGGAAGCTGTGAAGGCAGTCAGAACAGCAAAGACCTGAACAGAGGAAAAGATAGCCAACTCAGTTAAGAAGGGAGATAAAGCCTTTTTTAGGTACATAATGGAGGAAAGGAAGACTAAGGGAGGGATAGTGAGGCTTAATAAAGGGAAAGGGGGTGGGAAGAGGGTGATGGTGAAAAGGCAGAGATACTAAACAAATATTTTTGCTCAGTATTTACAAATGAAGAGGGGGAGGTACCTAAAACAAACAATAGAAACACTCTGGATACAGAAGTTGATAACAGCCCATTTACAGAAGAAAGGGTACTGAAAGAACTCTTAAAACTGAAGGTGGACAAAGCAATGGGGCTTGATGGGATTCATCCCAGAATTCTAAAAGAACTAAGGGTAGAACTAGTGACACAACTGACTGCCCTCTTTAACAAATCATGGGAGGATGGGGTGGTACTGGAGGACTGGAGGAGGGCAGATGTGATTCCCCTTCACAAAAGTGGGAGCTGGGCAGAAGCAGGCAACTACAGACCTGTTAGTTTGACTTCAGCGATAGGGAAAATGATGGAATCACTTCTGAAGGAAAGAATTGTTGAGTACCTAGAGGCCAGAGGGGCACAGGACCTAAGGCAGCATGGATTTACAGCGGGAAGGTCATGCCAGACAATTCTAATACATTTCTTTGACTGGGTGACCAAAGTAGTAGATCAGGGAGGGGCTGTGGACATGGCCTACCTAGACTTTAGCAAGGCATTTGACTCAGTCCCACACAAAGATTAATATACAGTTACCCAGCTTGGGGAGTGGGTCCCAAGATGATAGCCTGCTGTAAAGAATTGGCTGGAGAATAGGACACAGAGGGTAATAGTAAATGGAGTCCACTCTGAAGAAGGGGGATTACTAGTGGGTACCACAGGTTCAGATTAGAACCAGTCCTCTTCAATGTCTTTATAAGTAACATTGCAGAGGGACTGGAAGGAAAGTATGTCTCTTTGTAGATGACACAAAGATCTGCAACAGAGTTGATGCACAAGGTGGGTGGAAAGGATGAGAAGGGACCTGGCAAGGTTAGAGGAATGGTCAAATGTATGGCAGCTTAGATTCAGTGCTAAGAAGTGAAAGGTAATGCACCTGGGAAACAAAAACCCAGGGGAAGAGTACACAATGGGGGGGTGAGATACTAACAACAACAAAAATGAAAAGGGACCTGGGGGTAATCATATCAGATGACTTAAAGGTGGGCAAGCAATGTGAGAGGGCAGCAAGGAGGGCTGGGGGGATACTGGGATGCAGAGGGAAAGGCATCACCACTAGAAAACAGGAAGTTGTTATCCC